>JAOPSE010000140.1:1200000-2400000 GCA_029449295.1 Zea luxurians | reverse complement strand
GATTGGTGATGCCAAAATCCAGGAGATCAAGGATCTAATAACAGAGGGTAGAGGCCCAGAGTTCACGGAGGATGAGCAAGGCACCATATGGTTCAAGAATCGGATCTGTGTTCCCGATATTGATAGTCTTCGGGAAACCATATTGAAGGAGGCACATGATTCAGTTTATTCTATCCATCCTGGGAGTACTAAGATGTATCAGGATTTGAAGCAAAAGTATTGGTGGTATGGACTGAAGAGAGATGTGGCTGCGCATGTGGCTATGTGCGATGTATGCCAAAGAGTTAAGGCTGAACACCAGAGGCTAGCCGGACTACTGCATCCACTGAAGATACCTGAGTGGAAATGGAAAGAGATTGGCATGGACTTCATTGTTGGATTACCCCGCACGTCTGCTGGATATGATTCTATATGGGTGATTGTGGACAGGCTAACTAAAGTAGCCCACTTTATTCCAGTGAAGACCACATATTCCGGAGCTAAGTTGGCAGAGTTGTACATGGCACGGATTGTATGCCTGCATGGTGTGCCAAAGAAGATTGTGTCAGACCGGGGATCACAGTTTACTTCTCGGTATTGGAAGAAGTTGCACGAGTCATTGGATACGAGATTGAACTTTAGCTCGGCTTACCATCCACAGACTGATGGGCAGACTGAGAGGACCAACCAAGTGCTAGAGGATATGTTAAGAGCTTGTGCCCTTAAGCATGGTGGTAGTTGGGATAAGAATCTACTGTATGCGGAATTCTCATATAATAATAGCTATCAGGCCAGTTTGAAGATGTCACCGTTTGAGGCTTTGTATGGCAGAAAGTGCAGGACCCCATTGTATTGGGATCAAACTGGTGAAAGACAATTATTTGGACCTGAGATTATACAAGAAGCAGAGGAACAAGTTCAGCAAATAAGGGAGAATTTGAGAACTGCACAATCCAGGCAGAAAAGCTATGCTGATACCCGGAGAAGACTGCTTGAGTTTAAAGAGGGAGATTATGTCTATTTGAAGGTGTCACCACTCCGGGGTATGAGAAGATTCAAAGTCAAAGGAAAATTGTCCCCTCGCTTTATTGGACCCTTCTTAATCTTAAAGCGAGTGGGAGAGGTTGCATACCAATTGGAGTTACCGGATCATCTTGCGGATGTTCATGATGTATTTCATGTATCTCAGCTGAAGAAATGTCTCAGGGTACCTGAGGAGCAGTTACCAATGGAGGACCTTAGCGTTCAAGATGACCTGACTTATGCTGAGTACCCCATCAAGATTTTGGATACTTTGACTCGAGTTACGAGGAATAAGGTTATAAAGATGTGCAAAGTGCAATGGAGCCACCACGGTGAAGATGAAGCAACTTGGGAAAGAGAAGAAGAGCTTCGTATAGATTTTCCTCACCTTTTCCCTAGATCTTCCTAAATCTCGAGGACGAGATTATTTTTAAGGGGGGTAGGATTTGTAATACTCAAAATTTCATAAAAGGAATATATAGAGGATTTCCTCAGTTCATGTGCCATATTTGCATCATAAAAGAGCACACATGTAATTGAGAGTGATTAATTAAAACCAATGATACCAAAATAAAAGAAAATGCATCATGTGGAGTTTTTATGTTTGTGCATTAAATAAAATAATAATAATAATAATAATAATAAGATAATAAACACTAGAAGTTAAATTAAACCCTAGATTGAAATTAGGGTTTTGAAAATGGAAGAAGAGAAATGATATAAAAATATGAATAATATAATTATATTTATAAAATTGGTATTACTAAACTTCACAAAGGTAATAAGAGAATGATTTGGGTACAAGTTTGAATTCAAAATTCAAAGTCCAAATTTAACTTGGAAATGGAGAAAAGAAATTGGAGCATGAATATAAAAGAAAAGAATAAAGCCAAAACTGCTCTAACTGGGCTCGCAACGTGCTTTTCGGCCCACCTAGGAAACCCTCTGCGCGGCCCACTTCCCCAACCTCCCCTGCAGCCCATTCACCGCGCCAGCCGTCGCCGTTCACTCCACGCGCGGCCACTTACAGGTGGGACCCACTTGTCGGGTTCGTCTCCTTCGCGTAACAGAACCCGCACGGGAGCTTCGGCTGCCGTTGCGGACCTCGCTGACCGAGCGCGACCGGGGTATAAAACCCAAATCACGCCTTGCCTCCTCCATCAATCCACCGCGCCGCACTCCTCTACCCCCATACGCGTGTTCAGGTCAACGCTGGTAGCCCTACCGCGGCAAGCCGTGACCACTGCAGGCGAGTTCCGCCCCTCCCCGTGGGCGAGCGTCGTCTGCCCTCGGCCGTCCGTTGGTGAGTCCCCACCGTATCCGTCCTCCCTTCCTCCAAGTTATTCACTAGCGAATTGCAGAATGGAGTAGCCAAGCCCTTAGGTCTGCTGCCCGACCATGGTGCCTCCGCGACACGCCGTGTACCGAGTCCTGCGCTTGCTGTCGGCCAAAATTGGTTGGGGGATTAGGTTTAGGGAGGCATCAATTGTATGTGTGGCGAGTTAATTGGTTATAGGTGCTCGGGTTGGCCGAATTCAAAACCCCGGCGGGGTCGCCGCCGTGCGGTGGGAAGCGCCGTGGTGCCTCGGCTCGAGGTAGGCGATGTAGTATGGGCCGTTTGATCATGTTCAACGGCCATGATTAGATCTGAGGAGGGAACGCATGCACCGTTAGATCATGATGGACGGCGTGGATTAAGAGTAGAATACTGGTTCGGCTTGGACCTTTCCCGGCCGTTGGATTGTTGATGTATGGGCGAGATCGGAATAGGCCTATAATAGATCGCAACCCTTGATCCCGGAACCAAGGAACCAGATCGCGTAACGATTCATTAAAGACCAGATCTCATCTGCACCGTTCGGATCTAATCCAACGGCCCACATCTAAGGATACCCCTTCGCGGGTTAGTTTTGCACACGAGCCCTCCTGGAATTTAGGAACCACCCCGCAGTCCATAGACACTGTTGACTGAGTCTCAGGAAACTTATAAGGAAGCCCCTGAACTTACCAGTAAATGAGGCCCGATCCAGAACTGTTTTAAATTGATTAAATGAATTAGAAATTGGATTTTTAATATGAAAATAAACCCTAGAACTTGTATAAATCATAGAAAATCCATTTTTAGTCCAAATTGAGCCATTCCAGTTTCTAAAATTTTGTAATAATATTCTCTACCATTTAGTGTCTCTGTTTTGACATGAACTCTGTTAGAAAATTTATTTATCATTTAACCCTATTTCAAACACATTAAATCTTAGGAAATCCATAACTTGAAATCTATAACTCCAAATTTAGTGATTCCAGTTCCTATGATCTCATTTTAATGTGTAGATTTTTATTGTATATTTCATTTACATGTTTGATGTGATGTTAATTTATGCTATATTATGTATGTATTGTGTTGATGCGAGTAGACGAGCAAGCTACTGTGGAATCTGAGGTTCAGCAAGTAGAGATAGCTGAGCAGGAGCTCATTGAAGGCAAGTTGTGCCCTTGATCACTTACTTTTCCCAGCCATGTTCTTATTTATTTTAATGATCTGCATAGGTTAATTTTGATGGGATCCTTTAGGTTACCCCAGTTTTGGTTATCTTTATACCTTGTTCACCACTAAAATATTTTTGGGTAGTACTTGCTATTGCTTTATGTGGATTGGGTATGGAGATACACTACTCATGATTATTCTGTTATTATCTTGTTATTATTACTGTTCATGTTAAGATCATTAAATTAATGGGAACATGGAGCGACCACCCGGGAAAACAGTGCTACCACAAGGGTTTAATGGGACGCCCTTGGCTGATTAACTAGGAAAGCTAGTGGAGGTCTTCCTTACCCGAAAGGGGCAAGGGCAGTAGGGGAGTGGTCAGTGTAGGGAGGTCCTTGGTTGATTTTGCTGCGATGGCGGTCAGGCAAGAACCCTGCACTGGAGCTTCCTATAAACTATAGCGGGATTTCTGAAGCTAGTGGAACTTTGTAAAGGCCTCGTAGTGTTACCCTGCCTCGCCTCCTCGGTAGAGGTGTATGGGATTGGCCGTCCCTTGGCAGATGGGTAACATGACTTGTGGGTAAAGATGCGCAACCTCTGAAGAGTGTAAAACTAGTATACTAGCCGTGCTCACGGTCAAGAGCGGCTCGGACCCGCACATGATTAATTATGGAACTTAAATTTAATTTGACATTTGCATCGCATTTGGGATTATTTTATTACCACTTTTCTTTATTATTCTTATGGTTTGGTATTTACTTACACTTAGTAATTGCTAATAAAATTTTGACCAAGTTATAAAAGCAATGCTCAGCTTCAGCCTCTATTTCATTGATCAGCCTTACACTACATGAACTCCCACCTTTGGTGAGTTCATGCCACATTATTCCCCACGACTTGTTGAGCTATGAACGTATGTGAGCTCACTCTTGCTGTCTCACACCCTCCCCCCACAGGAGAAGAACAGGTGGTCGAAGAGGAGCCGCCTAACACTGAGGCATTCGACTTGATCTAGGTGGCGTTTCTCAGTTGACATTGGCGCCAACGATCCTTAGTTCGTTTTATATTTATTCTTTTACTTTGTAATAAGTCTTCCGCTATGTAATAAGTACTCTGATGTTTTGTGACATTTATCTCTATACACTCTGTTATTATATATGTTGTCTTCTTTGGCGCATGTATGAGATGCACCCGGCTTTGTCCTTTAAAACCGGGTGTTACACAACGCCAAGTTCATGGCCGTCCCCAACTACACCTACCTCAAGCTCAAGATGCCGGGCCCCAACGGGGTCATCACCGTCGGCCCCACGTATCGACACGCGTACGAATGCGACGTGGAGTGCGTGGAGTACGCCGAGGCCCTCATCGCCGACCTGGAGAGCCTCTCTAAGGAGGCGCCAGACGTGAAGTGCCATGTCGGCAACTTCGAGCCGGCGGAGACGGTTAAGTCCATCCCACTCGACCCCAGCAACGACGCCTCCAAGCAGATCCGGATCGGCTCCGAGCTCGACCCCAAATAGGAAGCGATGCTCGTCGACTTTCTCCGCGCAAACGCCGACGTTTTTGCGTGGAGTCCCTCAGACATGCCCGGCATACCGAGGGATGTCGCCGAGCACTCGCTGGATATCCGAGCTGGAGCCCGACCCGTGAGGCAGCCTCTACGCCGATTCGACGAAGAAAAGCGCAGAGCCATAGGCGAGGAGATCCACAAGCTAATGGCAATGGGGTTCATCAAAGAGGTATTCCATCCCGAATGGCTTGCCAACCCTGTGCTTGTGAGAAAGAAAGGAGGGAAATGGCGGATGTGTGTAGTCTACACTAGTCTAAACAAAGCATGTCCGAAAGTTCCCTACCCTCTGCCTCGCATCGATCAAATCGTGGATTCCACTGCTGGGTGCAAAACCCTATCTTTCCTTGATGCCTACTTAGGGTATCACCAAATCAGGATGAAAGAGTTTGACCAGCTCGTGACTTCTTTCATCACAGCCTTTGGCATGTACTGCTATGTTACCATGCTGTTCGATTTGAGGAATGCGGGTGCGACATACCAAAGGTGCATGAACCACGTGTTCGGCGAACACATTGGTCGAACGGTCGAGGCCTACGTCGATGACATCGTAGTCAAGACGAGGAAAGCCTCCGACCTCCTTTCCGACCTTGAAGTGACATTCCGATGTCTCAAGGCGAAAGGCGTAAAGCTCAATCCCGAGAAGTGCGTTTTCGGGGTCCCCCGAGGCATGCTCTTGGGGTTCATCGTCTCCGAGCGGGGCATCGAGGCCAACCCAGAAAAAATCGCGGCCATCACCAACATGGGGCCCATCAAGGACTTGAAAGGCGTACAGAGGGTCACGGGATGCCTTGCGGCTCTGAGCTGTTTCATCTCACGCCTCGGCGAAAGAGGCCTGCCTCTGTACCGCCTCTTAAGGAAGGCCGAGTGTTTCACTTGGACCCCTGAGGCCGAGGAAGCCCTCGGGAACCTGAAGGTGCTCCTCACAAACGCGCCCATCTTGGTGCCTCCCGCCGTCGGAGAAGCCCTCTTGATCTATGTCGCCGCTACCACTCAGGTGGTTAGCGCCGCGATCGTGGTTGAGAGACGAGAAGAGGGGCATGCATTGCCCGTCCAGAGGCCAGTCTACTTCATCAGTGAGGTACTGTCCGAGACCAAGATCCGCTACCCACAAATTCAGAAGCTGATGTACGCGGTGATCCTGACGCGGCGGAAGTTGCGACACTACTTTGAGTCTCATCCGGTGACTGTGGTGTCATCCTTCCCCCTAGGGGAGATCATCCAGTGCCGAGAGGCCTCGGGTAGAATTGCAAAGTGGGTGGTGGAAATCATGGGTGAGACGATCTCGTTCGCCCCTCGGAAGGCCATCAAGTCCCAGGTCTTGGCGGACTTTGTGGTTGAATGGGTCGACACCCAGCTCCCGACAGTTCCGATCCAACCGGAACTCTGGACCATGTTTTTCGACGGGTCGCTGATGAAGACAGGGGCAGGCGCGGGCCTGCTCTTCATCTCGCCCCTCGGAAAGCACCTACGCTACGTGCTACGCCTCCACTTCCCGGCGTCCAACAATGTGGCCGAGTACGAGGCTCTGGTCAACGGGTTGCGCATCGCCATCGAGCTAGGGGTCCGACGCCTCGACGCTCGCGGTGACTCGCAGCTCATCATCGACCAAGTCATGAAGAACTCCCACTGCCGCGACCCGAAAATGGAAGCCTACTGCGATGAGGTTCGGCGCCTGGAAGACAAGTTCTACGGGCTCGAGCTCAACCACATCGCCCGACGCTACAACAAGACTGCGGACGAGCTGGCTAAGATAGCCTCGGGGCGAACAACGGTTCCCCCGGACGTCTTCTCCCGAGACCTGCACCAACCCTCCGTCAAGACCGACGACACGCCCGAGCCTGAGAAGGCCTCGGCCCAGCCCGAGGCATCCTCGGCTCGGCCCGAGGCACCCTCGGCTCTGCCTGAGACACCCTCGGCTCAACCCGAGGCAACCTCGGCCCCCGAAGATGAGGCACTGCGCGTCGAGGAGGAGCGAAGCGGGGTCACGCCTAATTGAAACTGGCAGACCCCGTACCTACAATATCTCCACCGAGGAGAGCTACCCCTCGACCGAGCCGAAGCTCGGCGGTTGGCGCGGCGCGCCAAGTCGTTCGTCTTACTGGGGGACGGGAAGGAGCTCTACCACCACAGCCCCTCAGGCATCCTCCAGCGATGCATATCCATCGCCGAAGGCCAGGAGCTCTTACAAGAAATACACTCGGGGGCTTGCGGTCATCACGCAGCACCTCGAGCCCTTGTTGGAAACACCTTCCGACAAGGCTTCTACTGGCCGACCGCGGTGGCTGATGCCACTAGAATTGTCCGCACCTGCAAAGGGTGTCAATTCTATGCAAGGCAGACTCACCTGCCCGCTTAGGCTCTGCAGACCATACCCATCACCTGGTCGTTTGCTGTGTGGGGTCTGGACCTCGTTGGCCCCTTGCAGAAGGCACCCGGGGGCTACACGTACCTGCTGGTTACCATCGACAAATTCTCCAAGTGGATCGAGGTCCGGCCCCTAAACAGCATCAGGTCTGAACAGGCGGTGGCATTCTTCACCAACATCATCCATCGCTTTGGGGTCCCGTACTCCATCATCACCGACAACGGCACCCAGTTCACCGGCAGAAAGTTCCTGGACTTCTGCAAGGATCACCACATCCGGGTGGACTGGGCTGCCGTGGCTCACCCCATGACGAATGGGCAAGTAGAGCGTGCCAACGGCATGATCCTGCAAGGACTCAAGTCGCGGATCTACAACGACCTCAACAAGTTCGGCAAGCGATGGATGAAGGAGCTCCCCTCAGTGGTCTGGAGTCTGAGGACAACGCCGAGTCGAGCCATGGGCTTCACACCGTTCTTTCTAGTCTATGGGGCCGGGGCCATCTTGCCCATAGACTTAGAATACGGTTCCCCGAGGGCGAGGGCCTACGACAATCAAAGCAACCGAGCTAACCGAGAAGACTCACTGGACCAGCTGGAGGAGGCTCGGGACATGGCCTTGCTACACTCGGCGCGGTATCAGCAGTCCCTGCGACGCTACCACGCCCGAGGGGTTCGGTCTCGAGACCTCCAGGTGGGCGACCTGGTGCTTCGGCTGCGACAAGACGCCCGAGGGCGGCACAAGCTCACGCCTCCCTTGGAAGGGCCGTTCATCATCGCCAAAGTTCTGAAGCCCGGGACGTACAAGCTGGCCAACAGTCAAGGCGAGGTCTACAGCAACGCTTGGAACATCCGACAGCTATGTCGCTTCTACCCTTAAGATGCTTTCAAGTCGTTCATACACCTCGTTCACACACGAAGTCTAATCATCAAGGAAGGGTCGGCCTTGCCTCGGCAAAGCCTGACCCTCCCTCGGGGGCTAGAAGGGGGGAACTCCTCTACGTCAAAATTTTTCCTCGCAAAAAGATCTTTTCTGCCAGAATATCTCTCGTGCTTTTCGACTACTTCGAAAGTGGATCCTGAAAACGACGGAGTACACGTAAGCAGCCAAGGCTGACCGAGCCGAGGGACTCCTACGCCTCCGGGATACGGATACCTCACTCATCACCTTCTGCGATAAGTAACTCATGCTCGGATAAGTGATTCCGCTGATCGAACGAGTCCCAACGCTCGAAGACCCTTCTGCCAAAACGATTTTTCGAGCCTTCTCGACTACATCGATAGCAGAATCCGGCGGACGAGTAAGAGTACACGTAAGCGGCAAGGCCGATCGAGCCGAGGGATTCCTACGCCTCCAGGATACGGATACCTCACTCATCACCTTCCATGAAAAGTAACTCTCGCTTGGACAAACAACTCTGTTACCGACAAATAAGTCCAGATACTCAAAGCAAGGGGAAAAGACACGCAGCTTTACAACACGACGACAGTATGTTTGGGCCTCGGCGGTCGCAGAAAACATACGCACACTACAAGATAACCCGATCCTGCAGGCTCGGACCTTGACGGTTGAAGGGAGCAGCAGCACCCTCGGTGTCAACTACACCTTCGGCGAGGTCCGACCTAGCCTCGGACGGCGACGCGGTTGGAGGATCTCCACTTCGAAGGACGACATCAGCACCACGCCCGGGCCATCGCCGCCAAGGTCTTCTCCAGGAATCCGGCCCGAGCAGACGGCACGGCCGGCCACCCCAAAGCCTCAGCCAGCTGTCCCCCGAGGACATCAGCCCGGCTCGTGGCCTCGGCAACTCAACTCCGACGCTGGTCCCGCCAGTGGACGGCCCGGCCGGGCTCTGGCCGACGAAGTCTTCTTTTCGAGTCAACTCTGCCTCTATCTGTGCTGACACCGCTACCTCCGGCTTCGGCTCATCGAAGAGCGGCCGATGGTTCCTTTAACTAAGCAAGAGAAGCCTCAGACAGCAAGGCCGACCAAGCCGAGGGACTCCTACGCCTCCGGGATACAGATACCTCACTCGTCACCTTCGCACGAGGCAACTCACGCTTGGTGAAGCGGTTCAGATAGCCGACAGGCGATTCTTGGTGCTCGAAATGAAGAAAAAACACGGCTCCATGCCGACAGGCGAGTCTTAGTGCTCGAAATGAAGAAAAAACACGGCTCCGTGCCGAAAATACATACATGTTCAGGCCCCGACAGCCACAATGAACAGACTCCGGCACTCAAGGTGCCATTACAAACGGAACTCCGGTTCCACCTCCGCAGGTACGAACAACCCCACACGATTGGGGGGCCTGCGGAGCAACAGAAGGCAGACGGGTGGCGCGCCGCCGCCCGCTCCAGCAGCGGCGACGACGACTTCTACTCCGAGCGGCCAAACAGCAGCAGCGATGACCTCAGGGCGGATGCTGCTGCCATAAAGCCCTTGCCCACATCCCCACTCGGGGGGCGAGGACGAGCAGAAGGCCGTAGAGTTGGAGGTCAGTCCGTGGGCGGCACCGGCTATCTCGTCGGCGGAGAAACCTCTTCCGGCTGCCGTGGCGGAAGGTGGCGCCGGAAGCGGCGCCGAAGCCGCTCGGGTCGAAGAGCCGGGCACGCGGCAGCTGCCAGCGCCACGAACGGCGAACGCCCTTCCCCCCGATCACTAAGGGAAGGAGCGGGCCGCTGCCCGCGCAGAGACCGACCCCAACTCGGCGCACTCCCCTCCCCAGCACTGATGATGAACATCCTTGAAGCTGAGGGCGGGGCGGAGGCCGCAGCCCGGCTCGCTTCCCTCCACCAAACTGCCCATTGGTGGGGGAGTGCAGCCGGGCTGCCTGATGAAAATCCTTGAAGCCGAACGATGGCTAAAAGGTGCCAACTTCCGCGAAGTTGCATTCCTCCAACGACAAGGCGGAAAGACTGCGAGTGTCCCCCATCCGGGGGCTCGGAAGGTGGAAAGACGCAATGCATAAGGGGAACGCGAAGACATGGTTGCCTTTCAAGGGGGTCACCCCCCTTTTTAAAGGCAACTCTCCCCACTTGCGTCCTCAGCCATCGCGGGCTAAGTCTTCTCCAACACGCTCCAAGGTCCTCCCCCTACGACACGGGGGCTGGGTCCCACGCGTCACGCAGGCTGGCCCAGGGCAGAAGAAGCCAAACCACCGCGCGCGGCGCGCGCAACTACTCAGCGGTTACAAGCATTCCCCCACTTTCGCCCAGACCAGCGGGTGAAAGGGCGGACCGCCATGCAGGCGACATGCAACCGCACCGAAGGGGCGCACCTTTTCGACTTCGACGCGTCCAGCATGTAGGCCCAGGCCCACGCGTCATGCAACCGGCGCGCCGGTCGCAACGTGCAAGAAACCGCACCGCCACTCGCGCCACTGCTGCGCCTCCTCGACTGCGGAACCAGTACCACGACTCGAGGCAACCCTGTGCATGACCCAACAGTGCCAACCGGGCACATCGGTCACGGGCCAGTCAGCTGCAGGAGAAGGCGTGACGGTCGATGCAGCCAGAAATGGGCCGGCAGTAATGGCGGTGGCAGGCGAGCGAAAGCAGCGGTCAAGTCGTCAGCCAAGCTCACGTCCCCTCCTAGGACAGCGGGAGAGCCCTCTCCCACGGTGTGAAGACGGCGCGCCCGTGTCCCGTTCCTCGAATGGCTCGCGCACGCGCAACGGCTGCCCCGCGAACCACTCGTCCCGCCGCATTAACTCCGCCGCGGGACAGGCGGCACCTTTGGCAGGAGAAGCGGGCGACGCTTCGCCTTCGCCATAATGACCGCGTCCAAAAAGGTACGCCACGTCATTCGATTTCGTATCCTTTTCCTGTTCCTCTTTCTCTCTCTTACAACAGGGACCGGGAAAGGGGACACCCCGAAAGGGATCCTTCCCCGCGAAGGAAACGGGCCCCGAGCCCCCCTACTAATCTGAGGTTCGAAGGCTGGCCCCTCGGAGGGGTTCAACAGCCGCCTCAGAGCGCTCGGGCTCCACGCCCACTACTGGTCAGAGGTTCAAAGGCCGGCCCCTCGGAAGGGTTCAACGACCGCCTCAGGCCACTCGGGCTCCGCGCCCACTACTGATCAGGGGTTCGTAGGCTGGCCCTCGAAGGGTTCACAGCCGCCTCAGACGCAGAGCGAGGGATGACCCTGGGTACGTTCGATACATAACCAAGGCTCGGGCTACGCTCCCGAGGTACCCTAGGACATTTCCGAGACCAGCGGGAACGATCTTGTAACGGAATCCCATCAGAGGGAGGCATCGAGCCCTCGGACCCCGTCAAAAGGGGACCGGGTCCGGCAGATCATCCACAGGTACTTTTGGAGCGCGCCTCCGGGCCTCTAGCCGACCCCTAACAAATGGGGCACGGGCGTCCACTCGGATTACCCGTTAGCAGCTCACCGGAGACACCATGTTCGGTGCCCTCCAAGGGCAACATGGCACTTTCCCCCCCTCCTTGCGGAAAGGCGACGCAGGGGCGTATGTAAAAAAGTTGAGTCTGTCCTTGACCGTCCTCTCGCCCTGTGCGGAGGCTCAGGGGCTGCTCTCGCAAACCCGGCTCCGGCCAAACCGTTGACAGCGTCAACATACCAGCCCGAGAACTTGGGACCCGACCGTGCACCCGGGCTACGGCCAGCTTGCATGAGGGAACAACCAGACCGGCCGAAGCATCGCGAAACACATTAAGACCTCGAAGGAGTCAAACCACTCCTCCGAGGCCTCGGGGGCTACACCCGGCGGGTGCGCTCGCGCGCACCCACCGGAACAAAATGCAACCGAGAAAGGCCGGTCCCCTTGCAAAAAAGTGCGACAAAAGCCTCCAAGCGAGTATTAACACTCCCTTCGAGGCTCGAGGGCTACTGTCGGGGACCATAATTAGGGGTACCCTCAAGACTCCTAATCTCAGCTGGTAACCCCCATCAGCACAAAGCTGCAAAGGCCTGATGGGTGCGATTAAGTCAAGGATCAGTCCACTCAAGGGACACGATCTCGCCTCGCCCGAGCCCAGCCTCGGGCCAGGGCAGCCGACCCCGGAGGATTTACGTCTCGCCCGAGGACCCCCTCCAGCAACGGACACACCTTCGGCTCGCCCGAGGCCCAAACTTCACCAAGAAGCAACCTTGGCCAAGCCGCCACGCCGACCGACCGTATCGTAGGAGCATTTGATGCAAAGGTGGCCTGACACCTTATCCTGACGCGTGCCCTTCAGTCGATAGAGCCAAAGTGACCGCAGTCACTTCGCCGCTCCACTGACCAGCCTGACAAGAGGACAGCGCCGCCTGTGCCGCTCCGACTGTTGTGCCACTCGGCAGAGTGAGGCTGACAGCAGCCAAGTCCGGCCTCAAGCGCCATAGGAAACTCCGCTTCGCCCGACCCCAGGGCTCGGACTTGGGCTCAGCCCCGGAAGACGACGAACTCCGCTTCGCCCGACCCCAGGGCTCGGACTCGGGCTCAGCCCCGGAAGATGACGAACTCTGCTTCGCCCGACCCCAGGGCTCGGACTCGGGCTCAGCCCCGGAAGACGACGAACTCCGCATCGCCCGACCCCAGGGCTCGGACTCGGGCTCGGCCCCGGAAGACGACAAACTCCGCATCGCCCGACCCCAGGGCTCGGACTCGGGCTCGACCCCGGAAGACGACAAACTCCGCCTCGCCCGACCCTAGGGCTTGGACTCAGCCCTGGCCTCAGCCGACGGTCTCCGCCTCGCCCGACCCAGGGGCTTGGACTCAACCTCGGCTCGGAAGACAGACTCGACCTCGACCTCGGAGGAGCCTCCGCCTCGCCCAACCCAGGGCTCGGACTGACCACGTCACAGGAGACGCCATCATTACCCTACCCCAAGCTAACTCAGGCTACAGGGAACAAGACCGGCGTCCCATCTGGCTCGCCCCGATAAACAAGTAATGATGGCGCCCCGCATGCTCCATGACGACGGCGGCTCTCAGCCCCCTTACGGAAGCAAGGAGACTTCAGCAAGGACTCGACAGCCCCAATAGCTGTCCTTCCGCCAGGCTCCAGCGCTCCTCCGACGGCCACGACACCACACGAACCGGGTGCCAAAACCTCTCCGGCTGCCACGACGGCATGTACTTAGGGCGCTAGCTCTTCTCCGCTAGACACGTTAGCACACTACTACATCCCCCATTGTACACCTGGATCCTCTCCTTACGCCTATAAAAGGAAGGTCCAGGGCCCTCTTACAGAGGGTTGGCCGCGCGGGGAAGGACGGGACGACGCTCGCGTAAGCCTCTCGCTCCCTCCCGCGTGGATGCTTGTAACCCCCTACTGCAAGCGCACCCGACCTAGGTGTGGGACAAACACGAAGGCCGCGGGTTTCCCCTTTTACGCCTGTCTCCCTCCGGCTTCTTCCCCCCTTCGCGCTCCGTCTCGCGCCGACCCATCTGGGCTGGGGCACGCGACGACAATTTACTCGTCGGTCCAGGGACCCCTCGGGGTCGAAACGCCGACAGTATTGACTAAACTTAGCGTGGATTATAGGGTATGCAACATGTCTCTTGGCTTAAGATATAACATGTGTGTAGCACAGATACGATGATCGACGACGGAGGTGAAGATCATGTGTGGTGTCATGCCGATGGACTCGGAATGGTGAAGGATATATGCATAGGCACCAAAAACTGCGTAGCACGATAATACTCAATCCTCTGTCGATTGAATACACCAAATTGCTAGCAATGAGGCAGCATAGAAATCTGCAGAAAATCAGAACAAGACTTGAAGAAAAACTCAAGCGGCATTGTCGCTCTGATGGCCGACAGTGCCGCGGGATGAAAATGCGCTGAATCGCCTCAAACTTCACAGAAAGTTTGTACAGAGGGAAATAATGACGTTTCAACAAGAACAAAACACAGCTGCGCAAACAGATTCAAAATCCTGCTTTGGTTGGGGTTTTCTGAAACAAACTCAAAACATGGAGATCTCGAATCATGACCAAAAACTGCTCAAAACCTAGGGTTTGTAGTGATATATAGAGTGAACTTAATCCCAAGGAAATACCCAACACAAACCACAATGCAAGAACTCAATGGTTCTTCCAAAATCCAAAGAGAGTAGGGAGGAAACAAGCGCGGAGACAAAATTGAATAAAAATTTGCAGCACACACAAATTGAGCATGCTTCAACCAAAACATTGTGGATGGATAGGCCACCCTTCCTCAAAATGATGAATACAAAAACACATACGTTGAGTTCAAAGCATATGTAGATCTCAGGCCAAACTAGGGAAATGAAGACTAGGATTTTCTAAATAAGAGACTAATGAGCTAGCCAAAAAGATAGTTGTCCACAACATCCCACCCATCTATTTATAGAGGGTTATGAGAGCACCTAGAGGGAGGGTGAATAGGTGATCCTGTAAAATTAAACACTAAATAGCCACAAACTTGATTGTTAAGAAGTTAGTGTAATCAAGTGGCTATGGAGCATGCTCGTGCGAACAAAGTAATCACAAGAAGCAACACACGAGACACGCAATTTTTTATCCCGTGGTTCGGCCAAGTAACACTTGCCTACTTCCACGTTGTGGTGTCCCAATGGACGAGAGTTGCACTCAACCCCTTTCAAGTGATCCAATGATCAACTTGAATACCACGGTCTTTTTGTTTAGAGTATCTTCTCGTTTGCGAGGAATCTCCACAATTTAGAGTCTCTCGCCCTTACAATAGAGATCACAAAGAAAGCACAGAGTAAGGTTGGGAGAAACAACACACGCAAGACTCAAATACGCAGCACAACCACACACACAAGTGAAGACTTGAGCTCAAATGACAACACAGGGAGTTCACAACTCGAATGGAGCCCAAATCACTAACATGACGAATCAAATGCGTGGGAGCGGAGTCTGGATGTCTTAGTATGCTTAGAGAATGCTTAGGTATCTCCTCCATGCGCCTAGGGGTCCCTTTTATAGTCCCAAGGCAGCTAGGAACCGTTGGAGATCAACGTGGAAGGCTATCCTTGCCTTCTGTCGAGTGGCGCACCGGACAGTCCGGTGCGCCACCGGACAGCACTGTAGCTTGTCCAGTGCACGATTTCCTTCCAAATCAGGCAAAGTCGACCGTTGCTCCCACGGGTCGGATGGCGCACCAGACAGTGTCCGGTGCACACTGGACAATGTCCAGTGCACCCAGCCGACCGTTGGAGCAGCCACGTGTCGCACGTTGATCGCGCGGACGACCGTTGGCGTGGGCGCCGTTGGCTCACCGGACAGTCCTGTGCACCACCGGGCAGTCCGGGGAATTATAGCCACGTCGCCCCGTTCCTTTTCCTGAGAGCGACGAGTTCGTCGCGGATGACTCATCGGACAGTCCGGTGCACCACCGGACCGTCCAGTGAATTATAGCCGTATGACTCCGTCGTTCCCGAGACCGGCTACTTCACCGTTGACCAGCCTGCACCACCGGATAGTCCGGTGTGCCAGGCCCGAGCATATACTTGGCTGTTCACAGCCAAGTCTTTTCTGATGCTTTTCTTCTTTTGTTGGTCCTGTTTCTAGCACTTA
Organism: Zea luxurians; assembly: GCA_029449295.1. Classification (NCBI taxonomy): domain Eukaryota; kingdom Viridiplantae; phylum Streptophyta; class Magnoliopsida; order Poales; family Poaceae; genus Zea; species Zea luxurians. The sequence goes on along the minus strand of JAOPSE010000140.1, from coordinate 2,384,060 downwards.
GACAACCACATTAGTATACAAAATAATATACTAAGTCTAGAAACATACCTTACACTTTGATTTGCACTCTTCACACATTTTGCACATAAGTACTCAATTAATGTGTTGGGCATCTAATCACCAAAATACTTATAGAAATTGCCCAAGGGCACATTTCCCTTTTAGGTTATTTCACTAGTCTAAACTAACCCTATATACATAGAGCTCGTTGACGTAACCGGGGGCAAAATGGACCAAGTCCTAGAATATGCATCTGACGGCCACATGCTTCACACAAAGTTGCTTCGTCTCGATGCACCCTTCACGATGATGCCACATGCCACCTCCAATTTTTGCTGAAACTGCACCGCCAAGTTTTGAGGTTGATACTTAGCAAAACCAGCACCTAGATGGTTTTGAGGCTCAACCACCAAAATTGCCATGAGTAGCGCACCGCATGCGTGTCCCCCATGTCCTGGCACGCGTCCCACAAGTCCTTGATCGTCCTAGTGACATGATCCTCTCTGCCACATCGTCGTGTCGGTGCGTGTCCCAGGTGTCAGCCACCACAGTTAGTCACCTAGATTCTTCGGTCCCTCGGTCAGGTCCCAGTGCTCGTCTTTCGCTGCTCCTGATACATCTGCACGAACCCGCATGGCCTTCACCTTTGCTGCCGACCACCATCCCTATGCTCCACACTAGCACACCACAAACCAAGAGACATGGTTGTGCAACATATAACTCACGCCCTGGTTAGTTCACATTACTCAACCCAAGACACTATCCGTTGATAATCACTCATCATCAACCCAAACCATATGGTACAAGTCAACCTTCTGTTTGTAATCTCCCCCTTGATGAGTGCATTGTCAATACCACCATAGAACATATATTAGCAAAAGAAGGAAGAAGAATAGAAGCTCACTTAGATGACCAAAAGCCAGACAAAATCCAAAGCAGGTCATCTAGAGTGAGGAAAGCTTGGTCCCCAAAGAAATGGGCAAGGACTCAACACAACCAAGTGAGAAAAATGGCTAGTCCTTAATAAGAGGTAGAAGAGGGGCTCAACACTACTAGCCAACAGACAAAGCTAAATCGGAGCACAAAAGCTGAAATCAAAGGTAGTTCCTCTAGAAAGAGGCCTCAACACAACTAGCAAAAGCTCCCCATGACTCAGAAACTCCCCCTGACAAAACATCTCTCCCTAAAGCATAACTCAAAAACCTAACAGAAGGTCAGACATCCTCGACAAAAATAGTGTAAACGAGACGAACTCCCCAAATTCTTCCCCAATTGCACATCTCCAAGATTTACCCCAAAGGACCCAAAATCACAATTCTTCTTAAAGCTTATCCCCATTTACTTTTCTTGTACTTCTCCCCTTGTTGACAAGTGCACCCAGCAAGCGTCAAAACATGGTAAAAAGATAAAGAAGCCAACTCCCCCTTAGAGAATGCAAGGATCAAAAGGAGAATGTAGAAAATGCTGTGGATGCACGAGTGTAACACCCGGATTTTAGGGGTCCAAAACCCGGGCGCTAACATAAACACCAGGTATGCTGGGACCAAGTCTCACACATATGATGTATAGTGGCACAGGATCGAATGTCACATCTTTATATATAACAGGAGTTCTATACAAAATAAATAATTACATTATAAGGAGACAACGGTCCAGCAACCCAAAGTTGACTGGGAGACGACGACCTAGACCTCTCACGAACTCGTCATAGCATCCTCCAAGCGCCTCATCCAGTGGTACCTGCTCTTGACCTGTGGGGGGGTGTGAGACAGCAAGAGTGAGCTCACATACGTTCATCGCTCAACAAGTTGTGGGGAATAATGTGCATGAACTCGCCAAAGGCGGGAGCTCATGTGAAGTGTAAGGCTTACCAAAGAAGATGGTTGAAGCTGAGCATTGCTTTTAAAGTTGGTCAAAATTTTATTAGCAGTTACTAAGTATAAGTAAATACCAACCCAATTAAATAATAGAACAAAAGTAATAACAACATCACCTGCGATGCAATGCATATGACAAATTGAATTTAGTTCCATAAATTAATCATGTGAGTGTCCGAGCCGCTCATGACCGTGAGCACGGCTAGTATACCAGTTTTACACTCTGCAGAGGTTGCGCATCTTTACCCACAAGTCGTGTATCCCATGTCGCCAGGGTTTGCAAGGCCCTTAGACACTTCCGAGGTGAATGGCTAGGGATCCACTACGAGGCCTTTACAAAGTTCCACTAGCTTCCGAAAACCCGCTACAGTTTATAGGAAGTTCCAATGCAGGAATCCCTTGCAGGACCGCCATCGCAGCAAAATCCTCCCGAGGGCCTCCCTACACTGACCACTCCCCTACTGCCCTTGCCCCTTTCGGGTAAGGTAGTCTTCCACTAGCTTTCCTAATTAATCAGCCAAGGGGTCCCATTCCTCCCTTGTGGTAGCACTATTTTCCCGGGTGGTTCTCCATGTTCCAATTACCATAATGATCTTATCATGAACAATAAATAACAACTGATAACAAGAGTATAATCATGAATAGTGTAATCTTCATACCCAAAACCACATAAAGCACTAGCAAGTACTACCCAAAAAGTTTAGTGGTAAACAAGGTATAAAGATAGACAAACTAGGGTAACCTATTGGGTCCCATCAAAATTAACCTATGCAGATCATTATGATTAATTAGAACATGAGTGGGTAAAAAGAAGTGATCAAGGGCACAACTTGCCTGGGACTTGAGATTCCAGGTACCAGGATGATCTTCAGGTGACTCGTGACCTCACTGCTAGTCGTAGCAATACAAACAAACAGTGTAGGCAAAATTAACATTACACCAAACATATATGCAAAATACATAGTAATAATCTACACATTAAAATAAAATTCTAGGAACAGAAATCATAATTTTTGGAGTTATAGATTTTAAGATATGAATTTCCAAAGGTTTTATGTGGTTAAAATAGGATTAAGTGAGGAATTAATTTTCTTAGTATTTTCATGTCAAAACAGAAGCACTAGGTGATAGAGAATAAAATTACAAAATTTTAGAAAGTGGAATGGGTAATTTTGGATATCATATGAATTTTCTATGAATTTTATAAGCTTTGGCACTTACTTATGTATTAAAATCTATTTAAATTCACTTTCTCCGATTTTTACACCGCTCTAGACTGGGCCTCAATTATTAAAGAGCGCAGGGTCCCCGGCGCTAAAAATACCGAGACACAGAACCCTGGGATATGGACCGCGGGTTGGTTCATGAAAAGTGGAGGGGCTTTTATGTTAATCCAACCCGCGAAGGGGTATCCACAGATTTGAGTCGTTGGATCAGATCCAACGTCCAAGATTAGCTCGCGTTCATCTTAAAGGGCTACGCTCTGTCCACTGTCGGATCCTAATCGGACGTCCCAGGAACACAACTCCAACCGGTACACCGAGTTCGCCATTAGATCGAGATCCGACGGCCGCGAACCCCCCCCCCCATCTTCTTCCCAGAAACCCCACGGCGGCGGCCGCTCTGGTACGAAGAAGCCATGGCCGCACGCCTCACCGGTGGCGACCACCCGGCGATTCTTACCCCAATACTAACCCCCGTCTAGTGCCGAGCGTATAGAAGATCACGACGAACCGGGTGGGGCAATTATTACCGACAATCGTGACGCGGTTGAGGCCGGCCACGGCACGGGTAGTCTCGCGGCGGAGCAGAGTCACCGATGAGCAATTCTAGTGGCCACGGGGTCCTTCCTCGCCCACCGATGCCACCACCAGTTCCCACGCTCGTCGCCGAACCCCACGGTGCAACTTCCGAGCCCCCAGCAACGGTGTGATCTCGATTAGCCGATGGCGGCCCAACGACCCTCTACGCGGCAGAGCGAGCTCGGTGGAGGAGATTCCGGTGAGGGGAAAGAAGATTGTTCGCGGCCATATTTATTAGCCCGTCGACCGCGCTTGTAACAACCCGCGCAGAGATCAGCGGACGATTCCGAGTTGGCCATCGACTGGTTGCCCGAGGACGCCGCCGAGATTTGCGGCCGGCGGAGCAACAGACAGAGAAGAGCTAGGGAGGAAAAGAAGCTGGTTCCGACCCGTGGGGCCCAAGCGCCATTGACTTCTAGGGGAAAGACGCAAGGGAAGGTGAGACTGCTTAGTGGGGTCCACCAATCGGCGTTACAGAGCTAAACGCGCGGGCGCGTTGAGCGGTGCCACATCTGACAGCGTCGGAAAAAAAACAAAGAAAGGGAGCGCGTGCTTTGACTGGAGAGTGGGGGCGGCCTGGCAGAGGATATGTGAGCGGGCTGACGCGCGGACCCCACGAAACAGTGCCAGACGCGAGCGCGCTGTCGCAGATGGGCAGGGCGCGCGTGAGATGGAAGAAGTGGGCCGAATTGTGAGGTTGCGGCCCAACAGCAGGTTTTCTTTTCTCTTTCTTTTTTTTTCTATTTCCATTTCTATTTCTCTTATTACCAAATTCAATTTGAATTACAAATTTTGAATTCAAACTTGTGCCAAATTTATTTTCAAATCATATTGTGAAATTAAAATACACATTTTGGAAATATAGTTATATTATTTATAATCATTTCTCTTCTTCTCATATTCAAAACCCCTATTTTTAGTTTAGGATTTGATTTAACTTCTAGTATTTATTATCTTATTATCCTTATTATTTTATTAATGCACAAACATATAAACTCCAACGTGATGCATTTTTTATCATTTGTTTGAATTAATCTCTAAATTTTGTGTATGCTCTTTTTATGATACAAATGAGGCACATAAAATTGAGATCTCTCTATTATTCTTTGTATACAATTTTGAGTATTACAAATCCTACCCCCCTTAAAAATAATCTCGTCCTCGAGATTGGTAAGAAAAGGGGTTGCAAAAAGAATTGTTTGCAGTCTATGTGCTAGTTTCTAATTGGTTTTAATACCAAAAGGATTAGGAAAGCCTGGGTACCAAGGCATCTACTATGCAGGGTAAAAGTGTCTTTAAAGCGTAGATAGATTTGGGTAAGAAAGAGTAGGGTAAGGAAAGACTCCATCCACGATTGTGGATCTTGATTCCGCTGGCGATTCAACTTGATCTTTGAAGTCTTGAGTTGATGCTTATCCTTCTTTGACGTGGTTGATCTTGTTCTTTTCCGGTCTTGGTCTCATTGAGTCGGGGTCGGTGTATATCATCAGAGTTGGGGAATAAGGTTAAGATAGTTATGGATGAGATAGACTACATGATGTAGGTCAAAATCTGGTTTGATGTCAGGTGGGGGTTGATAGATTATGCAATCCATCATGACTCTATTGGTTGGGTTAGTTCTTCTACTCATGGTTGAGGTGGTCTGTCGTTCTTAATTTAGTGCGCAGTGAACTAAGATAAAACATGTTCTATAAGAGTACAGTTTCATTTATTTTACCACAATTAACTGGTTAAGTGGCTATCCCCAGGTTAATTCAGCTTAAGGTTAGACTTTGTTAGGTTAGGTTAACTTATTAGATTGGATCAGATCTAGAATAAATTGATATAACTATTTTAGACTAGATAGGATCTAAATAAATTTTAGATTAGGTCATGGTCGTTATTCTAGAGTGGGATAAATATGCTAATTAGGGCAAGATGACTCCATAAGGATAAGGTAGAATCTTTCGAGGTCAGTTAGATCTATATGGGTGACATAAGATCTTTTAAGGATAAGATGAGTATTTTTTTAAGATAAGATGGATCTATGAGTGTAGGATAAAATCTTTCAAGATGAGATGGATATTGTTTGGTTAGATACTTTAATGAGGGATAATCTAGTATATCTAGTTATTTTTATAAGCATTTTTTTTCCTATATGTATATGTGTAGATGTAATCGTGGACATTACTCCACAACTCATCACACTCAATCAAAGATCCAAATCAGACAGATATCATAAGAACAAACATTCAAGCATATAGATACCTATGAAAATAGTTTTGTTTTTATTCCTAAGAGTAGGTCTCCTATTCCTAAAGATCACTTTAGGCACATGATTTCAAAGTGTGAAATCCACATTTGTCTTTTAGAAAGAAAAGGTAAGAATAATCAGAGTAAAGCGGAAATAGATGAGAAAAGATTAAGAAAAGTTTAGAAATAATCAGAGTAGCAAAGGTAAGTAGACAATGGTTGTCCAGTTCTATCTAGGTTTCGTCTTACAGTCAACATTCCTCTGATACCACTTCTGTAACACCCGGATTTTAGGGGTCCAAAACCCGGGCGCTAACATAAACACCAGGTATGCTGGGACCAAGTCTCACACATATGATGTATAGTGGCACAGGATCGAATGTCACATCTTTATATATAACAGGAGTTCTATACAAAATAAATAATTACATTATAAGGAGACAACGGTCCAGCAACCCAAAGTTGACTGGGAGACGACGACCTAGACCTCTCACGAACTCGTCACAACATCCTCCAAGCGCCTCATCCAGTGGTACCTGCTCTTGACCTGTGGGGGGGTGTGAGACAGCAAGAGTGAGCTCACATACGTTCATCGCTCAACAAGTTGTGGGGAATAATGTGCATGAACTCGCCAAAGGCGGGAGCTCATGTGAAGTGTAAGGCTTACCAAAGAAGATGGTTGAAGCTGAGCATTGCTTTTAAAGTTGGTCAAAATTTTATTAGCAGTTACTAAGTATAAGTAAATACCAACCCAATTAAATAATAGAACAAAAGTAATAACAACATCACCTGCGATGCAATGCATATGACAAATTGAATTTAGTTCCATAAATTAATCATGTGAGTGTCCGAGCCGCTCATGACCGTGAGCACGGCTAGTATACCAGTTTTACACTCTGCAGAGGTTGCGCATCTTTACCCACAAGTCGTGTATCCCATGTCGCCAGGGTTTGCAAGGCCCTTAGACACTTCCGAGGTGAATGGCTAGGGATCCACTACGAGGCCTTTACAAAGTTCCACTAGCTTCCGAAAACCCGCTACAGTTTATAGGAAGTTCCAATGCAGGAATCCCTTGCAGGACTGCCATCGCAGCAAAATCCTCCCGAGGGCCTCCCTACACTGACCACTCCCCTACTGCCCTTGCCCCTTTCGGGTAAGGTAGTCTTCCACTAGCTTTCCTAATTAATCAGCCAAGGGGTCCCATTCCTCCCTTGTGGTAGCACTGTTTTCCCGGGTGGTTCTCCATGTTCCAATTACCATAATGATCTTATCATGAACAATAAATAACAACTGATAACAAGAGTATAATCATGAATAGTGTAATCTTTATACCCAAAACCACATAAAGCACTAGCAAGTACTACCCAAAAAGTTTAGTGGTAAACAAGGTATAAAGATAGACAAACTAGGGTAACCTATTGGGTCCCATCAAAATTAACCTATGCAGATCATTATGATTAATTAGAACATGAGTGGGTAAAAAGAAGTGATCAAGGGCACAACTTGCCTGGGACTTGAGATTCCAGGTACCAGGATGATCTTCAGGTGACTCGTGACCTCACTGCTAGTCGTAGCAATACAAACAAACAGTGTAGGCAAAATTAACATTACACCAAACATATATGCAAAATACATAGTAATAATCTACACATTAAAATAAAATTCTAGGAACAGAAATCATAATTTTTGGAGTTATAGATTTTAAGATATGAATTTCCAAAGGTTTTATGTGGTTAAAATAGGATTAAGTGAGGAATTAATTTTCTTAGTATTTTCATGTCAAAACAGAAGCACTAGGTGATAGAGAATAAAATTACAAAATTTTAGAAAGTGGAATGGGTAATTTTGGATATCATATGAATTTTCTATGAATTTTATAAGCTTTGGCACTTACTTATGTATTAAAATCTATTTAAATTCACTTTCTCCGATTTTTACACCGCTCTAGACTGGGCCTCAATTATTAAAGAGCGCAGGGTCCCCGGCGCTAAAAATACCGAGACACAGAACCCTGGGATATGGACCGCGGGTTGGTTCATGAAAAGTGGAGGGGCTTTTATGTTAATCCAACCCGCGAAGGGGTATCCACAGATTTGAGTCGTTGGATCAGATCCAACGTCCAAGATTAGCTCGCGTTCATCTTAAAGGGCTACGCTCTGTCCACTGTCGGATCCTAATCGGACGTCCCAGGAACACAACTCCAACCGGTACACCGAGTTCGCCATTAGATCGAGATCCGACGGCCGCGAACCCCCCCCCCCCATCTTCTTCCCAGAAACCCCACGGCGGCGGCCGCTCTGGTACGAAGAAGCCATGGCCGCGCGCCTCACCGGTGGCGACCACCCGGCGATTCTTACCCCAATACTAACCCCCGTCTAGTGCCGAGCGTATAGAAGATCACGACGAACCGGGTGGGGCAATTATTACCGACAATCGTGACGCGGTTGAGGCCGGCCACGGCACGGGTAGTCTCGCGGCGGAGCAGAGTCACCGATGAGCAATTCTAGTGGCCACGGGGTCCTTCCTCGCCCACCGATGCCACCACCAGTTCCCACGCTCGTCGCCGAACCCCACGGTGCAACTTCCGAGCCCCCAGCAACGGTGTGATCTCGATTAGCCGATGGCGGCCCAACGACCCTCTACGCGGCAGAGCGAGCTCGGTGGAGGAGATTCCGGTGAGGGGAAAGAAGATTGTTCGCGGCCATATTTATTAGCCCGTCGACCGCGCTTGTAACAACCCGCGCAGAGATCAGCGGACGATTCCGAGTTGGCCATCGACTGGTTGCCCGAGGACGCCGCCGAGATTTGCGGCCGGCGGAGCAACAGACAGAGAAGAGCTAGGGAGGAAAAGAAGCTGGTTTCGACCCGTGGGGCCCAAGCGCCATTGACTTCTAGGGGAAAGACGCAAGGGAAGGTGAGACTGCTTAGTGGGGTCCACCAATCGGCGTTACAGAGCTAAACGCGCGGGCGCGTTGAGCGGTGCCACATCTGACAGCGTCGGAAAAAAAACAAAGAAAGGGAGCGCGTGCTTTGACTGGAGAGTGGGGGCGGCCTGGCAGAGGATATGTGAGCGGGCTGACGCGCGGACCCCACGAAACAGTGCCAGACGCGAGCGCGCTGTCGCAGATGGGCAGGGCGCGCGTGAGATGGAAGAAGTGGGCCGAATTGTGAGGTTGCGGCCCAACAGCAGGTTTTCTTTTCTCTTTCTTTTTTTTCTATTTCCATTTCTATTTCTCTTATTACCAAATTCAATTTGAATTACAAATTTTGAATTCAAACTTGTGCCAAATTTATTTTCAAATCATATTGTGAAATTAAAATACACATTTTGGAAATATAGTTATATTATTTATAATCATTTCTCTTCTTCTCATATTCAAAACCCCTATTTTTAGTTTAGGATTTGATTTAACTTCTAGTATTTATTATCTTATTATCCTTATTATTTTATTAATGCACAAACATATAAACTCCAACGTGATGCATTTTTTATCATTTGTTTGAATTAATCTCTAAATTTTGTGTATGCTCTTTTTATGATACAAATGAGGCACATAAAATTGAGATCTCTCTATTATTCTTTGTATACAATTTTGAGTATTACAACGAGCTTCAGGAGTATAGCAATCAGAGTGTACTATGGTAGCCACCATAATGGCAAGAGTTCATGGAAGAGTAGGATAGACTATGGTTGATCAATTTAAGCAGAGGCACTAGAGAACTTGGTGATTGGGTAGTGGAGGATTGGCGGTGGCACACATTGAGATCATGGAGAGAGCATTTTGGATATGCTACTCACAAGGGGTTTGGTGCTTTAGGCCTCAAAATTACTAGACATGCAGTTTCTTGAAAATGGACTTCAAAACTAGTTGTTGTTCGGGTGAGAATGGATGGAGGCACATAGCATCATCCTAAAGCTTGCATCAAGGCAAAACAAAGCCATGGAGAACGTGTGGCCGTCAAATGAGAATTCCTTAAGTTGGACCATTTTGTCCCTGGGTTAAGTGGTTCAACCAAAATACCTATAAGTAAGATAGGAGGCTACCACAACCAGCCATCTCTCTAGTGATATAGTTTTCAACACTCTTTTTTAGTTTCGCCTCCTAGACTATTGCAATAGCTCTATAAGTGATTTAGCCTTTGATTTATCTGTCATCTATTTAAAAAAATCTTGTAGACTTGATCTAACTGGGAAAGGAGGTCCTTATCACCTTGTTTCTTGGTAGAGTAAAGATCCAAGTTCGAGCTCTTGTGTTCTTGTATTAATTTTATTCTCCTAATTTCTTCCCTCTTAGTATTTTTGTTTGTTTTCTTGGATTTGAGCTTTTGTGGTACTTTTGGTTGATTTAGCTAGTGCAAGGATGTGTGAGATCATTTCTACCAAGTGCTTTTATATGATTTTACATGAGTATCATCTTTAGACCAATTTTGTTCTTAGGAGAAAACCTCATTCTTGTCCCGTTCTACTTCGATTCCTAGCTTTTGGCTTCTTTTTAGGCAATGATCACCTATAAATAGCCACCTTACTTTCTTGTGACCCTCTCTAAAGCTTAGTCAAAGTTAGTTTTGGTTTGGCCAAGAACTGTTTGAATTTGGACCTAGGCGTACAATTTTTGTGGGAATCGGACAAGAGCGTCGACTACATGCATCAAACAATCCAATGGTGGGGTTTTTGGCGCGGTGTAGTTTGGTTTTCACGTGCGCTATAGAGGAGCATCAAACCGTACGATGGTCACCCATGGACTATTCGTCAAGCATCAAACCGTGTGAATGATGCACGAGTCCTATCCAACAAGCGTCAAATCATAGGCATTAGATAGTCCGATGCCTACCATCAGACTGTCTGATGGTCTATTTCCAACAAGTTTTTGCTTTGTGTTTTCTTGCATTTATTGTTCCATTTTCATGCCATTTTTCTATTAGATTTCTGTTGCTCCAAGGAACATTCACTAGGTAACTTGTGAGTTTCGAGTTGGTCTCTTACCTCTTGGTGATAGAGGTGGAAAGTACCATTGTGGTTTTCATCTATGTTGTATTTTTTACGGAGTTTGAGTGTTTGGTTATGTTTTCCCAATTGAAAATTGACTTTTAATCATCTCTTTGCTGATCTTTGATTTTCTAGGGTTGCTTGGGACAACAACTAAGTTGTTCAAAGGAAATTTTGACTCACATCCATCTTTTTTTGTCCCCTTCCTCGGTTCATCAATAAAAGAATTTCTTTAGTTGGTACAAGTCTTTTTAGGAAACTCACTTGGAAATTATGATGAAAAAGCAACATAGCCAAAAAAAGTTTGAATAGGAAACATGCTTGTTTCGGTATGTGCTTATGGATAAAATGGAAAACAAAGAAACCCCCCAAATCCTCTCTAGACATTAGTTGGAGAACCCCCGAATCCTATCTAAATATTAGTTGGATATATAGTGGCAATTTGAGTTAAAGTGTTTGAAATTGGTGTCATTCCCTTGTTCAAACACCAATAATGATCATACTACACATCAACCCTTCTCGTCCGTTTTTTTATTTTTTTTCTTTGATAGAGGACCGTTTGTTTCTATTTCTAGAAAATTGTAATTTATTAAAATAATGTCCAAATGTTATTCCAGCCCTACTACGGTACTGTCCATTTTTTTGATATGATCTTGATTTAGGACAAAGTTAGATGACTCACTTGCCACATGATTGGTTGCGTGGGTAACCGATGCATGGCTCGCATGAGCCTGATCTGCTGCGCAAACGCAACTTCCCCGTGTTTCCGCGTGTGCAGCCGGAAGGGTTTGGTTTAGTCTACGCTGCACACGCACATGCATGTGTGGCCATCCTCATGCAGGCATCCAATGAGCCGTTGTGGAGTAGTCAATACACATGCAAAGTCTGGTTGCCGAGGAGCAGGCAACCAATTAGGGCTTGTTCGGTTAGCTCTCAATTCATGTGGATTGAGTGAGATTGGATAAGTTTAAATCCAAGCAAGTCAAATTTCTTTTCAATTTTTTCCAATCCTATCCAATCCATTAACGGAACAAGCCCTTATAGGGGCAGAGCTATGGACATTTATTGGTGTCATATGATACCGATGAATTTTGTAAAAACCAATAGAGAAACATTATAATATACTGCTTTATAGTGTAGATCCTATACTCTAGTGGTGATGACACCGGTGACGCTGGCTTCGCCCCTACCAATCATGCGGTTAGTGTATAAACAGACCTACGTCATCCAAGTTCTTCGCCCATGCATATATGGCAGGTCTTCGGTTCCCAGAAATTTGAAGCCTAACTAGATTTGCAGAGAAAATATATATGCCAATAATATGCATGATTATTTATAATGTTGACATTGATTTGGAAGTTGCTTATATTTTAGGTGTCTGAATCTTTATAAATCTCTAGACAACAATCTAGCACAATTAAAAGAACAACTCACTCAGAGACAACTGACATTTTTTTTTCTATAGCTAAACAAATGACAAAATTGCATGGTGGCTAAAAGAAAACAGAGACTTGGATATTATAGGGGCCACTTTGGTAGGTGGCCATGAACCTATATCTGCCCTTCATCATGCATGCATAATTCATAAGTGCAATGCATAATGAGAGCAACTGGCCTAAAAGAGAACCATTTCCTTTCTCTTTTAGCAGCAGCAAAGGTGCCATATGGCCAAGGACACTTGGTCGTACACACCACCACAAAGCTGCCGGCCAGACCTGCAAGCTCCATGCTCTTGTCTCCGTCCATGCATGTGCGTAGCAGCATCTGTGCAGCAGAAGACCAAGGCTTATTCAAATTGTTAATCACTTTCACCCATGAATTAAGGCGATAGTGCGGTTGGATACTCTCGGCACTGCCTTTTTGCTTACTTGATCACCACTCTGCTTCTTAATCCAGTTGTCGGATGTTGGGTGTTAAGAGTCATCTGACCCTAGGCCAACATATTGTTAGGATTTATGGGCTTGGCCCAATTAAGAATTTCTAATAAATCCCAGAAAATCTCAAAAGCCCATACAAGAGGATGGCTAGAGGATAGGTGGAACCATTAGCACCATATTGCTAGCTCTAGTGGAGTAGAGCTAGCTTAAATATGGAAGCCACACTCACTCACCAAGTCATGGATGAGAGGAGAGAGTGTGGAGAGCCACACGCGCGCGCTCGCTCGCCTGGGCGGGGCGGGGCGAAGGGCGCACGACATGCGCGTGAATGGTCCGCCGAAATCCAGCCCCTCGCCTTGCGGGGGCGCGGCTACCTTTTGCCGTTTGATTTTTTGGTTTCTTGGCTGTTACGTTTATCCTAACCGATCGCTATAAAATCTCAACTGATTGCGAGATTTTCGTGGGCGGATAAGCACGGGGGTCGCGGACTTGGCCCTATAAAAGGAGCCCGGCAGCCAGCCTCCAAATCATCCAGATCCCAATTCGCTTTCGCCTCTCTTCACAGCTGAGCCGCCTTCCAGTTCTCTTCGTCCCGATCGTAGAGGTGCATCTGCGATTAGGAGAGCAGGTCTCCGGAACCCTTCGCCTTCTAGATCCTGCACCAGGAGAGGCCGAATAAGGTTTTTGGGAAGCGTCTTCACGCGACTGCTCGTGATCTGATTGACCTCGTCGACCCTGCTGATTTCACTACTTCGACATCGTCGACCCTGCTGATTCCGGCGCGTGCCATCTATCAGTAAGTCTAATCAGTACGCATCATCTGATTTGGCTTGTTATTTCAGTGCTTGTGATTTTGTCATGATTTATATTCGGAATTTAAACTGGAATTTGTCTAATTATTCAACAATCCAAAAACCTTATTGTAGACAATTTCCTAGTTTTTCTATGGCTGCTTTTGCCGATGCGCTCAAGCCAGAAAAGTTCAATGGTATGCACTTTAAGAGATGGCAAGTCAAGGCCACGCTCTGGCTTACTGCTATGAATGTCTTCCATGTTAGTAAAGGCAGACCTGAGGGTCCACTGACTCCTGAACAGGAGAAAGAGTACGACCATGCCAATACTATGTTCACGGGAGCCGTTCTTAGCGCCCTTGTTGACCGTCTAGTTGATGCGAATATGCAGTACACAGACGGGAAAGAGTTGTGGGATGCACTTACTACTAAGTATGGTGCATCAGATGCTGGCAGTGACCTGTATATCATGGAGAGCTTTCATGATTATAAGATGGTTGATAATCGCTCTATTGTAGAGCAAGCTCATGAAATACAGTGTATAGCCAAGGAGCTCGACCACCTTAAGATAGTCCTTCCTGACCGATTTGTGGCTGGGTGCATTATTGCAAAGTTGCCTTCTACATGGAGGAACTTCGCCACATCTCTGAAACATAAGAGACAGGAGATATCAGTTGAAAATCTGATAGCGTCTCTGGATGTTGAGGAGAAAGCTCGGGCTAAGGACACGGGATCTAAAGGAGGCGAGGGCCACTCCAGCGCCAACATGGTTCAGAGGAACCACAATAAGGGCAAAGGAAAGCCAAAATCTAACAAGCCCAACAAAACTACCAACTTCAAGAAGAAGAAGAACAAGGCTGAATTGACATGTTTCGCATGTGGCGAGGCGGGTCATTTTGCCAAGGATTGTCCTGATCGAGCGGATCGCCGTGGCAAAAAGGGCAATGTCAACACAGTGGTCGCTAGCAATGAGGAAGACGAAGGGTATGGTAATTTACCTTTTATCTTCTCAGTATTTCAATCACCTAGCTGGTGGCTTGATACTGGTGCTAATGTTCATGTGTGTTCTGACATTAACTTGTTCTCTTCTTATCAGAGCGCCCGGGATTCTTCCGTGCTAATGGGGAATGGGTCACATGCTTCTGTTCATGGCACTGGCACGGTGGATCTGAAGTTTACTTCGGGAAAGATCGTGCAGCTGAAGAACGTGCATCATGTCCCTTCTATACACAAGAATCTTGTTAGCGGAACCCTTCTATGTAGAGATGGGTTCAAGGTAGTTTTGGAGTCCAATAAATTAGTTGTGTCCAAGTCTGGACAATTTATTGGTAAAGGTTATGATTGCGGAGGCTTGTTCCGCTTTTCTTTGTTAGATTTCAATAATAAGTCTGTGAACCATATTTGTGCTAATGTTGATGATCTTGCGAGTATTTGGCATTCTCGTTTGTGTCATATTAATTTTGGCTCTATGTCTCGGCTTGCAACCATGAGTTTAATTCCGAATATCACCATAGTCAAAGGTTCTAAGTGCCATAGTTGTGTGCAGTCGAAGCAACCTCGAAAGCCTCATAAGGCTGCTGAGGAGAGACACCTGGCACCGCTAGAACTCATACATTCTGATCTTTGTGAGATGAATGGTGTGTTGACAAAGGGTGGTAAGAGATACTTCATGACATTGATTGATGATGCGTCTAGATTTTGCTATGTATACTTGCTAAAAACTAAAGATGAGGCTTTAGACTACTTTAAAATCTATAAGGCTGAAGTTGAAAACCAACTAGAGAGAAAGATCAAACGTCTTAGATCAGATCGTGGTGGCGAGTTCTTTCCCAAAGTCTTTGACGATTTCTGTGCAGAAAATGGCATTATTCATGAGAGGACTCCTCCCTATTCACCCGAGTCAAACGGGATTGCTGAAAGGAAAAACCGTACGTTGACTGACCTGGTGAATGCCATGTTAGACACTTGTGGTTTATCTAAGGCATGGTGGGGGGAGGCAGTCCTGACTTCATGTCATGTTCTGAATAGAATTCCTATGGGCAAAGAAGAGAAAACCCCTTATGAGAAGTGGGTTGGGAGAAAACCATCACTTTCATACTTGCGCACTTGGGGGTGCATGGCGAAAGTCAATGTACCAATTAATAAAAAGCGCAAGCTTGGTCCAAGGACAGTGGATTGTGTCTTTCTTGGATATGCTTCGTGTAGCATAGCATATAGATTTTTAGTAGTTAAATCTGAAGTTCCTGATGTATATGTTGATACTATTATGGAATCACGTGATGCTACTTTCTTTGAACATATATTTCCAATGAAAGACATTCATAGCAATTCTAGATACTCTTCTGAGATAACTCCTGAACATAGTACACCTATTGAGAGTTTTGAACAGCCACATGAAATTGTCCTAGAGGAGGATGACAATGATGCTCCTAAAAGGAGCAAGAGACAAAGGGTTGAAAAATCCTTTGGTGATGATTTCATTGTGTACCTTGTGGACGATACTCCTACTACCATTGCAGAAGCATTTGCATCTTCAGATGCAGATGATTGGAAAGAAGCGGTTCATAATGAGATGGACTCTATTCTTTCAAATGGTACGTGGGAAGTCACTGATCGACCCTATGGATGCAAACCTGTGGGTTGTAAGTGGGTGTTTAAAAAGAAGCTCAAGCCTGATGGTACAATTGAAAAGTACAAGGCTAGGCTTGTGGCTAAAGGCTATACTCAGAAAGAAGGAGAAGACTTCTTTGATACTTACTCACCTGTTGCTAGAATGACCACTATTCGAGTACTACTTTCTTTGGCTGCCTCGTATGGTCTCCTTGTTCATCAGATGGATGTAAAGACAGCTTTTCTTAATGGAGAGCTGGACGAGGAAATCTATATGGAACAGCCTGATGGATTTGTAGTAAAGGGTCAAGAAAGCAAGGTGTGCAAGTTATTGAAATCATTGTATGGTCTGAAGCAAGCACCAAAGCAGTGGCATGAGAAGTTTGACACTACTCTAACGTCTGCAGGCTTTGCCATTAATGAGGCAGACAGGTGTGTATATTATCGCTGTGGTGGGGGCGAAGGAGTTATATTGTGCTTATATGTTGATGATATATTGATATTTGGCACAAACATTGATGTGATCAATGAAGTCAAGTCTTTTCTATCAAAGAGTTTTGATATGAAAGATCTGGGAGAAGCTGATGTGATTCTAAACATCAAGCTGATTAAGGCAGATGGTGGGATTACTCTCTCGCAATCTCACTATGTTGAAAAGGTTTTGAAGCGATTTGGCTTCTCTGAGTGCAAACCTTCTCCAACACCTTATGATCCCAGTGTGACACTGCGAAAGAACAAGAGAATTGGTTTAGACCAATTGAGATACTCTCAGATTGTCGGTTCACTCATGTATCTTGCTGGTGCAACAAGGCCCGATATCTCGTTTGCTGTGAGCAAATTGAGCAGGTTCATGTCAAACCCCGGGACTGATCATTGGCATGCACTTGAGCGGGTTATGCGCTACCTGCAAGGTACAATGAGTTATGGAATTCACTATTCTGGTCAGCATGCAGTACTTGAAGGATATAGTGATTCGAACTGGATATCTGATGCAGACGAGCTTTATGCCACCAGTGGTTATGTCTTTACTATTGGTGGAGGTGCGGTATCATGGAGGTCATGCAAACAGACCATTTTGACGAGGTCAACCATGGAAGCCGAGCTAGCTGCACTTGACACAGCAATCGTTGAGGCAGAATGGTTGCGTGAACTCTTGATGGACTTGCCGGTGGTTGAGAAACCAATACCAGCTATTCTTATGAACTGTGACAATCAGACAGTGATTGCTAAAGTGACGAGTTCTAAGGATAATGGAAAGTCATCAAGACATGTCAAAAGACGATTGAAGTCTGTCAGAAAGTTGAGGAACTCCGGAGTCATAAGTGTGACTTATATTTCAACAGATAAAAATCTGGCAGATCCTTTTACCAAGGGACTACCACGTAATGTGATAGAAATCGCATCTAGAGAGATGGGTATGAGACCCGAATAAAGTTGCCATGGTGGAAACCCAGTCTATGTGATCGGAGATCCCGTGAATTAGGTCCTGGGAAGAACAAGCCATTGGTGAACTGAGGAGAGTAACCTTTGACCCTCTCTAAGTAAAGATGCAATACTCTCAAATGCTGTAAGGCAGGTTGGCTTTGTGCCTTAATGTGTTCTGTTGGCTTGTATTAGCGAAGATGTTGTCCTGCAGAACATTCTTTGAAAGAACACACCTATATGAGTTAGACTGTCTAACGTCGCAGTCTATGAGATTTGGGTGATCTCTAGTAAACTCATGAAGAGACCTTGGAGTACGACGTATATGCTCCACCCGAGAAGGGGACTACTGGTAGCCAAGTACTGGTCATGACTTCAAGTGAAACTCATTCACGCAAAACTTGCAATTCAAGGCATAGTCCATTGTCCAAGTTGTGGGTTGGTGTAGCTTGGAGTTTTAGGCGGAAGTTCAACTTAACAGTCTCTGCTGAAAAACTAGTATATTAAACAGTAGTGAACAGTGGCGAAAACTGTAGATGGGCATTTGAGATCTGGTGGGGGATTGTTAGGATTTATGGGCTTGGCCCAATTAAGAATTTCTAATAAATCCCAGAAAATCTCAAAAGCCCATACAAGAGGATGGCTAGAGGATAGGTGGAACCATTAGCACCATATTGCTAGCTCTAGTGGAGTAGAGCTAGCTTAAATATGGAAGCCACACTCACTCACCAAGTCATGGATGAGAGGAGAGAGTGTGGAGAGCCACACGCGCGCGCGCGCTCGCTGGCCTGGCCTGGCCTGGTCTGGCCGGGGCGGGGCGAAGGGCGCGGGCGAAGGGCGCGGGCGCACGACATCCGCGTGAATGGTCCGCCGAAATCCAGCCCCTCGCCTTGCGGGGGCGCGGCTACCTTTTGCCGTTTGATTTTTTGGTTTCTTGGCTGTTACGCTTATCCTAACCGATCGCTATAAAATCTCAACTGATTGCGAGATTTTCGTGGGCGGATAAGCACGGGGGGTCGCGGACTTGGCCCTATAAAAGGAGCCCGGCAGCCAGCCTCCAAATCATCCAGATCCCAATTCGCTTTCGCCTCTCTTCACAGCTGAGCCGCCTTCCAGTTCTCTTCGTCCCGATCGTAGAGGTGCATCTGCGATTAGGAGAGCAGGTCTCCGGAACCCTTCGCCTTCTAGATCCTGCACCAGGAGAGGCCGAATAAGGTTTTTGGGAAGCGTCTTCACGCGACTGCTCGTGATCTGATTGACCTCGTCGACCCTGCTGATTTCACTACTTCGACATCGTCGACCCTGCTGATTCCGGCGCGTGCCATCTATCAGTAAGTCTAATCAGTACGCATCATCTGATTTGGCTTGTTATTTCAGTGCTTGTGATTTTGTCATGATTTATATTCGGAATTTAAACTGGAATTTGTCTAATTATTCAACACATATGCATGTAGTATGCTCATACACTAATACTCTAGCTCCTATAGCTGTCTTCTGCTCTTGGGGTTTATTAGCCAGGTTGTTAGGGGTCATTACAGCCTTACAGGTAGGCGCTGCCTTCGTCACAAGCTACAGATCATCATACTATAGTAGATTTCCTGAAAGATTCTGGCGTTGAAATTGGGACTCGTCATCTCACTAGCTCTTGAGTCGTCTTGACTGAGTCGAGGATGCTGATGTGAGCGGTTAGCAAATGTTTGAACTTTGGTACTGACAACGCTGCAGCTGTGTTAGCTTATCTCAGGACAGCTATATATGATGTGAAGGATTTCTTTTAGCTGTGACTTCTTTTCTATCTTATTTCTTGTTTAAATGGCCAATAATTTCGGCTCAAGGCAACATTGAATGGTGCAACGTCTATTATATTTGATCTCTGACGATGTTCATTTGATATCAAAGCAAGGTATGGCCAGATGGGCATAGAAGCACTTGCGAGAACATCTGATCGACCATGGCCACTAATTTCCTTATCAACCATTCAGCTTAATTTTTTATTAAAAAAATATTAGCCTGATCCATTGTTTCTATAATAGAATTCTCTTGGTTATTTCTTTTTTTTCCTTTTTTTTAAAAAAAAATAATGGAGCTGCATGCTGTCTTCGACTGAAAAGCCTTGGCAGAGTCTATTTTAATATCCACGAACGGCTAGTGTAACTAACTTGACAGAGAAGCCAGACATCCACTTGCAAGTACTACTTGAAGCCACACATCAACGCCAGCGGGCAGATCATGAGATGGCCACAGCTGCACACCCGTCAGGACAATCCGTGTTGTTCAAATTGGGTCCTTCTGATGACTGACGAACAAACAACAAAATAAAAAAAACACCAGTTTCTAAATGCTGCAATTATGTGGGGGCATACGTACGTGTTCACCTCGTCGTCCACTAGAAGCGCTGGGGTCGTATCGACAACTTGATCACGAATTCACAACTATTTCAGTGCATACATACATAGATATCCTTGCTGCTGCAATCTGGAGCAGGATGGGACCTAACCAGAGGTGCCTGGCCTGGGGTTCATCGTGGCCCTGAACCAGGAGACCAAGGAGCACCAAGAATAAAAGTGGTCGCTGTCCTGGCCTAACACTGCATCCCCCTTCATCATGCACATGATATGAGATTAGAAGTAGTGGTGAAAACGGATATTTATTCGGATATCATTTTTTGGTTTTTTTCTTCGATTATGAATAAATAGCTTATAGAATCTGCTATATAAATTCATTTTTTATAACATTGAACTTCTAAAGATTCATAAAAGCTTAACCTTAAGTTTATCATATATCTTCTAAAATAATAAATATAAAATTTAGATACAATTCAGATACAAATACATATATTTTTACCTTTTTTGGCTGTAGGAAGCAAATAATTTATACAAAAATTTAAACTTATTTATAATAGTGTGCTTGACAACATAGAAATTTCATATATGTATATATAATTTTAAAATATTAAATCTATCCTAATAATTCGGATACCCACTTTAGTTTATTTGTCTAATTTCTTTTTTAGAGAAACTACCTATAGATTAATTATAACAACATAATTCAAATTAAATTATGAAAATATGTAAACTATTACAAACATTATTTTGAAGAGTTTATCATAAACCTATAAACTTAATGAAACAATATTTAGTTTATTTAGATCTAAAATATGCATTTAAAATAGAAAAAACTATCACAAGGACCTAAATGTAACTAAACCTATTGTAGGATCTAGGACACCGGCTAGAGGGGGGTGAATAGACGGTTTTGACTAAAATCAAAAACACTAGGTAAATTTAATCAATATAACAAGAGGAATAAATTCTCTAGTGACAACAAGTAAACAATGTATGAGAATCAACTACGGTGATTGAATACTTGAGGAACAATATGCAAAACACTAATCACTTGCAAGGCAATAAGTAATGCAAGAAAGTAAAGACACCGAATTTTATCCCGTGGTATCGGTGTTTTGCCGATCACCCCTAATCCACGTTGAGGTGGACTTCAAACTCTCACTTGCTCCTCTATCAAGACACGGCTTGATCTTTGAGCCAAGTGGACAAGAAATCACTCAATACCTCGATTCCACTAATGTCACCTTTGCCGCTCCGGCGAGGTAGGCGCGAACCCCACACAATCAACACCGTGGCTTCTCCACAATCTTCTTGGAGAGCTCGACGGAGACAATCACCCGAGCCGTCTAGGAGGCGGCAACCTCCAAGAGTAACAAGCCAATGACGCTTGCTCGGTGTACCACCTAGTGCCTCAAGAATCACCGAATGATGCAAATGCACTAGGAACCCTCAATCTCTCACTAGAATGCAATCTCAAGCAAAGAGTGTGAGAGAGTGAGTTGGAGAATCACAAATGAGCTCAAAGTGTGCAAGGAAATAGCCAAGAGAGCTCTCTCACACGAGCTACCCTTCTATTTATAGCCCCCCATCAAAATCCAACCGTTATGTGCAAAAAGCACCAGTTCTGCGCATACGCGGACGGTCCGCGCCCTAGGGCCGGACGGTCCGTCGTACATATAACGGCTATAATTCCCGTTTGAAAACTGTCAGAGCTGTCAGAAAAGGTGGCTCTGGACAGTCCGCCCTTCAAGGCCGGACCGTCCGCGACCTGGCAACTTGAGGCACCCGGACCTCTGACCAAGAACAGTTAACACGGGCGGACCGTCCGCCTATAAGGCCGGACGGTCCGAGACCTGAGACAGTACTGTCCAGACTAGTCCCCCGGACAGTCCGTAGTACAAATCTACAAAATCACACAGTCCCTGTTCAAAACATGTTTGACACTTGCGGACTGTCCGCCCAACACAGCCGGACGGTCCGCGCTATAATTCAGGGACTGGCCCAAAACCAGCCTTCTCTGGTCATGACTGCGGACGGTCCGGCCCTAAGGCCCGGACGGTCCGCAGTGCAAAGGAACAAGATGGCTCCCGAAGTGGTTAGACTTCGGACCCCTCTGGTGGATCGCGGACGGTCCGCCCTCAGGGCCCGGACGGTCCGCGCATCCAAGACTTTGCATTTTTCAAACTCGCTTTTGAAAGAATTTTTAACTCAAGAAATTTGAAGCGCTGTTAGTCCTCATGCAAATGCAACTACTTGATGCTCTATGAGGCACTAAGTTTTACACAGATCAAAGTCATTGACCCCTCTTAATAGTACGACTATCTAGCCTACTAATCCGGTCAGGTATCTTCTCTAAACTCCTCAAGACCGGCAAAAACAAAACCTCTATTATACCTTTGCCTTCATTTGATCTACAATCAATGCTTATGATTCTCCAATATTTCCTGTTCTATGTGGTCCAACCCTGCATTCTTATTTCTCCAAGAATCGTTAGTCCACAAGCAGTTGTCATTAATTACCAAAACATCACCAAATGGGCCTAGATGATTCACACCTATACTTGAAGGGGTAACATGAGAAATTTGCCTTCATCTTCTATCTTGGCTTCAGCAGAGACTGAACAGGGGCGAGTAGAGCGCAAGGGCGCCAGCGAAGTGGATGACGGTGCTCGGCATCGAGGGTACAACAGAACTGACGTGGGACCGAGTCGCGGCGTGGGACACATGGCAGAACGGTGGCGTGTCGGCGGATCAATATCGCGAATAGAGAAGCTCCGACGAGGCTCGAGTGTGGTGGAGAAGCAAGCATGGGAGCTCAGCTGTGAGGGGAAGGTAGATGATGCCACACCATTTAAAGGGAGGAGAGGGGAGACAAAATCTTGCCAAATCTATACTTATCTGAAGCTTCCGTTAATGGAGAAACATAGAAGGAAGGGTATCGACACGTGGGAGAAATGGATCACGAGAGAGGGGAAGTAAATCGCGACGGGAGAAGGAAAGAAATCTGATCGAATGATGCAATTGCCGTTAATGGTGGTAGCCGAGAAAGGAAACGAATTAATCAAGTAGGAATTGAATCAGGGGGAAAGGAAAGGGTCTAGGCGATTGACAATTATTCGTGAGCTATGATTCAGGCAGGCGCCAAGCGCGGAGGAGGAGGACACGCGAGCGAACGCAGGATGCATGCGTGGGGCTTAGCAATAGACAGTGTCGACCATGGTCGAGCAAAGATTAGGGGAAGAAGAAACATATGACATATGGGCCCCATATGTCATAGAGTGAGGAAGAGAAGCATGGGAGAAAGGGAAAAGGGTTGTGGCGGGAACGACAAGACGGTTTAGTTTTTTTAAATTTCCAAATTACAATACTTTTTTTATAAATTCTGAGAATGTACATATATATATATATATTCAAACAATAAGGATAAATATAATAATATTATTAACAAAATAAAATACATGTTTTTAGAAAAATATTATTTAGCAACTCATTATATTTTTATAAAAACATTCCGCAGAAAGAAATACATCAAACATATAAACAAATATATTTCTAAAATTAGAATAGATTCAAGAATATTATTAACTTAATAAAAAATACTTATTGTACAGAATTTATTGTTTTAGGAATATTCCATTAATTTAAATAAAAATATTCACCAAAAAGAGATTAAAATTAATGGAAGTATACAAATAATACCAAAAAAACATTAGCGTATCAAAATACATATCTACTAAAAAAATTATTTTAACAATTCATTGCTAATTAATAAATGGAATTTTTCTCGTAAAATTAAATCCAAAAAATTCAATTCAAAATTTAAATAAAACAAAATATATGCTTCGGTATAAATGCATCGAACACTTTCAAGAAATTGTTCAATGTTATTTATATTATCATTTTATTATTTGAAAACATAAAAAATTATTTTTTTCTTTTAGTTGGAAACTAATCATTTAGAGTCTACGAATGTTTAATAAACAAGGATATTGATATCTGAACTACAAGTTTGATGACCATTTATCCTCCGAGAATCAAATTTGGGGCGGTCTTTAGTCATTATCAAGGATCTAAAATGAGGAAGATTCTATTGCACCTTCACAAGACTGACTCCAAAATTAGGAGTGATAATTTTTCATACGTTTTGGATGTTTGTTCCAAATCATTTGTTGTCACTCACGTCCCATGCGATGTAAGGAACTTGCAGCGTGTTTGGTTTCAAAAACGGGGTAGTATATCATCTTCTCACTCCTCACTTTCTTGCTTGAGACGTGGAATGGAATGTGTTAACCCACCACCATCCCATTTCTTATAGGCTAGTAATCAAGAATAATATGAGGAATGAGTTTATTCCACCATAATTGTGGAATGGACTTATGATGTACCACCTCATTTAGAATGCCAGATAAAAGTCATTTGCTCTGGAGGGTAGTCTTATAAATTTGACGATCGTAGAGTTTGAGCAGCTAGATGTGTTGAGAGAAGCTCGGTGACGACAATGGCAAAGAAAGAAAACAGACAGGAACGAACCATATATGATTGTGGCCACATTCCCTGGTCATCATGCGGCCTCTTAACATTCTTTAACACCATCGATCACGGTTGCGCTCACAAATGTGACGCGCTGAGACCGCGCAGATAAAATAAACGGGGCGCCCGCACAGCTGGGAGGGAGGGACACATTGACATCGGTGCGCACTGCCCTTGCCCTGCAGCTGCAACAGTTGACGCGCGTATGATTGGCGCCCTGTCTCCCGGTGCACCCGTGGTGGCCTCCCATTGCAACAGGCGACGTACAGGCTGTACTGGACGCACGCCCCTCGACGCATGCCTTCCACATGTACGCCCGGCGGCCTACCCCTCTGTCTCATTTCGCTCCAATCCATGTGTGTTCTCGACTATAGCGTAGGGCGTAGGAGCAGCAGTGTAGCACGACCACGATCCTGATGAGCTCAGATCCCGAGGTGCTGCAGGGGGGGTGGAAAAAGGGTATGGCCACACCTCATTGTTGTGGAGGCACGGAAACAAACTTGGTAAAGTACTATCTAGAGCTGTCCACGGAGTACCAATGTATGACACCATAAATGAAAGTACTATAGTTATCCTGAGGTACAACATGCAAATGTATCATGTGATTCTAATAATTTTTTTACAAACCATGTAAATTCTTATGTTGATATCGTTAGTTATACCAATAATAGATTTATTGCATCAGCTATTATTACGGTAATGAAAAAAGCTTACTAGAGCAAGGCCATCGGGACAGTAGCCCACGAAATCACCCTCTCACCTATTTACTTGTTGTCGGAACAAAACCAGGACACCTTTGTACAACAAATAGGACTTTTAAATAAGGCATATACATGTTGTGCTGTGTTTGATTCTAATATGAGACAATATTTTTGCCAAAAATTTTCTTGCAATGGCTAGCTAGGGAGAACCTTGCAAACAAAGACGAGGTAATAAGAAAACATATATCGCAACACTAAGGGTTTCTACCGGCAAGTCTTCTAGCTAGCTAGGTGATCAGTTTGAGCCTTAAGCACTTAATAAATCCAAACTTAATTTGTCTAGAATATTGAATGGAATAGCCAGAATTTACAAATTCGGAAATAATTGCACCAGTAAATGCATCCTCCAGTTAACTAGAGGTCTGTATTGTTGTGTTTGACTGGACCACGGCAATATGTATGTTCCCACATTCCAATCATTTGCTACTCCTACTAGTCCAAGCACAAAGCAGCACAGAACCACACTAGTGAAAATATTCACACGCAGCATAGAGGCACAGATATATAAAGAGATCAGCTGCTCTCCAAGTGAAGCACATCAACATCTCAAACCCCGATTTCTGCTGCAACAACAGGAGACCATCTCACCAACCACAGAAGAAGACCGAAGGAGGCGCCACTCCACCAGAGACCCGCCACACGCGGCGGCCGCTAGCCATGAAGAAGCCTTCCGCTCTCCTTCGTTCCTTCTCCTCGCGCCTCCCCACGCGACTAGCACAGTCGCCGGCTGTGGCCCCGTGGCCGCCGGTGCGGACGGCGTACGACCGCTGGCTCGCCGCCGAGCTCGACGAGCTCCGCGCCGACCCGCTGGCGCCGTGCACCAGCGCCGCGTGGCTCAGCCGCGCGCTCGGCCTCGCCGTCGCCGCGCAGAGGCGCCTCGTCTCGTCTGCGCCGGAGACGGCCACTGGCATTGACCAGAAGACAGTCGACCAGTGCGTTGAGGACACCGCGGAGCTGCTCGACGCGTGCGCGGGCTTCCGGGACAGGCTGGACATGCTCAGGACCTACGCCACCGCCATGCGCGTCGCGCTCCACTGGCTCGAAGACGGCAACGGAGGTGAGGCGGCCGGGCGGCGCGCGGCGGCTGCGTTCGCGGAGTGCGAGGCCGTGGAGCGGCGGTGCGGCGCCGAGCTTGCCAAGTGCGGCTCCAGCCTCCGCAAGCTCGGCGAGAGGGCGCTGCTACACGCGAAGCATCCTGCCGCTGCCAGGGCTCCTGGCGCCCACGACGAGGCTCTGTCCGGCGCCCGCGCGCTGGCGCTGCTCGCCGTCGGCGCGATGGGCGCGGCGCTGGCGTTCCGGCCGCGCCGCGCGGTGTCCGGCGTCGCCAGCCACGCCGGCGGAGGCAAAGCCGTGGCGCAGTGGGAGTGCGCTCTCCAGGAGGTGCAGAGGCACGTCAGGGAGGAGTACGACCGCCGGAGGAAGGACGGCGTGCCGTGCATGGCCGAGCTTGACGCCGCGATGGCCGCCGTGCGGGCAGTGAGAGGCACACTACTGGCCGGTGGCCCGCGCTGCGAAGAGACTGTCGCGGCCGCTGCGAGGAGGCGGTGCGACGAGCTGGACGAGACAGTAGCGCTGTTCGAGGAGAAGGTCGACGAGCTGCGTAGGGAGTTGATAGCAGTAAGGATGGTGCTCATGGAGTGGGCTCAGAGAGCAAGAGGACATGAGCTGCTTAGGCTCCCTAGGATTTGAGACGAAAGAAAAACAGGAAAAAATAGTGTAGAATTTGATGTAAATAAACATTTTGATAGAAATTTTTGATCTCGTCTTTTGACTAAACTATCTGAGCAGATTG
Organism: Zea luxurians; assembly: GCA_029449295.1. NCBI lineage: Eukaryota > Viridiplantae > Streptophyta > Magnoliopsida > Poales > Poaceae > Zea > Zea luxurians. The sequence goes on along the minus strand of JAOPSE010000140.1, from coordinate 2,357,035 downwards.
AAAAGTTGGAATATGTGTTAGAAAAAAAAGGAAAATCCTTCGTCATTAATACATTTTTAACTAGTTAGTTGCTCGTGCATTGCTTTTATATATATATATATATATATATATATATATATATATATATATATATATATATATATATATATATATATATATATATATATACTAGCCGGTTGCCCGTGCGTTGCGACGGCTTACAACAATACCCACGTAAACTATTCATCAAAAAAAATTTAAGATTTTTTATTGATCGTCTCCGCTCTCTATATAATATATTTTTTAATTTGGCTAACTGATATTATTGTTTACTCTATGCAAATATGTCTTGGTACAACACGTCTAATGAAGTGAGCGATTAGAAGAGAGTTCACAACGATTGACTGAATGAACAAAGATTATAAAATGACATAATTTCATCATGCAGAGACCAAATAAGAGAAAGTTTATGAGATCAAGTTTATAAAATAAGTCCCATGAAGTCAAACTTATAAAAAAGATAGATCAAAATATGGAGTGATTGCTAACGTCAGACATCAATAAAAACTGGATGCGCTCCATATAAATTACGCTACTTCGTAGCAATTACTAACGTTTAAAACCAACAAATAACCTTTTATTTTGCTGTTAGTGTGACAAATCATTGCTGCTCCATCCAATTCAGCAACCTCAAACACCATGTAGTCTATTGTGCTAATGTGGTCTCAGAAACGACATAATGCTTGCAAGAGCAAACAACGTCGTGCCGTGCTTGGGCTATAGCCTCGGCCCGTAGTGCTGGCCCGGCCCGACACGATTATTTTTTTATTTTACAAAAAACGTATATGCCTATATACAATTTATATTCAATATTAAAAACATCTTAGCGTGATGTTCTACTGGTTAGACAGTTTCATCCAGTGTCTCCCGCTCTTCTTTCATCAGGGCATGGGTTCGAACCCCACCTCCTGCATCGTTTTTTTAACATTTTACGCTGATTTAATTAAATGGATCAATGGGCTAACGGGCTGGCCCGACACAGTTAGCATGACGTGCCTGTGCCATAGTTGTGGCCCGTGTCGGACGTTGTTACGCTGATTTAATTAAATGGATCGACGGGCTAACGGACTGGCCCGACACAGTTAGCAGACTGGTATGACGTGCCTGTGCCATAGTTGTGGCCCGCGTGCATCTAGCCCGTGTCAGACATCGTTTGGTATCTATAGACGTGTAGCGGATTAATTTGAAATAGCTATGAGGGATTATTTGTAAAAAATGACGCATGACGACCGTTGAAACTGGTGCTTTAAATATAGAGTGTATATATATATATATATATAACACAAACACATAAGCTATTATGGTTAGACACAAGTGCTTTATTTTTAGGGACCATGGATTGAATCCCAATGAACATGCCTTTTTTATATTTCTGAGCGTGTGCGCAACTCTAGTGAGGCGCACTCATGGACATTTGATGTACGGGAGATTCTGATATTTGCCATCAGCGAGAAATAGATTTGTAAAATTGTCATCAGGCCCACATTTCATAGACCCAGCTGGACCCACAATTTATAGACACAGTGGTAAGTATAACAAGAAAACAACATTGTGAGTGGCAAAAATCCAATTATCTCTTTGATGTACCGTCATGGTGCTCATGTAATTTAAGCCAAATTTTATAGCATTTTTCAAGGTGAATACTTGATTAAAAATGTTTATGCTAAGAGATTAATATAAGCAATTTTTTGCTCTACCATTCAAATGTATTTTTTTCGTCACTCGTGGCGAGCTTCTCGAGATTCTTAGGTGGTTTCATCTCGTCACGAGTTAATCTCCAAACACCTAGATCAACCGCTTCTAGATAACAAGACATTATAGCAATAATATGGGAAGTTAGTGTCGTCGAAGTGCGGTGGCCTATGGGTATCCATCCCCTTACTTTAAAAAACATCGGCTCTATTAGCGGTGAAGCTAAATCGTTCCAAATGAGACAAACCGGCTTTGATACCACTTATAGGAAAGATGACGCCTAAGATGGGGGTGAATTATGACTTCTAAAAACTTATCTAAAATAGGCCACAAATAAATCTCTAAAACAAAACCTATCCAAAAATGTAAACTAGATTATGCAAACTAGATTTTGACTAAGTGATGCTATCTCTAGCACCAAAGGAGATTTGCAAATTAAATTCTAATCCTAAATATTCTAACTAGAAAGGAGAGATTTAAACTTAAGTACTTAATGCAAATGTGAAAGGTAAAGAGCAAAGGTAGAGATGCAAAATCCTTGCAAAGAGCACCACAGACGAGTAACTCCGTAGAGAGCCGCGGGCCTTCTCCACGCGCAAGTGGTGCTCCGCTTTTGGCTCCTCTCGGACGTTCCCTGCCATCTTCACTAGCGAGCTTCCGGCTGAAACGACGCGAGCCTTGTTCCCTCCGGTACACGGTGGTGCCCATATCACAAACGCAGTTGATACGATCTTGCAAGACTCACGCCCATTCTATACAATTACAACGGCTCGCGAAAGAGCCAAGGGGTTATGTGGGTTTTTTCAAAACTCACTCAACTAACTAGGTATCACTTAGAGCAAGTGCAATAGTGTCTAACTAACCTAAGCACCTACGCTAATCACCAAGTGATTCTATTAAGCACTTGGGTGTTTGAGCACTTGGAGATGTGTATAACCTTCCTTGGTATGTTGCTTGAGCTATCACAACTTCAAATGGCCGGGTGGTGTGGTATTTATAGAGCCCCAACAAAAACTAGCTGTTAGAAAGCAGTTCTATAGCTTTCTGTGGTGCATGGGACATGGCGCACCGGATAGTCCGGTGTACACCGGACAACCATCATAGAACATGATGTTTTGTTATATTTTGGCCATTACTTGTAGCTCCAAACTTTGATTTCGATGATATTGTACTTTTGGAAAGCTTATAAAATTCTCTTTATCCCAGATTTGAAGGCATATCATTTTGAGTAAATTTGGTATACCAAACAGTCCGGTGAAACAACTCCTGTGCTACTTCTGTTTTTTCAGCACTCTAACTTTGTATTGTGAACATAACTTTTAGCTCTGAACTGTGATTTTGATGATCTTGGACTTTTTGGAAAGCTTATAAAATTCTCTACATCCTAGAGTTGAAGCCATGTCAGTTTGAGCAGATTTGTAATCATGAAACACTTCCAATTCACTCAGCTCTTCCTCTCAACTTTGTCAACTTCACTTTTGTTTTGTGGCTTTGCATCCCACTTCTACTTCTTGATATGTTGGACTCTTAGAATGTATAAAAGTGTCTTCAATATGACTTTGTAATGTCTTCTATGGGTCTTATAATACCTTCTTTAAGGTGTTGCTTCCTCAGTGCCTTAGTACAAATTTGCATCCTATGAACTATAGACACAAACACTAGCAAACACATTAGTCCATAAGTTATATTGATCATTAAACACCAAAATCATTTAGTAAAATGGGATGGGGTCCATTTTCCTTACAGGAGCATAATGCTCATTGGATTAGGCTTCACCACTGAAATAAGATGTTTAGTGGGGATGCATCCCCTCTTGTGTTTGAGGGATATAGTTTTCCTTATTGAAAATCCGCATGAGGTGTATCTAGAGGCCATATATGTTGGGGGTATACAGAGCCGCCATACAAGGACTTCAAAAATTTAAGGATATCGCCAACCTAGATGTTGATGAGGTACCATGCGAAGTGGAATGCAAAGGAACAAAACTCATTCTTTGGAGGTCTTTGCAAAGAGGTATTTAACCGTATATGGAACCACAAGGAAGCACATTGTCACACCGGCTTTAAGGAACAAAGCCAGGTGCATCTCATACATGCGCCAAGAAGACAACATATATAATAACAGAGTGTATAGAGATAGATGTCACAATATAATCAAAGTACTTATTACATAGCGGAAGTCTCATTACAAAATAAAAGAATAAATATAAAACGAACTAAGGATCGATGTTGGCGCCAATGTCAACTGAGAAAACACCACCTAGATCAGATCGAACTCCTCGCCTTGTGGCTCCTCCTGAACCACCTGTTCTTCTCCTGTGGGGGGGGTGAGACAGCAAGGGTGATCTCACACATGTTCATTGCTCAACAAGTTGTGGGGAATAATGTGGCATGAACTCACCAAAGGTGGGAGTTCATGAAGTGTAAGACTGATCAACAATAGAGGTTAAAGCTGAGCATTGCTTTTATAAGTTGGTCAAAATTTTATTAGCAGTTACTAAGTGTAAGTGAATACCAAACCATAATAAAATAATAGAACAAAATTAATAACAAATCCCATGCAAATGCAAATGACAAATTGAGTTTAGGTTCCATAATTTAATCATCAGAGAGTCCTTAGCTGCTCATGACCGTGAGCTCGGCTAGTATACCAGTTTTACACTCTGCAGAGATTGTACCCTTTACCCACAAGTCGTGTTTCCTATATCGCCAGGGTTAGCTAGGCCCTTAGACACTACCAAGGTGAATGGCTAGGGATCCACTACGAGGCCTTTACAAAGTTCCACTAGCTTCCGAAAACCCGCTACAGTTTATGGGAAGAGCACTTGCAAGAATCCTCCGTTTGACCGCCATCGCAGCAAAATCAACCCGAGAACCTCCTTGCATGCAACTCCCCTACTACCCTTGCCCCTTTTGGGTAAGGTAGCCTTCCACTAGCTTTCCTAATTAGTTAGCCAAGGGGTCCCATTCCTACCTTGTGGTGGCACGTGTTTCTCAAGTTAAGCTCCATGTTCCAATTAATAATAATATAATGATCTTGACATGAACATAAATAAAATAACAAAATAACTGAAACATGGATATAATAAAATATTAACCCAAAACCATGTGAAGCAATAGCAAAACTACCCAAGTGATTCAGGGGTAAACAAGGTAAACAGGATAAACAGACTAGGGTGACCTATTGGGTCCCATCAAAATTAAACCTATGCATTGAATAATGATAATAAAGAATATTATTGGGTAACAAAAGTGGATCAAGGGCACAACTTGCCTGGGACTTGAGATTCCAGTACCGACTTGCTCTTCAGGTGATACGTGTCCTCACTGCTAAACGTAGCAATACAGACAAACATGTATAGGCAAAATTAACATTACATAATAACATAAGATCAAACTGCATAATAATAGTCTACGCGACGTTAAGAGATCGTTGAAACAAGAACCACTAAATTCGGAGTTGCGGTTACCAAGTTATGAATTTCAGAAATTATTTAGTGCTTAGAATAGATTAATCCAAATGAATAATTTTAATTCAAGTTTCATGGCTAAACAGTGTTACTATATTAATACAAAATTATTGCAACAGGAATGACTCAATTTGGAGCTAAAATGAATTATATATGAATTATACAAGTTTCTAGTATTGTTTTTGTATTAAAAAATCATTTTCTATAATTAATTTTCTATTTTTATTGTTCTCTGGGCTCGGTGCATTATTATGAGAAACTCCAGGGGCTAGAGCGCAAAAGGATCCAAGACTCAGTGGTGCACCTGAGTGGACTGCGGGTTTATTCTGAATAAATCTAGGGGCTCTTGTGTAAAAAGGGTCGGTCGAAGGGGTACGGGGAAATCAGAGCCGCCCGATCCAGATCCGACGGCCCGGATTAGATCGTGCTTTAAATGGAACGGTATGCAATACGAGCCCTTGGATCCGAGATCAGCGGTCGTGGTTTAATGAAAACGAGATTGAATCTGGGTCGCGGGATCTTGATCGAACGACCTAAGATGATCCCACCGAAGGGGGGTATACTACTTCTAATCTAACCCGTTCGTCCAAGATCCATCGGTGGACACCCCCTTCCAATCCCAGCCGCTGAATGGATCCCACAGTCGCTGTGTTTCGTTTTCGTCCATACCCGACGGACGAGTAGAGGCGCTGTCGACCATCATGGCGGCTGTTACACCGGCGATGGCCATCCGGCCAAACCCACGGCAATCCCTACGCAAGACGATGCAGAATTATAGAGAAAAGGGATCTAGGGCTTCCTACCAGGTCTTGATGTAGCGGTGGATGTGGCCACGGAGAAGCGCGTCCCAGCCGCAGGGGAAGAAGTCCGGTGAACGGTTCCCGGCAACACCGACACTCTCCACACACGTACGTGCCTCGAGAAGGTTATATGAACACCGGCAAAGCTCCCACGCATCCACTTGGTTTGGATTTACAGCGCATGAGCCGATCGACGACATTGGCTCTTTGACTTGCACGACGGCACCTTCTGCGCTTGAAAATCTTGGCGGCTCCCACGAACGTCTTGGCGAGAGGGAGGCCATGGCTTAGTGCTTTATACCCTAGAGGCCGAGTCTGAGTCCGGGGAATAGTGGGGGCTATTGGTTGAGGCGAAGGCGGTCGTTCTCTCGAGTATAGGCGGCACACATATTGGGGCAACGAGGCGATTGTGCTGGCGCACCCAGCCTATATGATTCGGAGAGGGGATAGATAAGCATGGTGGAAGGGGTTTGTTGTGGAAGTTGCACCGAGTTTAGAGTTCGGCCAGGAGCACGCCATGCACGAGGTCTACGACCCGCAACGGTCGGAGCTAGAAGAATCGGTCTGCCCGATGGGTCCCATGTGGAGGTGAAAGAATACTCGTGGGAGTGGACCCACATGTCAGCGAAGCGCAAGACGTGGAGTTTCCGTGCATGCATAGTGAGGGGGAAAGGTGCTGGCACGGCGGTGTGCGGCGATTGCGGAGCGGAGCGCGAGTATCACGGAAGGTGGGTGACGATGCTGACGAGGTGGCCCCATACGCCAGTCACACAGCGCACGGCCCACAGTCAGCGAGCCAACCGAGTACGCGCGCCAGGATAGCCACTGACGACTAGGCCCCAGCTATTGGCGCTTGCCTCCGCGGGCGGGCTGCGCTGTGAGTGGAGATGGGCCGAAACAGATTGGGCCCAGTTAAGTTTTCAATTTTTTTTTCTTTTTCTTTTCTTTTCCTTTTCATTTCAATTCCTAGTTCAAATCCAAAACTGATTCAACTTCAAATTTCCAGTGCACAAGCTAATTCCAATGTGAATATGACCTCTACTATTTTTAATATTATTATTCCTTATTTTCCTTGTTATTTATTTACCAAAGGAATAAATGGGTCCATAAATCTTTTTCTTTCTCATTTTCTATTATATATTTTCATTTATAATTTGAGGTCAAATTTAAATTGGGATTCCTTATGGTAATAAAATGTATTACCACCATTTCATAAGTATGAGATGCCCAATCTTTCATGTGGTTGTTAATATTTTTAATTGATTATGATCAGGAATTTCCTACTAAATTCCAAAGGCTTCAAAAAATTTAAAATCTCTATCATAGATATTCTTATTTCTTTGTTTTATTATTTTATTATATATTTTTTTCTATCAATTTTGGGCTTTACAAATCCTACCCCCCTTAACAGAAATCTCGTCCTCGAGATTTGTAAGCAAAGGGTGTATACTTATATTGTCTCAACACATATGCACAAACAAAAATCTCAGCATGATGCATGATTTATTAGCAACACATGGGTCAATTAGACCTTATTATTCCTCCTAACATAGTATCATACCATTTACTAACTAAAGTAACATTTAGATCTTACAAATTATATATATGTTTATGTAGCTTGGTGGAGCTGGTGGTGGTGGTGGAGGTAGTGGAAGATTGGGAGAGCATAGGTATCCAGCTACTATTTATGTGGGATATAAATTGAACGGGTTAAGGTAAGAAAGATTATGGCAAGGAAAAGATTTTTTTCCAACATGTTTAAGTCCTGATCCATCTTGAGATTCGCTTTGACTTTTATACCCTTCCTTATTGATGTTGATCTTTTCTCCTCCGGTTTTGGCCTCATTGATTTGAGGTTAGTGTATATTATCGGAATTGGGAAATATGGTCAAGGTAGATATGGATGAGGTAAACCACATGATGTGGATCAAAAGTTTGTTTTGATGTTAGTTGAGGATAGATTGATTATACCATTCATCATAACTCTATTGGTTGAGTTAGCCCATGGTTGAGTTGGTCTAATGTGCTAAGTTAACACCTGGCTAGAAGGGTCCAATAAAGCGAGGGAACAATTTGCCCTTAACTTTAAATCTCCACATTCCACGAAGTGGTGACACCTAGAGGTACACATGATTCCTTTCCTCAAATTCCAGTGGTCTTCTTCTATTGTCCGCATAGCTCTTTGGTTTGGTCTGAGCTACCCTCAAATTCTCCCGAATTATACGTACTTGTTCTTCTGCTTCTTGAATAAGTTCAGGTCCAAAGAATTGGCTTCCTCTAGTCCGATCCCAATATAGAGGAGTCCTGCATTTCCTGCCATACAGAGTCTCAAACGGAGACATCTTTAGATTGGCCTGGTAACTATTATTATATGAGAACTCAGCATAAGGTAGACTCTTGTCCCAACTACTACCATGTTGAAGGGCACAAGCTCTCAACACGTCCTCCAATACTTGGTTAGTCCTTTTAGTCTGTCCACCAGTCTGAGGATGGTAAGCCGAACTAGAATTCAACTTCGTAGTTACATTCTCATGAAAACTTTTCCAAAATCTGGAGGTAAACTGTGATCCTCTATCCAAAACGATCTTCTTCTATACACCATGTAGAGACATAATCCGAGCCATATCTAACTCTGCCAATTGAGATACCTTGTAAGTAGTATTACCGAAACGAAATGAGCCAATTTGGCTAGTCTATCCATAATAACCCATATAGAATCATATCCTTTCGAGGTGCGAGGCAATCCAGTAATGAAATCCATACCAATCTCTTCCCACTTCCATTCGGGTATCTTTAATGGGTATAATAGTCCAGCTTGTCTTTGGTGTTCGGCCTTAACTCTTTGACACACATCGCACATAGCCACATGTTGAAAGGGAAATGTGCCCTTGAGCCATTTCTAAAGTGTTTTGGTGATTGAGTGCCCAACACATATTCTCTAAGTGTTGAAATTGTGCCAAAGATTCAAGAAGTGAAAATCATGTTATAAGGTATGTTTCTAGACTTAGTACATTGTTTTGAGTACTAACATATGTTGTCTAAGTGTTAGAAATAGGATAAATTGGTTTGGAATGGAGTTGGCTGTGTTAGCCAAATGCAGCTCGGTCTGGGTGCACCGGACTGTCCGGTGGTGCACCGGACAGTGTCCGGTGCGCCAGGCCAGCCTCCGGTGAACAGGCCACTCTCGGGAATTGACCGTGGTGTATGGCTATAATTCACCGGACTGTCCGGTGGTGCACCGGACTGTACGATGAGTCGTCCGCGGCAAAGTCGTCGCTCTCGGGAAACGTTCAACGGCGTACGACTATAATTCACTGGACTGTCCGGTGAGGCACCGGACTGTTCGGTGAGCCAACAGTCGACAGCGCCAACGGTCGGCCGCGCAATCCGCGCGCGACGCGTGGGCGCGCCAACGGTCGGCAGGGGGCACCGGACCGTCCGGTGTGCACCGGACAATGTTCGGTGTGCCAACTGCCGCAAATCTGCAACGGTCGGATGCGCCAGAAAAGGAAGGAGATCGCACACCGGACTGTCTGGTGTGCCACCCGACAGAACGCAAGATTTGCCTTCCAAAGTTGCCTCCAACGGCTCCTAGCTGCCTTGGGGCTATAAAAGGGACCCCTAGGCGCATGGAGGAGTCACCAAAGCATACTTTGAGCATTCCTAGTCTTCCACACTCCGTCTTTGCACACTTGATTGACTTTGTTAGTGATTTGAGCTCCGTTCTAGTGGTGAACTTGTTGTGATTCATTTGAGCTCAAGTCTTGGCTGTGTGTGTGTGCGTATTGCTGCGGATTTGTGTGTGTTGCTTCCCACCCTTACTCCAGTGCTTTCAATTTGATCTTTGTTGTAAGGGCGAGAGACTCCAACTTGTGGAGATTCCTCACAAACGGGAAAAGAGATAAGCAAGAAGAACACCATGGTATTCAAGTTGATCATTGGATCACTTGAAAGGGGTTGAGTGCAACCCTCGTCCGTTGGGATGCCACAACGTGGAGGTAGGCAAGTGTTATACTTGCCGAACCACGGGATAAACTCGCGTGTCTTTTTTGATTGTTTTCTGTGATACTTGTGTGATCGCAAGAGCTCGCTATTTAGCCATACTAACACTTAACCAAGTCTTGTGGCTATTAGTTATTGATTTTTACAGGATCACCTATTCACCCCCCTCTAGGTGCTCTCAATTGGTATCAGAACCGTTCTCTTCACAAAAGGGACTAACCGCCCGAAGGGATGGATCCTAAGGGAAAGGGGATGGTGGTCAATGATAAGGAGAAGGAGTCCATCATCAACGAGCCGAGGGATGACAAACCCACTGACTCTGGCTCGAGTCATAAGAAGAAGGACGGGAAGAAGAAGAGGCGCATTAAGAAGATCGTCTACTACGACAGCGACGAGTCTTCTTCTTCCCCAAGAGACGACGACTACGACGAGAAAAAGAAATCGGTTAACTCAAACTTTTCTTTCGATTATTCTCATATTCCGTATAATTCCAATGCCCATTTGCTTTCTATTCCTCTTGGTAAACCTCCACACTTTGATGGAGAGGACTACGCTTTTTGGAGTCACAAAATGTGTAGTCATCTTTTCTCTCTTCATCCTAGTATTTGGGAGATAGTTGAGAATGGAATGCAATTTGATAGTACGGATAACCCTGTATTCATTAACGAACAAATCCATAAAAATGTGCAAGCTACCACTGTTTTGTTAGCATCATTGTGCAGGGATGAATACAACAAGGTGAGCGGCTTGGACAACGCCAAGCAAATATGGGACACCCTCAAGATTTCACATGAGGAGAATGATGCCACTATAATCACCAAAATAGAGTTGGTGGAAGGCGAGCTGGGAAGGTTCGCGATGATCAGGGGGAGGAGCCGACGCAAACTTATAATAGGCTCAAGACCCTGGTCAACAAGATCAGGAGCTATGGAAGCATGAGATGGACGGACCACGACGTCGTCCGACTTATGCTCAGGTCTTTTACTATCATTGACCCTCATCTTGTGAACTCAATCTGTGAGAATCCTAGGTACACAAAGATGACGCCCGAGGAAATACTCGAAAAGTTTGTGAGCAGGCGTATGATGATCAAGGAAGCAAGATACGTTGATGATGCATTGAATGGCCCAATTCCCATCTATGAGCCCCAACCCGTTGCACTCAAGGCAACAAGCAGCAGCAGGGAGGCACTACCTAGCAAGGTGGCACAAGTTGAAGCTACCGGGCTAAATGAAGATGAAATGGCTCTCATCATCAAGCGCTTCAAGACGGCGCTAAAAGGACACAAGGAGCATCCCAACAAGAGCAAAGCAAAGGGAAAGCGCTCCTATTTTAAATGTGGTAAGACTGGTCATTTCATAGCAAATTGTCCCGATAATACTAATGACCAGGAATAAGAAAAAAGCGGGAAGAGGAAAAAGAAGAAGGCATACAAGAAGTCGAAGGCGAGGCGCACCTAGGCAAAGAGTGGGATTCAGATTGTTCTTCGTCAGACTCCGACGACGAAGGACTCGCCGCCTCGGCCTTCAACAAGTCATCTCTCTTCCCCAACGAGCGCCACACCTACCTCATGGCAAAGGAGAAAAAGGTAAGCGCTCGAGATACTCCTAAATATACTACTTCAAGTGATGATGACTCTAGTGATGATGAAGTAGATTACACAAGTTTATTCAAAGGTTTAGATAGAACTAAAGTTGATAAGATCAATGAATTGATTGATGCTTTAAATGAAAAGAATAGACTCTTAGAAAAGCAAGAGGATATCTTGTATGAAGAGCATGATAAGTTTGTTAGTGTACAAAATCTCTTGCTTTAGAAGTTAAAAGAAATGAAATGCTTTCTTCTGAATTGTCTGCTTGTCATGAAACTGTGTCTAATTTTAAGAGCATTAATGATGATTTAAGTGCTAAGTTAGAAGAAGCTAATAAAACTAGATCTTGTGTAGAACATGTTGTCATTTGTAATAGGTGTAAGGATATTGATGTTGATGCATGTGTTGAGCACCTTACCTCTATTACAAAATTAAATGGTGAAGTGGCAAGTCTTAATGCCCAACTTAAGACTTGCAAAAATGACTTTGATAAGTTAAAATTTGCTAGGGATGCCAACACTGTTGGTAGACATCCCTCAATTAAGGATGGACTTGGCTTTCGAAGGGAAGCCAAGAACTTAACAAGTCAAAGGGCTCCCATTTCCAACAAGGAGAAAGGGAAGGCCCCTATGGCTAATAGTAGTCAAAAGAATCATGCTTTCATGTACAATGATAGAAAGTTTTCTAGAAATTGTCATTATAATAGGAGTTATAATGCTTTTGACTCACATGCCATGATTGCTTCAAGTTCCAATGTTAATGGTAGGCCTATGAGAAATTTTGTGTCTCATGCTCCTAGGAAAGTGTGTAATAAACCTACCACTGTTTTTCATGCTTGCAACACTGCATTTGTTCTTTCATGTAAAAATGAAAAGGTAGTTGCTAGAAAGGTGGGGGTCAAATGCAAGGGAGACAAGACTTGCATTTGGGTCCCAAAGACTATTGTAACTAACCTTGTAGGACCCAACAAGAGTTGGTTACCTAAAACCCAAGCCTAATTTGCCTTGCAGGTTTATGCATCCGGGGGCTCAAGCTGGATTATCGACAGCGGATGCACAAACCACATGACAGGGGAGAAGAAGATGTTCACCTCCTACGTCAAGAACAAAGATTCCCAAGATTCGATCATCTTTGGAGATGGGAATCAAGGCAAGGTTAAAGGGATAGGAAAGATAGTTATTTCATCCGAGCATTCCATATCTAATGTGTTCTTAGTTGAATCGCTCGGGTACAACTTGTTGTCCGTTAGTCAACTATGTAATATGGGTTACAATTGTTTATTTACAAATGTAGATGTGTCTGTCTTTAGAAGGAGTGATGGTTCACTAGCTTTTAAGGGTGTACTAGACGACAAACTCTACTTAGTTGATTTTTCGAAAGAGGAGGCCGATCTAGACGCATGCTTAATTGCTAAGACTAGCATGGGCTGGCTGTGGCATCACCGTCTAGCACATGTTGGGATGAAGAACCTTCATAAACTTCTAAAGGGAGAACATGTGTTAGGTCTAACCAATGTATTTTTCGAAAAAGATAGACCTTGTGCAGCTTGTCAAGCAGGTAAACAAGTGGGAAGTACTCATCATAGCAAGAATGTGATGACCACATCAAGACCTCTAGAGCTACCTCATATGGGCCTCTTCGGACCCGTCGCCTACCTCAGCATCGGGGGAAGTAAGTATGGTCTTGTTGTTGTTGATGATTTTTCCCGCTTCACTTGGGTATTCTTTTTGCAGGATAAATCAGAAACCCAAGGGACCCTAAAGCGCTTTCTAAGGAGAGCTCAAAACGAATTTGAGCTCAAGGTGAAGAAGATAAGAAGCGACAACGGGTCCGAGTTCAAGAACTTACAAGTGGAGGAGTACCTTGAGGAGGAAGGAATCAAGCACGAGTTCTCCGCTCCCTACACACCACAGCAGAAAGGTGTGGTAGAGAGGAAGAATAGGACACTCATAGACATGGCGAGGACGATGCTTGGAGAATTCAAGACGCCCGAGCGGTTTTGGTCGGAAGCTGTGAACACAGCTTGCCACGCCATAAACTGGGTCTACCTTCATTGCCTCCTCAAGAAGACCTCATATGAACTTCTAACCGGTAACAAACCCAACGTGTCATACTTTCGTGTATTTGGGAGTAAATGTTATATTCTAGTAAAGAAAGGTAGAAGTTCTAAATTTGCTTATAAAGCTGTAGAAGGGTTTTTGCTAGGTTATGACTCAAATACAAAGGCATATAGAGTCTTCAATAAATCATCGGGTTTGGTTGAAGTCTCTAGCGACGTTGTATTTGATGAAACTAATGGCTCTCCAAGAGAGCAAGTTGATCTTGATGGTGTAGATAAAGATGATGTTCCAACGGACGCAATTCGCACCATGGCGATTGGAGATGTGCGACCACAGGAACACCAAGAGCAAGATCAACCTTCTTCCTCAACGATGGTGCATCCCCCGACTCAAGATGATGAACAGGTTCCTCAAGAGGAGGCGTGCGATCAAGGGGGAGCATAAGATGACCATGTTGTGGAGGAAGAAGCACCACGGGCCCCTCCAACTCAAGTCCGAGCGACGATTCAAAGGAATCATCCTGTCGACCAGATTTTGGGTGATATAAGCAAGGGAGTAACCACTCGCTCACGTCTAGCTAATTTTTGTGAGCATTACTCGTTTGTCTCTTCTATTGAGCCTTTCAGGGTAGAAGAGGCCTTGCAAGATCCGGACTGGGTGTTGGCCATGCAGGAAGAGCTCAACAACTTCAAGCGAAATGAAGTTTGGACCCTGGTGCCACATCCCAAGCAAAACGTTATGGGAACCAAGTGGGTGTTCCGCAACAAACAGGACGAGCACGGGGTGGTGACAAGGAACAAGACTCGACTTGTGGCAAAAGGTTATGCCCAAGTCACAGGTTTGGACTTTGAGGAGACTTTTGCTCCTGTGGCTAGGCTAGAGTCGATTCGCATTTTGTTAGCCTATGCCGCTCACCATTCTTTCAAGTTGTTCCAAATGGATGTGAAGAGCGCTTTCCTCAACGGGCCAATCAAGGAGGAGGTGTACGTGGAGCAACCCCCTGGCTTTGAGGATGAACGGTACCCCGACCATGTGTGTAAGCTCTCTAAGGCGCTCTATAAACTTAAGCAAGCCCCAAGAGCATGGTATGAATGCCTTAGAGATTTCCTTATTGCTAATGCTTTCAAGGTTGGGAAAGCCGATCCAACTCTTTTCACTAAGACTTGTGATGGTGACTTATTTGTGTGCCAAATTTATGTCGATGACATAATATTTGGTTCTACTAACCAAAAGTCTTGTGAGGAGTTTAGCAGGGTTATGACGCAGAAATTTGAGATGTCGATGATGGGCGAGTTGAACTACTTCCTTGGGTTCCAAGTGAAGCAACTCAAGGACGGCACCTTCATCTCCCAAATGAAGTACACGCAAGACTTGCTCAAGTGGTTCGGGATGAAGGACGCCAAGCCTGCGAAGACACCAATGGGAACCGACGGACATGTCGACCTCAACAAAGGAGGTAAGTCCGTTGATCAAAAGGCATACTGGTCTATGATAGGGTCATTGCTTTATTTATGTGCTAGTAGACTGGATATTATGCTTAGCGTATGCATGTGTGCTAGATATCAATCCGACCCAAGGGAGTGTCACCTTGTGGCCGTTAAGCGGATTCTTAGATATTTAGTCGCTACGCCTTGCTTCGGAATCTAGTATCCAAAGGGGTCTACCTTTGACTTGATTGGATATTCAGACTCCGATTATGCCGGGTGCAAGGTTGATAGGAAGAGTACATTAGGGACGTGCCAATTCCTAGGAAGGTCCCTGGTGTCTTGGAGTTCAAAGAAACAAACTTCCGTTGCCCTATCCACCGCTGAGGCCGAGTATGTTGCCGCAGGACAGTTTTGCGCGCAACTACTTTGGATGAGGCAAACCCTCTGGGACTTTGGCTACAATCTGAGCAATGTCCCACTCCTATGTGACAATGAGAGTGCAATCCGCATGGCGGATAATCCTGTTGAACACAGCCGCACTAAGCACATAGACATCCGGCATCACTTCCTGAGAGACCACCAGCAAAAGGGGGATATCGAGGTGTACCATATTAACACTGAAAACCAGTTAGCCGATATCTTCACCAAGCCTTTAGATGAGAAAAGGTTTTGCAGGTTGCGTAGTGAGCTAAATGTCTTAGATTCGCTTAACTTGGATTGATCTATAGCATACATGTGTTTTATGCCTTTGATCATATAATTTATGCATTTCAATCTATTTTGTTCATTTGTGGTGCTCAAGTTGTAAACATGATCCCCGGACCTCACAAGTCCATTTGCAAGTAATGCACTTATTTAGGGGGAGGCATGCTACAACTTGACCCTTTGAGACTAACCTTGTGTTTGATTTCTTGTTTTAGTCTCAAAGGTGGATTGAAAGGGAAAGGTGAACTTGGACCATGCAAAGACTTCCACTGCACTCCGGTATTAACTCCAAGTTCATATCTATGCTCTTATTGCCTTTTTGCTCGTAATTGACATTTTTGGTGAGGCAATGGGGTTTAAGGGCCAAGAATGATCCCGTTTTGGTGCTTAATGCCAAAGGGGGAGAAATCAAAGGCCAAAGCAAATGAATCAGCTACCACTTGAGAAATTTGAAAATAGTAGAGTTAGCACTTTTGATTTGTCAAAATTCTCTTATGTGCAAAATTTGGCCTCTTGTGGGGAGAATGTAGGATTATGGAAAAAAGGGGGAGTTTTTGGCTCTTGATCAATTTTTTTCTCTTGGAATACCTCTCCTTATGCCTAAACAAGTGTGTTTGACTTAGAGATAGGAAAATGAGTTTGATTTCAAAAACAAACCAAGCGGTGGCAAAGAATGATCTGAATATGCCAAATTTGAATAAAAAACAATTCTTGTTCTCAATTGCATTGATATTGCACCTCTTTAGTTGCTTTTGGATGTGTTGGCATAAATCACCAAAAAGGGGGAGATTGAAAGGGAAATGTGCCCTTGGGCCATTTCTAAAGTGTTTTGGTGATTGAGTGCCCAACACATTCTCTAAGTGTTAAAATTGTGCCAAAGATTCAAGAAGTGAAAATCATGTTATAAGGTATGTTTCTAGACTTAGTACATTGTTTTGAATACTAACATATGTTGTCTAAGTGTTAGAAACAGGAGAAATTGGTTTGGAATGAAGTTGGCTGTGTCAGCCAAATGCAGCTCGGTCTGGGTGCACCAGACTGTCCGGTGGTGCACTGGACTGTCCGGTGGTGCACCAGACAGTGTCCGGTGGTGCACCGGACAGTGTCAAGTGCACCAGGCCAGCCTCTGGTGAACAGGCCACTCTCGGGAATTGACGGCGGTGTACGGCTATAATTCACCAGACTGTCTGGTGGTGCACCAGGCTGTCCAGTGAGTCGTCCGCGGCGAAGTTGTCGCTCTCGGGAAACGTTCAACGGCGTACGGCTATAATTCACCGGACTGTCCGGTGAGCCAACGGTCAACTGCGCCAACGGTCGGCCGCGCAATCCGCGCGCGACACGTGGGCGCACCAACGGTCGGCAGGGGGCACCGGACCGTCTGGTGTGCACCGGACAGTGTCCGGTGTGCCAACTACCGCAAATCTGCAACGGTCGGATGCGCCAGAAAAGGAAGGAGATCGCGCACCGGACAGCTACAGGGACTGTCCGGTGGCGCACCGGACTGTCCGGTGCGCCACCCGACATAAGGCAAGATTTGCCTTCCAAAGTTGCCTCCAACGGCTCCTAGCTGCCTTGGGGCTATAAAAGGGACCCCTAGGCGCATGGAGGAGTCACCAAAGCATACTTTGAGCATTCCTAGTCTTCCACACTCCGTCTCCGCGCACTTGATTGACTTTGTTAGTGATTTGAGCTCCGTTCTAGTGGTGAACTTGTTGCGATTCATTTGAGCTCAAGTCTTGGCTATGTGTGTGCGTATTGCTGCGGATTTGTGTGTGTTGCTTCCCACCCTTACTCTAGTGCTTTCACTTTGATCTTTGTTGTAAGGGCGAGAGACTCCAACTTGTGGAGATTCCTCGCAAACGGGAAAAGAGATAAGCAAGAAGAACACTGTGGTATTCAAGTTGATCATTGGATCACTTGAAAGGGGTTGAGTGCAACCCTCGTCCGTTGGGATGCCACAACGTGGAGGTAGGCAAGTGTTATACTTGCCGAACCATGGGATAAACTCGCGTGTCTTTTGTGATTGTTTTTCTGTGATACTTGTGTGATCGCAAGAGCTCGCTATTTAGCCATACTAACACTTAACCAAGTTTTGTGGCTATTAGATGTTGATTTTTATAGGATCACCTATTCACCCCCTCTAGGTGCTCTCACATGTGCAGCCACATCTCTCTTCAATCCATACCACCAATATTTCTGCTTCAAATCCTGATACATCTTAGTGCTACCAGGATGAATAGAATAATCCGAGTCATGGAATTCCTTCAGTATAGTCTCACGAAGGCTATCAATCTCGGGAACCCATATCCGATCCTTGAACCATATTGTGCCTTGCTCATCTTCCGTGAATTTCGGACCTCGTCCTTCAGTAATAAGATCCTTAATCTCTTGTATTTTAGCATCACCAATTTGTCCTTTGCGGATTTCTTGCTCCAAAGTAGGTTCCACATCAATAGTAACTCCTTCAGTGTGAGCAACTATCCCCAGGTTAAGTCTCCTGAAATCCTCAACAATCTCATCGGGTAGCTGGGCAACAACAGCTGAATGAACATGCTCCTTTCGACTCAAGGCATCTGCAACCAAATTTTCCTTGCCCGGGTGATAGCGAATCTCCAAATCATAATCCTTAATAAGCTCCAACCAACAGCGTTGCCTAAGGTTGAGATCCTTTGAAAGTGCATTGATCCCTTTTGTGAGTTTTGGTGATTTGGATAACAACACATTTAAAGGTCTAACAAGTTTGCTAAGTGTTGAACAGGGAATTCAGTATGATGAACATACTTGAATAGTCTATAATGATCAGTGAACAAGGTTCAACACAAGGTCAAATAACCAGTGAGACAATGCAAATGGATATAATATGGTCTCTATATTGGTTTGAATATATGGACAAGTCCTGAGAAATCACTATGCATAAATATGATCATAACAGAGGTTGAAGTGATTAAGAGGATTGGTCAAGCCAAAGTGAATAAGATATGAGGAATCGTGAATTGGCTTGACCATATTACTATTAGTCCATATATGAATATATGAGAATCAAACTAGAGCTTGATTGATCTTAGCAGTTATATCTAGATGACATTCAAGCAAGGTTCACAATATTGAAGAAATGATTCTCTCAATGGATGCTCAATAGGATGTGACTCAAGAATGGCTTAATAGGGTGAAGATAGCAAGGAAAGGGCTTCGAGGAACTAAGCGAAGGTGAAGGCCAAGCGACGGCTTGTAGACCGAGGTACCATGGCTAAGGTGAAGAAGAGAGTACTTGCACTAAGTCGATGAACTAATCAGCTATGAAGAGTTACAACATGTTGATGCATCAGTAAGGTGACTTGAAGCCATGATTTGAACTCATATATGGTGAAATGGCACAAGTCACAGGCTCGATTTGTGTTTGCTTCAAAAGGTGAGACAAAGATGTTTGTGATCCTTATGAAGCAACGCCATGGAGAAATCACACTTGAGACACCAATGACTCAAGGAGTTTACTTAATTATATTTTATTTAACTTGAGTATAGGAATCGTTGTACTATCAAGGGGGATCCAAAAAGAAGGTTGGTGTTGGTACTAAAGCTCAAAAATCCTTGATCCAAAACTTCCATTTTACCCTTGTTAATCCTTAGTGAAAGTATGTAGTACAACCTTTTAAAGTCTATCTTGGCCAAAATTGCTCTTTGGAAAAAACAGGTTCAACCGGTTTTAAAACAGGTTCAACCGGTTTTTGCACTGTTCACCTTTTTGAAAATACTGGTTCAGCCGGACACTCAACCGGTTTTTGTCTGGTGGAAACCGGTTCAACCGGTTTTTGCACTGTTTACTTTTTTTTGCCAGTCTGTTGTGTCAGCCAAAAAGTTGTGCGTAGCTTTTTGAAAACCGGTGCAACCGGTTTTGGGACCGGTTCAACCGGTTTTTGGGCAGAAAAGTCAAAAACGGCTAGTTTTGGAGCCCCACCTATATATACGCACTCCTACCTCTCTCCCCATAAGAGAGCACGACTTGGACTCCATTCCTAACCTGAGAAACACCTCCCACTCTCTCTCACACACCTCTTGCCTCTCCCATTTCAAATCTTTGGAGAGAAATCTTTGAGTGAGTTTGAGAGCTGCGGTTTTTGTGCTTCATCTCCAAATCTCTCTTGCTCTTCTTGATTCGAGCTTTGGTACTACATCGAGTTCTTTGTGGATTCATTACTCTTGGAGCTTCTAGCTCCTAGACGACTAGGTGTCTCTTGTGAGTCTCCAAATCTTGTGGAAGACCACAAGAAAGTTTGTATTACCCGCTCGTTTGAGCAAAGATTATTGTGTGGGCTTGACCTTTGTGGTCGGCAAAGGGAAGATTAGGGTTGAAAGAGACCCTGCTTTTTGTGGGCGCCTCAACGAGGAAGTAGGGCACCTTGGTGGTGTGACCGAACCTCGGGATAAATCTTGTGTCTCTTGTGTTCTTGCTCATTGTGTTTGTTTGTGTTCTTCGTTCTCTCACCATCCCGCGAAAGAATTGTTTATATCTTTTTGGTGTGTGGATTTTGAGAAGTGCCCTTCTCATATCTACTACTTTGAACCCTGTGGATCATTTAGAATATCTCATTTCCAAAGTTAACTGGGTGAATTTCGAGATCAATTCAGTTTTACCAGTTTGCTTCTAGTTTTTGTTGAAAATTTTTAACTTGCCTATTCACCCCCTCTAGGCAACTTTCATCCTTCTAAGTGAATATATACTTCAAACTCTTATGATCCGTGTATACTTGACACTCGGTTCCCATATATAATGTCTCCAAATCTTAAGTGCATGCACAACGGCTGCCAGTTCTAAGACGAGTGGGGTAGTTCAATTCGTGTTTCCGCAACTAACGAGACGCGCAGGCAATCACATGTCCTTGCATGAGCACACATCCCAAGCCTTGGGCACATGCATCACAATAAATATCAAATCCCTTCTATAGATCTGGCATAACCAACACTGGTGGCGACATCAACCTCTTCTTTAATTGATCAAAACTATCTTGGCACTTCTCATCCCACTTGAACTCTATTCCCTTCTCCAGAAGTGAGGTCATGGGCTTGGCAATCTTAGAAAATCCTTCAGTAAATCTCCGATAATATCCTGCAAGTCCCAAGAAACTCCGGACTTCAGTAACTGTAGTGGGTACGCTCCACGCCATTATCTCCTTGACTTTAGCAGGATCCACTGATACTCCTCCATTAGAAATGATATGTCCAAGAAATGGCACCTCGCCAATCCAAAACTCGCATTTGCTGTACTTGGCATAGAGTTGATTATCTCGTCGCTTCTGTAGCACCAATCTCAGATATTTCTCTTGATCACTATCACTCTTGGAACAAATAAGAGTATCGTCGATGAAAACCACGATGAATCTATCCAAATCATGAACACCTTATTCTTCAGATCCATAAAATAGGCTGGTGCATTAGTTAGTCCAAATGACATAACAGTGAACTCATATAAACCATATCGGGTCGAGAAAATCGTTTTGGGAATATCCGATGGCCTAATCTTCATTTGATGGTAACCCGATCAGAGATGAATCTTCGAGAATACCCTTGCACCTCTCATCTAATCAAATAAATCCACAATGTGGGGTAATGGATACTTGTTCTCCACAGTGATATCGTTAAGGGACCTATAATCCACGCACAACCCTTGCGATCCTTCTTTCTTCTGTACAAATAGAACCGGCGCTCCATAAGGTGAAGAATTCGAACGAATGTACCCAGCCTCTTGTAACTCTGTTAAATGCTTCTTAAGTTCTTTTAACTCTTCTATAGACATCTTGTATGGTCGCTTAGAAATAGGAGCAGTCCCAGGTAAGAGATCAATAACAAACTCAACTTCTCTATCAGGTGGCATCCCTGGTAACTCCTCTAGAAAGACATCCGGAAAATCTCTAACCACACGGATGTTGTCACCAACCAACTTCTCATCTACTAAGAATGCCGCTAGTCTGGTGGTGGTAGTTACTGCAATTTCAACTTCAAATATTTCTTCTTTAGAACTGGTGAGTTCTACAGTTCCCTTAGCACAGTGTATATACTGCCTTTGCCTTTCTTAACCATGACATACCAAGGATCACGTCTATAGTGCTTTCTTCTACCACTATATGGGTAGCCTATTTGGGTTAGAAACACAGGGTACGGAAGAAAGGATTGTAGACAAGGCATGTAATTATGAAGCATGTCACTTTGGGGAATTTATTAGCTAAGTGTGTCACCTACTAAAGCTAATACATTACCTTATGGTGGTACATGCTAAGATGCCCGTCTATACTATTTCAATCAATCAAAGAAGCAAATCAGGCATTTGATCATCAGAACAATCAACCAATATTTTTAAATATAGAAAATAGTTATAATTTTGTCTTAGGCCTCCTATCTCTTAAAAAGTTCATAAATGTAGGATTCCAAGGTATGAAATCCATCTTGTCTTAGAACAGAAAAGATAAGAGTAATCAGAGTATGACAGCAAAAGGTGAGACATGATCAGGATAAGATAAGTATAGAATGACTCAAAGTAAGGTAAGTAGGTAAGGGTTTTGTCCATTTCTATCTAGGTTTCGTCCTACAGTCAACATTTGCTTTGATACCACTTCTGTCACACCCGGCTTTAAGGAACAAAGCCAGGTGCATCTCATACATGCGCCAAGAAGACAACATATATAGTAACAGAGTGTATAGAGATAGATGTCACAATATATTCAGAGTACTTATTACATAGCGGAAGTCTCATTACAAAATAAAAGAATAAATATAAAACGAACTAAGGATCGATGTTGGTGCCAATGTCAACTGAGAAAACGCCACCTAGATCAGATTGAACTCCTCGCCTTGTGGCTCCTCCTGAACCACCTGTTCTTCTCCTGTGGGGGGTGTGAGACAGCAAGAGTGAGCTCACACATGTTCATCGCTCAACAAGTTGTGGGGAATAATGTGGCATGAACTCACCAAAGGTGGGAGTTCATGAAGTGTAAGGCTGATCAACAATAGAGGTTAAAGCTGAGCATTGCTTTTATAAGTTGGTCAAATTTTTATTAGTAGTTACTAAGTGCAACTGAATACCAAACCATAATAAAATAATAGAACAAAATTAATAACAAATCCCATGCAAATGCAAATGACAAATTTAGTTTAGGTTCCATAATTTAATCATCAGAGAGTCCTAAGCTGCTCATGACCGTGAGCTCGGTTAGTATACCAGTTTTACACTCTGCAGAGGTTGTACCCTTTACCCACAAGTCGTGTTTCCCATGTCGCCAGGGTTAGCTAGGCCCTTAGACACTACCAAGGTGAATGGCTAGGGATCCACTATGAGGCCTTTACAAAGTTCCACTAGCTTCCGAAAACCCGCTACAGTTTATAGGAAGAGCAATTGCAAGAATCCCCCGTCTGACCGCCATCGCAGCAAAATCAACCCGAGAACCTCCTTGCATGCAACTCCCCTACTGCCCTTGCCCCTTTCGGGTAAGGTAGTCTTCCACTAGCTTTCCTAATTAGTTAGCCAAGGGGTCCCATTCCTCCCTTGTGGTGGCACGTGTTTCTCAAGTTAAGCTCCATGTTCCAATTAACAATAATATAATGATCTTGACATGAGCATAAATAAAATAACAAAATAACTGGAACATGGATATAATGAAATATTAACCCAAAACCATGTGAAGCAATAGCAAAACTACCCAAGTGATTCAGAGGTAAACAAGGTAAACATGATAAACAGACTAGGGTGACCTATTGGGTCCCATCAAAATTAAAACTATACATTGAATAATGATAATAAAGAATATTATTGGGTAACAAAAGTGGATCAAGGGCAAACCTTGCCTGGGACTTGAGATTCCCGGTACCAACTTGCTCTTTATGTGATACGTGTCCTCACTGCTAAACGTAGCAATACAGACAAACATGTATAGACAAAATTAACATTACATCAAACATAAGATCAAACAGCATAATAATATTCTACGCAACGTTACGAGATCGTAGAAACAAGAACCACTAAATTCGGAGTTGCGGTTACCAAGTTATGAATTTCGTAAATTATTTAGTGCTTAGAATAGATTAATCCAAATAAATAATTTTAATTCAAGTTTCATGGCTAAACAGTGTTACTAGTTGGTAGACAATATTAATCAAAATTATTGCAACTGGAATGACTCAATTTGGAGCTAAAATGAATTATACAAGTTTCTAGTATTGTTTTTGTATAAAAAAATCATTTTCTATAACTAATTTTCTATTTTTATTGTTCTCTGGGCTCGGCGCATTATTATCAGAAACTCCAGGGGCTAGAGCGCAAAAGGATCCAAGACTCAGTGGTGCACCTAAGTGGACTGCGGGTTTATTCTGAATAAATCTAGGGGCTCTTGTGTAAAAAGGGTCCGTCGAAGGGGTACGGGGAAATCAGAGCCGCCCGATCCAGATCCGACGGCCCAGATTAGATCGTGCTTTAAATGAAACGGTATGCAATACGAGCCCTTGGATCCGAGATCAGCGGTCGTGGTTTAATGAAAACGAGATTGAATCTGGGTCGCGGGATCCTGATCGAATGACCCAAGATGATCCCACCGAAGGGGGGTATACTACTTCTAATCTAACCCATTCGTCCAAGATCCATCGGTGGACACCCCCTTCCAATCCCAGCCACTGAATGGATCCCACGGTCGCTGTGTTTCATTTTCATCCATACCCGATGGACGAGTAGAGGCGCTGTCAACCATCATGGCGGCTGTTACACCGGCGATGGCCATCTGGCCAAACCCACGACAATCCCTACGCAAGATGATGCAGAATTATAGAGAAAAGGGATCCAGGGCTTCCTACCAGGTCTTGATGTAGCGGTGGATGTGGCCACGGAGAAGCGCGTCCCAGCCGCAGGGGAAGAAGTCCGGCGAACGATTCCCAGCAACACCGACACTCTCCACACACGTACGTGCCTCGAGAAGGTTCTATGAACACCAGCAAAGCTCCCACGCATTCGCTTGGTTCGGATTTACAGCGCATGAGCCGATCGACGACATTGGCTCCTTGACTTGCACGGCGGCACCTTCTGCGCTTGAAAATCTTGGCGGCTCCCACGAACGTCTTGGCGAGAGGGAGGGCACGACTTAATGCTTTATAGCCTAGAGGCCGAGTCCGAGTCCGGGGAATAGTGGGGGCTATTGGTTGAGGCAAAGGCGGTCGTTCTCTCGAGTACAGGCGGCGCACATATTGGGGCAACGAGGCGATTGTGCTGGCGCGCCCGGCCTATATGATTCGGAGAGGGGATAGATAAGCACGGCGGAAGGGGTTTGTTGTGGAGGTCGCACCGAGTTTGGAGTTCGGCCAGGAGCATGCCATGCGCGAGGTCTACGACCCGCAACGGCCGGACCTAGAAGAATTGGTCCGCCCGATGGGTCCCACGTGGAGGTGAAAGAATACTCGTGGGAGTGGACCCACATGTCAGCGAAGCGCAAGACGCGGAGTTCCCGTGCATGCACAGTGAGGGGGAAAGGTGCTGGCACGGCGGCGTGCGGCGATTGCGGAGCGGAGCGCGAGTATCACGGAAGGTGGGTGAGGATGCTGACGAAGTGGCCCCATACGCCAGTCACACAGCGCACGGCCCGCAGTCAGCGAGCCAACTGAGTACGTGCGCCAGGATAGCCACTGACAACTGGGCCCCAGTTGTCGGTGCTTGCCTCCGTGGGCTAGCTGCGCTGTGAGTGGAGATGGGCCGAAATAGATTGGGCCCAGTTAGGTTTTCCATTTTTCTTTTCCTTTTCATTTTCAATTCCTAGTTCAAATCCAAAACTGATTCAACTTCAAATTTCCAGCGCACAAGCTAATTCCAATGTGAATATGACCTCTACTATTTTTAATATTATTATTCCTTATTTTCCTTGTTATTTATTTACCAAAAGAATAAATGGGTCCATAAATCTTTTTCTTTCTCATTTTCTATTTTATATTTTCATTTATAATTTGAGGTCAAATTTAAATTAGGATTCCTTATGGTAATAAAATGTATTACCACCATTTCATAAGTATGAGATGCCCAATCTTTCATGTGGTTATTAATATTTTTAATTGATTATGATCAGGAATTGCCTACTAAATTCCAAAGGCTTCAAAAAATTTAAAATCTCTATCATAGATATTCTTATTTCTTTGTTTTATTATTTTATTATATATATTTTTTTCTACCAATTTTGGGCTTTACACACATTGAGTACGGTTGAATATTTATGTGCTCCATGTAGGAACCAAAAGTGAGTGTGAGGAACACTATCACCTTGTGATGAAAATGTTGAATTCCTTAGAATTTTTTATCATTAAAATGGTAATGACATGTACTCTTGCTCGAATGTAAATGAAGGTGCAATATAGGATGGGGAAATAGTTATGGTACTCTTGTTTAATGAACAAGATTCCAATCTTAGGACCCACCATCCTTAATGGATGTGCATAATATGCACCATGGTATTCTCTCTCATAGTTTTTTTCCATAACTTGCTACTTATTTACTTGCCCTTGAGAGGCGAGCATGAGCTTCTTCCTGCTTATCATGTCCACTCGAGAGTTGAATATATGTGTCATGAGAAGGCATCCTTCCTTGTGAACCATCATCAAAGTGATGAGAGGACCTAGATGAGATCCCTCATGTAGCTTTTTCACCTTCTTTACCACCTTCTTGAACAAGTTCTCATCCAGCAAAAGAGGCAAAACAAGAATAAAGCTTGCACCACAAAGGTAGAGTTAGTAGTTAGTACAAAGACAATCATTCTCGTCGGTCGTGGTCGCCACCCCAAACCATTTTTGTGAGTAGTGACATAGAGACAATTCTCTTGCCACTGGAATTTTGCCCTATTTACCATCATAAATATCCTATTCACTTCTATTACACTCGGACACAATTTCTTACCCTTTCATGCTATCACCTGTAGCATAGAAGGGTAAGAAAAATGCATGTCCTAATCTCTTTTATGCCACTGTCAATGACATGTAAGCGCAATAAATTGCATCGTCCAAGTGGCATTAAAGGGATTATGACATTTGCGATGGCAAATAAGGTATTAGGTAAAATTGCAATGGCACTAAGAGAATTGCCCCTCAATTTTATTTGCTTACCAATTGTGTTCAAGTTTTAGACCCTGTTTGATATGGCGTAGTCTCTGGCTTCTTGAGCCATATCAAACGGGCCATATAAAAGATTGCTCCTTGCAACGAGTCTTAAGGAGCCTAAGCAAATTTTATATAAAAACTAGTTAAAACGTGTTTTTTTCTCATCTCCATCATAAATTTAATACAAAACTGTCACTTCAACCTTTTTCTAAAGGTTTCTTTAATCGGCTTCAGCTCTATCAGAATGTTGCTCCACATCTTTTTAGGAGGAGACAAAGATCTAGCAAATGGAGACTTAGAGAAACCCCAAGAGTATGCAATAATTGTTTCCCAACACCATTGAGATTTCCAAGCCGCCAAAGTATTGAGAGCGCCAAATAAGTTTTCTCCAATAGTTTTCAAAAACCTGCAAGAGATCTTGCATGCCCGTGCAGTCAGGTCGTGGCTGGCCCGCAGCGCAGCGATCCACAGCCACTGCCGACCATAACAAATGGGCTCTCCTACGGTCCTACCCTTAGAGCATCTCCAACAACGTGACCTAGAAAAATGTCTTATAATTTAAAAATAAGTAAATTTTATAGAATTTAGGGCACCAATAAAGCACCCCGCTCCAACAGTAAAGCCTCAAATTTAGATTATAGGGCAGCCCACTACGGTGTACTATATTTGAGGCACTTGAGAGAGTGCCCTATAGTTTTTTAACAAAATTTGTTGAATTGAGGCACTGTTGGAGTGGTTTTTCCTGTGTAGAGCCCTATATTTCAATTTGAGGCACTAATTTGAGGCATTGTTGGAGATGCTCTTATATGGGCTTTCTGACGTGGCTCTCTCTCTATTTGTGTGACTGAACGGGACAGCTCACCACATTGCCACCCTGCACACCAATCATACCACCAATCCAAGCTTTGTCTTCTCCTGATCCCTGCCGTAGGTGGCGTGTTCTTTCACTGAACCAGCAGCTACCGAATATTCTGCTTCAAACGGATTAAAAATGTGCAGTAGTATAGAAAACAGACGATCCCAATGTCGCACAATGCCTTAGTTAAATTAACCCGAGCATGAAATTAATTGCTCCATAAATGAATCAAGGATTTGCCGGGAGATGATCTGCAGCAGGCATCAAATTCAAATGGAATTGCTCAATCTCCCAAGAACGAGTGCAGCAATCTATTTTCTGATTGATAGTACTGTTCGATCTATTGAGAGCATTTCTTTGATTGATCCGTATACGAACCAACAATAATATGATACATGAAGTCATGAACGAATTCAGCAACAGTAACGGTGACAACTGACAAGCAGCAGCAGCAGGCATGTCTCATGAGGTGGCTTGGTATCAGGACGCCGCGACGGCGGCGGCGGCGGCGTCCCCGGCGCCGTAGGCGCAGTCGAAGCCACACTGGCAGCGCGGGCTCTCGGCGAAGTTTCGCGACGGGAACGACGCGGCGAGCGGGCCGACGAGGAAGCTGAGCTGGTCCCCGGAGCGGTCCACCTCGGTGATGCCGAGCCACACGAACAGCACCTTCACGCTCACGCCCTGCAGCGCCCGGATGGAGCCTTCCCGCGCCGTCCCGGTGATGCGGCGGTCGTACCGGAGCAGGTAGCGGTCGCCGACGCGGAACTCGCAGCTACGACCCGAGAGGAACACCTCGAAGGAGCCGTCGGGGCGGAGCTCGTACCGCTGCACGCCCTCCGGGAGGATGCCGCGCGGGAAATCGTACCGCTCCAGCATCTCGTACGCCGTCGGCGTCGTCGAGTTGCCTGATGATGAGGCGGTGGCTGTGGTGGTGCCGGCAGCAGCCATGAGGAATAGAGCAAGGAGGAGGTGGTGGTGCTGGTTACTGGCCATGGCCGAAGCCTGCGTTTCTTGGTTGCTTACTCGCTTGCTTCATCATTAATATTGAGTTGAGTGAACCCGTGGCTAACGGCCCGTTGGGTCAGGAAATTATTCCACGAATGATTCCTTCCTGACCGGAATGATTGTGGTCATCTAGATTAACTAGTTTAACGTCCGTGCGGTTGCTACGGATGAACATGTTATGATAAAATAAATTAAAATTAAAAAATCTAATTTGCATTTGATATTTTTGTTATCATCTTTTAAAGTTAAGATTTTTTACATAAGTCTTACACATTAAATAAATCTACCATGTACATTAAAATGCAATGCTTATTGACCACTCAAGTAATATGCTCTTGTAACCTAAAATAACCAAAATTAGACAATGACCAGCAACCACCTTGCGCTAAGGTAGAAAATAACAAAAAAATTATAATACATGATATCATGTATTGCATTTGAGTACAAGCACATGTAGGTCCACCAAATATGTTTGTTACAAGAAAACAAAACGAAGAACTTTAAAAGATGATAACAAAAACACAAAATGGAAATTAGAATTTTTTTTAATTTCAATATATTTTATCATAATATGTTCACTCCGTAGCAACGCACGAGTGTTCACCTAATATTACATCAATGTAAACATGAGATATATAAATTTTAAATTGTACATTGATATGTTAACGCTTATCTAAACAATAACCACATAGTATTTTAAATTCTTTGGATTGCTGCAATAAATCTGTAGCAGCTTGGGTGTTCACCTAATAAAAGATGGACATAATTTATGGAGTCGATAAATAAGTTTCTAAAGCTTGAGTAAAACATGAAAATGGAGGACACGGGGGCATTAGATTAACTGGAGCTGGGCACCCAGCATTGGCTGAAGGTCTTTGGGGAGGAGGCATCATAGTCATTTTATGTTGGAATCAAAATAAATGAAGATGAAGTATAGGACAACCGGAGGCAGCTTGCTGATGTACGCGAACTATCACCTGAGCTTCTCACTTGACACATTCTCCGTGTCAGCAACATCTTGGTCCTCGACATAGATCCACAAGTCATCAGGACAGATCTTCTTCATAATCTATAGCAAAAGAAGCACATATTGGGCTGAAAGTTTAGCCATTCGCACATAACTATAAACAATATAATTCAACCAAGTGCCCAGTTCACTCAGCTCATATGCCATTTAAAATCTAGCACAGTAGCCAATGATAATATAGAAAATGTGACAAAGGACGGTGACAAAGGACCAGGTTGTTGTTTTCATTTAAATAGAATAATTTTGTGTAGAAGTTATGAAGCTTAGAAAACAAAAGAATATGTAGATGATTAATTACAATTTTCCTTGGCATAATATGCTTTCTACTATGAAACAGTAGAAGTTCACCAATTTCGAAAACAGCCTAAACATTTAACAAA
Source organism: Zea luxurians (assembly GCA_029449295.1). Taxonomy (NCBI): domain Eukaryota; kingdom Viridiplantae; phylum Streptophyta; class Magnoliopsida; order Poales; family Poaceae; genus Zea; species Zea luxurians. The sequence goes on along the minus strand of JAOPSE010000140.1, from coordinate 2,326,873 downwards.
CAGCGAGACATAAGATAACTTGTGGCCTCATCGCCATTGGTGCCGAACCTGCCTGTCATATGGTCTTTCCTGTGCCAAAGCTGGATTTGGAGGAGAAACAACTTACTGCTGTGAAGCTGCTTTAATCGGTTATCTTTGCTGAACTCTCCGTCCAAAGGCTTGACCATTTGGGTTCCAAAGTTGATTTGAGGGGTTGCATATAAAGTTAAAAAATGAGAATACAAAGATTTCCTTTAAAAACTGATTCCTGTGAAGACAATCCATGTAATGGCATTATGATGAATATTCAACCTTGGTTGTCTAAAAATATGACATATGATGTTTCTCAGAAAATTAACAATTAATAGTTATAGGAGAACAAGCAACAGACACAGACCTGACTCTCATGGAGAAGGAATTGATGTCCTTGTTAAGCATATCCAAGATTGCCTGGATCACCATAAAAACAAATTAAGCACATCAGGCATCCAACTTCACAACAAAACTTGATATTTGATACAACATGCATAAGCCAAACAACCAAAACTTTGCAAGCATACTCACTCAATTTCTTTGTATCAGTAACATTTTCCCCATCTACTTGTTTGACAAAAAGATCGACATCCCGACAACCTTTGCTAGATGACCCTTTCTTGTCTGATCTAAACCGGCCGTAAAATATCTAAAAATATCTGAAACCGGGTGCCAAAAACCAGGTTATAAATAAGATAATATGCACATCATAGATCATTTTATCAAAACCATACACAAGTACCGTACAGAGCTCTAGATACCTAAATGTTGCACTCCTTCATCGTCCTCAAGTGTCATAGATGAGCCCCTTCTGGTCAGTGCAGATGATTTGGACCAGTGTATGTGCAGATAACATCAGTCGTCCGGACCTTGTTCAGTTCTGTATTGAGCGAGCTCGAGCAAAAATCGATGTCAGTTAGTTCCACCCTGAACAGATCCTCGACGATTTTCGGCGGAAGGGAAGAGAATACCTGCTAAACCCTTCCGCTGACACAACCTCGCAGCTGATGCAAAGGCCCAAGGTGGTCCCAGCCTTCTTTCCTCCTCTCAGCCTCCTCAATCTCGTACCTCAACTGCGCGCCTGATTAGAGCAAGCAGATGATGACTTCACCAAAAACGAAATGCCGTGAGTTTTAGGGTGGAGGAAGATAAAATTGAGATGGGCGACGGATGGCTTGCTTTTGACCTGCGGTCGTGGACGACGAGGAGGTGGCGTGCTCGTGCGATGTTGATGTTGATGTCGGCACGAGCGGCGAGGTCGGCGGCGCTCGCGTCGATCTAGGGGCGGAGGTGGAGGCGAATGAGGCGCAAAAGATTCGGGCATCTCCTTGACTACTGGCCGGTCGATCCACATTTAGGCGTGCGCTTCGCTGGCTGCGTCGTGGGGTGGGCGATGAAGAGGAGCGTCGGGGTCAGGCGACATCACTTGGGTGGGTGGGGCGACGATAACGGCGGTGGCGCAGGCACATGCGATTAGGGTTTTTGGGTGAGAGAGGTTCGGAGGGAGGAAGGGGAAGCAGACGATGGAGCGGGGCTGGTGGATGGGATAGACGGTTGAGATTGTAGAACGGTAGAACGAATGGTTGAGATCGTAGAATGGTAGAACGGCAGAACTAGATGAGGTAGGCTACTCTTGCAGCCTTAATAAATAGTATAGATATAGATTCCTAGTCTCATTTCAGACTAAGCGAACGAGGGTGAAGAGATGCGCTATTTAAAAAAATACTGCATAAGTACAATATATTAGTTATAGGCATTGTCCATATAAATAATTAATATCTAAGAACTATGTTAAATAAAATACACAGTATAGTTAGTATTATCATCGTCAGACGGACCCGAAACAGGTCACAACGCAGGATTGACCACGAAGACGCTGAAGAGCGACCCAAAGGAGCAACCACTATATACAGAACGGCTATAGTGGTTCAAGACATCAGAAACCAAGTACCAGCACCACTGACCACCAAGCCACCAGTCATGGCCGCCACTTTGCATCTCCACCTCCTCGTGACCCTTCTTTTCGTCGCCACTCTCACCGTGGCCTCTGTTGCCGACGACTCGCCGCCGGCACCCACACCACCGGCACCGCCGCAGCCGACCGCGTACCAGATGCTGGAGCGGTACAACTTCACGCAGGGCATCCTGCCGCAGGGCGTGACGGGGTACGTCCTCAACGCCGACGGCTCCTTCGAGGTGTACCTCCCGGCGGACTGCAGCTTCCACGCCGGTAGCATGCGGGTCCAGTACAGCAGCCGCGTCGCCGGCCACATTCAGCCGCTGTCCATCACATCCCTGGAGGGAGTGAAGGTGAAGGTGCTGTTTTCGTGGGTCGGCGTCAAGCAGGTCGACCGCGACGGCGACCAGCTCCGTTTCTCCGCCGGCCCTATGTCGAAATCGTTCCCCATCGACACATTTGCCAACAGCCCCCAATGCAGCTGAGGCCCTTTGGTCGATTGCGGAAGAAAAGCCTGTTAGTTTCATTTTTCTTGTGTGCCTTTAGTTTGTAATGTCATTTTGCAAGGATGGATCGGTTACACAGAGAGTGCTAGGAATCCCTAGGACGTGTGGTTCGAGATCATTCTTACTTGTAACCAATTTTATTGTTTTAGCTTTGATGCCCATTCACCAGCAGCTCATCTAAAGTATTAAAACCTGACGTGGTTTGGAAGCCTCCCCGCGCTTGGCGGGCACTTGGCCTCACGCGTGCCCGGCATTGAACCCGAAAACGTTTTCTCCAATCTAACTCTGAGTCCGACCGTGCCATGTCCCAATCCCTCTCTCGCTACTGCCTTCGTCTAGGCCCAGCACCGCCGCGAGCTGTCCCCCCGCCACCCGCTTCTCAGCAGCCGATCCAGCCTCCGCTGTGAGCGCCTGAACGGTTTTGTGTTCTCCACTTCTCTCCACACCGTCCCTCTTCTCCTGTGCTCAGCTGCCATGAGCACGCTCTAGGCCTCCTCCTCCCCCGCCCGCTCCTTTCGCCACTGCCCCTTCCGCTGCCAGCCCCTCTTCTCCACCTCCCTCTATTTCCCCCACGGCCACCGCGAGCCCCGCCTCCATGCATTGGTCCCGGTCGCGCCGCGAGAAGGTGGAGCAGTGCGAACATGTGGCCGAAACGAAGACCCACCACCGTCGGGGTGGCCCAGACGCTGCCACGATCCGGGGAGCGAGGATGAGGAGCCCGATGAGGTGGAGCCGCAGGCGGAGGATCCTCGCAAGGAGGAGAACACGGAGGCGGTGCCCGTAGCTGTAGGGGAACCGGTCAAGAGCACTGGCAAGGGGAAGAAGCAGAAGAAGCACTATGCTTCCTTTGAGTACCACGACAACAGCTTCGAGATGGTAAGCCTCCTTCTCCTCTGTTTCTCGCTTCCAGATCTTCGTCCACAGTGCCGTCGGGGATTTAGAGCCACGGGAGCAGCACTGCAAAAGCCGCGCGCTGCCACCTCCACCATTCCCTCTCCTCACCTCCCTTCCATTCCAGTCATCCACCTTGCTTCTCGCAGGCAGCTGAAGCAATCAGAGCAAGCAGAGAGAGGCCAGCTCCTCCCACCCCCAGGCAGCCATGGACGCCCCCGAGGCGAGGAGTAGCGCGTCCTCCTCCCCGGAGTTCGAGTTCTGTCCGCTCTACCCCAACCCCACCGCCTCGCCCTCCTGCGCCGACGAGCATGATGTACCATGTTTTCTTACACGCTCAACAAATTAATCATCATTTGTGGCAAGCTTTCTTACCGGTAAATTCAGCTTAACACTTAGCTAAGCTTGACACTCAACTCAACTGAAGAGTATGTTTACCCTTGCATCTTGTTCGCTGCGTGTAATGCTATATCATCTAATTGATTTGTTGCCTTTGTTCCTTGCTACGCAGATAACTTTTGAGGGAATTTGCGGAAGGCTACTCGTCGCTCACGCCTTTTGAGAGGTCAGTTCCTTGGCATGCTTGTGCGCCTCTCCCTTGCAATTCTTAGACGAGTGTGACTGCTTGATTCTTAGACGACTGTCGTTGCATTTACGGCCCTGATTGTCTTTTGCATTCCTACCTCTTGCCTTTACACCTTGCTAGAAATGTCTACGGTAGGTGGATGACGCGCGCTGTGTCGTGCTATGTCGATTGTTCCATGTGAACGGGTCGCGAGGTGCCGTCAAACAAGGCAACACCAGCACCTCGCAGTCTAGCAATGTTGACTGTTGCTAGGACAGATACTTTATTTAATTGTACAGCTAACACACTTGGCAGGCTTGAAATTTATCTGTTTATATACAACTCATATCTTACGCCAAGTTTAATGTTTTTTAGACATCCGGCTTGCTAGCCTTAGGATGCAAGCTGCGTGGCTTGGCTACTGCAGTTGTGTTCCCTTTCAGTACAGGGTTTTGATTCTAGATGACAGATGATGTAGTTTGTTGAGCCCCAAACTAGATGGCCATCCATTTCCTTGATTAAATCATGGTTTGCAACGTGCCAACCCTCAACTAATTGGTGATGCTGTCATCTGTGAGAAACAATACAAAACTTGAGCCATACTTTTTTACTACATTGTTGCCACCGGATCTAAATCGATGCGTAGTTTGTATTTTACTTCTTACTTGGCTTTGTATTTTCTAGCTTATCTAGAACATAAGACGCTCTTCCACTGTTCTGGTGCCTCATCAAGTAGTCTGGGAATAAAAAATGTCTATAAAATATGTTGAGACATTAGCCTTTCATGAAGAGGCCAGCAAACTAATATCAATAATTTGATAAATAGGCTCACGAGAATATTATGCAGCTGATTTAGTTGTTGACATTATGAAACAGAAATCTATGTTGGGTCCATTTTTTACAAAAAAACTAAATGAAATTGCAGTATAATTCACTTCACATTTTTCAAAGTCTAGATAGCGGTCTGCAGATTAAAGACTCACAGACATACAAATAGAGTTGTGGGTTAGAAGGACAGATAAGAATGTGTACAGGTGGTCCTTCATCTTGTGAGCGGTGTTGTCGAGGGTTTAAGCCTGGTAAACATGCACTATTGTATCCTACAGTCAAGAAACCAAACCAAATGATCTGCAGCTAAAGGTTCAGAATTTTTTTGGGTGCTGCTGCTAGCTTCTTCACGCCAAAAGCTGAATAAAATATAGCAGCTCCTTTGCAGCTCGCATCTAGCGCTAGAACACGTCAAAAAAGGAAAACTGACTACAAACTGAAAGAAGGGTAAACTGTCTATAGTCTGCGTCTAGCTCCTTTGCATGATGTCAATCAATATTCACGAGTCTTTCAAATTAAAAGAAGGGAAAACTGTCTACAAAATGGTATATCAGAATCACCCTCTCATAGCAAACAAGGCATTAGCACTTGTTCTCCCACTTGACCATATGATATTCTGATTTCTCATTGGCCCTTTGCCACAAGAGTTTAGCTCTGATTGTGTCCATTTGCTGATGTACCCATTCCTTTAAACTATACATCCTCATGGTATATTTACGAAGGGTCCTAAGATAAGGGTCTGTTAAGATGAGTCTACACCTGATGTCGTATCCTTCCCTTTACATGGCTGCATCCTTTTCTTTGTTTTATCTACCATTTTACCAAAACAACTAACCCCCACGTGTTTATTTGATAACGGTATCAGTAAATAAGTCATAATATAACGTCCGCTTGACAGTTAGGCATATTTGCCACCCTGACCTGTCTTCCTTCTCTACTGATGCATATGTTGAAACAGTTTATTGTTAACCAAAGAGAAGTTTCGGCATCCGATATATACCTAGTGAATTGGTGCTCCAAGTGCTGCTCCTACAATTGATTCCCTTACCCTGGGCTGCATTAGTCTATTCAGACTCGTGGAACCTAACTTACCCTTGTTTGGTTACTCGGAAAAGGCCTTTATGCCAATTTGCACATTGCTTGAAGTAATCATAGTTGGTAGCCTACTCTCGAATATCATATACACACTCGATTGAGTGTTTACAAAAGTGCAATTTCACTAATGGTATGGTGGCAACTTCCCAAACACTGGTATTATGCGGTTGAGTGTTTGGGTTTACTTTTTAAGACCACAAGCAGTACCTTTATTGGTATAGTGGGTCTGCAAAGTGCAGTTTCACTAATGGAATGTATTCAATTTCACAGTGCACATTCATATTGCCAACATGGATGACATGTATGTGCCATGTATGCCTTTGAACTTTCTGATAGTTCTCATCACCTTTTCAGATTGCATCGCTGTTTTGCTTACAAAAAGAAAATAGCCTACCACTTTTGTATATGTATATATTTTCTTTATTATATATTTGTAGCTGGAAGCTCTTTCTTTTTAGGTGTAAATTCTTTTTTAGTAACCTTTGTGGATACATGAATCTGAAACTCTTGTATATCCTTTTCTCAATATATGTTCTAATAATGTTATCTGAATGTATCTCAGACTAGCTTAGATCATGGTGCTATGCTTTCGAGAACTGCCAGCCAACACCAATGCACCTCACTTAGGATTGTGGATGTGACCTTTCCTTCTACTCTTATATGGAGTTATTTCTATACCTTAAACCTACCTGGAGGTTAGCATTATTCCTTATATCCAGCTAGAAGTGTTGTTTCTGTTTTTTTGTGCTAATTGACTATTAGCATACGACCGCTATAGCGCCCGATAGGGCGCTCTTTATTCTAGTTATCTATAAGAAAGCAGGCTTTCACAGCCAAAAAAAGGTTGAAGGATGTTTGGAAACAAAATATTTTTAGAATTTTGAGGTAAAACTGTGGCATTGGAGGATACCATGGTATGTTTTATCAAGAGGTGTAAAAAAATCTGTTTTGAATACTATGATTTTGTAGACACATGATATTTTTGGAGTATTTGGAACTCCACCCCAATTAAAAGTTTTTGACCATAACTAGCCTTGCATATTTATACTAAACCTTGATTTGAAATATTTTGTCTCCAAATAATTATTGCTAAGGGTAACATAAAAAATACTATGGTTGTGTCATGGCATCTTAAATCTGTAGTATTCCAAAACCATGCTTTTAAAATACTTTGCTTCCAAACACAAGTGTATTGTTGTACAACAAACAAAGAAAAAAGGTCAAAGTCACTGTATCAAAAGCCAGGCAACTACTTAGGCCATCTCCGACACATATCTTTCATCTCGTCTCCTATTTTAAACTTTATTTTATAAACAGTATAGTCTATAGTATAAAACAATGTTTTCTACGACCGTATGCATGATGTACTGGAGATAGTCTGATTGAAAAAAGTTAAAGTTGCTGCATCAAAAACCGATCAACAATTAATGCACCAACTCAGCATTCAGAGCGAACCAACAGATCTTAGAATCTTTACGGACTCTTTAGGCTATTAGACCATGCCCAACAGGTTACTCATATGGTCACTCAAAACATTATTTTGCACTGTAGACTGTACTGTTTGCAAAGTAGAGTTTGAAATAAGAGATGTGATGAGAGATAGGACGGGTAAACTGCTGAAGATAGTCTTGTGAATGAAAATTTTGGTAACACTCTTTTCAATACTACCACATCATCAAAAATATTATGAAACTAAGAATGAAACAATGTCTCTCAGTACAAAATTTCACTTCACTATTTCATAGACTAAATACTAATTAAATGCTGCAACTAAATGGCCAATAAAAATTAGTAAAATATGTGAAGATGAAACAAATAACTCCCAATGAAGGTTTCACATGGTTTCCAAGACCTTGGAAATGTATCATCCCTATAAAACTAATTTCATCACATAAAAATCATTTCTCTTAAATGTTATGTCATATCATCTAATTAAAATTATGTTATGACACATGCATGAAACTATCATTGAGAGTAGCCTTGTAGTTATTGCATCGAACATTTCAAGATAAAAACCCTGTTTCAACGTACTATTATTGCAGATGATCTTGTCGAGGAAGCCATAAGGGCATATACAACCCTGAAACACTAATTCGGTTATTTCAAGTATAAAAGACGGTTAAGAGATTGTATGGTACAATCCTGAAACTCTGGATCATAAATGCAACTAAAAGACAACGTGTATGAAAAGTTGTGAAGAATCAGGATTCCTTAAGAGACCCTATATTAAATGAGGGTGTGCATGCCATAACAACGTAATACAAACTACATCTCCCAAGATGTGAGCCTGCCCTTCGCCAACAAGGCAGCATTACTATCTCTAGCATCTTTAGCAGTCATATCCATCTTATCTTCTATTTAAACTACATTATACTAAAAACAGTATTTTGTATGGCTATATGCACTGTCTGACTTGCCATGGAAAATGAGTGCATCTGTGAAACACTGTACCGATACAAGATTGTCTTGTGAGATGCGAATACCGAGTAATTTGATTCAAGGAATTCCATGTTTGGTTAGCTTAGCTTGTATCGACCTTACTGTGTTGGGCACGCCTTGATGTTAGTGTTGAATATAATATTTTATAAAGTGTTTGTAAAAGACGAGGGCAACATTATGTGTGCAGCTGCCCTTTGTAAAGCTTGAATAAAAAGCCAAGTGGCCAGACGTGGGTGCTCGAATTTTTTATGCAAACACCGCTTTGGTAAAGTAATCTAGAAGGCTGTCATCCGTGGAGGCCCTAGCTTTATATATACTAGAACATCAGGAGGGCGCCCTACCGCGATTGAAGATAGAAGCTAATGTGTAGTAAATTGGACAGTCTATGTAATAAGCAGAAACACCATTAAAGTAGAGAATAGTATGAATTTTAGAATTTAGATCAATGAGACAGTCGAATGTATAGGTCATGGCTCACAAGTGTTTGTCAAATTGAACTCAAAAGCTTAAAGCTTGATACATGACGGATAATATTTGGGCACCCATTTCCTGACAAAGTAAACAAATTTTAGATAATACAGAAAATTTGTGTATTGGATGAAACGAACAGGCCAAGAGTACCAAAAAGATTAAGAGTACCAAAAAGATTGATGAATACAATCCATTTCTTAACAACAGGCAAAATATTTTAACAAGTTTATGGTGCCAATACAATATATTGACCAAAAGTCAAATTACTAAGGAAAACTTTGTTTCACCATATTTAACAGTTGTCATGGCACATAATGGAGAGTGAGGTTCCAGTGCACTCAAACATTCCTGATTCTCTGCATAAGTTTAGGCAGACATTTACAGTGTTCTGCATTATGGTACAGTGACTTATGAATACCTTCAAACTGAACCCCTTGATCCAAATTATAGGTCATTTAATCTTGGTTCTATGTCAGACATGTCCAACATAAGTTCTGTTCAGTAACCACCTACGAATAAGAGTTCCATAGCTGATGGCAATACTCTGAATAGTAGTACCCGTACTGAAAATGTATGATCGACCAACAAAACAGGAAGGTGCGACATTTTGTGGGTGACGTGGCGGCCAATGGTAGAGTTGTTTGATGATATACTGTGAAGAATGTACTTTTAATGGCAGTATTTTCATAGAAAAGGAAAACCGACACACATAGACAACAAAATGGCTTGAAGGATATTTTGGGACAATAGGCACTCACTCAACGATTCTCTGAAAATTGATGGATTGAAATTTTGAATTTCTACAAGGGAGGTGAATTTCAGTACTGCATACCTTGCTGTTCTATAAATAGAATTAAACCTTGTCGAGTGAATCTTGTTTCAGACAGTTAACATCTGTTGATTATGCATTTATGCTCAAGCTTGTCGGTCAAATAAAAATGTAGGTAGTGTTACATGATTTTGCATTTTTTCCATCATACCCACAGGCCACAAGTTAAATGCTAAGAGTACAAAAATTGTTCGTTACCTCTCTCAGTGACAACTCTAGCAATTGATTTATCGTCTCCAGGTTTGATAACCACCAATATGAGACCGAAACTTAGCTGAACGATTATTCTATCGAAGTAAATTTCATGGCACAAACAGCTAGCGAAGCCTTAGAGCTTCTTGCTCTCGTGTTGGGACTACCAAGTTAATTTGATATTTATAGGAAAAAACCATTGTAAAGCAGACCATTTCCTTAACCAACCATAATTATGCCAGTAGAAAAAAGTGAAAATGGCAACCAATGCAGTGAATGCATTCATAAAATAAACAAATCTGAGTGTATATATAATTCTCCACATATGGTGTCCACACCATCTGTTTACTCACTATTTGTTTCACCTATTTATATACTTACTTTTATAAGACACCACCTGAGCAAATGAAAAAATGTAGCAGGTAATATATGTGTCATCCTGCTAAAGTAGTTGATGTATTGATCAGGGTGACAACAGGTGCTAGTTAGGGGTGCAAATGCCAATATGGATCCATAGAAAAATTATATAAAGGGAAATGGGGAAAGCAATGGAACCAAAAAGAAGCTTATTGGGAAGAAAATCATCCGATACGGAAGATGTCAATAACCCGCGTCCATTAGCTCCAATCTGTTGTTTTCATGTCTCATGACATGAATATAATGCCAAAATTGAATTTACAAGAGGGGGCATCATAAGGTAGAGAAGGCATTGGCACACTTGACTGAACTTGTGATTACCTCAAATGAGTCTGATCCGGTGACAACCAAGACCAGATGGGATCCATCTAAAGATTCCACATCTAGGTCGCGTGAATCAACCATGACAGGGAAAGATTACTGTTATGATTCACATTCACATAGATGTGCTAGGACAGAGAGGAGATGCTTATGCAGTGGTGTGTGTCTATCTGTTGCTGTCTCCTACTTACCACTCTCTGTCAGAAACACAGGTAAGCATAGAAGTATAAGCATGATGTGATATTGTAACAAAACAATGCTAGACACCACATGATACACGTTTAACCATTAATTGGGCACGCAGAGCATGAATTATACACTTGCCTGGCATAGGCAACTCGAAGCAAGATCATTGATTGCTTCTACCCTAGTGTAATTGGGATGCTATTCTGATGGCACGCTTCTGGTTGCCTGAAAAAACAGCACAACCAATACCATACTTTGAGATCTGAGTCGTTTGCAAGTTCAATAGCCTCTTCAACTGAATTTCATGATTTGTAGAATTGATCCAAATGTTTGTTGATCATCAACTAACAATGCTAAGACTAACAATAGTTTCACTGGTACTAAGGGGAAATCAAAGATCAATTCCAGCCTACCTCTTCTTGGATAATTTTCGCTATGCGATTAACATTCACCAGGCTAGTTGGAGGGGAAAACTGAGCAGCTACATCTTCACCAGGACGGTTAGGGAAAAACTGATCAGCTACATACCCCTCAACAAGTTAAAAGCCTTAAGCACTTCCTGAACATTACGTTGACGTCAATGCCTGCCGTGAGACACGGCAGAAAATCAATAGTATACACGATGTTCTGCTCCTAGTTGTTAAGACACCCCTCATCCATGACCTACGAATCAAACCATTAACATGCTAGAAAATGCCACAACCAGCAAACCTAACTACTAATGCCAGCTCACAAGTTGCACGAACATCCAGATCTCGCGAGAGTTAGGAACAAACCTGTCCAGCAATGTTGGGATCGATGAGGTGCTCGGCCACGAGCGAGAGCAACCTCTGCTGCGACACCTCCTCCGTGTCAGGGTTCAAGCTGATCACATTCTTCAGCAGCAACACGTTACCTGCACACACGAGTGCATCAGTGTTATGAACATCGCGAGCGACCACCTGGCACACACCGACGCGTGGCGAACCCACGAAGGTTTAGAATTGAACGAGGGGGAGGGAGCTTACATATGGCGAGGGGCGGGCAGAACCCATTGTTGTTCTGATAAACGATGGGCTTGCATCGTCCGAGGAAGTCATCTTGTCCGGTACATCACCTCGGTCGGCTCGGTGGGATGGGGATCCGCCCCCGTCGTGGTTGGGGCGAGGGATCAGACGACATATGGTGGATCTCCCATGCGTTCGCCACGATGCGGAGGGGAGGGAAATTGTCGGAACCCTAACCTTAGGGCAACGTCATGGTGGTCGCCGACCTTGGTGCCTTCTCTGCGCTTCCCCCGCGTTTTCGGCGTCGCTCCTCTTGGAACGTGGCCAATGCCGAACGGGCGAGGCAGGGCCCTCTCTACCTCGCGCCATCGAGGCCATCGATGAGGAGGGAAGCTGCGACTTGACAGTAGGGCCAGAGAAGGCGGCGGTCCTGCCGGTGAACCGAGCTTGAGCCGTCCTGTGCATCGCAACGACGACGACGATCGGCGAGGGCAGCAACGAGAGCGAGTGTGGAAGCAGAGAAAGAAGAGAGAGAGAAAATAGAAGGCGTATATGTGGGCGAACGGACAGATGGACGTAACACTTATATGCTGAATCAAATGAAAATGCTAGGTCCGAGCCGTGGGCACGCGTCGGAACACGCTGCCCGCCGTGCCCGTGAAACGCGGAGAAGGCTCTGAATCCGTGTGACTTTTAAGACTTTAGATACTAGTAACTTGTCTGTGTATTATCACATATTTATATGTTATATGACTATACTTTGTTCTAATGAAACACAAAAATAAATATGTGTACTAATTAGGTGGATATGAATATGAATCCAACAACCAAAATTTAAATCCTTATTTGTGCATAATTTTACTTTATTTTTTATATTAAACAGGAAAGGTGAAGCGGGATAACAACAAAAACTGGTGTTTTATATACTAGACTAGACTAGAAGAGATATAAGAAATAGAAAGCCCAAAAAGATGCTTGCTAATGGAAGTCCAGCATATAGTTGTCCAAACGGGCGGCACGGCACGACCCGGCACAAGCCTGACAGTAAATTGGACTATGTCGAATCGGCCCGCGTGACGCAGCCACGGTCCGGCATGTCAGCCTGCTGACCGTGCCGGCTTGACCCGACCCATTAACCCCTCGGGGATATTTGATTAAATCAGGGAAATGGCAAAAGAGGCGGAGACATGAGGGGAGAGAGAAAATAAGCATGATGGCGAACGAGGTGGCGACAACTGAGGCAAGGACCATCATTATCATGTGGAGATATAGATGGCGAAATGGGTCGTATCTGGCTGGCCGACCTGAGGCACGACCCCTTTAATAGTGCCTGGGCTAGCCCGGCATGAGTGAAAGGGAAATGGCATTAAAACCCATTTCCTATATTTTGGTGCTTGATGACCATCACAACCATTCGGACTCACCAGTTTGCCTAGTCTCTGATTCACAGGTTCATAAGATGAACAGTTCAGTTTCTAAGTCAGAATCAGCTCAATTCCAACCAAATAGGGGTAATATGATATGACCATGCCATTAAGCAATACGTTACAACCCCCAAGGCATACTACATCAACTCAAGTACAACCAACATCATCACCAACCCAAGCCTTTGATGGACCAATTACACGTAGCCGAGCTAAGAAGCTACATCAAGAGGTGCACGCGCTACTTTATGAATTTCAATTAAACACTAATGAGAACTTTATGCTACCTAAGTCGTGTAAGTTGATATTACTTAGGTTCACCAAAGAGGAAGGACAAAACATATCGAGAGCGAATCAGCAAGAAGAGCTATGTCCGAGTCAGTCCAGCGCAACAGAACTGTCCAGAAGAAACAGTCATATCTTTTGATTCCCAAAAGCTATGAAGGCCCATAAGTACTTTCTGGAAAGCTCTTAAAGTCTAGTTTCCAATGCTTCTAAAGCCGACTTAATCAAATCTACCAAAAAGGCAGCCGACCTACTTTAGTGCTGACTGGTCAGAAGGTCAACAGTCTGCTTGATGACCAAGTTTTCGTATTAAACTGCATCATTCTATGAAGTTTCATTAAGCATGCTATATATGGTGAGAAAGCTTATCAAGTTAGCTTTCCAATGCAACCAGTCCCACGTCATTTGAAGATTCCTAGAAGAAGTTATTGTCAAAATACTAAAGGCTGCGCAGAAGTCAAACAACCACACGGAAATCAGCTCTGTAGATCTCCCGAAGAGGCTCCTTCACATTAGCACGTGAAAATACTTTTGTTTCGTGTTTATACCTCGCTAAGGCTGGTTGTTACTAGTATAAATAGCCCCCTATGTCTATGATGTAAGGCAGCTTATGATAATCTAAAACAGAACCCCATTTGTTCAGCTGTGTGCTAACAAACACTAGTACACAGAAGCTCTATAGTGGCGGTTCTAAACCTATTTACACAGGTGTTTTTCAGTACCGCCAGTGCTAGGGGTCAGTGGAAATCAGCATTTCCACTGGCGGTTATTTTGGAACCGCCAGTGAAAAGTGCATTTTCACTGGCGGTTTTCTTAAGGAACCGCCAGTGGAAATGCTGATTTCCACTGGCGGCTGAATAAAGAAAACCGCCAGTGAAAATGCATTTCCACTGGCGGTTTTATAAAGCAAACCGCCAGTGAAAATGCACTTTTCACTGGCGGTTTTCTTTATTCAGCCGCCAGTGGAAGTTTTCTCGCCTTTTTTCAAAATTTCAAACAATACTGAATTATATATATATTTATTTACACACACACAAACATATATATATATATAGATCTATATTGATATTGAAAGCAACATGAAATTAAATTCTATCATACATTTATATACATCAAAGTATTCTGTTTACAACCATATATGCTTCATGCATTCTATACATCATAAGTTTTCACCTAAGCTCTAATAACTATCTCGGCTAAGAGATAATCTACTAATTTCTGTTAGTATTCTGAACTCTGGCAAAGCTAATGTCCCGGAAGCATCGTGATATTTTCCTTCTGCGGGAATGACCTCTTTCAATATGAATGTGCAGAGGTCCTCGACTATGCCATACAATGCAGCTTCGGTCAAGTTCTCCGGGTTTCCTCGTTGAAATTGCTGTAAAGGAATTTTATAAACATCATCTATTTATACTCAATAATAACACATTTGCATCTTTAATGACATAAATACATACTTGACTATTACTAATAATACCTTGTCAGGGTTCGTGATGTATCGTCCGTTCACTCTCATGAACTCGCACGCATAGAATCCACATAGGACCGATCCTTGTGGTTGCTTGTGGCACTACATAACGGGAGATTGGTTATTTAGTTGCAACATTGTGTATGATATGTATTCATAAAATCACATACTTACCGGCCAGTGATGATGGATGTCTAGTGGCACGCGTTGTTTCGACAGGTCGTACTTTCCACCTTTAAACTTATAAAACCTAAAAGCCCTGTGATCTCAAATAGAATCACCATGTTATTCTCAAATTTTAATCGATAAAAGTATGCATGCATAGAAAAGGCTTACAGCTCTAAGGTGCTGAGGAATTCTGCATATGTCGAAGGGTCGAAGTTCAAGGAGTCGAGCACCAGCACCTTTCCAACCTTAGGATAAATGAGGAAGCATATCCAGTGGTCCCTGTACGAATCAAATTTGTGATGCATGTGTATTGAAATTATTGATTTTATTTATGCAAAATCACACTTACTTAAAGTTGTACGGGGCTATTATGGCTTCCCTGTCTTGAAATTGAAGCATTGCATGTCCTATATAGGTGGCGTATCGAGCTTCAAAATCCTTCTTCATATCCTTTATACGCTTCTCAACTTCTTCGTCCGTCTTTCCCCGTAATTCATCGTTGTCTTTCCCGATTCTAAAAGTGTGGCTTTCCTCGGATATAAGTATTGGGTTGAGATACCCAACCCTTTTACTGGCACTAGCATTGGGCTTGGTACCGTAAAGAATCTCCTGCTGATCATGTTGCATTCTGCAAGTCACACGTGCATGTCAGATATTGAAATTTTATACAGCTCACTAATAATAACACACATATGTGGAAGTATGAGCGACACTTACAATGCAAACATCGTTACAAGTTGCACGTCGAGTCTCTGAAGGTTCATCATTAACCACATGTCCTCGAATGTAACAACGGCCTTTTGGTCCGAACCAATAAAAGCATGGTCTGGTATATGCACACTGATGGTGTCGATGCCAACCGATGATGCCCGCATGTACCAGTCATGCAACCTTTTAACACCAGCCGGGACCTTTCTTAGTTTCTCAAGAGGTAGCAGAGGTCTGCCCGGCACATATTTTTTAGGCACGTTTTTGTAATCTGCCTTAGTTGGCTTCTTTATTTTTGCGGCCATTGCCTCAGCCTTTTTTGCAGACTCCTCGTGCTTGGCCAAATCAACAGTTTGTGACGTGAGGCTCCGTCCAATCCCTTTCAAAAACCGAGCTGTGCCAGCAGTAGTTGCTTTACTCTTCTTTTTCTGATACGGGGACACCAATTTTGGAATAGGAAGTTTAGATTTCTTTGATGGCCTTGGATCATTTGATGGTTGTGGAGAAGGTGGATCCCTTGATGGTGGCGTAGACAGTGGGTCACCAAGAGGATGGGGAGGAGAAGGTGGTGGAGCCCTGAATGGTGATGCTTGTGGCGGAGACGGTGGGTCAGAAAAAGGATGAGGAGCAGCATGTGAAGTTTGAGGAGGTGAGGATGATGGATGTACAATAGGAGCAAAAATTTGAGAAGGCGGAGACGGTTGGGCCTGCGACGCCTGCGACGAATTCGACCAATCAAGCAAATCGACATCCCTTCGAGGCCAAAGGATAAAATTGTTGATAGCTTGTCCAAGTTTCTCGATACCTTCGGGCCCAGGGATGTCTAGCATGTCGTCCTCGGATCCTTGGAGGACCGACGACACTTCTACTTTGCAATAATCATCTGGAATATCATTTCCATGGAACTTACGTCCTGGGATCGCAAGGCCTGTGGCTACTTTCTTTGTACGTTTATTGTTAATACCATATCTTATAACCAGTGTGCACGCCACAGGCCTTGTGATGTCATCAACTGGATAACGGTCCTTATTTCCCGTTGAAGCAACAGAGCTTGGTAATGTCGTACAATCTGTGGAAGCCGGCGGTTGAGCTGCTGGAATTATTTGTATTTGTGGAGTGGTCATCTGTTGAACAGACATCGCACTCGCCAACTGTTGCATCAATTCTGGAGGAGGATTCGATAGCATTTGAGACATCATGGCTTTGAACTCTTTCTTGGCCTCCTCCTTAAAATAATCTGCCATCTCTTCCTTGTATCGATCACGTTTCCTGTACAGACTTTCCCACTGTTGTCCGAATCCTTCCTTCCATCCTTCCTTAGACGAGATTCCTCGTACACGGCCAGGATGCTCAGGGTTACCGAGACCAGCTGTTAGGATGTCTCTTTCCCTTTGTGGCTTAAAAGTTCCTTCGCTCTGCTTAGCTGCCATTGTATATATGTTTTTTGCCGCTTCTTCGACAATGGGATCATCAAAAGATACACCGGTCTCGGTTTCCCTTGGTTTTCTAGCACGGAGCCAATTTGCCGCCCTTTCACCAAGTTGCTCGGACAGCGTCGGCAACCCTGCGGCCTTCTTCTCGGCGTCTTCTTGTCTCCATTTAGGAACCTGATGCTTGTAACCACCTGTGCCTAGGTGGTGGCGGTACTTGTTCTTCTTTGATAGTTCTGAATTTGCCTCACTTAGAGATATGAAATCAGGGCTGCTCCTCTGCTCTAGAAATACTGCCCACTGACCTGCTAAGATTTTATATTTTTTGGTCGGGTCCAGACCTTTCTTTGCAAACTTTGTGTTCATCTCAGACCTCCAGTTTCGGAAATTGATTGCAAGCTGCTTCATCGTGTATTCCTTCACGAGTTCTTCTGAACCCCGAGGCAGAACGAACCTCATTAATAGCTTATTCCATATTTGATTCTTGACATCATCTGGCACATCTCTCCACTGTCGTATTGTTATGTCAAGATTATCTCTAACTAAAAACCCAAGTGCATTCCGGAACTTAGGTAGTGCCTCTTCCGGAGCTAGGGGCTGACCTTTCGGGCTCACGTCTGAGATTTTGTATGTTTTGTCGGGAAACTTGTTCAGCCCCCTGTCACCTCTTTTTCGATCGCTCTGCTTCCTTTTCCTTGACGTCTCGGTTGTTGTCTTGGTCTGTTCCGGTGCGTCTTGGGTCGGCTCCGGTACGTCTTCGTTTCGTGCCACGGCTTCTTCGAGTATCGCACGAAATTCAGACACGACCTCCTATTCATGTAATAAAATGCACAAGAGATCATGCATGTGAAATCAGTAGGGTACACATACGAAGCTAAAGATGCGTACTTTTACCTCAGCTTCTTGTGGATCATAAGTAGGGTCACGTTGCAACTCACGGAGAGCGGCCCTATCTATGCTAGTGGTAGGAAAAGGGTCGCTAGGCGTTTCATATCCTTCACTGCTGGATTGTTCTTGAGCAACACTCTTGTCCATGTGCTCGGGCACTAAATCTTGGTCCTTGATCGGAGAACTCATTGAGCTATATATATACAAATACATAAGCAATAATTAAATACATATTAACACATATTAACGTAAGCAATAATTAAATTCATATTAACAAATAGTATAATTAAATACATCCTCAGGCACTAAACCCTTAACCCTAACCCTAAACCCTAACCCTAAACCCTTAACCCTAACCCTAACCCAAAACCCGAACCCTTAACCCAAAACCCAAACCCTTAACCCAAAACCCGAACCCTTAACCCTAAACCCTAACCCTAACCCTAACTATAACCCTTAACCCTAAACCTAACCCAAAACCCGAACCCTTAACCCAAAACCCGAACCCTTAACCCTAACCCTAACCCTAAACCCTAACCCTTAACCCTAACCCTAACCCTAACTATAACCCTTAACCCTAACCCTAAACCCTTAACCCTAACCCTTAACCCAAAACCCGAACCCTTAACCCAAAACCCGAACCCTTAACCCTAAACCCTAACCCTAACTATAACCCTTAACCCTAACCCTAACTAACCCAAAACCCGAACCCTTAACCCAAAACCTGAACCCTTAACCCTAACCCTAACCCTAACCCTAACCCTAAACCCTAACCCTTAACCCTAACCCTAACCCTAACCCTTAACCATAACCCTAACCCTAAACCGTAACCATATAGTATCGTATAGTCGTATAGTATCGTGTAGGACGGGGAGAGAGTCGCATAGGACGTATAAAGAGGGAGAGAGGGAGAATCGTATGGATATTATCGAGTTACGTATAGAGAGGGAGAGAGGGAGAGTCGTATAGGACGAGGAGAGGGAGAGAGGGAGAGTCGCATAGGACGTATAGAGAGGGAGAGAGGGAGAGTCGTACGGAAATTATCGAGTTCAGACGGATATTATCGAGTTGTGACGGATAAAATTACAATGGATATCGACATCTTAAAATTACAATGGATATCGACATCTTAAATACGGATTGTATGTCTATATTCAATTGGATGGTGATGAATCTAGACACATATACAAAGCACATACATCAACTATTGTATGAACCATATAAAAAGCATATACAAAACATATACATCTAGACACATATACATCTTTCTCTCCTCTCTCTCTCTCCCTCATCTTTCTCTCTCACTCTCTCTCTCACTCCCTCAACTCTCCTCTCTCTCCCTCCTCTCCTCTCCTCTCTCTCCTAGCCCTCTCTCTCCCTTATCTCCCTCCTCTCTCTCTCTCCTCTCCTCTCTCTCCTAGCACTCTCTCTCCCTTATCTCCCTCTCTCTCATTCCCTCTCCTCTCTCTCTCCCTCCTTTCCTCTCCTCTCTCCCTCCTCTCTCTACCTCCTCCTATCCCTCTCCCTCCTCCTCTCTCTCTCCCGGCCCTCTCCCTCCTCCTCCCTCCTCTCTCTCTCCCTCTCCCTCCTCTCTCTCTCCCGGCCCAGATCTCCCTCCTCCTCTCCCTCTCCCTCCTCTCTCTCTCCCTCTCCCTCCTCCTCTCCTCTCTCTCTGTATCAGAGGCGGCGCGCGGCACGGCGGCGTACGGCGGCGGCGTGCATGGCGCGGCGGCGCGGGCCCGAGCAGGGACAATAAACGGCCGGGACAGAGGGGGGAAAGGGCGGAGAGAGAGAGGGAGGGGAGCAAACCACGATCGACGGGCGCGGGGACGGCGGTGGCAGAATGGCCGACGGCGAAGTCGAACGGACGCGCGGGCGATTTTGGCAGCCTGACGGCGTCGGGTGGAAAACTGGCGCCAGGACTTGTAAAAATTTCGGCCCCGAGCGCGCCCGCCTATATATAGGCGCCATTTCTACTGGCGGTTCACAATGACAACCGCCAGTAGAAATGATTTCTACTGGCGGTGGACAACGAGAACCGCCAGTAGAAATGTCATTTCTACTGGCGGTTCTCGTTGTCCACCGCCAGTAGAAATAGTTTTTAATTATTATTTAACATAGTTTTTATATATTGTTTTACTCTACTTTTTATTTTTTATATATTTAATTAGTATAGTTTTTATATACTACATTATGTATACATTTTATATATTACATTTAGTATATTTTTATATATTGTTTAGTATCTTCTCTCTCCCTCTCTCTCCATCCCCTCTCTCTCCTCTCTCTCTCTCCTCTCTCTCCATCCCCTCTCTCTCCTCTCTCTCTCTCCCTCTCCTCTCTCTCTCTCCATTTACCTCTCTCCTCTCTCTCTCTCTCTCTCCATCCCCTCTCTCTCTCCATCCTCTCTCTCCCTCTCCCTCTCCTCTCTCTCTCTCCCCCTCTCTCCATCCTCTCTCTCTCCTCTCTCTCCATCCCCTCTCTCTCTCCTCTCTCTCCATCCTCTCTCTCTCCTCTCCTCTCTCTATCCCCTCTCCCTCTCCATCCTCTCTCTCTCCCTCTCCATCCTCTCTCTCTCCCTCTCCTCTCTCTCCTCTCTCTCTCTCCCTCTCCTCTCTCTCCATTTACCTTTTGTGAAATCCTGTTGAAAAAGTAGCACAATTACATGCTTCGGTTTGTCGCTAACAATAATCAATTACATGACAAGTCCTAACAATAATCAATTACATGACAAGTATATAATCTAGGAAGCTATTGTTCTGCCTTGTCCATCGTGGCGTACCCAGGGCAACGAATTGCGTGGGATGCTTCGCTCAACGTTCCTTATCTTGGTTGGATGGTCTATGAAAAGAGACATGTCGTTGAACTGGTTAAAATCCTCTAAATCAGATACACCATCAACTCCTATAGCTTGTTGTTTTCCAGGAAAAACTACATGCTTCGGTTTGTCGGTGCTTTTCTTCTCGTTGTTAGAAATGATCCGTTCAGCATAGAAGACCTGTGCAGCACGATTAGCAAGGATCCATGGGTCATCTTTGTAACCTACCTTACTTAGATCAAGAACTCTGACCCCATAGTTGTCTACCGTGACATGTTTGTCTTCAACCCATTGACATCGGAAAACCGAGATCTGAAATGTACCATAGTCTAGTTCCCATATGTCCTCAATAAAGCCAAAATATGTAATAATCTCACCAGTTTCATCATCTATGGCTTCGCATCGAACACCACTGTTTTGTGACATGCTCTTTTTGTCCTTGGACTTGGTACAAAATGTGAATCCACTAATGTCATAGGTTTGCCATGTTGTGACCTGGCGTGATGGTCCAGATGCCAAGCCCTTGATGGTTTGTTCTTCTATTGTTTCTCCACGTGGAATGTCCTTCACCATTAGCCATGTGTTGAACCGCTGCTTATGTTGCTTCATTACCCAATCATCCGTATGCCCAGGATTTTGCTCGCGAAGCTCATTGATGTGTTGTTGGATAAATGGCTCCATTATCGTTAGCTGATGTAGGATGCTCTGATGTGCCTCAAGTACTATATCGTAATCCGGTGGGATGAAAGATTTCCGTCCCATCCTCCCGCTTCCATACAGTCTACCCTCGTGTCGTGACGGAGGCAGACCTATTGCAACCTGGTCTTTTAGGATACTATTGCAGAATGGACCTCCGGACTCAATGGCCTCTTCGGTACAGTACCCCTCTATCATGGATGCCTCGGGACGAGCACGGGTTGATACATAGCCATTCAGTATTGACATGAAACGCTCATACGTCCACATTTCATGCAAGTACATAGGACCCAATGCTTCTATTTGTGGCACCAAGTGCACCACAAGGTGCACCATAATATCAAAGAACGATGGAGGGAAACACATCTCAAACTGTGATATTGTCTCCACTGCGAATTCCTGAAGAGATGCCAACTCATCACGGCCAATTACCTTTTGTGAAATCCTGTTGAAAAAGTAGCACAACCGTGTGATTGCCATCTTTAAAAACAAAGGATTTATAGCCCTGATGGCAATAGGTAGGAATGTAGTCAGCATGACATGGCAATCATGTGAGTTGTAGTTGGTGATTGTCAGGTCTTTCATTGACACGATACTCCGTATGCTAGAGCAGAATCCGGATGGGACTTTCAAATTCTTGAGCCAAACACACATCGCATGTTTCTCATCTACATTGAGATTGTAGCTTGCTGCTGGGAGATGGTACTTCCCATTTTCTTGAAGAACGGGATGTAGTTCCTTTTTTATGCCTAAATCTACCAAGTCCATGCGTGAATTGAGCCCTTCTTTTGTTTTGCCCTTTATGTCTAGCAAGGTGCCCATTATGCTTTCAAACACGTTCTTCTGAACGTGCATACCATCGATCGCATGCCGCACATCTAACTCTTTCCAGTAAGGCAAGTACTCGAAGAAAATAGACTTCTTCTTGAATATAGCCCCCGAAGATGGTTTAGCATCCTTCCTTGTTTTTCCGTCTTTTGTCTTCTTCCCGAAAACAAACTTGATATTCCTGACTATTTCAAAAACTCTATGACCTCTATTGTTACCCGATGGAGCAGTAGAATGTAGTTCACCATTATTGTCGAAGTACTTATCCATCTTTCGCATGCGGTACCTGTGTCCTTCCAATAAAAAGCGTCTGTGCCTCATGTAAACTATCTTCCTAGATGCAGCAAGGGATACGTAAGCAGTTCCATCAATGCATACTGTGCAACCAACCTTTCCCTTAAACTGGCCTGATAATGTGAAGAGAGCAGGGTAATCGTTGATCGTAACAAAAAGAATTGCTCTCAGCGTGAATGAACCTTTACGATACTCATCCAACATTTGAACACCCGTTTCCCACAATATTTTCATATCCTCCATTAAGGGCTCCAAAAATACATCCATGTCAACTCCAGGTTGTGTAGGTCCAGAAATAAGGATGGTTAGCAAAATGTACTTCCGTTTCTGCATCAACCATTGAGGAAGGTTGTATATGGTGAGGATCACCGGCCATGTGCTATGCTTGCTGCTCCTCTCAGCAAATGGGTTCATTCCATCAGTACTCAGTGCGAACCTAACATTTCTCGGTTCATCGGCAAAGTCTCGGTGGTTGTCATTGAAATCTTGCCACTGCTTCCCATCGGCTGGATGTCGAAGCTTCCCATCGTTTTTGTGCTCATCAGAAGCATGCCAGCTCATAAGTCTGGCATCCTCAGGATTAGCGAACAAACACCTCAATCGATCGACGACGGGGAGGTACCACATCACCAAAGCAGGAATCTTTTTGAGCGCATAATAGTCTACTTCTTCTTTTTCTTTGCTCGTGGATTTTGAAGTCTTTTTTTGGGCTTTCTTTCGCTTCTTCCCTTTAGACACGGATGCAACACACTCTTCGTCCTCTCGATAGTCTTTATTCGTCTTGTACCTACTTGCACCGCACTTTGGGCAGCTCTCCAAGTCTTTATAATCATCACCTCGATAAAGGATACAGTGATTTCTACACGCGTGGATCTTCTCCACACCCATAGTGAGCGGACTGATTAGTTTCTTTGCATAGTACGTGTTAGCAGGCACATTGTTCTCCTTTGGAAGCATGTCTGCGATAATACTCAAGAACGCATCGAAGCCAGCATCAGACACACCATATTTAGCTTTTAACATCAACAGCTTTAGCACAGACCGGAGCGTCGTGAACTCTTTGGTACAACCCTTAGACTCGTCGTACAAAGGCTCTTCTGCTGCCTTCTTCAGGGACTCCATACCTTTCATTAAGAACATCGATTGATCTGTATGACGATGCAACATTGCCTCTAGCAACTCTGCATCTTCCTCATCCATAACACTTGGCAGAACATGAGGTCTATCATGTTCATTTCCTCCAGCGTAACCATGATCAGTAACATTTTGCACTACATGTTCGCTCTGTGGAAGAGGTTGGTGTGTCTCGTGAACGAACTGAAATCTGTCGTCGATGTTCTCAGGGTTTCCAGTCGTATAAGGCGAAGAGCTACCCTCTCCATGCTTTGTCCAAATTGTGTAATCCTTCATAAATCCTCGGCATACCAGATGAGATATGATTTGTTCTGTGTCATTAAATACAGCAGCATTTTTGCAGTCCATGCATGGACAATATATGTGTTTTGTCTTTGTTCTCCAAGCATGGTTCGTAGCGACATCAATAAACCTATGGACTTCGGATATGTATGATGGATCTAGCCTTGATAAGTTATACATCCAGGATGTCCTCTCCATCACCACCTGTAAAAAAGTAACATAAAACACATGGTGAAACCCTATATCCAAAAATGTGGCTAAAATGTGAAACCCTCCCTCTCTCTCTCTCCTCTCTCTCTCTATCCTCTCTCTCCTCTCTCTCACCTCTTTAACACATGCTTCGGTTTGTCGCTAACACATGCTTCGGTTTGCAAGTCGTGTAAAATTACATGCTTCCAATAAAAGTAGTTAGACTACTTTATCTCTAACACATGGTGAAACCCTATATCCAAAATGTGGCTAATAAAATGGAGGAAAAATGAACAAAATTTGGAAAAAGAAACATAAGCCAAACTTTTTTAGCAACTAATAAACAAAAAAAATTAATACCCAAACCTATCTTTAACACATGGTGAAAGCCTAGTTTCAAAATGTAGTTAAAATTGAGCAAAAATAAACAATAACTGACAATTGAAACATAATTAAACCAACCTTCCATACAACACATTCACCATTCATAAAGCAACTAAATATGTGTTATGGATAAACTTATTTGATAACTAAACATGAAAAAGGAGAGGGAATAGACAAAAACTAACCATCTTAAGCAACCTCATTTGAGGAAATAGAGAAAATTACCTAGCTACTTCTCTCTCACATGTAAAACCCTAGATCCAAAATGTGGCTAAAATTGAGCAAGAATGAACAAAAATTGACAAAGAAACATAAACCAACCTTTCTTATCCACCTTCTTCGAAGAAATGAAGAGCAAAACCTCCCCCCTTATATTTTTTGAAATCTGGACCTCCAAAATCGCCTCCAATGGAAGCTGGCTGCGAGCATACAGTTCACTGTCGGGGGAAAGAAGAGAGCTATTTATAACAGACAGTTCACTGGCGGTTGGCTTGAAAAACCGCCAGTGGAAACCAATTTCCACTGGCGGTTATCTTAACACAACCGCCAGTGGAAATAGGGTATTTCCACTGGCGGTTCGGTTACACCAACCGCCAGTGGAAATTGGTTTTCCACTGGCGGTTATGTTACACCAACCGCCAGTGGAAACATCCTATTTCCACTGGCGGTTGTGTTAAGATAACCGCCAGTGGAAATGTGTTTCCACTGGCGGTTCCAAAGCCGGGCCCGCCTCGTTTTTTTACTGGCGCGCGGTAACTGAAACCGCCAGTGATAATTTATGGGTGCCGCAGGCTATGAGCTCTTTTCTACTAGTGAAATATTGAGAGTGATCTCTACCCCTTTGCTCTTGTGAATTCCTTCGTGGGATTGCAGAAGCGGCGGCTTCATCCGCTCCCAATTGGTGCTCCTACTCCCTTCGAGGTCTCCTCGATTGATTGTAGGTTGTGTTGGTTGGTTCTTTGAGAGTGTGGTTGGGCGAATCCTCGATTCAGGCTGCCGGTTAAAGACGGTGGTTGGCTTCGAGTTTTATTTGTCAGGTTGCACTAGTTATCGCTGCTTGCAGCAAGTTATCTTGGCTTCTTCGAAGCTAGTTATCTGAAGATTGATCCTACGTCGTGAAGATCGGGCATCGTGACGCATCATCTGGTATCAAAGCCTTAGTTGCCACGGTAGGATTCTTTACCCTTTGCTACATATATTTTGTGTTCGTCCTATCCACCAAAAAGCCATAAAATATTTTTGCCATAGCCCTTTGTTTCAATCTATTGTTCCAGTGAGTTTTGTTAAGTTTCAGTCCTTAGAGTCTTTGTTTAGTTGTTGGTTACTCTATCCTTCGTGTTTCCTTTGAGCCTCTTATATATATCTGAAAATATCCACAAAAAGAAAAATCTGAATACCCTCATCATTACCTTCACGTTAACTTTGATCCTATTTAAGTTATAGCTGCTGGTTGAGTTCTTTGTCAATTATTATAAAGTGTGCAATATCATATCAGATCTCTGTGTTTAGTTCTATAAAAAAAAGAGTATCAAAAAAAAGAGAAGAAAGAAAAGTACCCAAAAAAAGTGTTGAGCAATATTATGAAAGAAAAGAAAAACGATCGGTTTGTTTATGTGCACAAGTGCTGAAAGTTCATCAAGTTGTTCAACCAGTTTGCTATTGTCATTTGGTGTAAAATTTTGGTTGGGTCTGATTGCAACACTTGCATTCCAATCATACTCCTTGATTTGCATCAAATCTGAAATTTCTTTGCGCGTGTGTTTGATCTACTTCCATCACTCGAATCTTGTGGTCAGCACTAGGCAGTGAACTTCTAGTTGGATTGTTATTTAACTTTACAACAACTAGGATTCAGATTGCATTCCTTGTTTACTATTCCCCACCAAGCTTCACATATAAGCCATCGTAATTGGTACTCTGGTCTTGTATTCGCTTAACCATCACTTTCTTGTTACCACCACACATTTTTCTTGCAACCCAAAGGGACCTCATAAGAGCTTTGGTTGGTAAGAGTGGTGAGGTTGTGAGATTCTATATAGCTTCATATTCCACCTATATTTGTTGCCTTGTCGCCACTAATTTCGCAGGAAGATGGATCCCAACGCTGAGATTGAAGACTGTGTCACCATGATACAATTCAATGAGCTCAAACAAAGCATAGAAGCCAAGCAAGATCTTGTGGCACAAGATCTTCAAACACTTATGGCTGAAATCAGAGGTCGTCGTTGATTCCCTGACGGTGCAAGAAACCATGATGAAGATGGGGAAGAAGGTGAAGGAAATTATTCTAGAAGAGCAAGTGAACATGGGAGGAGAAATCAAGGTGCTGCACATGGTAGAGGAAGAGGCCGAAATCGAAGAAATAATGACAATGAAGAATCTGAATTTGGAGATGATGATGGTCAGTCCCAACATCGCTATGGTCATCGTCATCATAGAGGCGTCAACCAAGAAGAGAGATTTGGGAAACTTAAGTTTACCATGCCAAAATTTGATGGTAGATCTAATCCTGAAGATTATTTCACATGGGAATTGAAGGTGGAGAAAATCTTCCGCCTACATAATTATTTAGAGGAGAAGAAACTTGCAATGGCATCTCTTAAGTTTGAAGGATATGCCCTGATTTGGTGGGAGCAACTTCTTCGTGATCGTGAAGAAGATGGAGAGGACCCTATTATTACTTGGCAAGAGATGAAGCGAGAAATGAGAATTCGTTTTGTGCCGAAGCATTATCGGCGTGATCTTTTTGATAAATTGCAGAACTTGAGGCAAGGAAGTTTCTCTATTGAGGAGTATTATAAGGAGATGGAGAAGGCCATGATTAGAGCCAATGTGTATGAAGACGAAGAGCAAACCATTGCATGTTTCATGGCTGGGTTACACAGCAGCATTCAACATATTGTTGAGTTTCAGCCGTACCAATGTCTTACTGATTTGGTACATCAAGCCACCAAAGCTGAACGCCAGCTGCAACAAGATGCTAAGAGCAGCAAGCCCTTGTCATATATTGCATGAACCATGACTGGAGGAAGCAAATCGATCTCAAGGTTTACTGTTGCATCCTCAGCAACAAAAGGTTTAATTGGAGGCTTGCGATCTAATATTCAAGGCAATTCTAGTGGAAAGAATGGTGCTGCTCCAAACACGAGTTATAAACCAGCAACATCCACTTCAACATCAGTGGGTTCAACGACCAAGAGTAGTGGTATTCAGTGCTTCAAGTGTGGAGGTCACGGTCATGTCATAAAGGAGTGTCCAAATAATCGTGTGATCCTTGTGACTGATGATGGAGAATATACATCAGCTAGTGAAGAGGAAGCTGAAGCAGGAAATGAAGATGACATTGTTAAATCTGAAGGACATACGTGATGTGAATTTGAGCATGGTACTACTCTTGTGGTTACACAAATCTTGAGTGTTCAAATAAAAGAAGCTGAAATTGGACAGCGACATAATCTTTTTCAAACGCGAGCCAAAGTGCAAGACAAAGTAGTAAAGGTGATCATTGATGGAGGGAGCTGCCATAATCTTGCAAGTCATGAGATGGTTGAAAAGCTTGGTTTGAAGTTGCAGCGACACCCTCATCCATATCATGTCCAATGGTTGAATGAATCGGGAGATATCAAGATTGGTTATAAGGTGAAAGTTCTGTTCAAGATTGGAGAGTATGTTGACACAGTGGAGTGCGATGTTGCACCCATGTCTGTTTGTCACATGCTGCTAGGAAGACCTTGGCAATATGACCGATATTCTCAGCATTATGGAAGAACAAATCAATACACGCTAGATCTGAAAGGGAGAAAGTTTGTACTCAAGCCTATGACCCCTCAACAAATCATGGCTGAACACTTACAAAAGAAAACTAAAATTAGTACAGCAAGTAGAGGAGGAGAAGAGCAAAAGAAATTGAGTGCCATCCATAATTCGGTGAGCGAGTGCAACAAGCCAAATTCAAGAGATAAAAAGAAGGAAGAGGGAGAACATCTAGTTATGCTAGCCACAAAATCTGAGCTGAGAGAAGTGAGGAACAACCCATATCAAGTGCTCTTTGTACTTGTGAACAAAGATGTTTTGATTTCTCCTAACGACATAACATCTCTTCCTAGTGTTGTGGCTGATCTTTTGCAGGATTTGGAAGACGTGTTTCCACAAGAAACACCGGCTGGACTACCTCCAATTCGAGGGATTGAGCATCAAATCGATCTTATTCCAGGGGCTGCACTTCCTAACCGTCCACCATATCGAACCAATCCTGAAGAAACTAAGGAAATACAAAGGCAAGTGCAAGAACTTCTTGATAAAGGTTTTGTTCGTGAAAGCTTAATCCCTTGTGCTGTTCCTGTGATTTTAGTACCTAAGAAAGAAGGCTCTTGGAGGATGTGTGTTGATTGTAGAGCTATAAATAATATTACCGTTTGCTATCGCCATCCTATTCCACGGCTAGATGATATGCTTGATGAATTAAGTGGTTCCACAATTTTTACTAAAATTGATTTGAGAAGTGGATACCATCAAATAAGAATGAAAACTGGAGATGAATGGAAGACTGCATTTAAAACAAAATTTGGGTTGTATAAATGGTTAGTGATGCCCTTTGGGTTAACTAATGCTCCTAGTACCTTTATGAGATTAATGAACCATGTCTTAAAAACTTTCATTGGAAAAATTTTTTGTTGTCTACTTCGATGATATTCTAATTTACAGCAAGTCTTTTGATGAACATGTGAAACACATTCGACAAGTTTTAGATGAGCTAAGAAAGGAGAAATTATTTGCTAATCTTGAGAAGTGCAGTTTTTGCATAGACCATGTTGTGTTTCTTGGCTTTGTTGTTTCAGCAAAAGGCATAGAGGTGGATGAATCCAAGGTGAAAGCCATCAAGGATTGGCCAGCTCCAACGAATGTAAGTCAAGTAAAAAGTTTTCATGGTCTTGCTGGTTTTTAAAGATTTGTGCGAGATTTCAGTACTATCGCTTCCCCTTTAAATGAATTGACAAAGAAAGGTGTTGAATTTAAATGGGGAAACTCACAAGAAGATGTTTTTCAAGAATTGAAGAAACGTTTGACTGAAGCACCTGTACTTATTCTTCCTGATTTCACTAAAACTTTTGAAGTAGAATGTGATGCTAGTGGGATTGGGATAGGAGGAGTTTTAATGCAACAAGGAAAACCTATAACATATTTTAGTGAAAAATTGGGAGGTGCTCAATTAAATTATTCTGTGTATGACAAAGAATTGTATGCTTTGGTCCGAGCGCTTGAAACATAGCAGCACTACTTATGGCCAAAAGAGTTTGTTATTCATTCCGATCATGTAGCCTTGAAGTATTTGAAAGGGCAAGCCAAACTGAACCGTCGCCATGCCAAATGGGTTGAGTTTATCGAAACATTTCCATACATTGTGAAATATAAGAAAGGTAAGGACAATGTGGTCGCTGATGCCTTGTCTCGAAGGAATGTGTTGTTGAATCAACTAGAGGTAAAAGTTTTGGGGCTTGAAAATTTGAGAGAAATGTATAATGATGATCCTGAAATTTCAGACGCCGAGATCCTCGACGGTGAGTGGCGTTGCAGAGCTCCGGCGAGCTCGCGTACCGGCTGATTCGCGTAAGGACCGGCGCCCTTCTTTGGCCTAAACCAAATTCGGGATCTAATGAACGTTTCCCCCAACCTAATTCCAAGAATAGTTACCGGGTTGGCTCTGGCCATGGCGACCATGGGCGTCGTGGACAGTTGAACACGTTCCCAGCGATTAAGGGGGACTTAGCATAATTGGGTTGGTCGAGGAGCATCAGGGAAGCATACTAATGCTGAAACAAGGCAGCAGAGAGCATGAACCGACCTGAATTGCGCTGGCCACGGCGAGGTGTTCTTGCGGTGTGTTTGAGCAGATTTGGGGGCACTGTAAAATTCGAGCTCGCTGGTGATCAACTGAGGGTAATACTGGGTGGCTGGGTGTGCGATGATCTTGCAGAGCTTACGGAGGGCTCAATTTATACTAAGCGAGAGCGGTGGCCGGGAATTGCAGCGATGACGTGCGGCGGTCAGAGGAGGGGGGGTTCACTGGCGCAGTGGATTGGTGTCCTATACCGTGGCATTCACTCCGGTGATCAACGGAGAGCTAAAGCAGGTCACGGCGATGCGGTGGAGATGCCTAGACACGCGGCACAAGGCCGAAAGGCGGCGGTCACCGGCGATCTCATCTTAATCCACCACGGCGAACGTGGTATGGTGGCCGGAATAATTTACTGGCCGGAGCTTATCCACGGCGGCGTGACTCCGAGCGTTATCCAATCAACCCGAGCATGAATCGAAACGGCGGTGGCACGAATCGTGGCGGAGAGATCGTCGGTGGCGAGAAACTGAGCTGGTGGTCTGATCTACTTCAGATACTGTACCATGGCCATTCCTCATTCAGTGCACGTGACAGTTAAGTTTAGGGTGAATTTTCTCTTAATTTTATGTAGTAACATGATCGACACTCTTTAGCAAAGTTATAGCTCTAGGATCCAGCTATAATCTTGGTATAGCAACCCTAGGCAAATTCTTGCTCGATCATGCCTGAATTCGTGCCCAAAGTTCTTGCAGTTGCACTGTTAGTCTGAAATGCAGACATCAAATAGCCTGACAGCCCATCTTTGGGTGCATTTTTCTCCAATTTCTTCATAACAACCATGCTTACTCTCTTAAGCAAAGTTATTCTCCTTTGATAGGTCTACAATGTTGATGTGGTGATCTAGGGCAAAATCCTTCTTGTTTGGAAGTTACAAGGTCACAAAGATGAGCTCAAAACACTGAATTTCAGACTTAGCTTTAGAACTCAAATAGGGTCCTTTTGCAAATAGGACCAAAATTCAGGGTTTAGCTTGCAAATCTTCATGATTTTGAACCATATGACTTAAGACACCTTACTTTCATAGTTTTTGCACTTTAGTCCAAAAGTGCACTGATTTTGCACTTAGCCCCCTAGGGTTTAGGTCTAGGGTTTTCCAGGGTTCCTTTTTAGGGTTTTTGGTGTTTTAGGGGTGTGAATGTAATTTAGGTCCATTCTTAGTAACATTTCATGACTATTTCACTTAAGCTTTAGGGTTTTCTCTATTTGGATTTTGTTTTACCCTTCTGAACCCCATTCAGGGTTAAGTACCCTACACTAGGGTTTTATTTGCAAAATGTCATCTCAATACAACTTGTTTGAAACTTTTACCTAGTGAATGCATTCTAGGTGTGTCAAACACATGAAATGCTAATGCTGATGATGTTATGCTCATGTTTTAGTGATAGTAACACCAGGGGTGTTACATCCTTCCCCCCATAAAAGAATCTCGTCCCGAGATTAAAGTCCTAGGGCAAGTAGTGGAAAAGGAAATGCTTCACATTTTAATTTCCTAATTTTTGGTACAAGGCAGGGGTGATTTGGGGCTCACTCCTTTATTACAACAATTTTTATACACTTTACAAATTACAGGAGGCTAAAAAGCCTGGGAAATTCTTGTCTAAAAAGTCTTGAGTTTCCCATGTAGCCTCATCCTCTGAATGCTAGTTCCACTTTATCTTATAAAACTTGAGAGTTTTTCTTCGGGTAACCCTGTCCTTTTGATCCAAGACTCGAATAGGGTGTTCTGAATATGTCAAGTCTGGCTCTAGGACAACATCTGTTACTTCGATAGTTCGATCTGGAACCCGAAGACACTTCTTCAACTGAGACACGTGGAACACATTATGTATAGCAGACAAGGTTTCGGGTAGTTGAAGTCGGTATGCCACTGGTCCACATTGCTCAAGTATAGGGAAAGGACCAATGTACCGAGGTGCAAGCTTCCCTTTAACCCCGAAACACGATACACCCTTCATTGGTGAAACTTTCAGGTAGACATAATCTCCTACTAGAAAGTACAAGGGTTGTCCTCGCTTGTCTGTGTAACTCTTTTGACGAGCTTGAGCTTTCTTCAAATTATGAATTATCCTTTGAACTTTTTCTTCGGTTTCTTTTAACCATATCTGGCCTGAAGAAACTCCTTTCACCTGGTTCAGACCAGTTTAACAGAGTACGACACCGTCGGCCATACAAAGCTTCAAATGGTGCCATCTTGATGTTTTCTTGATAGCTATTATTGTATGAGAACTCCGCTAACAGTAAACAATCATCCCATTTCTGTGAAAATTCCAAAGCACAAGCCCGTAGCATGTCTTCAAGTATTTGATTTACCCTCTTAGTCTGTCCACTGGTTTGAGGATGGTAGGCCGAACTATGGAGCAACTTAGTATCCAGTGCTTTGTGAAGTTCTTCCCAAAATTTGGACACGAATTGCGGTCCATGATCCGACACTATCGTCTTTGGAACACCATGCAAACTGAGAACACGGGCAATGTATAATTCTGCATATGTGGCCACTGTATACTTTACCCTGACAGGAAGGAAGTGGGCAATCTTAGTAAGTCGATCAACAATAACCTAGATAGAATCATATCCTCTGGTAGTCCTAGGCAATCCCACAATAAAGTCCATACTAATATCCTCCCATTTCCATGTAAGGATAGGTAAAGATTATAATGGACCGGCAGTCTTCATATGTATGGCTTTGACAAGTCTGCAAGTGTCACATCTTGCCACATAGCGTGCGATTTCAATCTTCATCTTTGTCCACCAATAATGTTGTTTCAGATCATGATACATCTTAGTGCTTCCAGGATGAATAGAATAGCGACTAAGATGTGCTTCATTCAAAATTTGTTGGCGGATTTCTTCATTCTTTGGCACAACTATGCGGTTGTTGAACCATACAATGCCTTGATCGTCTTTCCTAAAGCACTTGGCTTTTCTGGCCGCTATCTTCTCATGGATGTGTTTCATACCCTCATTATCTTTTTGGGCATCAATTATCCTTTGTAAAAGCATTGACTCAAGCTTTAGTTGATTTAAAGTTCCATGCTGAATCATTCCCAGGTTCAAATTCTCCATTTCTTGGCATAATGTAATGTTAGAAGTTTCCACTGTAAGACAATGACAAAAAGTCTTGCGACTCAAGGCATCTGCCACTACATTAGCTTTGCCTGGGTGATAATAAATCTCCAGTTCATAATCTTTAATAAGCTCAAGCCATCGCCTTTGTCTCATGTTCAATTCTGACTGGGTGAAAATATACTTCAAGCTTTTATGATATGTATAAATGTGACAGATATTACCCAGCAGATAATGACGCCATATCTTCAGGGCATGAACCACTGCAGCTAACTCCAGATCATGAGTTAGATAATGCTCCTCATGTCGACGTAACTGCCTTGAAGCATAAGCTATTACTCGGCCTTCTTACATTAAAACACAGCCAAGTCCACTGCCTGATGCGTCACAATACACATCAAAGTGTTTTTCGATATTCGGTTGAGCCAATACTGGAGCAGTGGTTAGTAATACCTTCAATTGTTCAAAGGCTTCATTACACTTTGAAGACCAATTAAATTTAGTATCATTCTTCAATAAACTTGTGATTGGTTTCACAAGCTTGGAAAAATCTGGTATAAATCGGCGGTAATAGCCAGCCAGTCCAAGGAAACTTCGGACTTGATGTACAGTGGTTGGGGGTTTCCACTCCAAAATAACCTTGACTTTGCTAGGATCTACCGCAATCCCCTTGGTAGATAATACATGTCCCAGAAATTGGATTTCTTCCAGCCAGAACGCGCATTTACTGAACTTGGCATATAACTGATGTTCTCTCAAGCGCGTTAATACAATCCGCAAGTGCTGAGCATGCTCCTCTTTATTCTTGGAGTATATTAAGATATCGTCGATGTATACCACCACAAACTTGTCCAACTCAGGCATAAATACTGAGTTCATCAAATAAGTGAAGTGGGCAGGAGCATTCGTCAGTCCAAAAGACATTACCAAATATTCAAATAATCCATACCATGTAGTGAATGCGGTCTTTGGTATATCTTCAGGTCAGATGCGGATCTGATGATAGCCCGATCTGAGGTCAATCTTGGAGAATACCCTTGCTCCAGTTAGTTGATCAAATAGAATGTCAATCCATGGAAGAGGGTACTTATTTTTGATAGTAACCTCATTAAGGGGTCTATAATCCACACACATTCGAAGTGTTTGGTCCTTCTCCTTGACGAAGATGGCGGGACAACCCCATGGTGACGAGCTTGGCCGGATGAATCCCTTTTCTAGTAGATCTTGCAATTGGGTCTTAAGTTCTGCCAGCTCATTGGGAGGCATTCGGTACGACCTTTTAGAAATGGGAGCCGTACCGGGCTTCAACTCAATTACAAATTCTACATCTCTTTTAGGTGGCAATCCAGGCAAATCTTCTGGAAAGACATCTGGGAACTCACATACTACCGGAATATCTTTGATCTTCGGTATAATGGCTTCATTAATTCTGCCAATTGGTTTAGCTGGAATAGCTATGGGAATAGACAAAAGAATTTCTTCTGGGCCATAACTCAACCTGATAGTTCTCAGATCAGTGTTGAGGATTGCTTTATGCTGGGCCAACCAATTTAGGCCCAAGATTACATCTATGTCTTGGCCTTTCAGAACAATCATATTAGTAGGAAAGTCTCGTCCAGCCAATGTTACGGGCACTTGGAAAGCCACTTCTTTAGTAAATATTTGTCCCCCAGGTGAATGGATTTTAAACCCTTCCCTTGATTCAGTATATGGAATGCAATGTTTCTCCACAAACTTTTTGCTTATGAAAGTATGTGAAGCACCAGAATCAAAGAGAATAAGTGCAGGGTGATTTGCCACGAGAAACATACCCATCATCACCGGTTCGCCTTCCGGTGTTGTGGCCACTTGAGTGTAATAAACCCGTCCTGTTTTCCTTGTATTCTTGCCTGTGGTATTGGTTGCCGCATTTCCCTTAGAACCTCTGGAGCTTTGTTGATTATTTGATTGATTCTGCCTCGGATATGGACAGTCCTTAATGAAATGCCCGAACTTTCCACAGTTGAAGCAGCCAGTTTATGAGCTTGGAAGAGCAGGGAAACGAGTGCCGGGGGCACCCAGCTGATTTGTAGCGGTGGGGGCAGTGGTTGGACGGATAAACACTGGTTGCTTGAATGGGAAGGAGGGTGGGCGCGATGAAGAACGATTCTGATTGAAAGGTCGGATAACCAACCTTTGCCTTTTCTCGGGGCCCTGATTGGGCCTGTTGCCTCCATTCCCCTTGGACTTTCCGGATCCTGCATATTTAGCTTCAACTGCTAGCGTTGTGCTGACAGCCCTTCCGTAAGTAAGGTCGATGCAGGTGGCCATCTTTCTTTGCATTCGATCATTCAAGCCTCTCATGAAACAATTCTTCTTCTTTATGTCTGTGTTGACTTGATCGATTGCATATTGGGATAAGTGATTGAATTTATTGAGATAATGGGTAATAGTATCCCCGCCTTCCTTAAGCTTCATGAACTCCTCCTGCTTCATATGGAGGACTCCTTCAGGTATATAATGCTCTCTGAACGCCAACTTAAACTCATCCCAAGTGATCTGATGACCGGCCGGCTGAACGGCCACAAAGTTTCCCCTATACGTACTGGCAGGGCCTCGCAATTGTTGGGCTGCAAACAGGGGCTTTTGAGTTTTTGAACACCGAAGAAGCCTGAATTTTTGTTCAATGACGTGGATCCATTCATCCGCCTCTAAAGGATCTTCTGCTTTGACGAACAATGGAGGGCGCGTCTCAGAGAAGTCCAGATAAGATGTCTCATGGGGGCCTTGTGGATATGCCCGCCCGCCTTGTTGTTGTAGTTGTTGACCTGCCATCTCCCGCAGGAAGCGGGTATTGTGTGCTGTAGCGTTTACCAAGGCAGCGATAGCCTCGGCAAGTGTCGGAGGTACTGGAGGTGGATTCGGGGTCGTTTCCCTCCCACGGGAGGTACCAGCCCCATCCTGAGCGCAAGTCCTGGAAGGCATCTGAGGCAAAGAACATTTGGAGCAATATGATATGCCATACAAACCATCCATTCACATTACTTAAAAAGGTAATGTTACATACTCGTACTTTACAATAGGATTACACAACCTATTACACAATAGTACTACTTCTATACTATACTACTCTTGCTTTTTGTCACTCTGGGTAGCCTCGCTGTCAGGCGTAGGAGACCATTCGTCGAACAGCTTCATAGAGGGAGGGGGTCTAAAAAGATCCAGCTCACCACCAAGTGCTTCTCCCACTACTCTAGAAGGTCCGGCTTCCATCCTGACAGGATCCGCAGGGACGTTCGGGTGCAGTTGCGAGTACAGTACATGAACTTCTTCATGTAGTGTGTTGCAATAAACCTGCAAGCTATCCATGGTTGAGCTAAGCTCTTCCACTCGGGCTCGAGCTCTAGCTTCCTTTGCCCAAGCTAGTGAACGAGAGTTCACAGCCCAGTCGAGCGCTAGATCCCGATCCGCTAGCTGGTCTTGCAGTTGGCGGATGTCTCTTCTCAATTCATTGATTCTTTCGCCATCCGCGACCCATATGTCATTCCTGCATCGGAGTTCTGATCGAAGCTTATTAACTTGAGCTTCTAGATCCCCGATTGGATCGTTACTACCGCTACTGCTATCGTCATGTCTCGGGGCAAGTTGGTGACGAGGTACACCAATCGGCCTGGTGGACTTGCGTGCAGTCTTTCTTGTACGTGGCGGCATTTTCTAAGGGGGAAATCTTATTAGCATAGTTTTTAGCATGATGCATGTGTAATTACAGAATCAACCTTAGTTGATTCACACCTTCTATACATTGCACTCTTCCCATCTGGTCTTTAAAATAAACTCTTCAGAGATACTTAGGTAAGAAGGGAAGAAATTTTCTAGATAAGTCTTAGAAACCTCTTTTTTGAAGATGCCTCATAATATCTGCAGAGATGGGCATTGTTGGGCCTGTCTCTCGACAGCAAGGAGATCCAACACGGGTGAATTGCGATGGCAACAGGGCACTCGCGCGTGATGGCAAAAGCTCTGTTAATCTGGCCTCTCACGGGCACTGTGCGGGGGTATTTATAGGTATCCGAGTGCACGGCGCCTTGCGTTAAGGACGCATGTGCCCTCAGGTACCTAGTTTATCCCCAGAATATTCCCATAAAGCGGGGTTACAAGCTGTAATTACAAGTACACCTTTACAAATTAGGCCCGTAACACAAACGCGGCCACGCAGGGCCCGTTACAATGGGCCTGATCTCATGTGGGCCTCGGAGCTGACCGAGGCCGCGCCGTGGGGAGGCGTTGCCGCAGGCCTTCGTCTGGTGCCGAATCGAGCGAAGGGTCTCCATGTTGTCTCTGGTGCCGATGAAGCGAAGGGTGTCCCTGCCTGCTTTGTCTGTCAGGGCAGGGGCTAAGCGGTGGAGACTTCGGGCGAAGGGTGGCGTTTCTGCCTTCGCTCCAACATTTGCCCTCCGAGGGACCAGTTCGACAAAGTCACCTGGTGCCGAAGACGTCGCTAGATGGCGGAGATGCTGCCCTCGCTCGAAGTGGTTCCGCGGGGGTTTTTGATGTGACCGTTGATGGACATCGTACTGTTGGACTGCGGGTTTTCCGAAGCGTCGCGCCCTGTGGGATTGTGGGTTTCCCGAGGAGCCGCGCCCTGCCTATAAAGGGGGGCGGGGGACGGCGCTGTTTGCACTTTGCCTTCCACGCTCCGTGAAAACCCTAGCCGCCCGCCGTCTTTCTGCTCCTCTTCTTCTACTGCTCCCTTTGCTCGTCGGAGATCTGGCTCGAGTGAAGCAAACCGCCCGCCGCCGCCGACGGTACGTAGCAATGCCATCCTCTTCTTCTTCCGCCGACGCCACGCCGCCGGCCGCCGCCTCGTCTGAGGAGACGTTGAGTAGCGTGATGGTGGAGGAGCTGCGCGCCGGCGACTCTGTTGATTTTGGTGTGTCACGGATGACGTCGGCCCGCGTCGAAGAGATGCAGCGCTTGGGCTACTTTGGCGGCGGAGTCGCTCGTGCTCCGGGGACGGAGGAAGTCCCCGAGCCGGAGGGTGAGTTGGTTGTTTTCGAGGCGTTCTTCGTCGCCGGTCTCCGCTTGCCTGCGCACCGGTTTTTTGGCGAAGTCCTGCGTAGATTCAACGTTCAAATTCATCAGCTGACACCGAACGCCGTGGTGGCGCTGGCGAAGTATGTCTGGGCGACGACTTCGTACGGCGGACAGCCGTCGGTTGAAGTTTTTGCGAAGAATTACTGCTTGCATTGGCAGAAGAGGGTGATTGAGGACGGAGTTGCCCAGTTTGGGTCGTGTACATTCACGCCGAAGACCGGCAAGACCACAATGCCAGTAGTGGAGTTGGTTCCGTGCGCCCGCAACAAGTGGGGCAATTGGAATGAATTTTGGTTTTACGTTGCTGAGGCTACTGTCGAAGGCCATGAAGGACTCCCCGTGTCTGAGATGTGCTCTCACTATTACTCTGCGTATCCGCCTTTTGAAGTGGCAGAAGAGGATGCAGACGAAGGGGCCCTTCGGTGTGCAGCCGGCCAGAGCAGTGGTCGTGATTTAGTTGAAGAGTTTGTGGCGTACGGGGTCTGGCCCCTGGCGCACGGCTGGACGCTGGGCGAAGTGTGCCCTCGTCAGATGCCTTTTCACGGAGGAAGGGTGGTGCGAAGTCCTGCCTTTGCACTGAACTTGCGAAACCGTGACCCGGCCGCCTTTGTGCGTGATGCGGAGGACTTGGCGGTGCGGCTCGTGGGGCGGTACGTGGCGAGGACGGAAGGCCAGCGCAGCTTTGATATTCGCGGGTCAAATGAACGTTTGAACAGGGTCTTCGAGTTAAATCAATTGCCGTATGACGGCTACCCTGGTCAAGACGAAGCGGACCGCCGTGGGAAGAAGCCGGCGGTGGAGACTGGGGGCGACCCTGCGCTGACGGCCGCCCCCTCCTCAAAAAAGAGAAAATTAGGTACTGCGATGGGAGGAATCGGGGTGTCTGATAGTTTTGCTAGAGAGTTAATGAGGACGTGTGCGGCCCCGGGGGAGAGGATGTCTTCGCCCGAGCTCCGGGAGTCTTCGGCTCGGATGCTGAGGGTTACCGGGGGCTGCTGGCCTAGAAATGTTCCTGTCCCCTGCGCGGCTGAGGAAGACTGTTTTACATCTCGTATGGCTCGTCAGTGGAGAGTTTTTCCTTACAGGCGAAATATCGGTGCTGTTGTGTGGGCAGTGATGGACAAGGATCGCCAAGGGGCGGCGCAAAAACGCCAGGCGACCGTCAGGATTCACGAGGCCCGGCCGAAAAGGCAGCGGGGGACGGCGAAGGCTGCGGCCTCCAGCGGAGGCAAGCCGCCGTTGCCGGCGAAGGCGGGCGCCTCTGCACCCAGCAAGGCGCCGGAGACAACGGCGGGCGCCGGAGTCTCCAAGCTGACGAAGGTGGTGCCGCCGGCCAGCGGAGTGGCGGAGGCTTCGAAGGCGGCCCGAACGTTGCCGCCGCCGGGCAAACGCGTTGCCGACTTCGGCACGGACATTAGTGTGGACGATTATCTTGGGGGTAAGTCACCCGGCCGTTTTTTTTTTATCGTTGATGCGTTGCAGGGTCGGACGAAGGCCGGCTTGCTATAGCTGTGCCTGCCGGGGCAATCGCGACGGCTGCGCTGTCGTCGAAGGCGAGGGGCGGGACCGTTGGCGCCGGAGGCGAGGTGTCGGCCCTCGCGTTGGTCAGAGACGAGGCTGGCGCGGCGACCCGCCGGCTGAAAGGAGTGACGGAGGCGCTGAATCAGGCGACGGAGGCGCTGAGTCAGGTCCGCGGAGCTTTTTTTTTTTACGGCCAAGGCCTTACGTGTGCTCTGCAGGTGGCTGACTTCACCAGCCGTACTGCGTCGGGGGCACTTACGGCAGCCTTATCTGCCGAAGTCGAGGGACTTCGGACGCAACATGCTGACGCTGTCCGTGAGAAGTCTGCCTCCGACAGCAAGTGTCGTAAACTGGCGGACAAGGTGGCCGCCTTGGAGGAGGAAAAGGCTGACCTCCGGCGCCAGCTGGCGGGGGAGAGGAGGGAGACCAACGAGGCCATCGCCAAGGAGTAGGCCGCGCAGGCGGAGGCTAGGCTGGCACGGGCGGAAGCCAATCTTGCCAAGGATCTCGCCAAAGACCTGCGGGGGCGGCTCATCGCTCTGGAGAGTCACGCGAAGGGGGCCGAAGCCGCGGTGCGAACGGAGGCCGAACGGACGCGCACACAGCTTATGGCCACATATCGCGAGCTGGGTGCGCGGACCGGTGACTTCGTGGTGCCGGAGCGAGAGGCCGGGCTTCGCTGTTTGGAATGGGTGCAAGAGGAGCTGCGGGAGCTCCCCGCCGTCCTGGGGGGATTAATGTCGTTCGCCTCTCTGGTCACCTGCGAGGGGGCGATGAACGCACTCTCTCGCGAAGGGTGCCGGCACTATGAGGCCTTCGACCAGGCAGATGAAGATTTTGGGCGAGACATCTATAAGGTCGAAGACCCCGTGGTGAAGGAGTCCGCCGGCGCCCTCTATGACCGGATGTGGGGTCTGTATGGTGGTGAAGTGGTCAGGGAGCGGGCCGAGGCTGCGAGGGCTCAGGTAACGTTGTCGTTTGTTCTGCGTTTGCTGAATGTGGTCTGTGCGTGTGTTTGCTGACTTTTTGTATGTTTTGTTTTAGGCGGAGCGAGGCGAGCGGGTGGACGACTTCGGAGCACTGAACGACGCCCTGCCTGACCCGGAGCCGACCCCGGAGACCATGGAGGACGCACCAGGCGCCCCCACATCTGCTGCGACAGTGGAAGACCTGCCCCTGAAGGTGGCCGAAGGCGCTCCCGATGCCCTCGCAGCAGCTGCACCGACCGTCGAAGATCCGGCGGCGGAGTCGGTGGAAACAATGGCGGAGGTGGCAGCGGAGCCAACGGCGGAGGCCCCCGCAGCGTCAGGGCCCTCGCAGGTGGCATAGTGGTTGTTTAGGGTTGAGGATTTTTGGATGTTGTACTGAATTTTGGTTGCTGCGCAGGTTCAAGATTTTGGGCCTGCGCACGCAACCGCTGCTACTGAGTTTTTGGCGGCTTCGACCGCGGAAGGTGGTAATGAATATAGTGGGTCTGCATCTGAGTTTTTGGATTTTGCCGACTCCGGGAGCTCGGTTGAGTGGACTGAGGAGTCGTCGGAGGAGAATTTGGATTATTTTGCGGCTTTGGACGTGGCTGCGGCGGAGGCTTCGCCACACGCCGCGGACGTGTCGGACGTGCCAGGCCCTAGCACTGGGCGCCGTCGACGAAGGGCGGTTGCAAAACGTAGGGTTAGCGCGGAGGAGCGGGCTCTGCTTCGTGTGAGTGGGGCTGGTCGGCAGGAACTGTTGTCCCTGCCGACCGCCGAGGGTGTAGGTGAAGGGGAACTGCGAAGGCTTTTTGCGGGTGAGGAGCTCAGGATAATGCTGTTTAATTATAGGGAGATGGGAATTATTCCTAAGGTTGAGCCGATGTAGAGTGTGGTGCCCTCGCTTGTGTACGTCGAGGCTTGTATAGTGGAATTGTGTGCCCTCGCGTGCATGTGTGTGTGTGCGAAGGCGTTTTGTACTTACTGATTTGTTTTGCTGCGCTGTGTTGGCTTGATTATAGTTGGTCTTGGTGTGGATGGTTTGATGTTGTCGTTTCGGCCGTTGTTGTGCTAGTCCAGGTGTACCCTTAGGTGTCTTCTGCATAGATAGTCTTCGGTTTTTTCGCACTTGTTGTGCTGATCCGGCTGCGCTTTTAAGCGACTTCTGCACGGATAGCCTTCGCGATAGACTCAGATTTTTTCCGCAGTTGTTGTGCTAATCCGGCTGCACCCTTAGGCGACTTTTGCGCGGATAGTCTTCGCGATAGACTTAGATTTTTTTCGCACTTGTTGTGCTAATCCGGCTGCACCCTTAGGCGACTTTTGCGCGGATAGTCTTCGCGATAGACTTAGATTTTTTTTCGCACTTGTTGTGCTAATCCGGCTGCACCCTTAGGTGACTTTTGCGCGGATAGTCTTCGCGATAGACTTAGATTTTTTTCGCACTTGTTGTGCTAATCCGGCTGCACCCTTAGGCGACTTTTGCGCGGATAGTCTTCGCGATAGACTTAGATTTTTTTCGCACTTGTTGTGCTAATCCGGCTGCACCCTTAGGCGACTTTTGCGCGGATAGTCTTCGCGATAGACTTAGATTTTTTTTCGCACTTGTTGTGCTAATCCGGCTGCACCCTTAGGCGACTTTTGCGCGGATAGTCTTCGCGATAGACTTAGATTTTTTTCGCACTTGTTGTGCTAATCCGGCTGCACCCTTAGGCGACTTTTGCGCGGATAGTCTTCGCGATAGACTTAGATTTTTTTCGCACTTGTGCTAATCCGGCTGCACCCTTAGGCGACTTTTGCGCGGATAGTCTTCGCGATAGACTTAGATTTTTTTTTTCCGCACTTGGTGTGCTAATCCGGCTGCACCCTTAGGCGACTTTTGCGCGGATTTGTCGCACGCGAGGGTAGCTAGCGCTTAGCCTCGCGGTGACCTCGTGGTGGTCGAATGTCGAAGACCGTCATCGCGGTCTTTTTCGACGCATGTCTTTTTGCGGGGGATTTTTTACGCATATATTACATGGCTCCGCCTCGTTAAAAACCTCACCCCCCGGGAGGAAAAGAGTGCGGGCCGGTGCAAGATTGCCTCGATCCATTTGGTGAAGTACTCGACCGCGACGAAGGCGAACTTAAGGTTCCCCTGAGCGGTGGGCAAGGGTCCAACAATGTCGAGACCCCAGCGCTGGAGAGGCCATGTGTGGGCGATCAGCTTTGTATACTGCGAAGGGCCACCTGACCGAGGAGAGAACTTCTGGCAGGCTTCGCAGGACCGAGTGACCCGATTCGCAGCGCAAATCATTGCGGGCCAGTAAAAACCCTGGCGGATCACCTTAGCAGCTAGGGCCCTCGGCCCCGCGTGCGAGCCGCACGTGCCACTGTGGACTTCACGTAGAATCTGCATGCCTTCGGCCTCGGTGACGCACTTAAGCATTGGTTGACTGACCCCTTTTTTATAGAGTTGGCCTTCAATCAGGGCGAAGTCTCGGCTTCGATGTCTGAGGCGCTTGGCCTCGCTGATGTCGGCTGGGTGATAATACCCCTGCAGGAACAGGGTTATGGGTGCGCGCCAGTCTTCGGTCATGATGAGGTTGACTGTACGGTGGCCCTCGCTGTCATTGGTTATTTGGAGCCCTTCGGGGCTCCGGACTGCTGGTGTGCCGATGACGTGGAAGAACACGTCGGAGGGCAGAGTGTCGCCCCTGGCCGCGGCCTTGGCCAATGCGTCGGCCTCCTCGTTCTTGGCCCGGTCCACATGCTGCACGGTGAACCCCTTGAACTGCCTCTCGAGACTTCGGATGGCCGCGAGGTATTGCATGAGTGCGGGGTCCTTGGCTGCATAGTCTTTTTCGACCTGGCCGGCAACTACCTTGGAGTCTGTTTTGATGATGCAAGTGGTGGCTCCGAGGGCCCTTAGCTTGCGGAGGCCGAGGATAACTGCTTCGTACTCTGCTATATTATTTGTGCATCTGTCGGAGTCCAGATTGAAGCTGAGTCGTGCTGCATATCTGTGCTTGACCCCGACTGGTGAGGTTATGATTGCGGCGACGCCTGCCCCCGCATGGCACCATGCGCCGTCGCAGTGGATCGTCCAGACCTTCTCTGTGGTCGGGTCCGGCTGTGTTACTGGCCCGGTCCAGTCGACGACGAAGTCTGCCAGGACTTGTGATTTGATGGCTGTCCTGGGCTCGAAGCTGATGTGGTAGCCGGAGAGTTCGGCTGCCCACTTGGCGATCCTCACCGATGCCTCCGGGTTTCTAAACAGTTCGCCGAGCCCCCTGTCTGAGGTGACGCGGACCTTGAATGCTTCAAAATAATGGCGCAGCTTGCGCGAGGACATAACGACTGCGTAGGCGATCTTTTCCAGCTCTGTCATGTTGCATTTGGACGGTGTTAGGACCTCGGAGACGTAATAAACAGGGCACTGTCTGACAGCGCCTTCGACTGTCTG
Organism: Zea luxurians; assembly: GCA_029449295.1. Taxonomy (NCBI): domain Eukaryota; kingdom Viridiplantae; phylum Streptophyta; class Magnoliopsida; order Poales; family Poaceae; genus Zea; species Zea luxurians. The sequence continues at coordinate 2,282,216 of JAOPSE010000140.1, read as the reverse complement.
CTCCTGCACTAGTGCCGCGCTGACCGCGTGCGGCGAAGCCGCGACATAGAGCAATAAGGGGAGCGAGGAGTCGGGGCTCGTGAGGGTGGCCAGCTCTGTTAAGTACTGTTTTAATGAGGCGAAGGCCGCTGCTTGCTCCGGCCCCCAAGCGAAGTCTTTTGCGCCGCGGAGAGTGTTGAGGAAAGGAAGACTTCGCTCGGCCGACCTGGAAATGAATCTGTTGAGAGCGGCCAATCTGCCTGTCAGACGCTGGACGTCCCTGGTGGACGGCGGAGGCGACATGTCGATGATGGCCTGGATCTTGGTTGGGTTGGCCTCGATGCCGCGGAGCGACACCAGGTAGCCCAATATCTTGCCCTGGCGAACACCGAAAACACACTTTTCCGACCGGGTCGAGGGCGGACCAGGCGAAGACATCTTTATTCTTGGCCAGGCAGCAGAGGAGCTTCTCTTCTTCATGCGAAGTAAGGTCTTCGCTGATAGTGACTGTCTGCTTGGGCGTGGCCTGATCGAGGGGGACAATCTTGGTCCCATCCTGACTCTGCAACTGAGCCCTGTCATGCTGCTTGTCAGTTGGGCTGGCGGGCGCAGGGACCTCGCACTGTGTCGTGAGACAGTGCACGTTCCTCCGCCCGGGCACGAAGTCCCGCTCTATGTTGCGCGCTGTTTGCTGGTCACCGCGGACTGTAATTACGCCTAGCGGGCCTGGTATCTTCATGCACAAATACAGTCCGTGGATGGCAGCTTCAAACTTATTGATGGAGCCCCGTCCCATGATGGCGTTGTATGGATATACCATATCCACAATGTCAAAAGTCACTTGCTCACTTCGGGCATTGGGTGCTACACCGAAGGAGAGGGGCAACTCTATTTTGCCGACGGGGAAGGTGCCTTTGCCGCCGAAGCCATACAACGGGTTGTCCGAAGGCTTAAGCAGGCTGTGGCTGATGCCCATGCGATCGAAGGCGTGGAGGAAGATGATGTCTGCCTGGCTGCCGTTGTCAACGAGGACCTTGTGTAGGTCCCAGCCTGCCACGCTGCAATTGATGACCATGGCATCGCAGTGGGGGGCGCTGCGCAAATCGACGTCCCGTGCGTCGAAGGTGAGCGGTACGTGGGACCACTTTGTCTGTACAACTGGGCCCGTGACGGCTACATGGTTTATGCTGCGGTAGTGGTCCCGCTTCTGCCGCTTGGTGTCGAAGTCGGTGCTGGACCCCCCAGTTATCATATGAATGACTCCGCGATAAGGTTGATCGGCGAAGTCCTCCTGCTTTGGGGCGTTGGGGATGTTTTGTTGTTGCTGGTGTGGTGGTGGAGGCGGAGGATGTACGATTTGTACTTCCTGATGATGTTGGTAAGCGTGGTGCGGTGGATGCGGGGCGGGAGCGTGGATATATGGTGGAGGGGGTGGCTGGTAGTTATGCGCGACAATTCTGGGGTTGTCGGCTGGCTGCGCCCTCGCCATTCTGTCTCTGGTGGCCGTCACTTCGGGGCAGTCTTTGGTTGGGTGGGCGCAGTCTTCGCCATGGAAAAGGCAGTAAAATCGGCGCGGTGGAGGGGGTGGCTGCGCACGCCCTCGGCCCCTGCCGCGAGTTCCACTTCCGCGGCCCTGGGGGGGATATTCCTGGCGGCGAAGGGGGTCAGCGGCCGGCTGCTGGTTGGCAATGTTGTGCACTTGCGACTGACCGCGGCCATCTCGACCGGAGTCTGGTTGCGGAGTTCTTGTCCACGTGCGGCTGGACTGTGGAGCGTCTTTTGGCTTCCGCTGGGACTCAATCTTGCGCTGGTGGAGCTCCTCGGATCTGGCATACTTTTCAAACAGCTGGTACAACTCTTGGAGGTTCTTCGGCGGGTCTCTGATGCAGTGGCTGTAAAGGACGCCAGCGCGAAGACCACTGATAGCATAGTGGATGGCAATCTAGTCATCGACTGAGGGTAGCTGTGACTTGAGTGTGAGGAATTTGCGGTAATATTCCCTCAGGGTCTCCCTCTCTAGCTGCTTGCAGAGCGAGAGCTCGGCCAGGGCGTCGGTGTCCGGGCGGTACCCTTGGAAGTTGAGGAGGAACTTGTCCCGGAGACTTCTCCAGGAATCGATGGACAGCGGAGGCAACCTGGTGAACCAGGTGAGCGCGGGGCCCTCGAGGGCGATGATGAAGGACTTCGCCATTGTGGCGTCGTCCCCCCCCCCCGGACGATGCGACGGCGACCTGGTAACTCATTATGTATTGAGCCGGGTCGGTGCTGCCGTTGTACTTGGGGTAGGTCCCAGCCCGGAAGTTAGCTGGCCACGGCGTCACTTGCAGGTGAGGCGCCAGGGGACTTCGCTCATCGAGATAATTGACCCCTTGGAATGGCGCGGCGTGCGGGAAAGTGAAGTCACGCTGGGGTAAACGCGGGTCCTCCGGTTGCGCGCGGTGTTGCAGGGGTGGCTCATGCTGTAGGCCGGGGTGGCCTTCGCGCGTGTCTTCGTTTTGTGCGCGCTGCTGGAGGGATGACTCGTGCTGCGGGCCGAGGTGGCCTTCGCGCTGCATCAGCGCGATCTCCCGCTCGAGTTCCTGGGCCTTGTGCTCTTCGTCGCGTATCATCTGCCGCACTTTGGCGAGTGCGGACACACGCTGGCGCTTGGCCTCCAATATCTCCTTCTGCCTCTGGAGGTTGCGGTTCTTGAGGCGCAGAGCGCGCAGCTGTAGCTGTTCTTCTGCGGAGATGCCGAGGACCTCACCGTCCTCGGCGAGGTTCGCGCCCTCCGGTGGTGCGAAGCCTGAGGGAGGTGCGAAGCCTGAGGGAGGTGCGAAGCCTGAGGGTGGTGCGAAGCCTGAGGGTTGTCCCTCAGGGTCGCAGGTGCGGAGGGTGTCGTCTTCAGTGGCCTCTTGGTGGGTGGATTGGGTGAGGGCGAGGGCCTTGCCCTTTCTTGCGGCGAGCAGTGCTGCCTTCGCAGCCTCGTCAGCCTTCGGGTTAGCTCTCTTGGGTGCCATCGCGGGTGGTTGTCTCGTAGCACGAACGGTGGGCGCCAAATGTTGGGCCTGTCTCTCGACAGCAAGGAGATCCAACACGGGTGAATTGCGATGGCAACAGGGCACTCGCGCGTGATGGCAAAAGCTCTGTTAATCTGGCCTCTCACGGGCACTGTGCGGGGGTATTTATAGGTATCCGAGTGCACGGCGCCTTGCGTTAAGGACGCATGTGCCCTCAGGTACCTAGTTTATCCCCAGAATATTCCCATAAAGCGGGGTTACAAGCTGTAATTACAAGTACACCTTTACAAATTAGGCCCGTAACACAAACGCGGCCACGCAGGGCCCGTTACAATGGGCCTGATCTCATGTGGGCCTCGGAGCTGACCGAGGCCGCGCCGTGGGGAGGCGTTGCCGCAGGCCTTCGTCTGGTGCCGAATCGAGCGAAGGGTCTCCATGTTGTCTCTGGTGCCGATGAAGCGAAGGGTGTCCCTGCCTGCTTTGTCTGTCAGGGCAGGGGCTAAGCGGTGGAGACTTCGGGCGAAGGGTGGCGTTTCTGCCTTCGCTCCAACAGGCATCGCTCTGATACCAGCTGTGATGGAACCTCTCAAGTCATTAGGCCCACCTACAGTTGTCCTTGTCCAACAGACCTTAGACAACCCTATAGGTGCCCCTGAATCACTTGACAAGTTCGGTATCTGCTTTTCTTACCTTTCCCAAGAGCGTTTTACCCATCACACAGACATTATAAATCATCGGAGATGCGAAAATGCGGAAGCGGTTACATAAACTTACCTTTATTTAAAAGTAAGATAGAGTTATAATATTACAGACCAGAAATATAATATACGAGTGCTGAGTATTATTATTACAAACCATGGGAGGCAAAAACCCCTCCCGATAAGTATCAAACAAAAGTTTTATGGAGGATCCTTTCCTCCCGCAGCTTTACTCCTAGTGTTCTTCCTTTGGTACCACCTTTGAACAGAAGCAACAAAAGTTTGTCGCTTCTTCACCTAAAAACAATAGGGAATAAAACCCTGAGTATGGAATTACTCAGCAAGTCTTACCCGACTAAAGAAAAGACTCTCAAGGGTATGTTGGCTTGAGGGAGTCAAGGTAAGGCTTAACAATAATCAAAGACTCTGTTTGCAAAAATGTTTACTAAAAGTGGATCCTTAAAAATCTAATTTTACTTGTCAGGTTAAGTCAGATTACCTGTATCTGGAGTTCTTTCTACCCTAGTTCAAACACTTACCCTGCACTAGCCAATTTCTTAACAACCCTTAATCTTTACTGGAGTTCTACATATAGGGCAGTGACCAAGTCTTCATAACCGCGAAGGTACGGCGATCCGAATCGATTATACTCAGCTGAGGATCTCCAATCACACGACATATGTAGCACTTAACCCTTGCATATGTCAACCCACCACCGGGGTTCTTAAGACCAAATCAGGTTCACGCCATCCAAGAGCACAGATACACCACCGTCCAGCCTCTTGCCACGGAGGGTACACACTACTCTCGCCATCTCTCCACTCCCATTGCGTGGTATCTTATTCTGGCCTTAGTCTGCCCGAGGCAAAGCTTACCCATGACGAGGCATGTGACCAGTTAAAGGGTCTTCGGTCAGCAAGCCTACATCGACACGGTCCTTAATCGACTCAGACGAAGACACTACACCGAGACTCTCTTCTCGTGCAAGTCACCCGCCCGGTCTTAGCTTAATTATTTCAAACCCAAAGTTTGGTACCTGACAGAGGTACATCTTTTCCGATGTTGAACCCATCATGGCCATGATGAATCCACCATCAAGTTTTATTTTCAAAAACATCCCTCCCACTTTGCACATCATCTTTTGTAAAAACAAAACATTTTGTTTTGCTAAAGCAAGACTAAGCATAAGAAAAACCTTTTGTAAAATAGGGATTCCAAGGAAGGTAATCAAATTCAAGGAAGGTAATGCAGGAATTGTTTTAGCATTCAACTCCTATCACCTAATGCATCAAGCAAGTGAGAAAGATTTTATAAGCATCAAGGAGGTGGCAAATGCACCGGGGCTTGCCTTGGTTTACAAGTGAATCAGGCTCAGATCCGCAGATGTCAAAATAGAAACAACTGCCTGCCTGATGTTCGGCAGGTGGTGGTGGCGAAGTCTTCTCTTCTTCTACTTCAACTTCTTCCTCGTTTTCTAAATATAACCATATATATATAAGAATGAATGTGGCAGAACTGCCCGAATTATTCCAACTTAAGTGCCTAAGTCCCGCCTTAGAGGCTAGACCACACTTAATTAGGAATAACACGTCAATCCCTCGGATCTAGTCCAACGAGGCCACTAACAGGATCAAGTACCACGTACTCACTCGATGGTGAGGCACAGAGCAAATACAATAAAGCATAAAACCGTACATTAGGTAGTATCAAATTTATTACATCATCATCGGAGTTTTAGCAAAAGTAGTTATCATTGTTCGAAGTGCAGCGGAATAAAACTAACGGTAAATAAACAGAGAGATGGGGAAGCCTGTCCCATCACTCCTCCTGCTCCTCCTCAGCCGAGGTAGGGTCCCACTCGACTGTCCAACCCGGTGGCAAGATGGACGGCCAAGTCACTCCAGCAACCATATCCTCCAGAGAACCTGTAAAATTATGCCACAAGCAAGGCTGAGTATACTAATACTCAGCTAGACTTACCCGGTGTGAGGAGTCTACTTGTTACTCAATGCCAAAAGCACTAGCTGAATCTAAAATCAAGTTTTAGCTTTTCTAGTTTTAGTGTGACTCTCTTAAGACTAAATGTGTACTATCTAAACATTCATAGTATCAAGCAATTTAGCAATCAACATCTTTTGCCAAATCAGCACATGTCCACTTGTTACTCAATGCAGTACAATGGATCAAGCAGTCTCATTAGCTGCAAGAAGCAGACAATTCGAATCGAGTTTTTATCCTTGCAAGGTAAACCTAAACACATGACGTGGTGAGGCACTCCGTCCCCACACACATCAACCGTCCCCATCGATTCCCTGGCAACAGACCAGGGCTCACCGCCTTGGCGCACAATGCCTCACTAACCCCGACTGTCGTCGTGCAGTGACCGCACTTGTACCCACCATAACCAGAATTGGAGACCACGTCTCAGGTCGCGTGAGGGACAAAGTCTGCGTGCAGGTTCACTCAGGTACTAGGCTTACCGATTTACCATATTTCTCGGCATGTGCTTAGTACGTTCAAACGCTTGACACAGGTATCTGCACGTTAATCCTTATTCAATTTTATCTCATAGACCACGCATCCCCATGGATCCGTGTCCACAAACCAACATCAGTATGATATGAAAGTGGGTACAATCAATGTCCTGACCTCGCGAGTGCTAGAAAAATCACTTGACTTCTACCGAGATCCCTAATTAGCAAAGCAGCTACTCGACCTAGCATACTAGTATCCATCTCAAGAAGGATTCCTGAGTTCATGCAACTAGGATTTCAACCAACTCCTACACTTAAGTGCACAATACAAGCCTACAAACATTAAGTGTAGTAGAATAACATATAGAATAGGTTATGCATAAAACCGGGGCTTGCCTTCCAAAGCTGGGGCAGGCAGATCCTCTAGGGCAGACTCTGGTGCTGGATCTGGGGCTACCTCCTGAGCAACTCCTTGCTCCGGCACGAGGACGTACTCTCCGTCAGTGAGGTTGCAATCTATCGAATGCAATGAATAATAATATGTATGCTATGATTATGCAGGATTTAGTAATCATTATGATAAGTGAAGAAAAACTAAGTTAGTTAGTAACTTAGGGTTTCCTGGTTATACGGGGCTCTTGGTAGTTTATGCTTACTATTTTAGGTTTGGGTTTTGGTCTTGGGATAAGCATAGTGGATTGAGACTTGGATTTCCCTGAGATGTTTTAGTAGGCATTTAAGGGGTTTTGCTGGTTGGGTTAGGGTAACATTAATCTCCACTATTAATTCCCCTTTTTCATTTTCTATTTGTGAAATCTAGTGTGGGTTTGAACTTCAACAGTGATTTAACTTTTTCCAAAAATTCTGCAAAAATTGCAGTGGGTTACTAGTTGTCACTGTAGCTTGTCCTATAAATTTGAGGTGGGTACTAATTTAGACACTACTTATACAAAATTGACAAAGACAAGCCTACAAAGGGCATTTTACACTATAGCTGTGATTTAATTGAGGTTTCTGTACCCAATTTTATTTTTGTCCAGATACATAGGTGATATTAGGCCTCTGTGTCAAAAATCACAGAAAAAAGCCTACTGGGTATTTAGTTGTGGATTTCTAAAGTTTTATGCCAAAAAGGTGCTTATAACTAACTTGTTATTTGAAAAATATCAAACAACAGATTTCATATTTTTCCTAGGTTTATAATAACAAAACATTAGTTATCCCAAGGGTTGGGGTGTTTTCTCCTCGGGGCTATTTTTCTAGGGTTTTTCTAAGGTTTCCTTGTTTTTCTAAATTAACAGGTATCTCCTTTCTTTTGCACTAAACAAGGGTATAATAAATTTTTCTAGTAAACTATACTGAATAAGGGAGCTAACAAAAATGTGGGTGCTTCGGTTCTTATTATAAACTACCTTTATTATTTTTTTCTAACTTTAGGCTAAAAATGATTTAATTGGTAAACTCTACCTTAACTTGGTGTACAGAGGGGTTTATTATTTTTAAACAGGTTAGGAAGTGATTAAGTACTTCTCTAAATTTTCTTAACCCCAGTCTAATTGTGTAGCTATTTTTCCTTATTTCTTTTAGCTTTTGACCATTTAATCATTTAAATCAAAACTTTAAAGTTTTCTGTAACACTTAGGGGTTTTATATTTTTCCTAAGTAGTTTACATTGTTTAGGATCTGGCAAAATTGGTTTGATTTGATTTGGGTAAACCAAACTGAAGTTATGAATTTTTCAAGTTCTGTTTGGATTTAAATCAGAATATTTAAAAGGTTTCCTGGAAAACTACTTTGCATCGAAGACCCTGGGTTCTTACTAAACTAATTCCTTCAGTTATACCCTTGCGCCACTATTTCCCTGAGTCACTGACAGCGCACAAAACCCCCTGCCCTTTTCTTCTTCTTCTTCGCGGTCCCTCCCCTTAAGTAAACAGTAACCGCGGAAAGGAAAAGAATGGTGCGGTTCACCGGTGGCGTGAAAGGTCCGGTGAGGGGCGAGGTTGGCTTCGGGAGGTTTTGGCGGTCACAGCGGTGTACGGCTCGACGGCGGTGGTGGTCGGAATCGACCGGTCCACGTGCGCAGGCGGGTGAACTCGTCGACGGCGAGTGCTCCGGCCTAACCACGGCGATCTAGTTCAATTAAACGACACGATGAGCTCCACGGGATGACATAGAGGCTATGTGCGCAGGGAATCGGAAAATGGTGCAGAGACTTACCCGGTCTACGTTCACCGGCGATCGGGTGAAGTCCGGCGACCGTGGACTAGCTTCTCCGGTGAGGCAAAGTCCGATTCCTTGCATGGGGAGCTTCACCGAGGCACGCACAACCTATTCCGAGGGTCGGACGAGGTCGGGAGAGTCTCTACTGGCCGGTCTACGGTGGCGGGGGTTCGGGTGGCCGCGGGCACGCCGTGCGCGGGGCAAAGCCGGTGATCTGGTGCTCCGGTGAGGTCGAGCGTGCGTGGAGGGGTACGGTCGAAGTCTCTGGGGGCTTTATAGGCGCGGGCGCGGGCAACGGCACCGGCTCGGCCTTGGCGTGATGCGAGGCACGCGGGGGCGCGCGTCGGGCATGCTCTGGCGAGCTCAGAGCGCGTCGAACACGTGTGTGTTTGCTTCTGCCCTTGTTCAACGGCCGATTGGAGCATTTTAGCGGGAAGATCTTGGCAAAACCGCTGTACACGATCTGTTCCCTGCACCATATCGTACATTTTTGATGTGTGCCTCCAGCCAAGATACGGTCGGGGTAGGGAGAGATAGGGGTGAGAAGTGGCCTATGTCTTAGCTGTCCAAACCGAGACAAAACTTGTGCCAAGTCATGTCAAACGACTTAGGGTTGGGTTCAAACTTTTTCAGGGTATTCTAGAGATATTTTGGCACCACTTTGTCAATTGGGTCAAATGGTTTTGAAGTTTTAATGGTGGTGAACATGTTTGATCTTTGGCCAAAGGTTGGTTTTGGACTTAGACAATTTCTGATTTTTCTTTTGTGCTCAACCCTTTTGTGAACCTTGTGGGGTTTTTCTGAAATCTTTTTGGGGTTACTTTCTTACTATTATTTGTAGGGTATTAAGTGTACTACAACTTTTATAATTGGCCCAAGTCACGATCATGTGGTTTTCATAACCTTTTGATCATACTTACTTCTAGTGCTCCACTTGCTCAAAGGGATTTGGATTAGGGTTTGGGAAATTCTCCTCCTCATATGTGCATGACAAACCAAGGTATAACTTTTAAGATGGGTTACACTTATTTAGGATCTTGATTTCCAAGTTTGCAGTTCTTCACTCAAGTTAAGTCACATGTGATGATGAGCTTTCCTTGTGTAGTCCTTAGTGGAACTCCCAAGTAACACCTGGGGTGTTACAGCCCTCCCCCTTAAAGGAATCTCGTCCCAAGATTCTAGGTAGAGTCCCTTTGGAGGGGTGCCATGAAGGTGCGCTGGCGGGTTGCTCCTTCCTTTGTCTAAGTTTCTCTAGTTAACTGCTCTTCGAATGTCATCCTCTTTGCAACTTCAGAAGGAAGTCCTTCTCACGTTATTTTCCAAACTTACTATACCTTTAACAACTAAGTTTTTCTTATAGTTAGATTCAAAGGGCAGGTGGGGGTGGGTTTTGGGGTTACGTACCGACTCCCTTGGGCAGAAAGTCGGGGAAGCGAGAGCATAGAAAATCCTCAGTCTCCCATGTAGCTTCTTCTACTGAATGGTGACTCCACTGAACCTTATACATTCTGATCGATCTTGCCCGCGTTGATCTCTCCTTTTGGTCCAATACCTTGACGGGGTGCTCTTGATAAGACAAGTCTGGTTCTACCTCAATTTCTGGTTCAGGTAGCACTTCCGTGGGTAAGCGGACACATTTCCGTAGCTGAGATACATGGAACACATCATGAACCGCTGACATGTGGGGTGGCAACTTCAATTGATATGCTACAGGTCCACAAGTTTCCCTGATCTCATAGGGTCCAATGTAGCGAGGATCTAACTTGCCCTTGATTCCAAATCTCTGGACACCTTTGATGGGTGACACTTTAAGGTAAACGTGATCTCCCACTTCAAACTGTAGAGGCTTCTTTCTCTTGTTGTGATATCTCTTTTGCCTGGCCTGAGCAGCTTCTAGGTTCTTCTTTATAACTCTGACCTTTTCCTCTGCTTCAAGTACCAAGTCTGGTCCAAATATTTCTCTTTCTCCAGCTTGTGACCAATTTAGCGGTGTCCTACACCTTCTCCCATATAATGCTTCAAAAGGTGCCATCTTCAAGCTGGACTGGTAGCTGTTATTATAAGAGAACTCTGCCAACGAAAGACACTTGTCCCAATCCTTTCCATAGTGTAGCACACATGCCCTCAACATGTCTTCCAAAATCTGATTCACCCTTTCTGTCTGACCATCTGTTTGAGGATGGTATGCTGAACTTCTTATTACATGGGTCCCAAGTGATTTTTGGAGCTGCTCCCAAAAGTGTGCCACAAACAGTGCTCCCCTGTCAGACACAATGGTCTTCGGAATTCCATGCAAACGCACTATTTGATCAACATAGATTTCTGCATATTTCTCTGCCTTGTGGGTGGTATGCACTGGCAAGAAGTGAGCTATCTTGGTCAACCTATCCACAATGACCCAGATGGAATCATGGTGCTAGGAGGTGTTGGGCAATCCTACGATAAAATCCATGCAGATATCTTCCCATTTCCAGGATGGCGTGGGGAGGGGTTGTAAAGGGCCTGCTACCTTCAAATGATTGGCCTTGATCCTCTAGCAGGTGTCACATTCTGATATATACTTCACAATTTCCCTCTTCATTCTGGTCCACCAGTATAAGGATCTAAGATCATGGTACATCTTGTTACTACTGGGGTGCATGGAAAATTTGGATAGGTGAGCTTCATCCAATACCTTCTTTCTGAGCTCAGGGTTCTTGGGAACAACCAATCGGTCTCCAAACCATAGGATTCCCTTGCTGTCCTGGCGGAAGCATTTGTATTTTTCTGCCTTCTGCTTGATCATTTCCTTAATGACCTGAACACCCTTGTCACCAATCTACGCCATGACTATTTGCTCTTGTAAGGTGGGCTCCACTGAAATATAATTTAGAGCACCAGAGGAAACAACTTCTAGGTTCAACTTGCACAACTCATCACATAGGGTGGTAATTCTTGCATCCATGTTCATACAATTGCACTGGGCCTTCCTGCTCAAGGCATCTGCCACAACATTGGCCTTGCCCAAATGGTAATGCACCTCCAAATCATAGTCCTTGATTATCTCTAACCATCTTCTCTGCCTCATATTAAGATCATCCTGAGTGAAAATGTACTTGAGACTCTTATGATCAGTGTAAATGTTACAGTGAGCTCCCATCAAGTAATGTCTCCATAACTTGAGAGCATGAACCACAGCTGCTAACTCTAGATCATGTGTGGGGTAGTTCTGCTCATGGGGTCTGAGTGCTCGGGAGGCATAAGCAATGACTCGGTTGTCCTGCATTAAGACACATCCCAATCCTGTACCGGAAGCATCGCAATAAACTTCAAAGGGCTTGGTGTTGTCAGGTTGAGCTAGCACTGGTGCTGTTGTCAAGTGCTGCCTCAGTGTATGAAAAGCATCCTCACACTTCTGGCTCCAATCATACTTGACTCCCTTCTTCAACAGTTTAGTCATTGGCTTGGCAATTCTGGAGAAATCCGGAATAAATCGTCGGTAATACCCTGCCAATCCCAGAAAACTCCGAATCTGTCTCACTGTGGTAGGAGGCTTCCAATTCATTACCTCTTGTACCTTCTCAGGATCAACTAATATCCCATTCTGAGAAATTGTGTGACCCAAAAATTTTATTTCCTTCAGCCAGAATTCACACTTGGACAATTTAGCATACAACCGATGGTCACGCAGTCTCTGAAGTACAGTGTGCAAATGCTTAGCGTGCTCAGCTTCATTCTTGGAATACACTAGAATGTCATCAATGAAAACCACCACAAATTTGTCCAATTCTGGCATGAACACTGAGTTCATCAGATACATGAAATAAGCTGGGGCATTGGTCAGCCCAAAAGACATCACCAAAAACTCATAAAGCCCATATCTGGTGGAGAAAGCCGTCTTGGGAATATCACTGGCACGGATCTTGATTTGATGGTAGCCTGAGCGAAGGTCTATCTTGGAGAACACTTGGGCTCCCACCAACTGATCAAACAAAACATCAATGCGGGGCAGTGGGTATTTGTTCTTGATGGTCACCGCATTGAGAGGGCGGTAATCAACACACATTCTCAAACTTTCATCCGTCTTCTTTACAAACAAGGCTGGGCATCCCCAAGATGAAGTACTTGGGCAAATGAACCCCTTATCCAACAACTCTTGCAGCTGCTTTTTCAACTCTGCTAACTCTGCTGGAGGCATCCTATATGGTCTCTTGGATATAGGTGCAATTCCGGGTTGCAATTCAATCGCGAACTCGATGTCTCTGTCAGGTGGCATCCCTGGCAATTCATCCGGAAAAACATCTAGGTAGTCACAGACTACGGGGATCTTCTCAACAGGTGACTCTATCATGGTGAAGGCACAGGAACGGGTACATCCCTGGTCGGGTAGGTACAAGGTGATCTCGCCATCCAGCGGGGAGTGGATTTCTACGACTCTGGCTGCGACATCAATCACCGCGTGGTTTTGTGATAACCAATCAGTCCCCAGGATGATATCCACGCTATCCAATCCCATTATCAAGAGAGTAGTTTTAAATATGAAGCTACCCAACCTTATAGGTACGTGTCTATTGATCTGATAGGTGGCAACCCTGCCTCCGGGTGTAGAAATTGTGATACCCCCATTGGTGTGGTGAAAAGGTAACTGACACTTGTCACTAAATTTGGTACTGATAAAACTGTGTGATGCACCAGAATCAAAAAGAATAATTGTGAGATAATTCAAAACTGAAAAGATACCAGTCAAGACGGGTGCTCCCTCTGGAATATCAGCCATGGTGGTGAAGTTCAGCCTGCCCTGCCTCACTTGCACCTTCTGTCTCTTGCCTTGATTCTGGTTGGCATTCTGTCCCTGCCTCTGCTGGTTTCTGGGGCAATTCTTGGCATAATGCCCAGTGTTACCACAAGTGAAACACTTGTTGTCATTGGCTTGGCGGTACTGCTACTGCTGTGGCTGATTGTTCCTCTGAACTGGAAACTGGGTGCGGTTGGGTGCCTGCTGCTGCTGCTGTGGCCGGATCACCCAACGTCCTTGCTGCTGTGGAGGTCCTCTGCTCTAAGTGTTAGATACGATCTTGAAGCACTGTGGCTGAGCTGAAGGTCCTGCCACAGGGGTCTTTCTCTTCTTTTCTGCCTGACGAGTTGTGATACAGTCCTCCTGAGAAATGGCCATGTTGACTAACTCATTATAGCTGTTGGCCCTAACTGTGTTGAGATGGTTATGGAGCTTAGTGCTAAGCCCCCTCCTGAACCTGTCCCTCTTCTTCTCATCGGTGTCTGCATGATATCCGGCGTACTGGCATAGGTCATTGAAGGCCTGAGCATACTGTAACACTGTCCGGTTTCCCTGAGTGAGTGCCAGGAACTCATTGAGCTTGAGGTTCATAATGCCTGCTGGAATATGGTGTCCCCTGAAAGCTGCCTTGAACTCTCTCCAATCCACTTCATGGTCAACTAGTTGCATAGCAAGGTAGTGGTCCCACCATGTCCACACGGGTCCGCGAAGCTGCTGGGTGGCGAACCTGACCTTAGTCACCTCTGAACAAACTCCATTGAGTAGTGGGAATTTGGATTCCACCACCCTAAGCCATACATCAGCATCAAGTGGGTCCTCGGCCCTGGTGAACAGTGGTGGCTGGGTACTGAGGAACTCCTGATAAGTGGCTGCCGCGGGGTGTCGCTGATGATCACCACCACCATAATGCTGAGGTGGTGGCTGACGCTGAGCTAACTGTCGCAAGATCTCGTTCTGCTGAGCCATCAGCTCCTATTGAGTAGGAGGCGGTGGCGGTGGTGGAGGAATGCGTTCGTTCTGCCAACGACGCTCTCTTCCTGCCATCTGAAAAATTATGCACATTCCCAACATTACATTTCCGAGGCCCAAAATTAAATCGTGGTGAAAGAGTCACATGGATGAAACCAATATATGCTTGCATAATTATGAAAGATTCCACAGGGCATAAACTTTTCTTCTTAAATTAAAACTGGCACCATTCATCATCCACATTTCCAAAAGAGTTTGCCATGATTACATTAGTAACTCAAAAGACTCAACTCTACCTAGCCTAGTACCCCAAGGGTGCAAAAGCTAAGCTAGCTTCGAGGAGTTCTACCATCACAGACTTCTAACTCTATCTCTGCGACCTAGTGAGCAAACGAGGCAACGCTCGACTCGGGAGAAGGTGGCCTCCCCGAGCCAGCAGTGTCCAAGCTGGAGGCAGGCTCCTCTCCTCCCTCGATATCGACATCCTCGTTGGCCTCCATGTCCTGGATCTCCTGGTGATGCATATCGAGGTGCTGGTTAGCCTCTGCAAGCTGCTGCTGGGTGTTGATCAACTGATCTTCGAGAACCTCAATGGTGTTCTCCCTGGTTCCCACTAGCTCCTCAAGCTTGTGGATCTCATCTGACAACTGCTCCACTTGTAGATCTTTTTCCACCATCTCAGTGGACAAGTCAACCACAAGCTCCTCTCTGTTATCCAAGGTGATCTTGGTAGCCTCCAATAGCGCCATCAGATGAGACATTGCTTCTCCACGCATCACTTGCAGACGATACAGGGCATTCATGCACCGCACCGTCAAGTGAGCAGTCTGACCTAGGTAGATAGCCCAAATATCCTTGGCATGCTCCACTCGATCCTTCCACATTGGGTCGTCCTCCTTTTCCGCAGGGAACAACCCAATGGGGTGAGTGGACAGCTCCAAGGGGTGGAATCCGTAGAAGGTGGTCAGTCCGTGAAGAGCAATCGCCTCGATAGTATCCTCAGCCCTGTATCCAAAAGACTCGGAGTCCAGCGAACGCCAGCCTGGCTGCAGGGGATGAGGCTCCAGGGTCATCCTCACCCTACAGCGGGGCACTCGGTGCTTCTCAAACAGCCGCACCGCGTACTGGGGAGGCGTCACGTAACCAGCTCCCTGAAGTACCTCCCACAAGATACGGGGAAAACCCTCTTGTGCAAGCCCATCAGTGTGGGACTGTGCATTCCCTTCGTCCGAGGATCCGTGAGAAGTCATCTGTGTACGGTTAAGCGTAAGTAAAAGAAAAAGAATTATAACATAAAAAAGGGACCGCGATTTCGCCTCTCCAAAACTACGACAATGGTACTGGGGTACTTAATTTGTTATTACTATGTATTAAGGTTCTTACCCACTTATTAAATAGTTTAATTAAGGATGCATGCATGCTCATCCTAACGATCTCACGTCAACTTAGAGGGAATAGGAAGGAACTCCCATCCCTTATAGTAGCCTGTAGGGCTTACCTAACTAGCCACCTAGCTACCCCTCTATCATCCTAAGGCTTCACATCCTAGGTCTATCCTGATCGTCCTACGATCTATCCAACATTTGTTTCTATCAAGTTTTATTTTGAGAAAGGAGGGTATTTATAGTTTATTGATTCCTCTGTGGTGGTACGAGCTCCGATACCAGCTGTGGCGGAACTGCTCGAATTATTCCAACTTAAGTGCCTAAGTCCCGCCTTAAAGGCTAGACCACACTTAATTAGGAATAACACATCAATCCCTCGGATCTAGTCCGACGAGGCCACTAACAGGATCAAGTACCACGTACTCACTCGATGGTGAGGCACAGAGCAAATACAATAAAGCATAAAACCGTACATTAGGGAGTATCAAATTTATTACATCATCATCGGAGTTTTAGCAAAAGTAGTTATCATTGTTCGAAGTGCAGCGGAATAAAACTAACGGTAAATAAACAGAGAGATGGGGAAGCCTGTCCCATCACTCCTCCTGCTCCTCCTCAGCCGAGGTAGGGTCCCACTCGATTGTCCAACCCGGTGGCAAGGTGGACGGCCAAGTCACTCCAACAACCATATCCTCCAGAGAACCTGTAAAATTATACCACAAGCAAGGCTGAGTATACTAATACTCAGCTAGACTTACCCGGTGTGAGGAGTCTACTCCTCTACCTCTAGACATGCAGCTGTTTGGCTGAGGGGTTTAGTTTGCCAAAAGCACTAGCTGAATCTAAAATCAAGTTTTAGCTTTTCAAGTTTTAGTGTGACTCTCTTAAGACTAAATGTGTACTATCTAAACATTCATAGTATCAAGCAATTTAGCAATCAACACCTTTTGTCAAATCAGCACATGTCCACTTGTTACTCAATGCAGTACAATGGATCAAGCAGTCTCATTAGCTGCGAGAAGCAGACGATTCGATTCGAGTTTTTATCCTTGCAAGGTAAACCTAAACACACGACATGGCGAGGCACTCCGTCCCCACACACATCAACCGTCCCCATCGATTCCCTGGCAACAGGTCAGGGCTCACCGCCTTGGCGTACAATGCCTTACTGACCCCGATTGCCGTCTACCGCACTTGTACCCACCATAACCGGAATGGGAGACCACGTCTCAGGTCGCGTGAGGGGCAAAGTCTGCGGGCAGGTTCACTCAGGTACTAGGCTTACCGATTTACCATATTTCTCGGCATGTGCTTAGTATGTTCAAACGCTTGACACAGGTATCCGCACGTTAATCCTTATTCAATTTTATCTCGTAGACCACGCATCCCCATGGATCTGTGTCCACAGACCAACATCAATATGATATGAAAGTGGGTACAATCAATGTCCTTACCTTGCGCGAGTGCTAGAAAAATCACTCGACTTCTACTGAGATCCCTAATTAGCAAAGCAGCTACTCGACCTAGCATACTAGTATCCATCTCAAGAAGGATTACTGAGTTCATGCAACTAGGGTTTCAACCAACTCCTACACTTAAGTGCACAATACAAGCCTACAAACATTAAGTGTAGTAAAATAACATATAGAATAGGTTATGCATAAAACCGGGGCTTGCCTCCCAAAGCTGGGGCAGGCAGATCCTCTAGGGCAGACTCTGGTGCTGGATCTGGGGCTACCTCCTGAGCAACTCCTTGCTCCGGCACGAGGACGTACTCTCCGTCAGCGAGGTTGCAATCTATCGAATGCAATGAATAATAATATGTATGCTATGATTATGCAGGATTTAGTAATCATTATGCTAAGTGAAGAAAAACTAAGTTAGTTAGTAACTTAGGGTTTCCTGGTTATACGGGGCTCTTGGTGGTTTATGCTTACTATTTTAGGTTTGGGTTTTGATCTTGGGATAAGCATAGTGGATTGAGACTTGGATTTCCCTGAGATGTTTTAGTAGGCATTTAAGGGGTTTTGCTGGTTGGGTTAGGGTAACATTAATCTCCACTATTAATTCCCCTTTTTCATTTTCTATTTGTGAAATCTAGTGTGGGTTTGAACTTTAACAGTGATTTAACTTTTTCCAAAAATTCTGCAAAAATTACAGTGGGTTACTAGTTGTCACTGTAGCTTGTCCTATAAATTTGAGGTGGTTACTAATTCAGACACTACTTGTACAAAATTGACAAAGACAAGCCTACAAAGGGCATTTTACACTATAGTTGTGATTTAATTGAGGTTTCTGTACCCATTTTTATTTTTGTCCAGATACATAGGTGATATTAGGCTTCTATGTCAAAAATCACAGAAAAAGGCCTACTGGGTATTTAGTTGTGGATTTCTAAAGTTTTATGCCAAAAAGGTGCTTATAACTAACTTGTTATTTGAAAAATATCAAACAACAGATTACATATTTTTCCTAGGTTCATAATAACAAAACATTAGTTATCCCAAGGGTTGGGGTGTTTTCTCCTCAGGGCTATTTTTCTAGGGTTTTTCTAAGGTTTCCTTGTTTTTCTAAATTAAAAGGTATCTCCTTTCTTTTTCACTAAACAAGGGTATAATAAATTTTTCTAGTGAACTATACTGAATAAGGGAGCTAACAAAAATGTGGGTGCTTCCTAGTTCTTATTTTAAACTACCTTTATTATTTTTTATAACTTTAGGCTAAAAATGATTTAATTGGTAAACTCTACCTTAACTTGGTGTACAGAGGGGTTTATTATGTTTAAACAAGTTAGGAAGTGATTAAGTACTTCTCTAAATTTTCTTAACCCCAGTCTAATAGTGTAGCTATTTTTCCTTATTTCTTTTAGCTTTTGACAAGTTAATCATTTAAATCAAAACTTTAAAGTTTTCTGTAACACTTAGAGGTTTTATATTTTTCCTAAGTAGTTTACATTGTTTAGGATCTGGCAAAATTGGTTTGACTTGATTTGGGTAAACCAAACTGAAGTTATGAATTTTCAAGTTCTGTTTGGATTTAAATTTAAATCAGAATATTTAAAAGGTTTCCTGGAAAACTACTTTGCATCGAAGACCCTGGGTTCTTACTAAACTAATTCCTTCAGTTATACCCTTGCGCCACTATTTCCCTGAGTCACTGACAGCACACAAAACCCCCTGTCCTTTTCTTCTTCGCGGTCCCTCCCCTTAAGTAAACAGTAACCGCGGAAAGGAAAAGAATGGCGCGGCTCACCGGCGGCGTGAAAGGTCCGGCGAGGGGCGGGGTTGGCTTCTGGAGGTTCTGGCGGTCACAGCGGTGTACGGCTCGACGGCGGTGGTGGTCGGAATCGACCGGTCCACGTGCGCAGACGAGTGAACTCGTCGGCGGCGAGTGCTCCGGCCTAACCACAGCGATCTAGTTCAATTAAACAGCACGATGAACTCCACGGGATGACGTAGAGGCTATGTGCGTAGGGAATCGGAAAATGGTGCAGAGACTTACCCGGTCTACGTTCACCGGCGATCGGGTGAAGTCCGGCGACCGTGGACTAGCTTCTCCGGTGAGGCAAAGTCCGATTCCTTGCTTGGGGAGCTTCACCGAGGCACGCACAACCTATTCCGAGGGTCGGACGGGGTCAGGAGAGTCTCTACTGGCCGGTCTACGGTGGCGGGGGTTCGGGTGGCCGCGGGCACGCCGTGCGCGGGGCAAAGCCGGTGATCTGGTGCTCCGGTGAGGTCGAGCGTGCGCGGAGGGGTACGATCGAAGTCTCTGGGGGCTTTATAGGCGCGGGCGCGGGCAGCGGCGCCGGCTCGACTTTGGCGCGATGCGGGGCACGCGGGGGCGCGCGTCGGGCGTGCTCTGGCGAGCTCAGAGCGCGTCGAACACGTGTGTGTTTGCTTCTGCCCTTGTTCAACGGCCGATTGGAGCATTTTAGCGGGAAGATTTTGGCAAAACCATTGTACACGATCTCTTCCCTGCACCATATCCTACCTTTTTTATGTGTGCCCCCAGCCAAGATACGGTCGGGGTAGGGAGAGATAGGGGTGAGACGTGGCCTATGTCTTAGCTGTCCAAACCGAGACAAAACTTGTGCCAAGTCGTGTCAAACGACTTAGGGTTGGGTTCAAACTTTTTTAGGGTATTCTAGAGATATTTTGGCACCACTTTGTCAATTGGGTCAAATGGTTTTGAAGTTTGAATGGTGGTGAACATGTTTGATCTTTGGCCTAAGGTTGGTTTTGGACTTAGACAATTTCTGATTTTTCTTTTGTGCTCAACCCTTTTGTGAACCTTGTGGGGTTTTTCTGAAATCTTTTTGGGGTTACTTTCTTACTATTATTTGTAGGGTATTAAGTGTACTAAAACTTTTATAATTGGCCCAAGTCATGATCATGTGGTTTTCATAACCTTTTGATCATACTTACTTCTAGTGCTCCACTTGCTCAAAGGGATTTGGATTAGGGTTTGGGAAATTCTCCTCCTCATATGTGCATGACAAACCAAGGTATAACTTTTAAGATGGGTTACACTTATTTAGGATCTTGATTTTCAAGTTTGCAGTTCTTCACTCAAGTTAAGTCACATGTGATGATGAGCTTTCCTTATGTAGTCCTTAGTGGAACTCCCAAGTAACACCTGGGGTGTTACAATGAATGCCCATGAAATGCTTATGAAGATGCAAAGATAGTAAAAGTTTATTTTCTAGAGTCTTGAATATAATTTTCTTTAACGGTTCTCCGAGAACTTAAGGTTTCCGGAGTTAGTAAAGGAATTCAAAGGGCAGGGGTAGGGTTTTGGGCTCTAAGTATCAAATAAGGTCCAAATCATACCAAATCCTACCCAAAGATTCTAAATAATGTTTAAAGTTCATATAAAAAGTTTGGGGATTTTTGGAATTATTATTGATTTTCTAAAAATCCAGAAACAATGTTTTAGGCTATTTTAAATGCTCCAAAATTCCCTATTTGACCTAAAAATCATGAAATTATTTTTATTAAATTCTATGGAAAATTAGGTATCTAGCAAAATTGGTTTGACATTTTTACCATTTTTCTACAATTTTCTAAAATTGTTTTAGTTCTGGCAGAAAAAAAAGAAAAACGGTGAACAGTCCTGGGCCGAATCCAGCCCAGACGGCCCAAACCCTGGTGGAAAGCGCGCGCCCACGCCCGCGCGCTGCGGACTTTGAAAAAATGTCCACATGATTCAACTATTTTATTAAGAGTCCTAGCTACTATTCCCTATGTCGCTGACGTTTTCACTTAAACCCTCCGCCTTTCTGTTCTTTACACGCCGAGATCCTCGACGGTGAGTGGCGTTGCAGAGCTCCGGCGAGCTCACGTACCGGCTGATTCGCGCAAGGACCGGCGCCCTTCTTTGGCCTAAACCAAATTCGGGATCTAATGAACGTTTCCCCCAACTTAATTCCAAGAATAGTTACCGGGTTGGCTCTAGCCACGGCGACCGTGGGCGTCACGGACAGTTGAACGCGTTCCCGACGATTAAGGCGGACTTAGTGTAATTGGGTTAGTCGAGGAGCATCAGGGAAGCATACTAATGCTGAAACAAGGCAGCATAGAGCATGAACCGACCTGAATTGCGCTGGCCACGGCGAGGTGTTCTTGCGGTGTGTTTGAGCAGATTTGGGGGCCCTGTAAAATTCGAGCTTGCTGGTGATCAACTGAGGGTAATACTGGGTGGCTGGGTGTGTGATGATCTTGCGGAGCTTATGGAGGGCTCAATTTATACTAAGCGAGAGCGGTGGCCGGGAATTGCAGCGATGACGCGCGACGGTCAGAGGAGGGGGAGTTCACTAGCGCAGTGGATTGGTGTCCTATACCGTGGCATTCACTCCGGTGATCAACGAAGAACTAAAGCAGGTCACGGCGATTCGGTGGAGATGCCAAGACACGCGGCACAAGGCCGGAAGGCGGCGGTCACCGGCGATCTCATCTTAATCCATCGCGGCGAACGTGGTACGGTGGCCGGAATAATTTACTGGCCGGAGCTTATCCACGGCGGCGTGACTCCGAGCGTTATCCGATCAACCCGAGCATGAATCGAAATGGTGACGGCACGAATCGCGGCGGAGAGATCGTCGGCGGCGAGAAACTGAGCTGGCGGTCAGATCTACTTCAGATATTGTACCATGGCCATTCCTCATTCAGTGCACCTGACAATCAAAGTTTAGGGTGAATTTTCTCTTAATTTTATGTAGTAACATGATCGACACTCTTAGCAAAGTTATAGCTCTAGGATCCAGCTATAATCTTGGTATAGCAACCCTAGGCAAATTCTTGCTCGATCATGCCTGAATTCGTGCCCAAAGTTCTTGCAGTTGCACTGTTAGTCTGAAATTCAGACATCAAATAGCCTGACATCCCATCTTTGGGTGCATTTTTCTCCAATTTCTTCATAACAACCATGCCTACTCTCTTAAGCAAAGTTATTCTCCTTTGATAGGTCTACAATGTTGATGTGGTGATCTAGGGCAAAATCCTTCTTGTTTGGAAGTTACAAGGTCACAAAGATGAACTCAAAACACTGAATTTCAGACTTAGCTTTAGAACTCAAATAGGGTCCTTTTGCAAATAGGTCCAAAATTCAGGGTTTAGCTTGCAAATCTTCGTGATTTTGAACCATATGACTTAAGATACCTTACTTTCATAGTTTTTGCACTTTAGTCCAAAAGTGCACTATTTTTGCACTTAGCCCCCTAGGGTTTAGGTCTAAGGTTTTCTAGGGTTCCTTTTTAGGGTTTTTGGTGTTTCAGGGGTGTGAATATAATTTAGGTCCATTCTTAGTAACATTTCATGACTATTTAACTTAAGCTTTAGGGTTTTCTCTATTTGGATTTTGTTTTACCCTTCTGAACCCCATTCAGGGTTAAGTACCCTACACTAAGGTTTTATTTGCAAAATGTCATCTCAATACAACTTGTTTGAAACTTTTACCTAGTGAATGCATTCTAGGTGTGTCAAACACATGAAATGCTAATGCTGATGATGTTATGCTCAAGTTTTAGTGATAGTAACACCAGGGGTGTTACAATAACCTTGCTTCATACCTAGTTTAACCTCTCAAATTTCATTCCTGCTTTGATGCATTTCTGTTAAATCTGGGTGAAGTAATAATCTTATCAAAGAGCTTAAAGCTTACCTTGTAACGAGGATAAGCTACCTTTATTTCAAAGGTGGAGGTTCCTTAAGCTTCTTTGAATCCTTACGGGTAAATGCTTTAAATGTTTATAACATGCTTTCTTAAGTGCACAATCTGTCATCAGCCTCATGTTTATGTTATGACACATTGCACTTCACAATTTCTATGATATAGATATGTTCTCATTAACCTCATTATGTGCATTAGGCATTTAAGGCCAAAATATGTACTCCTCTCAAGGCACATACTTAGGGGGAGCAATCTATATTATAGAACTATGATAAAGCTTAATTGATATATCTTTGGATCTTATATATCTCTTTCAGTTGGTACTTGCTCTCAATTCATATTTTTGCTTATACCAAAGTTCAATGTGTAGAACTTGTATCCTCAGACCGTACATGTTCTAAAGTGCATTAATCTACAAATTTTCATCACTTGTATGCACAAGTTTAGGGGGAGCAATTCTCTACACATTAAATCTTTGAGACTAACCATTCTTTCAGTATATGTTGTGCTTAGTCTCAAATTGAAAGGGAAATGGAGTTTTGAGCAAAGGGAGCGCTTCCACTTCATATTCGTTTAGTATCAGACACCCTTGCTAAAAACTCGTGTACTTCAATTCCTTATTGAAAAAGGCCTCAAAATTTCTTCATTTTTGGTGCTTAATACCAAAGGGGGAGAAAGTATTAGGCCCAAAGCAAAAGGACCGCACCACTATGTTGAATTTCAAAAAAATTAATTGGTATTTCAATTGGTATAATTTCATTTGGTATCTATTTTCAAAAATGAAAATCATTTCAATTACAAAAACCCTCTTGACAGCTAAGGGGAGAACTGTTTCAGGGGGAGCTTTTGTTTAGCCAAAGGAAAAGCATTTGAAACAGGGGGAGATTTTCAAAATCTTGAAAATGTTTTTTGAAATCATACTTTCATACCATTGGCTATTTGCAAAAAAATTGAAAAGACTTTTACAAAAGATTTGCAAAAACAAGCAAAGTGGTGCAAATGTGGTCCAAATTTACAATCATGTCAATATCTCTCATATTCGCTTAGAACTGCCTCCATTTCAATATCTTATGAACACTTGACCAATTGCAAACTAGTTACAAATTCATACTTCATATTTGCTTTGGTTTGTGTTGGCATCAATCACCAAAAAGGGGGAGAATGAAAGGGAAATGACATTAAAACCCATTTCCTATATTTTGGTGCTTGATGACCATCACAACCATTCAGACTCACCAGTTTGCCTAGTCTCTGATTCATAGTTTCATAAGATCAATAGTTCAGTTTCTAAGTCAGAATCAGCTCAGTTCCAACCAAATAGGGGTAATACATGGAATTAATGAACTACCAATAGTTCTACTCTTTGGACAAACTCTAAATACCCCGACGAACTTTTTAACACAACTAGAAAGGTTGGAAAGCTTGAAATCATCATATCACTATTATGGAGCTTGTATTGGGCAAAAGAAGATATATGATTGAAAGAATCAAAATGCAAAGAGGATTGGACTATGGAAATGAGGATGCAACACCTCAATAAAAGACATAATTAGAAGCAAAGATGTCCAAGACTCAAGATCAAAAGAAGCCCAAAAGTGTCAACAAAGAAATCCAACAACAGGGCAAGACAGGCTTGCTGCAGCCTACGGTGCATCGGACTGTCCAGTGTGCACCGGACAGTGACGCGCCCAACGAACTGGCCACTCTAGGGAAAACGAAGAGCTTTGCGGCTAAAATTCATCGGACTGTCCGGTGTGCACCGGACTGTCCGGTGAGCCTAGGGCCAACGGTCATCTTCACCAACGGTCGACTACTACACGGTCAGAAAGGATAGAAGAGCAGAAGCGGTCAGAGAAAGTCAGTTGCACCAGACTGCCACCGGACATTCTGGTGCGCCATAGGGCAAACGAATCCAACGGGCGACTGACGTGGCAGGCACCAGACACTGAACAGTGTCGTGTCCGGTGCGCACCAGACTGTCCGGTGTGCCCATCGACAGAAAGCTGATGCTTTCTATCCAACAGCTATTTGAGGGGTTGGGCCTATAAATACCACCCAACCGGCCATTTCTAGGTGTGGGAGCCCAAGCAACATATCAAAGCATATAGTTGACATACCCAAGCCCTCCCAACCACCTCCATTCATTGATCTATCTCATACACAAGATTTAGGCCACATCAAAGCCTCACAAGTGCCACAAAAGAGAGATCAAGCAAAAGAGAGCTACTCGTGTGTGTTTAGCGATAGTGCCTTGTGAGAATCATTGAGAGAAAGTGTGTGCTACATCTTGTGATCATTTGAGCATGGAGTTTTGACTCCCATTCATCTTACTCCAAACTTTTTGGAGACTTGTAAAGCTAGCAAGAGACACCTAAGTGTGTGGTGGTCCTTGCGGGGTCTTACTGATCCTTGAGATTAAAAAGAAGCACTCGCTGGTCTTGGTTATCGGTGGAGAGAGGGAAAGGGTTGAAAAAGACATGTCCTTAGTGGACTCCTCAACTGGGATTAGGTTCTTGGTGAACCAAACCTCGGTAAAACAAATCACCCGTGTCACTTGTGTTTAATTCTTGTGATTTGTTTGTCTTCTCCCTCTTTAAGTTCTCTTGCACTATTCTTTGTTGATATTACTTAGTGTTGCCTCAAGTTAAATTCTCATATATATAAACAACGCCTTGCAAGAAAGAACTTGTGTTGTTTCTCTTCTCATCTAAGTCCTCTTGCTTTATTCTCCATATACTTTTTAGTTGTGTTGCTTTTGTTAATTCCGCATTCTTTGAAAGCAATACTCTTTGCAAGCGAAGGATTTAGTTTTATACTTCGATAATTGCGCATCTTGTTCTAACCCCTAATCAAGGGATCAAGTCCGGGTTTAAAGTTATAATTTTCAGGTTTTGCCTATTCACCCCCCATCTATGTGACTTTCAATGAGCGTCATGTCGTGCTTGGGCCGTAGCCTTGGCCCATAGTGCTGGCTCGATGCGACATGATTATATTTTTTATTTTACAAAAAATTGTATATACATATGTACAATTTATATTCAATATTAAAAACACCTAAGCATGATGTTCTACTGGTTAGATGGCTTCACCTACTAGTTAGACGGCTTCACCTAGTGTCTCCCGCCCTTCTTCCATCAGAATGTGGGTTCGAACCCCACCTCCTACATTGCTTTTTTAACATTTTGCGCTGATTTAATCAAATGGCCCGACGGGCTAATGGGCTGGCCTGGCATAGCCAGCAGGCCGGCGTGGAGGTTGGTTGCACGAAGGGGACATGTGTGGTTAATTTGAAATAGATGTGAGGGGTTATTTGTAAAATGATGACGCGGGACGACCGTTGAAACTTGTGCTTTAATATAGTATAGATTTAGCCTACTTCCTCCAAAGGAAGCAGCCATGTTTTCCTCTCCCAAAGCCATTGTCCAGGGTCCGCCGAAGAACAACGTGGCCATGGCGCCCCTGTGCTAGTCCGTCGTGCGCCCATCCACAGTGCCCCTATGCTAGCCCGCAACGCCTCATCACTACAATCTGTGCAGTCTCTCTGATAGGAACTCTAATCCTATCAACTTGGTATCAGAGATGTCCAATGATCCTCCATCATCCACCCACCCGCCACACCCCACCATCCTCCACTGTATCGGTGCCACCCACCACCACGACGCTAGCACCACCATCCTCTTCTCCACCCCTCACACTTGAAACTGTTGCCGTCGCGGTCCAGGACCTGGCCTGATCCATGGCGACCATGCAGGCCTACCTAACAGCAACCAGATTCCCACATCCACCACCGCTTACAACCCTGCCACCACCACCCCCTCCATCTATGCCACTTTACGGCCTTCCATCCACCACCACATGAAGTGTGCCCCTTCACTCCTACCAATGCTAGCATTGCCATCTCCAATCCCATCATATGCGCTAGCCCTAATGGGAACAACATAATATACAATGGCAACATCACCATCGCCATCAGGGCCAGCATCTACATCTCCGGAACATCACTCACCTCCATACGGCCAGGGTGCTCCCTTCGGCAGCATCGAGGGTCGGAGTTTCTATGGCGCACCGTAGAGGGGTCAGTGTCCGTACATGGCGACCATGTCGCATTAGCCCATGCCGACCCAATAGGGACCAGCTCCCCGCTTCTACAAGGTCGACTTCACGACCTATGATGGCACCATCAACCTACTCAATTGGATCAACCAATGAGAGCAGTACTTCCGCAGCCAGCGTATGTCGTCCTTAGATCGCACCTAGATGGCATCGTACCACCTCTCTAGAGCTGCCCAGACATGGTACTACGCCATCGAGAAGGATAAGGGCATGCCAGGGTAGGGGCACAACCGTGAGCTCTGCACCCTGCATTTTGGGCAGTCAGTACATGGGACTAGGTTGTCCGAGCTCGCCCGGCTACCGTTCACATCCATGGTGCACGACTATGCCGAAAGATTCAATGATGTACTATGTCATGCACATAACCTCTCGATGTCCAAGAAAGTAGAGCTCTACGTGGAGGGGGCTTCCGGATTACATAAAGATCAGCATCGAGCTACAAGATCCACAGGACCTCTAGACGGTCATGCACCTAGAGCGCGCATTTGAACGCCATGCGGTCGCCCCCGTGGTAGCTCCTTCAACATGCGGCAGTCAAAGCTCAACGCGACCACCACTTCTAGGGTCATCCCGTTTCACGCCAGGAGCCCCACTGATGGGCTCTACGGGGACAACGGGCTCCACTCCATCGGCGCATCAGTTCTGCCATCTCACACCAGCAGAACATATGGAGTGCCAACGTCAAGGGCTGTGCTACAACTGTGATGAGCCCTATGTCCGCGGTCATGTCTGCCAACGACTCTTCTACGTAGAGCCAACAGATTACGTCGATGACGGTATCACCACCACAGGAGACGATGCCACGGGGGACACGAACCAGCATGTGGCTAGCCCATACGCAACTACGGCCCCCACCACCACACTAACGGTCTCCCTCCATGCCATCATCGAGGTTTGCACCGAGGACAGCATGCTCCTAGCCATGCACATCTAGGATCATCGTTGCGTGACCCTACTCGACTCAGGCTCCACGACAAACTTCATCAACACCGACGTACTCTGTGTCCTGTAGCTCGCCATCGACCCACGGCCATCACTACACATGTCAGTGGCCAACGATGACCGTGTTCTGTGCTAAGGCGTGGCCCAGAATGTAACCCTTAAGATTGGCTAGGAAATAGTCCCCATCAGCTGCTACGGCATCGCATTAGGGGCATTCGACCTCATCCTCAGCATCGAGTTCCCGAAGATGTTCGACCCCATCCTTTGAGACTTCTTTGCCATGCGTATGTCCTTCGCCAGGGCCAAGCATCGTGTCCCCTAGGAAGGCCTAGACCTTCACCACGCCCACCTGCCTGGGATGGCCGCGCACACTACTAACATAACCACGGAGTAGCCGCTGCTAGACGCCCTCTTGCAACAACTCCAAAACGTGTTCTTGGAGCCACGGGGGCTGCCACCGGTGTGGCCCTATGACCATCGCATCCACCTGCTGCCCGGTACCGCATCAATCACCGTCCGACCGTACCGATATCCACAACTACAAAAAGACAAGCTAGAGCACCAATGTAGGACCATGCTCACATAGGGCATCATCCGGCCTAGCACGTCGCCATTTTTTGCCCCAGTGCTCCTAGTGCGCAAGGCAGACGGATCCTAGAGTTTCTGCATCGACTATCACGCTCTGAACGATAGGACATCGAAGGACAAGTAGCCCACCCTGGTGGTCGACGACTTGCTCAATGAGCTTCACAGGGCTCGCTTCTTCACCAAACTCGACCTGCACTCAGGGTACCACCAGGTGCGGATGCACCTCGATGACATCGATAAAACGACATTTCGCATGCACCACGACCACTATGAGTTCCTAGTGGTGCCATTCGACCTTTCCAATGCCCCAGCGACATTCCAGGCCTTGATGAATGATGTGCTCCGCCCGTACCTCCGTTGGTTTGTACTGGTGTTTTTCGATGATATTC
The DNA here is from genome assembly GCA_029449295.1 of Zea luxurians. NCBI lineage: Eukaryota > Viridiplantae > Streptophyta > Magnoliopsida > Poales > Poaceae > Zea > Zea luxurians. Next base: position 2,253,516 of record JAOPSE010000140.1, on the reverse strand, counting down.
TCATATACGGTGCCACCTGGGCTGAGCACCTGTAGCACATCGGAGTCATCCTACATGCCCTCCGCTCACACCAACTCCACCTCAACCACTCCAAGTTCTCATTTGGAGCTTCGTCGGTGGCCTACCTAGGCCACGTCATCTCGACGAGCGGTGTCACCATGGACATCGACAAGGTCGCGGTAGTCGCCTCCTGACCGACATCACGATCTGCCTGGGGGCTCCGCGGATTCTTGGGCCTCATGGGGTACTACCAGAAGTTCATCCGCGATTTTAGTGTCATCGCTGCCTGCTTATGCATCTCTTATGGTGAGACGTGTTTGCCTGGGACAACGAGGTTAAGAAAGCATTCCAGGCGCTCAAACGTTCCCTGACGATGAGAATGGTCCTCTAGATGCTAGACTTCAACAAGCCCTTCATGGTTGACTGCGACACCTCAGACGTGGGGTTCGGCGTGGTCCTTCATCAAGGCGCGGGAACCCTTGCATTCTTTAGCCGACGGTTCGTAGCATGCCACCTCAAGCTGGCCGCGTACGAGCGTGAGCTCATCAGGTTGGTATAGGCAGTACGACATTGACGCCCATACCTTTGGGGACGCCATTTCATTGTATAGACCAACCACTACAGCCTCAACTTCCTGCTGGATCAGCACCTCTCCAGCGTATCGTAGCACCAGTGGATCAGCAAGCTATTCGGATTCGACTTTGAGGTTGACTATCGACCTGGACAACTGAACACGATGGCAGACACGCTCTCCCGACACGACACCGAGTACACACAGGCGTCAGCGGCAAATGCTGAGGTTGCTACCTTAGCTCTTTCAGGCCCCTCATTCGCCTTCCTCGACAACATCTGGTGGGCCACAAAGGAAGTCGTCGATGCCCAGCACCACCTCCAGTGCTTGCAAACGGGTGAGTTGACTGACACGTGATGCATGGAAGGATGGACTACTACTCCACTGCTCCCGGGTCTACATCCCTGACCATGGGGACTTACATTCCTAGGCGCTACGCCTGGCCCACGCAGCTGAACACAAGGACGTATAGAAGACTTTCCATCAACTACTCTCAAAGTTCTTCATCCCGGGAGATTGAGCACTGGTCCAGGATTGGGTGCGCTCCTGCCCCACGTACAGAACAAGATGGAGACGCTACGGCCAGCAGGCCTGCTACAACCCCTCGAGCTGCCATCCCATGTCTAGATGGATATCTCGCTCAACTTCATTGAGGGGCTTCCCATGGTGGGAAGAAAGTTCGTCATCCTCATGGTGGTCGGCCGCTTCTCCAAGTACGTACATTTCATCGCACTCGGCCACCCCTACACAGCGGCTTCTGTCGTGCGTGCCTTCTTCTACGGTATTGTTCAGTTGCACGGGTTCCCCCTCCATCGTCAGTGACAGGGACCCCGTGTTCACCGGGCACGTATGGCACGACCTCTTCTAGATGGTGGGAATAAAGCTGCGCATGAGCACATTGTTCCATCCTCATACGGATGGCAATCTGAAGTGGTTAATAAGGTGATTGCCATGTATTTGCACTGTGTGATAGGAGATCGACCGTGAGCATGTTTTGATTGGGTGTCATGGACAGAGTATTGCTACAAAACTTCCTTCCATACGGCTCTACGCGCCACTCCATTTGAGGTGGTCTACAGGCGCCCTCCTATGTTGCCCTACAAGATAGGGACGGCACGCATGGATATAGGGGATGCACTGCTGCGCAACCATGATGAGATGTTGGCCAAAATCCGTCAACGTTCTCCAAGAAGTACTGCGATGCCGCACACTGGGACTTGGAGCTATAGGAGGGAGATTGTGTCTAGTTGCGCCTGCTGCTAAAGTAGCTCTTGTCCACCCATGCGAAGGGGAAGCTTGGCGCACACTACGTTGGGCCTTTCCGCGTTCTGGAACACATTGGCCAGGTCGCCTATCACCTACAGTTGCCAGCACGCACCCGCCTCCACGACGTCTTCCACGTAAGACTGCTGAAGCGTCACAAGGGGGAACCGCCTGCTGACCTAGTGCGGCTACCACAAGTACATGATGGATGCCTACTACCAACGCCGGCTAAAGCTTTGCAAGCGCAACTACGTTGCGACGTCTGGCATCCTCATACAGTGGCAAGGCCTATCTCCGGAGACGCTCAACGACTTTCGGGGCCTCTATCCCGACTTCTAGCTCGAGGATGAACTGTTTGCGCAGGCGGGGAGATATGTTATGACCGCCCGCCACTACAGGCACCGGACAACAGGAGATGTGGTGTCTAACAATAGGCAATTAGGCATGCAGATTAGTTAGATAAGGATTATAAGATTAAGGAGATAAGATTTGTTAGAGAGAAAAGGAGATTTCAGATTTGACCTCTTTAGATAAGAACTAGGAGAATAAATACTTCTAAGCACCACTCTATATGAATTAAGCAGAAAACTATTTAACCTACTTCCTCCAAAGAAAGCAAGCGCGTTTTCCTCTCCCAAAGTCGTTGTCCAGCGCCCGCCGAAGAACAGCGGCCACGGCGCCCCTGTGCCAGTCCGCTGTGCGCCCGTCCACGGAGCCCCTATGCCAGCTTGCAACGCCTCATCCATATAATCTACACAGTCTCTCTGATAGGAGCTCTAATCCTATCAATAAACCTCTAGGCAACAGTACCAACTTCAATAACTCAGCTTCAAAAAAATCTAAAGTTATCCCCAACTTTGCACAGTGGACAAGAATTGGAGTTCAGGAACTAAATAACCCATTGGGGTATTTTGTTCAGATCATTAGGGTATTTTACATGATAGTAGTCATGTTATTGTCCTTGAAAAAGATAGAATAATAAGGAGCTCCCCAAAAAACAGAGATATAACAATGCAAAGTTATTGTCACGCCTGGTCGTACATACCCGAGACATCGACGTAGAACAGTTCAGGACCAGAGGCCCAATCAAACACGTTCAGTTTTGTGCCTAAAAGAACAAAATTAAAGGACTTGAGAAAGAAATCAAAGCAACAAACTTGAAAGTAGGCCCATCCCGACAAGGGAAGCAACGCCTTGCATCAGCTGGTTCAAACTGTGTCACGGTCATGTTTTTCTTCTCTCCATTAGCTCATACATACTACAAACATAAGGTAAATTGTGAATATATTGCTGATTTACAGAAAATGAAACAGGTCGATCCATTGGGCACGAACCGTAGAGACATCTAAAACATCCTCGTGCGTTGAAAGGCACACAATCATATTTGACAAGTGTGATCCTCAATTCCTTGTGCTGCGCTCTGTTGGTTTTGATGGCGCAAGGAGACAGTCATTGCTTCGGTGCACTTCTTTCCCAGTCCAAGATATTCTCAACCTCCTCTGTATTTTGAAAGAAGAATGGATACCAAATTTCAGACCTGTGCAAGCTCCAGCATCGTAAATTCTCTAGGATTCCCCAACTTGAATGGCCCAATATAGTCGCTTTCCATTAGAGTTACCAACCCATCAACCTATATAATTTATAGATATGTGAATTCTTCAGATCTGAATGTGGAAAATGTGAACTTCCTGCAGCAAACAAACTTTTAAAATAAAAAATGATTTATGAAGCAAAAAGGTAGGGGGAAAATAAAGAAGAATGCATGCTACTCAGTATAATTTTGTATAAATAAAATTCAAACTTCTGCATATGGAAAGCGAGACAGAAACCATGCATAAGTACCAAATCTGAATCATATGTCCTTACACGTTTATGTCATTCATGCCTTGTACAACTCTCAGTACCAGGCTTAGGGTGACTTGCAGTACCAATGACCCTGCCTCTTCCCTCTCATGGTCCAATGTATTCATTAGACCCTGCTATCAAATAAATCTTATGATGTAGATTAGTTTTTAACAAAAGTGATGTACCTTAATCAGAAGCCATTTCCTCCTAGTCCTGGTTCTGCCCCTACTACAGTACTACTGATCTCATTTGTTTGGTTTTTTTTCTATAGGCAGCCAGTTTTCTATGTTCATGATGTTCAAGGTTGAGTTTGGCTAGTGTTAGACACCTCTTTTATCTAGTTGCATTGTCTTACTTTCATCTAGCTTTACACGTCTAATAACAAAGCTCTGCTCTGTGATTAGACGTAGTACCCAAAATTCTTTTTAGGGAAACTACTGTAAGATCTAAATAAATGGATTTCCTATTATGGGATTGACTAAAAAGATCATCATCACATGAATTAAATTTATATTTTGTGGGACTATACAGTAGGATAAGTCCTCTAAAGATTTAAATTATATTATCTAATTAAAATTTCACATTTGAAAATATTTACTTTTTGCTAAAATAAATAAATGAGAAACATGGAATTGGAGGTAAACATAAAAGGAATATTATCCTAAAGTAAATGATTGATATTGATTTCTAAGAAGGGTTCAAAAAAAATTGTTTTCCTACATAAAGGATATGGGAAATTAAATGAAGAATATATTTAATTATTTAATGATGTGAATTTATTCTTTACTAAATTATATGTTTGAAGCATTTACTTGAATGGATAAAATAATAAAAAAATATAAATATTAATATAGATAAATTTGTTGCATATCATGGTCATATTTTGATTGATGCATTTATGCTTGAAATAGAAAATTTGAATTTGATTTAGTATTTCTAAATTAAAAATAGAAACAAGAAAAAGAAAATAAAAAAGAAAAATGAACTACCTGCGTATTGGGCCCAAAACCACCTTCTCGGCCCAACTAATTCTCCCTGATCAGCTCAACTCTGCTCACCCACGCCAGCCCATCCCTTCCTCCATGCTCTAACCCAGTCAGCCACTTCCATGTGGGCCCCGCTGGTCTGGTCTCCACCCGCGCGTGCCTGGTGCCACTTCCTTGTGGGTCCCGTAGGTCAGCCGGGTCTTCTTCTTCCCCAACAAACTTCCGCCATCCATGCTCCGTGGTCAGCTCAACAGATCTCCACCGGACGAGATTCACACCCCTTTGCGGCAGACTCTTCCAACCGGATTCTCCTTCCCCCCTCCCCCTCGAGCATAAATACCCGCGCCGGGACTCCTCTAGTCCATCGCCTAGGGGTCAAGATAGAGCCGCCATCGAGGTTCTTTGTCTTCGCCGCCGATTGAAGGTTGATGTGTGGTCGAGAATGGCCGTTGGGACGTGTTCGTGCTCCTTGTGGCGTCGCTGGGCTGTGGGGACCACCGCCTTCGACCGAATTTCTCGCCGGCATTGTGTACCGCCGTGGCACCACACTTCACCGTGGTCGGGGCGGTCCGCGCGACTGTCGTCGGTGAGTTTTTCTTCCCTGGGTTTGCCTTCCCACACTCTTCGTGTAGTAGCGATCGATTGGGTGTGTGGGACTTCAGGGCGTTGGATGGTCTGCCTCATCGGCGAGGCCCCGCCGCGATGGCCACGTTCGCCGCTGGTGCTGGGTGCGTGAGGGGGAAGCTGGGTGAGGACCGTTGGCTCCTCGATCTATGGTGGTGGTTAGATGGAGATCGTATGGCTTCGGTGATTAGATCTGGACCGTGGATCTATGAAGGGATGGCTAGGATTAGTGTTTGGGGTATCAGATTGGGTCTTTTGATCCGGGCATCTGATCCATGATCGGACGCTCCTTGGGTGTTGGCGTTGTTTTAAATCAGTACCGTTAATCCCCAATCCGACGACTGGAAGTCCATACCGGTTCATCGCGGGTGGTATTCGATTTGTGTCATCCGTGTGTGATTAAACGGCTTCGATCGTCGTATACCCCTTCGGCCATGTGTTTATGCAAAATAGACCACCCATTATCTATAAACAACCCGCCATCCAAGCATGTACAAAAGTGATTACGAATCGGTCCTAAAACTTGCGATGAAGTCCCACAAATTTCTATGATTTGAACCCGCAGTCCAAAGGTCGTTGGATTTTATGATTAAATTCTAGAAAATGATTACTAAGTATAGAATAATTATAGAAACATAGAAAATCCATAACTCCTCCGATATAACTTCGTTTTAGTCCATTCAAGTTGCATTAGCTTCATATAAATATTTACTATGCAGTAACACATATTAATTAGACATACCACATGTTGTTATAATTAGATATTTATTTACCCAATGTATAGTAGAGTAATAATTTTACCAAAGTAATCTGGCTATAGATATAATTTGCTTAGCAGATAATCTCTAATCAGGTGATAACTTATATTAAAGTTAAATTAGTTATTTCTTTAATATCTTTTCTCAAGATGATTTATATAGAATATAGTTGTTAATTATTTAATCTCTAAAGTCTCTCGAAAACCATCTCTCTTCAACCAGGACTCCGAATTTAGTTGTTTTCGAACCCACGATCTTGTAGCATCGCGTCGAATATTATTATGCAGTTTGTGTTTTTGTTTGGTGTGATGTTAATTTTGCATATACCATGTTTGTTTGTATTGCTACGAATAGGAGTGAGGTCTCGAGAATTTGAAGATCATCCTGGTACCTAGGATCTTGAGTCTCAGGCAAGTTGTGCCCTTGATCACTCATTTTTACCTAATTATGTTCGCTATTAATCACTGTGACATGCTCAGATTAATTTGATGGGACCTAGTAGGTTTCCCTAGCATTGTTTATCCCCCACCTTGCAAACAGATGAATTATTGGGTAGATTTGCTATTGCTCTACCTGGTTTTGGAAAACTAATGTTTTATTATGATCATGTTCCAATTATGTTGTTGTTTAATTATTGTTCATGATAAGCTCATATTGTTAATTGGAACATGGAGAACCACCCGGAAGAACAGTGCTACCACAAGGGTGGAATGGGACACCCTTGGCCAAGTAATTAGGAAAGCTAGGGAGAGATTACCTTACCCGGGTAGGGGCAAGCGGGGAGGTGTCGCTATAGAGTATAGGGAGGTCCTCGGGTCGAACTGTCTGTAAAGCTTTTCGAATGAGGGATTCCTATGCTTCTTTCTTCCTGAATCCGTAGCGGGTTTTTCTCGAACTAGTGTAACTTTAGAAAGGCCTCGTAGTGCTACTCTGCCTCGCTTCCTTGGTAGAGGTGTATGGGGTCCGTACAACCTCATGGCAAATGGGTAATACGACTTGTGGGTAAAGATGCGCAATCTTTGCAGAGTGTAAAACTGGTATATCAGTCATGCTCACAGTCATAAGCGGCTCGGACACTCACATAATTAACTTATGGAATTAAACTCAATTTGTCATTTGCATTGCATTGTGAGTGTTGTTATTAATATTGATCTCTTATTTAATTGGGTCGGTATCTATTTATACCTAGTAACTGCTAATAAAATTCTGACCAACTTTAAAAAACAATGCTTAGCTTTAACCATCTCCTTTAGTAAGCCTTACACTTCACATGAGCTCCCACATTTGACGAGTTCATACACACTATTTTTCACAACTTGTTGAGCGATGAACGTATGTGAGCTCACCCTTGCTGTGCTCACATTCCCCAGGTCAAGAACATGTACCACTGGATGACGTGTATGAAGGATGTTGTGATGAGTTCTTGAGAGGTCTAGGCCGTCGCCTCCCAGTCAACTTTGATTGCTGGATCGTTGTCTTTGTATTATGTAATTATTTAACTATTTTGTACAGAACTCCGTTATATATTTAAGTTGTGACATTTGTTTCTATGCCATGTGTCATCATATGTGTGAAACTTGATCCTAGCACATTTGGTGATTATTTCGCGCCCGGGTTTTGAACCCCTAAAAACTAGGTGTGACATTAGAAAAAGAAATAGATTTCCTACTCATATCACTGTTCTTGTCGGTGCTTTGTGTTTTGATGATACCAAACTATCTATGATGCAGCTGCCCCGGATTTAGATTAGAGACCCAATAGCAAGATACTTTCATCGCTCACATACCAAACTATCTATGACGAGTTCATACCAACTACCTGTTCTTGACCTAGGGATGTGAGTACATCAAGGGTGAGCTCACATACATTCATTGCTCAACAAGTTGTGGGGAATAATGTGCATGAGCTCAATTACAGTGGGGCTCATCTGAAGTGTAAGGCTTACCAAAGAAGATGGTTAAAGCTAAGCATTGCTTTTAAAGTTGGTCAAAGTTTTATTAGCAGTTTCTAAGTATAATTAGATACCAACCCAAATAAATAAGGGATCAAGACTAATAATAAAACCACAATTCAATGCATGGCAAACTAAGTTTAATTTCATAAGTTAATCATCTGAGTGTCCGAGCCGCTCACGACCATGAGCATGGCTGATATATCAGTTTTACACTCTTTAGAGGTTGCACATCTTTACCCACAAGTCGTGTTACCCATTTGCCACGGGGTCATGAATCCCATACATCTCTACCGAGGAGACGACGTAGGGTAGCACTGCGAGGCCTTTACAAAGTTCCACTGCTTCAGAAACCCGGTACGGTTTCTGAGAAGGGCGATATAGGAATCCCTCGTCCGAAAAGCCATCGTAGCATGATTGTAGGCCTTTACAAAGTTCCAGTGCTACCATAGCTCCTCTACCACCCTTGTCCCTTTCAGGTAAGGTAGTACTCCACTAGCTTTCCTAATTAGTCAGCCAAGGGCATCCCATACCACCCTTGTGGTAGCACTGTTTTCACGGGTGGTTCTCCATGTTCCAATTAACACAATGACCTTATCATGAACATTAATAAACCAACAATAATAGTGGAACATGATCATAATTCAGTATAGCATTAGTCCCAAAACTATGTAGAGCAATAGCAAATCTACTCAATAGTTCATTTGTTTGCAAGGTGTGGGATAAAAAATACTAGGGAAACCTATTAGGTCCCATCAAAATTAACCTGAGCATGTCACAGTGATTAACAGGAACATTATTAGCTAGAGAAAAGTGATCAAGGACACAACTTGCCTTAGACTTGAGATCCCAAGTACTTCACCAAATTGGTCTTCGGTGTCCCGTAACCTCGCCTCTATGCGTAGAAAAAAAGCAAATAATGGGTATAGTAACAATACACTAAAGCATATCATTAAACAACATAAAAATATTCTACGCTTCGCTACGAGATTGTAGGTTCGAGAACGACTAAAATCAGAGTTATGGTTAAAAAGATATGGTTTTATGAAGTTTTAGGTGATTGATCCATAAAACTATATTCTATGTTGATTAATATAAATCTTGTGAGAGAAATATTACAAAGAAACAACTGATTCAATCTTTAATCAACACTATAACTTGTTTAGAGGTACTTGTGGGGGACAGATATCGCCTGGGTCCACTAGAAGGTAAGAAGGCCTCGCGAGAGGTTTTTGGGCTTGTTATCTCACAAGGCCATTCCTTTGTGGGCCAGGGGAGGACTACTGGCGAAATGGGCCAACGTGAGAAGGAAACAGGCTTAGGCCCAGGCAACTCGTCAAACTCGAGCGTTATCCGTAGCGTCCACTCGACTTTCCCACGCGTAGCGCCCTTGAACATCGAAATGGATTAGAGATAAATCGACAAGATTATAGGAAGATAAGTTCAGTCAGTTCACTATTGTTTAGGTACTCATCATCATCCTATGCGCATGTAGTGCCCCACGGTTGAGTATATAAGGCCTAGGGGGTACCCCATCATTTCCATCGACCAACTATATAACTCACTAGCCTTCCTCCATACTGGAGACTTCTCTTGTAACCTACCACATAAATATCCACACCAGGAATTAGGTTATTATGCATCTCAAAGGGACCCAAACCTATAAAAAATCGCATGTCATCCCTTGTGTTTCTTGCACGAACCATTGAGCTACAGTCAACAACACTGTCCTACCCAAAAGCACCACGAGGGGTAACCCAGGGTGTGCGGTCGGGCTCCAAACACTGACAGCTAGCACGCCAGGTAGGGGGTGTGTCATTGATCCAAGCTAGCTCAATGGCCATCACTTCCTAGTGCAAGATCGCTTTTCGCCCTGGATCCACATTTTGCTTCAGGACCATCTCGTCCGTAGCAGACGAGGATGGAATTCTGCACTGCATAGCAGATCCGCTGGAGGAGAAGTTTTCCTCGAAAATTTTCAAGAAAGCTGAAACAAGACAATAGATAGCGCAGCCTCCTACACCTCGGGCAACGACTGTTTCTTGCAAGCCAAGAATCAGGAATTTACCCGCCCGAAGAACTCCACTGCCCACTTCGCCCACAAAGGAGTGGACATGGATTACAAGGAAGAAAGAAGCAAGCGTTCCTCAAAAGGGTACAGAGTTCCGTCAAGCTATTTTTCTGGCGCCTTCGCCCTCAAAGGAGGACGGAAAGGAACTCACCATCACGACAACTCCTTTCTACCCTGACATCCTCTTTATCGGGGGTAGATTGGAATCGTCTCCCATCTCCGACGACGAACCGACCGTGCAGGGAGAAGAACCTCCCCAGCGCGAAGCGCGGCGACGAAGAAACAGGCGCCAGAACATTCAACGACATCACGAGGCTGGGGAGCGGGACCCAGTGCAGCCCGTATCTCAGGATGAAGTTTCAGAAGTAGGAGAAACCCCTAATGAGCGGGTATACCGAGAAAGGCGGAATTCTCGTCGACGTGATCACCGATAAGCTCAGGACCGAGATCAAGAATAAGTCGAGCAGGGCGCAAGGTTACGCCGAGAGAATCCCCTCTTTGCTCGAAACCTGAACCCTGATTTTGCTCGCGCAATGAACACGCCGAGCAAAGTTGGAGGAGTGCTGGCCTAGATAGCTGATGGCCTTCCACGAACTCTAGACGCTGAAGGCTATCGGTGGCTGCTTACTCGAGCAGCTAACCATCTCTTGCCTATCGCTCATCCCCCGGGCGACCTACAACATGCCATCAACAGTCAGCGGGATGCACGGAGCTCCATCAATGCTTCGCACGACCGACGACACGAGAACGAGATAAGTGAAAGTCACCTTGAGGGGGGTGGATAGGCGAAACCTGAAAATTACAACTTTAAACCCCGACTAGATCCCTTGATTAGTGGTTAGAACAAGATGCACAATTATCAGAGTATAAAACTAAGTCCTTTGCTTGCAAAGAGTGTTGCTTTCAAGGAATGCGAAATTGACAAATTAATACAACTAATAAATTTATGGAGAATGAAGCAAGAGGGCGTAGATAAGAAGAGCAATAACACGAGTTCTTTCTTGCAAGGTGTTGCTTCTCTAAATGAAAATTTAACTTGGAGCAACACAAAATAATGTTAGCAGGGGATAATGCAAGAGAACTTAGAGAGGAAGAAAACAAACAAATCGCAAGCAATCAACACAAGGGACACGAGTGATTTGTTTTACTGAGGTTCGGTTCTTGAGAACCTAATCCCCGTTGAGGAGTCCACTAAGGACGGGTCTTTTTCAACCCTTTCCCTCTCTCCACCAATCACCAAGACCGACGAGCTCTTCTTCTTTTATCTCAAGGATCACTAAGACCCCGCAAGGATCACCACACTCTTAGGTGTCTCTTGCTAGCTTTACAAGCCTCCAAAACTTTGGAGGAAGTTCAATGGGAGTCAAAAACTCCATGCTCAAATGATCACAAGATGTAGCACATGCTTTCTCTCAATGATTCTCACAAGGCACTAAGGCTAAACTCACACGAGTAGCTCTCTTTTGCTTGATCTCTCTTTTGTGGCACTTGTGTTGCTTGTGGTGGCCTAAATCTTGTGTATGAGATAGATCAATGAATGGAAGTGGTTGGGAGGGCTTGGATATGTCAACTATATGACTTGGAATGTTGCTTGAGCTCCCACACCTTGAAGTGGCCGGTTGGGTGGTATTTATAGCCACCAACCATTTTGTAGCCGATGGGGAAGGCTGCTGTCGATGGGCGCACCGGACAGTCCGGTGCGCCACCGGACACTGTTCGGTGCGCCAGCCACGTCACCCAACCGTTAGAGTTCTGAAGATTCTGACCGTTGGAGCGCTGACTTCATGTCGCCCGGATAGGTATTGTTCACTGTTCGGTGCGCCTCTGACGCCTGCTCTGACTTCTGCGCGCACTGTTCACGCACAGTTCAAGCTTTTGCAGACGACCGTTACGCTGGATAGCCATTGCTCTGCTGGTGCACTGGATAGTCCGGTGGCACACCGGACAGTCCGGTGAATTATAGCGGAGCGCGGCCTCAGAAACCCGAAGGTGAAGAGTTTGGAGTCGATCGGCCCTGGTGCACCGGACACTGTCCGGTGGCACACCGGACAGTCCGGTGCGCCAGACCCTGGTTCTCTTTGGTTTCTTTTGCTCCTTTCTTTTGAACCCTAACTTGATCTTTTTATTAGTTTGTGTTGAACCTTTATGCACCTGTAGAATACATAATCTAGAGCAAACTAGTTAGTCCAATTATTTGTGTTGGGCATTCAACCACCAAAATCATTTATAGGAAAAGGTTTGACCCTATTTCCCTTTCAATAAGGCGTCGGGAGGAGTATGATCGGGACCACGGCGTCCCGGCCCAAAGCCACGCCACCGGAGTTGAGTCGGCCGCAGCCTCAACTACTGGTCCGACCCGGGGACGGTCGAGACGACACATCACCGACTCCCCTCCCTGGGACCGACACCATGATCGTCAACAGGAAGATACATGTGGAGTATCCATGCTTACTCCATGTCTTCGGGCCATCTAGTGGCCCCTAACTTCAATGTCTCTAACGTCGACAAATACAAGCCTAAGCAGGACCTGGGGGGCTGGTTGGCCGTCTACATGACCCCTGCCCGGGCCGCTAGGGCAACAGAAGATGTGATGATGGTGTATTTGCCCATTGTCCTCGGGCAAGACGCATTGCAATGGCAACGACATCTGCTGCGACACTGCATCGACGATTGGAGCGACTTCAGTTGGCGTTTCATCACCAACTTCCAGTCCCTCTCTAACAAGCCATAATAGCCATGGGACCTCAAATCCATCAGGCGCCAGGGTGATGAAACACTTTGATCGTTCCTCAAAAGGTTTAAGACCATGAGAAATCGCATCCCCGAAGTCACCGAAGAGGCGGTGATTGAAGATTTCTATCGGGGATCTAATGACTCGGCTTTCGTCCGAGCCATACTGCAGAAAGCGCCGACCACCTCCGAACAACTGTTTCGAGAGGCGGACCTCTACATCACAGCTGACGAGCGGGCCCAGGACCTCGTCAGAGGAACGAAACCTGCACCACCCATGCCACTGTAACACCCCTGGTGTTACTGTTACTAAAACTTGAGCATAACATCATCAGCATTAGCATTTCATATGTTTGATACACCTAGAGTGCATTCACTAGGCAAAATCTCAAATAAGTTGTATTGTTATGGCCTTTTGCAAATAAAACCCTGGAGTAGGGTACTTAACCCTAAATGAGATTTAGAAGGGTAAAACAAAACCCAAATAGAGAAAACCCTAAAGCTTGAGTAAAATAGTTATAAAATATTACTAAGAATAGACTTGAATTACATTCACACCCCTGAAATACCAAGAACCCTAATTGGAACCCTGGAAAACCCTAAACCTAAACCCTAGGGGGCTAAGTGCAAAATTAGGGCACTTTTGGACTAAAGTGTAAAAACTATGATGCAAAGCATATAAAGTCTTATGGTTCACAATCATGAAGATTTGCAAGCTAAACCCTGAATTTTGGACCTATTTGCAAAAAGACCCTATTGGTGTTCTAAAGGCTAAGCCTGAAATTCAGTGTTTGAGCTCATCTTTGAGGCTTTGTAACTTTCAAATTATAAGGTTTTTGCCCTAGGTCACCACATCAACTTTGTAGCTCTATGGAAGGAGAATAACTTTGCTTAATAGTGTAAGCATGGTTGTTATGAAGAAATTGGAGAAAAATGCACCCAAAAATGGGCTGTCAGGCTTTTGAAGTCTGAATTTCAGACTAACAGTGCAACTGCAGGAACTTTGGGCACAAATTCAAACATTATTTATTAGGAACTTGGCTATACTTGTTATGGCAAGATTGTAGCTGAATTATTGGTCTACAACTTTGCTGCAAAACTTTGGATGAATTGCCATAGAAATTTGAGAGAAATTTGGCTCTAAACTTTGACTGTCAGGTGCACTGAATGGGCTTCGCCATGGTACAGTATCTGAATAAGATCAGACCAACCGTTCACCGTCGACGATCTCTGCCGTGATTCACGTCGTCGCTACGATTCGTGTTCGCGGGTAAGATCATGATGGATTGAAATCTTGGCACTAGATTAGGTTGGGCACAGGCGCAGATAAAGTTCACCGAACCCCTTGCTCATAGATCGCTCGGGATGAATCTCGCCGCCGTTGATCCATCACTGCCATCTGCCGCGTGTCCAGACACTTTACCACGTCGCGGCTAACCGTGCTATGCATATCTGGTGATCACCGAAGGAGTTAACCCAGTAAAGGCCACATTGAGCGGCCATCGGTGACTCATCCTGGTTCTTACTGATCACCACCCGCCGCTCAAATTCGTTGTGTTCGCGGTTGATCTCTATAAATTGAAGCCACCGTGAGCTCCATAAGATCATCGCGCACCCAGCCACCCAGTATTGCCCCCAGTCGATCACCAGTGAGCTCCAATTTTGAATTTCCCGCAAACACACTCAAGAAAACCGCAGAACCGACCTCGCCGTGGCCAGCGCAATACAGGTCAGCTCATCCTCTCTACTCTCTCGTTTGAGTGCTCTCATGAACCCGTAATGCTCGTCGACCCACCCGATTGAACTAGACCGCCACCAATCATAGGGAACGCATCGTTCTTTGGAGTATCCGCACTGTCACCGTGGCCAGAGACATTTGGGTAGCCATTCATGAAATTGATTTAGGGGAAACGTTCATTAGGTCCCGAATTTGGTTTAGGCCAAAGAAGGGCGCCGGTCCTTGCGTGAATCGGCCGGTACGCGAGCTCGCCGGAGCTCTACCGTGCCGCTCACCGTCGTGGTCTTGGCACGGTAAAGGAATAGAAATCTAGGGGCTTTCCTGCATCTGTCAGCGACTCAGTCAAATAGTGTCGTGACCCTGCTTCCAGTTATTCAATAAGCCAAGGGCCTTTCTGTAAGTCTGCCGCGCGGGCAGCTTCCTTCGAGCGTGGGCTGACATGGGCTGCTTCCGGCCCAGTACTGTTCACGTTTTTTTTTCTCTTTTCTTTTTCTATAAAACTTTGGAAATCTGTAGAAAATTGTAGAAAAATCCCAAAAATGTCAAACCAATTTTTCTAGATTCCTAATTTTCCATAGAATTTAATAAAAATAATTTCATGATTTTTAGGTCAAATAGGGAATTTTGGGGTATTTAAAACAGCTTAAACCTCTATTTCTAGATTTTTAGAAAATAGTAATAGTCCCAAAAAAATCCCCAAACTTTTTAGATGACCCTTATACATTATTTAGAAGCCTTGGGTAGAATTTGGTATGATTTGGACCTTGTTTGATACTTATAACCCAAAACCCTACCCCCTGCCCTTTGAATTCCTATGTTGACTCTAGAAACCCTTATTCTCTAGAGTACCGTGAAGGAAAATTGTATTCAAGATATTAGATAATAAACTCTTATTATCTTTGCACTTTCATAAGCATCACATGGGCATTCATTATTATGTATGGTTATATTTATAAAACGAAGAAGAAGTTGAAGTAGAAGAAGAGAAGACTTCGCCACCACCACCTGCGGAACATCAGGCAGGCAGTTGTTTCTATTTTGACATTTGTGGAACTGAGCCTGAATCACCTGTAATCCAAGGCAAGCCCCGGTGCATTTGCCACCTCCTTGATTCTTTTAAACTCTTTCTCACTTTCTTGATGCATTAAGTGATAGGAGTTGATTGCTAAAACAATTCCTGCATTTCCTTCCTTGAATATGATTACCTTCCTTCGAATCCCTGTTTTACAAAGGTTTTGCCTATGCTTAGTCTTACTTTAGCAAACAAAATGTTTTGTTTTTGCAAAAGATGATGTTGCAAAGTGGGAGGGATGTTTTTGAAAAGAAAACTTGATGGTGGATCCATCATGGCCATGATGGGCTCAACATCGGAAAAGATGTACCTCTGTCAGGTACCAAACTTCGGGGTTGAAATGATTAAGATGAGACCGGGCGGGTGACTTGCACGAGAAGGGAGTCTCGGTGTAGTGTCTCCGTCTGTGTCAATTAAGGACCGTCTCGATGTAGGCTTGCTGACCGAGGACCCTTTAACTGGTCACATGCCTCGTCATGGGTAAGCTTTGCCTCGGGCAGACTAAGGCCAGAATAAGATACCACGCAATGGGAGTGGAGAGATGGCGAGAGTAGCGTGTACCCTCCATGGCAAGAGGCTGGACGGTGGTGTATCTATGCTCTCGGTTGGCGTGAACCTGATCTGGTCTTAAGAACCCCAGTGGCGGGTTGACATATGCAAGGGTTAAGTGCTACATATGTCGTGTGATTGGAGATCCTCAACTGAGTATAATCGATTCAGATCGTTGTACCTTCGCGGTTATGAAGACTTGGTCACTGCCCTATACGTAGAACTCCAGTAAAGATGAAGGATTGTTAAGAAATTGGCTAGCATAGGTTAAGTGATTGAATTAGGGTAGAAAGAACTCTAGTTACAGGTAATCCTACTTAACTTGACAATAAAACTGGATTTTTAAGGATCCACTTCTAGTAAGCATTTCTGCAAACAGAGTCTTTGATTATTGAGAAACCTTACCTTGACTCCCTTATAACCAGCATACCCTTGAGAGTCTTTTCTTTAGTCGGGTAAGACTTGCTGAGTAATTCCATACTCAGGGTTTTATTCCCTACTGTTTTTAGGTGAAGAAGTGACAAACTTTTGTTGCTTCTGTTCTAAGGTGGTACCAAAGGAAGAACACTAGGAGTAAAGCTATGGGAGGAAAGGGTCCTCCATAAAAACTTTTTGTTTGATACCTATCGGGAGGGGTTTTTGCCTCCCTTGGTTTGTAATGATATTACTCTGCACTCGTATGTTATATCCGGGTCTGTAATAATATAACTCTGTCCTACTTTTAAATAAAGGTAAGTTTATGTAACCGCTTTCGCATTTTCGTACCTCCGATGATTTGTAATGTCTGCGTGACGGGTAAAACGCTCTTGGGAAAGGTAAGAAAAGCAGATACCGAACATGTCAAGTGATTCAGGAACACCTGCAGGGTTGTCTGAGGTCTGTTGGACAAGGACAACTGTAGGTGGGCCTAATGACTTGGGAGGTTCCGTCACAGCCACCACGCGATGCGAACCAGCAACCCGACAAGCATTGGGAGAAGAGGCCTCATGAGGAGGTCCACGCCACCGGACCACCCGTCGCTCATGCCCGAGGGGCACCCCATGGAGGCGAGCGGACACTGGATGACATCATCGACGCCCAGTGCCCGTACCACAAGGACATGCGCCACACCTTACGGAATTGGAGGGACTTCAAGCACTCCGTCGGGAATGGCCGACCGTTCCAGCCTCTACCACCTCCCCCACCACGAGGAGGGCCTGGCGAGCCTAGGTAGCCTCAGCAACCAGAAGGGGGAGGGGGTGGAGCATTCCCACGCGTTGACAGGGAGGTCAACGTCATCTTCGGAGGCCACAGATCGCAAGAGAATAGAAGGCAATAGAAGCTCAATGATCGGCAGGTCCTAGCAGCAACCACCAGTGCCCTAGCTCCTTATCGATGGTCAGAGCATGCGATAACCTTCAGCCGGGCAGATCAGTGGCTCAACTTTGACCACCCCGGCAAGTACCCGCTCCTCGTCGATCCGGTGATCTAAGAGAGTAGGGTAAAGAAAGTACAAGTGAACGAGAGAAGTAGCATTAATGTTACCTTCCCCCGAACACTCCTAGCCTTGGGGGTCGCACTCAAAGACCTCACCGAGTCAGATGCCCCTTTCTTCGGCATTGTGCCGACCGAAGGAGAGTACCCGCTCGGGCACATCTACATGCCCATCACCTTTGGAACTCCGGAAAACTACAGAACCGAGTTCCTGAGGTTCGAGGTGGCGCGTTTCGACTGCGGGTACAACGCCATCATCGGCAGGCCGGGACTAGTGAAATTCATGGCCATTCCGCACTATTCATACATGATATTGAAGATGCTAGGACCGCAAGGGATCATCACCGTGCGTGCTGACTTCCAAGGCGCTGCAGAGTGCTTTCGTGGGGCCATTCAAGCGACCCTCATCGCTAGGCCCCCAACAGCTCCCCTCGTACAAGCGGACACCAAGCCGGAGGAAGGCCTCACAATACCTGCTAACGAAGCTTAAGCCGTGACCTCTATGCGACCGACTGAGGAGACTAAAAGGATCAACCTAGGATTTTCCGATGAATGCAAGACTGCCATCATCAGTTCTAGCCTTGATGACAAATAGGAAGGCGCGCTCGTTCGGTTCCTGCAAGACAACCGAGGCGTATTCGCATGGCAACCTGTGGATATGCCGGGAGTCCCGAGAAGCAAGGCTGATTCAACAGAAGCTGCGTCGTTTCACGCCTGACAAAAGAGAAGCTATTCGTGCTGAGTTAGCTCGCTTGGTGGTTGCAGGGTTCATTAGGGAGGTACTGCATCCTGACACTAGTACAATTTGGCTCTATACAAGCGGTAGGATTTTTACATCACAGGCGGTTCGGTTAGAAAACCGCCTGTGATGTCCCAGGCGGTTTAGTACGCCTGTGATGTAATAGTATCACAAGCGGTTTTTGTTTAGGACCGCCTGTGGTGCTCTATCATTTTCACAAGCGGACCCTAAGACAAAACCGCCTGTGATTGTAAAAATATGAAAATACAATTTAAATATGAAAATAATTTTAATTTTTAACAGAAATATGCAAATACAATTTAAATGAATTAATATTTAATTTTTAACAATAATATGCAAATACAATTTAAATGAATTATAATAGCACACATAGATAACTAGAGAGATTTTAAATTAATTGGCAACCACAATTCATAGTCGATCATACATGATAACAAATACAATTTGATTCATACAATTTTTCATGAACTACCATTTTTCCGCATGTATGGCTTTAAGTTCTTATCAATTTTCTTTTCCACACGCTTGATTCTCTCTGGACCGTTAAAGACGAACATCTCTTCATACTTATTGTATTCCTCATCTTGGTCTCCCACATTCTCAACTCCAACAATTTTTTGCTTTCCAGAAATAACTACATGCATCTTCTCATCTGCTGGATCGAGTACATAGAACACTTGTGCAACACATTCGGCGAGAACCCATGGGTCATCTTTATATCCTACTTTCTTTAAGTCTGCCAGTGTGAGTCCGTAGTTATCCACTATCACCCCCACGGGATGTTGTACCCATTGGCACTTAAATAAGGGTATTTTCATGCTTGGGCCATAATCAAGTTCCCATATTTCCTCTATGAATCCAAAATATGTGGTCTTCTGTCCATGTAGGTCAAAAGCATCGATACGAACACCACTATTTTGTGCAACACTTTTCATGTCTTTTGATTTAGTGTAGAATGTGTACCCATTGATGTCATATGCTTGCCATGATGTCACAAAACACGATGGCCCAGAAGCCAAATTCTTCATTGTTTTCTCATCCGAAGAGTCTCCGAATGGGATGTTTTTGTCCATTAACCATTCGCTGAAATGATGTTTGTGCTCCCTCATGATCCAGTCCTCTGTGCGGTTCTGATTTTCTTTACGAAGCTCATTCAGGTGTTCCTCTATGTAAGGCTCGGCTATCGTGAGATGTTGTAGTACACTACCATGAGCACAATGTACTAGCTTGTAATCCTCAACGCGAAAAGTTTTCTTGCCCATTCTCCCTCTCCCACATAGTTTACCCTCATGTTTAGGTACAGGCACACCTATCATTGTTCCGTCACTGATGTAATCTATACAGCTCTCAATCACTTCTTCTGTAGTGTATCCCTCCATGATTGAACCCTCTGGGTGAGCGCGATTTCGCACATAACCTTTCAATACTCCTAGGTATCGCTCCAACTGAAACATATGATGTAAATATAGTGGCCCTAATATTTTTATCTGATCCACGAGATGTATGATTAGGTGTACTTGCATATCAAAAAATGATGGAGGAAAACACATTTCAAGCTTGCACATAGTCTCGATGATGTATGCCTTTAGATAGTCCAAGTCTTCTAAAGCTATTACTTTTTGTGAAACCGCATTGAAAAAGTGACACAAGCGTGTGATGACAACTTTGACATGCTCTGTTTCGAGGGCTCTTACCGCAATTGGGAGGAACACCGTCATCATCACATGGCAGTCATGAGAGTTGTAGCCAAATAGAGACAAGTCCTTCATCCTGACTAGTCTGCTGATATTGGATGAGAAACCTGTGGGCACTTTGACCCCACGCAAACATTTGCAAATTTTTGTTCTCTCCTCAACTGACAAGTTGTAGCTAGCTGGGGGGAGGTAAGGCTTCCCTTTGCCACTATCCACTGGATGAAGTTCCGGTCTGATTTGAAGATCTACTAGATCATTGCGTGATTTAAGTCCGTCTTTTGTCTTACTCGGCATGCCCAGCAAGGTTCCAATGATGCTGTCAAAAACATTTTTTGTTACATGCATCAAATCAATGTTGTGGCAAATTTCCATATCCTTCCAGTATGGGAGGTACTTGAAAAATATTGATTGCTTCTTGAAAGTTGTGTAAGTTGAAGGGTCAGTTCTCTTTCTCTTTTCTCCTTTGTTTTTTCCCTTTCCGAATACAACATGAATGCTCTTTACAATTTCAAAAACAAGTTTCCCACTATAAGGCTTTGGTGCACCTTCACTTTCCAGTTGATTGTTAAATTCCTCTTTCATCTTTCGGTACTTATGCTGCTTCATCAAGAACCGTCTGTGTCCCATGAACACCAACTTCTTGGACGATTTAAGGTACATGGAAGCAGTTCCATCGACGCACACTACACAACCATTCTTTCCTTTAGTCTTTTGCCCTGATAGTGTGGCGCCACCGGGAGAATCATGGATGGTAACAAATATAATTGCTCTTAAGTTGAAATACTCACGGCAATACTCATCCCATATTCTAACTCCTTCATTCCAGAGCTTTGTCATATCTTCCATAAGAGGTTCTAGGAACACATCAATATCAACACCAGCTGATTTCGGACCTTGAATAAGAATAGTCAACATAATATACTTTCTTTTGTGACACAGCCATGATGGAAGGTTATACATCGTTAAAGTCACGGGCCAGGTGCTATGTACACTTCTTTTTTCACCAAATGGATTCATTCTGTCTGTACCCAAAGCAAATCTTACATTTCTGGTTTCTTTGGCAAACTCAGGATACATAAGATCGAAATTTTTCCATTGTGATGCATCAGCAGGGTGTCGAATCTGTTTGTTATTCTGCTTGCGATTTTCAGCATGCCAACGCATAAGCTCAGCCTCCCTAGGGTTTGAGAACAAACGTTTTAAGCGATCAATTACTGGAAGATACCACATCACCAAAGCTGGGTTCTTTGACTTCTTTTTCCCATCCATGTCATCAAAAGTGTCATCGTCACTTTCAGGTCCAATAGTGGATTTCTTGTTTTTATTTTTCTTCGGGAATTTTTTACACAGTCTTGATTGTAGCTCTTCTTGTATCGACTGACATTGCAAACTGGGCATCTTGATGCGTTCTCAAAATCGCCACGATACAGAATACAATGGTTCGTACATGCATGAATTTTTTGCACACCCAGAGCTATGGGAGATATAAGCTTCTTCGCTTTATAAGTGCTTGTTGGTAGTTTGTTGGGTTTTGGTAGTAATTGAGACAGAAAATTCAAAAGATCTGTGAAGCTAGTATCAGACCATCCGGCGCTAGCCTTCAACTTCAGAAGTTCTAGAACTGTACGCAGTGTAGTAAACTCTTTGTCACAACCCTTTGATTCATCATATAAAGGTTCTTTTGAGGCACTTTCCAGTCCCTCCATTTTAGATAGCCCTTTCTGCGATCCCACAGAACTTAACATTTCTGGTTCCATATGGCGCAACATCTCTTCACAATCAAATTCTTCAAAATCTTGATTAGCATCCACATTATCCACTTTACCATCAACTTTAAGATCTAAAATTCCGACAACTCTCTCGTCATTACCAGGCACTTCACACGGATCCAACTCACCATGTTCTGACCATATCGTGTAATTGTTTTTAAACCCTCTTTTTAGCAGATGTGATTGGATTACTCCTATATCTCTCCAAGCTATCTTATTATCACAATCGATGCACGGACATAATATCTCCTTGCTCTTTCGTAAATTCGCGTGCTTGTTGGCCGCTTCAATAAAGCTTCTCAAATTTCGAATGTACGACGGATGTGGTCTTGGCACATTGTACATCCAACCTCGGTCCATTACCTATCCCTATATTGATTAACGTCAATATCGAGATGTAACATGAAAAAATAAATGTTCATGAAAGTGAAACAAGATCATATCGAGATGTACCTAGCACATGAGACAAAATTTTTTTAAAATATCCCTAATTAATTGAATTTAATCCCTAAATCATGAACGAATTAATGTGCATGAAAATGAAACAAGATTGCAGCAATATAGGTACCTTGAGGTGAGACAACTCTTCAAAAAAAATCTTTAAATTAGATCAACTACAAGTCCAAATCTTGGAAGTCCTGAGTTTTTCTTCAATTCTGGTCTATATTACAAAATTGAGGCAAAAAATCGTATCAAAATGAGAAAGAAAACAAACGGAGATCATATATATGCATAAACTCTTGAAATCAAGCCCGAAAATCAAAAACAAAACCTTCTCCCCGTAGATCAAAAAAATCCGCCGCCGCTACAGTAGTGCGCAGCCTAGCGGCGTGTCGGGCTCTGGAAGTTAGGGTTCCTGCGCTGGAACCACCGAGCCTTTTATACTACATACACATCACAGGCGGATTTTTAGAAAAAACGCTTGTGATGTATAACATCACAAGCGGTTTTCTATATGCTGAAGATGAAGCCCTGCAATATGCTGAAGATGATGAAGCTGCAGATGATTTGGAGGAACTCCCAAGCCTAGATCTCCTTACTCAAGCCGACATATTGGAAAAATATTTTGGAATTGAGTATGATAGCGACCAGTCAAGGGGTTGTTGATGTTTAGTCCTAAACAACACGATATGAGTATCGTAGGTTTCACTCTTAGAGAGAATGTATTTTGTATGAACCTCTTAGAGAGTGTCAAGTCAATGAACTATCTTCGAGTACTATTGGGAAGTGGATCTCTTTGATGTATTTTTTTTTCTAGTGATATCGATGGTGCCGAGTAGCACCAAATTTGGACTTGTGTCCATATCTATAGATGCTAGTAGTTGAGCACTAGCGCCTACAATCTTGACTACCTCATCCCTATTCTCTGTTTGGGACTTATATGGAGAATGGCATCGGCGGAATGCCTGAATCGGCGGACCCCAAGAAGAGATTAAGTCCTGTAGTCTACCACCTCCCGTTATTTGTGGGCTTCACCGATGGCTGGAAACATTTGGTGATAGCAAACGACCTTCGGGTTGAAGACGTCTGCGAGCTTGTTAAGGGGCCAGACGATGGTGAGCCGGTGTACTATGTCCGGATGTGTGGTCACAAAATTTAAAGCTGCCCCGGCTGCATGTGTGCGCTTCTATTCTCTTAGGTGGGGTGCTAAGTGATCTTAGTAGCCGACATAAGAGAAGAGAAGCGCACAGATGAAGTCGGGGCGGCTTTAAATTTTGTGACCACACATCCGGATAGAGTACACCGGCTCACCATCGTCTGGCCCCTTAACAAGCTCGCAGACGTCCCCAGCCCGAAGGTCGTTTGATGTCACCAAATGTTTCCCGCCCTCGGTGAAGCCCACAAATAACGGGAGGTGGTAGACTACAGGGCTTAATCTCTTCTTGGGGTCCTTCAGCATGGCTGTGATGTTATAATGCTGAAGGACCCCAAGAAGAGATTAAACCCTGTAGTCTACCACCTCCCGTTATTTGTGGGCTTCACCGATGGCTGGAAACATTTGGTGATAGCAAACGACCTTCGGGCTGAAGACGTCTGCGAGCTTGTTAAGAGGCCAGACGATGTTGAGCCGGTGTACTATGTCCGGATGTGTGGTCACAAAATTAAAAGCTGCCCCAGCTGCATGTGTGTGCTTCTCTTCTCTTAGGTGGGGTGCTAAGTGATCTTAGTAGCCGACATAAGAGAAGAGAAGCGCACAGATGAAGCCGGGGCAGCTTTAAATTTTGTGACCACACATCCGGACAGAGTACACCGGCTCACCATCGTCTGGCCCCTTAACAAGCTCGCAGACGTCCCCAGCCCGAAGGTCGTTTGATGTCACCAAATGTTTCCCGCCCTCGGTGAAGCCCACAAATAACGGGAGGTGGTAGACTACAGGGCTTAATCTCTTCTTGGGGTCCTACAGGGCTTAATCTCTTCTTGGGGTCCTTCAGCATGGCTATGATGTTATAATGCTGAAGGACCCCAAGAAGAGATTAAGCCATGTAGTCTACCACCTCCCGTTATTTGTGGGCTTCACCGATGGCTAGAAACATTTGGTGATAGCAAACGACCTTCGGGCTGAAGACGTCTGCGAGCTTGTTAAGAGGCCAGACGATGTTGAGCCAGTGTACTATGTCCGGATGTGTGGTCACAAAATTAAAAGCTGCCCCGGCTGCATGTGTGTGCTTCTCTTCTCTTAGGTGGGGTGCTAAGTGATCTTAGTAGCCGACATAAGAGAAGAGAAGCGCACAGATGAAGCCGGGGCGGCTTTAAATTTTGTGACCACACATCCGGACAGAGTACACCGGCTCACCATCGTCTGGCCCCTTAACAAGCTCGCAGACGTCCCCAGCCCGAAGGTCGTTTGATGTCACCAAATGTTTCCCGCCCTCGGTGAAGCCCACAAATAACGAGAGGTGGTAGACTATAGGGCATAATCTCTTCTTGGGGTCCTTCAGCATTATAACATCACAGCCATGCCTTCTCTGTCTAACTGCATTGGAAAGTGCCCTTCTATCTGCGAGCTTGCTTCCCGACCCGATCCTGCCCCGTAGGGGGGTTTGGGCTTGATTTCTTTTGAATCACCTTTTCTCCAAGTTCCCTTATTGATGGAACCAGTATATCAGACTAACAGTATATCCCTTTATCGATGGAACCAGCTTGAATGGCAGACAACGAGCAGCCTAGTATGGATGTGGTCTGCACCGGTGCGTCTAACAAAGTTGATGAAGACACGACCAAACTTGAATGGCAGACAACGAGCAGCTCCGGTGAAGGGAGCGGGGAGGATAGTTCTAGTGACGACAATCCTTGTACTCCTATACCTCCAAGGAAGAAAAAACATCATATGAGCTTGATGCCGACTATATTCCCAACGATGAAGAGGTAAATAGAAATATGCCGACTATATTGTAAAATAATGTTCATATATGAAAGGCCATTAATTTTTTCACTATATAGATTTCAAATGAAGAGAAGAAAGAGGATGCATCTTCTACACGAAACACGGAGGATGCTCCGATGCCTAAATCATCCGTTTCACATAAGCGGAAACGAGGGCGACGAGGTCCAAATCAGATGAAAGAAGGTGCAGTTATGTATGTAACAAAACTAAATGCAGAGGGGTTTCCTGAAGAACCACTTGACATGGTTACAAAGTTTCAAAATTCCTGCGGGGCTACTGTTAGAGATATAGTGCCAATCACACTTCAAAAATGGAAGGATTTAGATGAAGACACCCTCAACAAGCTATGGGCTAAGTTGTCTGAGTCATTCAAGTTCCCAAAAGGCACAGAGGATGCAGTAAGGAAGTCGATGCTCTCTGCTATGGCCAAGATGTTTCGTGGGTGGAAGGCCGAGATGAATAGGGACTTTGTTAAGAAGAATAAGGTTCCTCCGCCCAAGAAAATGGGGAAAATCACTCAAGCTCAGTGGGAGGAATTTGTTCGTCAGAAGACCGAATTGAAGGCCAAAGAATTGGGCGAAACTAATTCTCAGAGAGCGAAGATGAACAAACACCCCCATCGCCTGGGGTCAAGCGGATATCACCATAAAGTTGTGCAGTGGAACAAGATTATCGAGGAAGCTATAACTAACGGCACTTTGGACCCAATATTAAAAGATATCGATGAGAGAGCTATTCGTTGGATCTTAGGTCGAGCAGGTTTGAGTGAGGACGGCAAACTTTTGCATCCAGAATTGGTAGGCGAAGTTTTGACAAAAATTCAAGAATATGCAGATAAGAGAAAAAAAAGGAGAATTTAAGCCTCGGAGGGAGAATGACATACTAACTGCAGCACTAGGCAATCCTGAACACACTGGACGGGCTCGGGGAATCTCTTCTAAGATTTCCTGGAGAGAGGCGTTTCTAGAGTATGCGTCGTCATATAGGAAACACGAGAAGTCGAAAAGGACCCTTGAAGAGACTATTGATGAAAGGGTACAAAAGGCTATTAATGACGTGATGAACAAAATGAAGAAAACAGAATGCATATCATTTGAACTCAAGCCAAGCCACATGAGTCCACCTATAGTCCCTAGCAGCGTTGGATCTGTGCAAGACTTGACCAAGTACCCTGTAGACGATATTGTTGAGGACAAGCCTTGCTTTCTTCATATTCCAATCAATCGATCTGGGACAAAAACAAAGCAAGCTGCTACTGGTTTGGTAAAACCAGGACTTGTTAACTACAAGGACAATCCTGTCCCGCCACACTATGTTGTGGTCCAAGTTCTAGAAATCACAGACAATGGTTGTGAAGATTGGGAGATAGATTTTCCAGTTGAGGGGATCATAACTTTGCAGGAGGCAATGAACGAGTTGGTCCTTTGGCATCGACGCGACATCAAGTTTGGTGATGAGCCGAATTCAACACCAATGCAACAAAAAGCTAGTTCGATCATTCCACACCCCATGGTGCAGGAAGATATGACACCGACCTCCAAAAAAATCGTTGAAACAATCATATCGCCTCTTGCGAAGGAACTCGACGAGGGGGACGTAGACAAAATTGTTCCTCAGAATGTCGACGTCAACATCAAAAAGGAACCAAAGGTTGGCACCAATGTTGAAGGGCCAACTATTTCAAAGAAAATTCATAAGCGAATCGCCACAGACGATGTCAAGAAACCGTCAGAATCAGTGGCACGCTACCTGCATAAATTGCAGAGAGTTATGACTAATCAATCAAAAGCAGTATCAGCATCTCATGGAGTAGGCACACGGTCGGCCCAAATAGACAATTTCGAAGTATGGGAAGAAGATGGAATGATTCATACTCGAGAATCATTATGTCTTAAAACCAATATCTCGGTATACAAGAAGGAGGATGTTCCTCCTAAATTTGTGAATGGGAGGCCGTTCTTAACGATGGTGCAACTTTCTAAGTTGTCAACTCCGGAGATTAGAATGCATGAGTGGTACATGGTGGCTAGCAACAAATACAAACTCGAGGAATTCACATTTGTTGTGCCAGAAGATGCATTTTGGAGCAATGATCATATAAATCCTGTGCGGCATTTATTCTTTGACGATCTCTGGTCGTTGTACCACCGATAAAGGATGGAAACCAACTACTTAACCCTCTTTTGCTTGTAAGTACCTCTAAACTTTCATATTTGTTAGTTTTGTACACGCACACATAAACGAGAGTCTAACGATTAACACTATTACACGTAGGATGCAATACATGGATGATAAGAAGAAACAACTTAAGAAAGGGTTTCTTGACCCGTTGATGATATCCCAAGCTCGCTACAAAGTAGTTGCTCTGAGGCAAGGAGAAGAATACAAAGACTTGGACGATGCTGAATTTGAGAAAGCCGTCAAACAGAATCAGAGAAAGAAAATGAAGGTAATGGCGGCATACATTGGACGAGCCATGTATAATCATGTACAACATGGCAAGGACTTAATAATAGCTCCGCACCACTTTAAGTAAGTTATCGACATGGTTTAATTTTGAACTATAAATTATGGCAATCGTGATATTAACATGTGTTTTCGTCTATGTCTATATAGTGACCACAACATTTGTATCATGATCTGGCCAAAGGATGGTAAAGTCGTGGTCTTCGACTCATTGAGAATGGAAAAGGCTACGTATAATGACTTCTTGAAGATTTTAGAGAAGTATGATTATTATTGCACACTTGTACTTATTACAACTTAACAAATGTATTCTTAATCTCATAATGCTATTCTTATATGCAGTGCATACCGTTTTTATTGGAAAGATCTTGGCGGCGAACATCCAGAGGACAAGCCTAATTTGTCAATATCATTATTTCCATATGGTGACAAACAACCTCCGGGTACTGTCCTATGGGGTTATTATGTATGCGAATGGTGTCGTGTCACCTTCCATTACATGGTCAATCGTGAGGATGTAAGTTCGCTATCATTGTCTATGTTGCAATTTTTATGTTATATTGTTGCTCATCACATTACTCTTAGCACCGATTGCTTTTTGCTTTAATTGCAGGTTCCTAAATCTAAGATCAATGCTGAATGGTTAGAAAGAGATATGGTTTCCACCGGCGTGGCTAAGGTTGTAAGAGACTTGCTTTACTTTATGCGCCGTGAAGTTCTTCATCAACAAGGGCTATTCTACAATGTAAATGGAAATTTGCAAAAATTCCTAGAACTAAGTTTGTACACAATATCACACAGTGTTTAGGTCTTTAGTTAGGAACTTTAGATGTTTAGTTGTCTATGGAACTTTGAGATGTTGAGTTGTTATGCAACTTGATGTGTATAAATCTTGGTATGATGGAACTTTTGATATGTGGATGAATCTGTGTATGGAACCTGCTATAGAACTTGTTTGAATCTGTGTATGGAATCTTTGTATGATGAATATGTGTATGGAATATGTGTTTGAATCTGTGTTTGAATCTGTTATTAATTCTGTATTTGAATCTGTTATTAATTCTATTATGTGTGCTTACAGTCGGACTTATAATTAAAACCGCTTGTGATGTGTGCTAACACAGGCGGTTCTTTTAAACCGGACCGCCTGTGATGTGTGTCTATCACAGGCGGTTCTTTTAAACCGGACCGCCTGTGATGTGTGTCTATCACAGGCGGTTTTTGATTGACCGCCTGTGATGTTGTTTTACATCACAGTCGGTGCACCACAAGCGGTTCCTGGAACCGCCTGTGTAGAGGCTAACCGGACCGCCTGTACAGAGGTTCCCTGTAGTAGTGTGAGTGGCTAGCAAATCCTGTTCTTGTACTCAAAAAGAATAAAGTGGATAGGCGCATGTGTGTCGACTATACTGATCTCAACAAGCATTGTCCAAAGGATCCCTTCGGGCTCCCTAGAATAGATCAGGTGGTTGACTCGACCGCTGGCTGTTTTATGTTGTCCTTCCTAGACTGTTATTCTAGATATCATCAGATCAGCCTGGCAAAAGAAGATGAGGAGAAAACTGCATTCATCACCCCATTTGGAGCTTTCTACTATACCTCCATGTCGTTTGGCCTCAAGAACGTGGGAGCGACTTACCAGAGAGCCATTCAGACATGCTTAGCGGACCACTAGGGCAAGCGAGTGGAAGCCTATGTCGATGATGTGGTGATCAAAATAGAAAACTTCATTGAAGATTTGTAGCTGGTCTTCAACAGCTGGAGGCGCTACCGGTGGAAGCTCAACCCAGAAAAGTGTGTCTTCGGAGTACCGGCAGGAAAGTTACTCGGATTCATTGTCAGCCACCGAGGGATTGAAGCTAACCCAGAAAAAATCGAGGCCATCATGAGAATGGAAGCGCTACGGTCATAGAAAAAGGTACAGAGGTTTACTGGATGCATGGCAGCTGTCACACCCGGTTTTAAGGGACAAAGCCGGGTGCATCTCATACATGCGCCAAGAAGACAACATATATAATAACAGAGTGTATAGAGATAAATGTCGTAATAAAATCAGAGTACTTATTACATAGCGGAAGACTTATTACAAAATAAAAGAATAAATATAAAACGAACTAAGGATCGTCGGTGCCAATGTCGACTGAGAAACGCCACCTAGATCAAATCGAATGCCTCAGTGTTAGGCGGCTCCTCTTCGACCACCTATTCTTCTCCTGTGGGGGGGTGTGAGATAGCAAGAGTGAGCTCACATACGTTTATAGCTCAACAAGTCGTGGGGAATAATGTGGCATGAACTCACCAAAGGTGGGAGTTCATGAAGTGTAAGGCTGATCAATGAAATAAAGGCTGAAGCTGAGCATTGCTTTTATAAGTTGGTCAAAATTTTATTAGCAATTACTAAGTATAAGTAAATACCAAACCTTAATAATAATAAAGAAAAGTAATAGTAAAATAATCCCAAATGCGATGCAAATGTCAAATTGAATTTAAGTTCCATAATTAATCATGTGAGGGTCCGAGCCGCTCATGACCGTGAGCACGGCTAGTATACTAGTTTTACACTCTGCAGAGGTTGTGCATCTTTACCCACAAGTCATGTTACCCATCTGCCAAGAGACGGCCAATCCCATACACCTCTACCGAGGAGGCGAGGCAGGGTAACACTACGAGGCCTTTACAAAGTTCCACTAGCTTCAGAAATCCCGCTACAGTTTATAGGAAGCTGCAGTGTAGGGTTCTTGCCTGACCGCCATCGCAGCAAAATCAACCAAGGACCTCCCTACACTGACCACTCCCCTACTGCCCTTGCCCCTTTCGGGTAAGGAAGACCTCCACTAGCTTTCATAGTTAATCAGCCAAGGGCGTCCCATTAAACCCTTGTGGTAGCACTATTTTCCCGGGTGGTCGCTCCATGTTCCCATTAATTTAATGATCTTAACATGAACAGTAATAATAACATGGTAATAACAGAATAATCATGAATAGTGTATCTCCATACCCAATCCACACAAAGCAATAGCAGGTACTACCCAAAAATATTTCAGGGGTGAACAAGGTATAAAGATAACCAAAACTAGGGTAACATAAAGGATCCCATCAAAATTTACCTATGCAGATCATTAAAATTAATAAGAACATGGCTGGGAAAAGTAAGTGATCAAGGGCACTGAAAGGGAATTAGGCTTACACCTAGTTCCTAAATATTTTTGGTGGTTGAATTGCCCAACACAAATATTGGACTAACTGTAACACCCGGATTTTAAGGGTCCAAAACCCGGGGTTAACATAAACACCAGGTATGCTGGGACCAAGTCTCAAACATATGATGTACAGTGGCACAGGATCGAATGTCACAACTTTATATATAACAGGAGTTCTATACAAAATAAATAATTACATTATAAGGAGACAACGGTCCAGCAACCCAAAGTTGACTGGGAGACGACGACCTAGACCTCTCACGAACTCATCACAGCATCCTCCATGAGCATCATCCTGCAGTACCTGGTCTTGACCTGTGGTGTATGTGAGACAGCAAGAGTGAGCTCACATACGTTCATCGCTCAACAAGTTGTGGGGAATAATGTGCATGAACTCGCCAAAGGTGGGAGCTCACGTGAAGTGTAAGGCTTACCAAAGAAGATGGTTAGAGCTGAGCATTGCTTTTAAAGTTGGTCAAAATTTTATTAGCAGTTACTAAGTATAAGTAAATACCAAACCCAATTAAGTAATAGAACAAAAGTAACAACTTCACCTGCAATGCAATGCATATGACAAATTGAATTTAGTTCCATAATTTAATCATGTGAGGGTCCGAGCTGCTCATGACCGTGAGCACGGCTAGTATACCAGTTTTACACTCTGCAGAGGTTGCGCATCTTTACCCACAAGTCGTGTATCCCATGTCGCCAGGGTTTGCAAGGCCCTTAGACACTTCCGAGGTGAATGGCTAGGGATCCACTACGAGGCCTTTACAAAGTTCCACTAGCTTCCGAAAACCCGCTACAGTTTATAGGAAGATCCAGTACAGGAATCCCTTGCAGGACCGCCATCGCAGCAAAATCCTCCCGAGGGCCTCCCCGCACTGACCTCTCCCCTACTGCCCTTGCCCCTTTCGGGTAAGGTAGTCTTCCACTAGCTTTCCTAATTAATCAGCCAAGGGGTCCCATTCCTCCCTTGTGGTAGCACTGTTTTCCCGGGTGGTCGCTCCATGTTCCAATTAACATAATGATCTCATCATGAACAATAAATAACAACTGATAACAAAAGTGTAATCATGAATAGTGTATCTCCATACCCAAAACCACATATAGCACTAGCAAGTACTACCCAGAAAGTTCAGTGGTAAACAAGGTATAAAGATAGACAAACTAGGGTAACCTATTGGGTCCCATCAAAATTAACCTATGCAGATCATTATGATTAATGAGAACATGGCTGGGTAAAAAGAAGTGATCAAGGGCACAACTTGCCTGGGCCTTGAGAATCCAGGTACCAGGATGATCTTCAGGTGACTCGTGACCTCACTGCTAGTCGTAGCAATTCAAACAAACATGGTGTAGGCAAAATTAACATTACACCAAACATAAGAACAAAATACACATTAATAATATACATATTAAAATAAGATCATAGGAACAGGAACCATTAATTTTGGAGTTATAGATTTTAAGTTATGAATTTCCAAAGGTTTTAAGGTGATTAAAATAGGATTAGATGATAAATTAATTTCCTAACAGAGTTCATGTCAAAACAGTGATTCTAATTGATGAAGAATATTATTACAAAATTTTAGAAACTGGAATGGTTCAATTTGGAGCTAAAATGAATTTTCTATGAATTAACTAAGTTCTAGTAATTATTTTTGTATTAAAAATCTAATTTCTAATTCATTTAATCATTTTATTACTGCACTGGACTGGGCCTCAATTACTGGGAAGCACAGGGGGCACGGTGTAAATTGTCCCAGACACAGAGAACAGTGCCCGTGGGACGGCGGGTTGATTTAAACTAAAGACGGGGGCTCTTTAACAAAAGTGCCAGCGCGAAGGGGTATCGTTGATTCAGAGCCGTCCGATCAAGCGTGAACGGCCAAGATTAAATCCCGAGCCCCGCGAACCGGTATGCTCTGTTGATCGCAGGATCCGAGATCGACGGCCCACGATCTAAAACGGCATGACCCTAACGCTGTCCGTCCGATCTCATCTCAACGGCTCCGATCCAAACGCGCGAAGGGGTATCCTTACGATCTAATCTCGACCGTTCATTCCCGGATCTATGGCCACGACACCATCCCCAATCCCCCGACCGGGAGGCCGGCGGCGCCGCCCGAGGTCACGGCGGATCCCCGCCGGAGCCCCGCGATTCAGCCGACCCGGGTCCCAATTCACCTACCGGAAGCGAGCAACACGTAGTGCCGGGGACAGGGATCATCCTGGGGGCGACCACACACCGAGAAGAAGCTGCGACGTCGCTGGCCACGGTTGCGTGCGGCACCGCGGTCGAGGAAGATGGCCGACGACGGATTTCGGCGTCCTGACCATCGCGCCAGTACCTGGGACCCTGCACCCAGGTTCTCCACGGCCCCGTGAACGACCATAGTCCCACCCCAGCCACAGACCGACAGCACGGGCAGCTTACCTCGGCGGCGGCGTTATTCGCCTTCCTGCTAGAGCTCCAATGGCGCACGGTGGTATAGGATGGGATGAGGGGGGGGGAAATCACGACGGTCATCTTTTATAGCCCAGGGAGCAACGGAAGCACCGATTACCACGCGCCCGCTGCGCGGAGTCCGCCAGCGATCGCGCGAGATCGTTTCTGTCGATCGGAGAGGACGAACCTGACAAGTCGGCCCACAAGTCAGAGGGAATGGGGCGCGAGAGGAAGAGATGAGTGTGGCTGGTGGCTGACGGGCATGGCCCGCGTGTTGGTGAGACAGCGAGTGCGCGCGTGAGAGGGACGAGAGGCTGCCCGTGGGGCCCGCGTGTCGGCGCCAGGATTTGGAGTGGGCTGCGCGCGGGTGAGTGGAGATGTTAACTGGGCCGAAATGGTTGCTCTGAGCCCAGGTAAGGTTTTTATTCTTTTCCTTTTTATTTTCTATTTTCTTTTCTCCATTTTCAAATCCAATTTGAGTTCAAGTTTAAATTCAAACTTTGCGAATAACTTGTCCTCAGTTTGAAAGGTATAGTTTAATAATATAAGTGTGAAGGATGTTTATTCTGATTTTTATTTTATTTTATGTAGTATTTTTCTTAGTGCTTCCCTTCTCTTATTTCAAACCCTAATTCCAATTCAAATCAAACCAAGTTTTAAATTCTAGATTTCAAATTTATGCACAAGTTAAACTTTCACATGTTGCACAATTTCTACATAGTGTTTCTTCGTTTATTTTATTATGGGTATTTACCTTTAAAAAAAAGGGTGAATTATAAAGTTGAATTATTTATCAATGGTATTTTGCTCAGATTTCTTCTATTAATTCCAAATTCAGAATTTTGGGTGTTACAAATCCTACCCCCCTTAAAAATAATCTCGTCCTCGAGATTTGTAAGAAAAAGGATGTATACTCATATTGTTCTCGGAACATATGCACAAACAAAGAAATCTTAGCATGAGGTATAATTCTTTAACAAAACATAGGGTCAATAGACCTTATTGTTCCTTCTAGAATAATATCATATCATCTACTAACTAAAATAACATCTAGATCTTACAAATCATTATAATCTATATCTATGTAGCTTGGTGAAACTGGTGGTGGTGGTGGAGGTTGTTGTTGTTGTTGTCTCTCCAACCGTGCTTGCCTTATTTCTTGGCGGGCCTGACGTATTTCTTCGCGTTGTTGTCTTATCTGATTCTGCATCTCGGTCACCAGGTCTGTTAACTGTTGCATTACCAGTCTTTGGGTAGCAACCACTTGATCGATCTCAACAGGTGGAGGATTTGGAGGATTCATTTCTGTTTGCTGTTACGTGATAATCTTTCCTTTCCTGGTATTGACCATGAAAGTTAGAGGCACATGGTAATAGTTTTGCAAAGGGAATTATTCAATAAGTGGAATGAATAAGCTAGTAGCTGGTTATACTCTAAAGATTCTTTGGTAGGGCTTAATCTTTGTTTTATGTCCAGATTGGGGTAACCAATCGTATAAGGTGAATATCCAAGGGTAAGATGGAATCTGTCAAGATGAGAGATATATATGGGTGAGATAGACTACAAGATGTAGGTTAAAAGTTTGTTTGTTATTAGGTGGGAATAGAAAGGTTATACCATTCATCATGGCTCTATTGGTTAGATCAGATCTCATGCATGTGGCTGAGTGGGTTTAAGGCACTAATTTATTTTTAAGTGCATGAGGGGTATGGATTTTATCTCTTGTACCAGTATTAAGTAACTTACTCTAGATTAGATCATAATAGGTTAGATAAAATCTAGTTTAGGTTGGATATCACTAGATTAGACCGGTTAAGATCTAAGTAAATTTTGGATTATCACATGGTTGTTATTCTAGAGTGGGATCAATATGCTAATTAGGGCAATGTGAATCCATAAGGATAAGGTAAAATCTTTTGAGGTCAGTTAGATCTGGTACGAAAGGTTAGAATCTTTTTCGAGATAAGATGGATCTATTAAGATAAGGGAGAATCTTTTAAGATAAGATGAATTGGTTAGAATGAGAGCTTTTAGGATAAGATAAATCTCTTAAGCTAGATATGTTCCAATGGGGACAATCTAGGTTGTCTAGCTATTTTATAAATATATTTTTATACCTATGTGTATATGCAGATGCAATTGTGGACATTATTCCACAACTCATCACACTCAATCAAAGATCCAAATCAGGCAAGTATCATAAGAACAAACATTCAAGTGCATAGATACTTATAAAAATAGTTCTGTTTTTTTGTTCCTAGGATTAGGTCTCTTATTCCTAAAGTCACTTTAGGCACAGGATTTCAAAGTGTGAAATCCACATTAGTCTTTAGAAGGAAAAGGTAAGAATAATCAGAGTATAGCGGAAATAGATGAGAAAAGATTGAGATAAGTTTAGAAAAGAATCAGAGTAGCAGAGGTAAGTAGATAATGGTTGTCCAGTTCTATCTAGGTTTCGTCCTACAGTCAACATTCCTCTGATACCACTTCTGTAACACCCGGATTTTAAGGGTCCAAAACCCGGGGTTAACATAAACACCAGGTATGCTGGGACCAAGTCTCAAACATATGATGTACAGTGGCACAGGATCGAATGTCACAACTTTATATATAACAGGAGTTCTATACAAAATAAATAATTACATTATAAGGAGACAACGGTCCAGCAACCCAAAGTTGACTGGGAGACGACGACCTAGACCTCTCACGAACTCATCACAGCATCCTCCATGAGCATCATCCTGCAGTACCTGGTCTTGACCTGTGGTGTATGTGAGACAGCAAGAGTGAGCTCACATACGTTCATCGCTCAACAAGTTGTGGGGAATAATGTGCATGAACTCGCCAAAGGTGGGAGCTCACGTGAAGTGTAAGGCTTACCAAAGAAGATGGTTAGAGCTGAGCATTGCTTTTAAAGTTGGTCAAAATTTTATTAGCAGTTACTAAGTATAAGTAAATACCAAACCCAATTAAGTAATAGAACAAAAGTAACAACTTCACCTGCAATGCAATGCATATGACAAATTGAATTTAGTTCCATAATTTAATCATGTGAGGGTCCGAGCTGCTCATGACCGTGAGCACGGCTAGTATACCAGTTTTACACTCTGCAGAGGTTGCGCATCTTTACCCACAAGTCGTGTATCCCATGTCGCCAGGGTTTGCAAGGCCCTTAGACACTTCCGAGGTGAATGGCTAGGGATCCACTACGAGGCCTTTACAAAGTTCCACTAGCTTCCGAAAACCCGCTACAGTTTATAGGAAGATCCAGTACAGGAATCCCTTGCAGGACCGCCATCGCAGCAAAATCCTCCCGAGGGCCTCCCCGCACTGACCTCTCCCCTACTGCCCTTGCCCCTTTCGGGTAAGGTAGTCTTCCACTAGCTTTCCTAATTAATCAGCCAAGGGGTCCCATTCCTCCCTTGTGGTAGCACTGTTTTCCCGGGTGGTCGCTCCATGTTCCAATTAACATAATGATCTCATCATGAACAATAAATAACAACTGATAACAAAAGTGTAATCATGAATAGTGTATCTCCATACCCAAAACCACATATAGCACTAGCAAGTACTACCCAGAAAGTTCAGTGGTAAACAAGGTATAAAGATAGACAAACTAGGGTAACCTATTGGGTCCCATCAAAATTAACCTATGCAGATCATTATGATTAATGAGAACATGGCTGGGTAAAAAGAAGTGATCAAGGGCACAACTTGCCTGGGCCTTGAGAATCCAGGTACCAGGATGATCTTCAGGTGACTCGTGACCTCACTGCTAGTCGTAGCAATTCAAACAAACATGGTGTAGGCAAAATTAACATTACACCAAACATAAGAACAAAATACACATTAATAATATACATATTAAAATAAGATCATAGGAACAGGAACCATTAATTTTGGAGTTATAGATTTTAAGTTATGAATTTCCAAAGGTTTTAAGGTGATTAAAATAGGATTAGATGATAAATTAATTTCCTAACAGAGTTCATGTCAAAACAGTGATTCTAATTGATGAAGAATATTATTACAAAATTTTAGAAACTGGAATGGTTCAATTTGGAGCTAAAATGAATTTTCTATGAATTAACTAAGTTCTAGTAATTATTTTTGTATTAAAAATCTAATTTCTAATTCATTTAATCATTTTATTACTGCACTGGACTGGGCCTCAATTACTGGGAAGCACAGGGGGCACGGTGTAAATTGTCCCAGACACAGAGAACAGTGCCCGTGGGACGGCGGGTTGATTTAAACTAAAGACGGGGGCTCTTTAACAAAAGTGCCAGCGCGAAGGGGTATCGTTGATTCAGAGCCGTCCGATCAAGCGTGAACGGCCAAAATTAAATCCCGAGCCCCGCGAACCGGTATGCTCTGTTGATCGCAGGATCCGAGATCGACGGCCCACGATCTAAAACGGCATGACCCTAACGCTGTCCGTCCGATCTCATCTCAACGGCTCCGATCCAAACGCGCGAAGGGGTATCCTTACGATCTAATCTCGACCGTTCATTCCCGGATCTATGGCCACGGCACCATCCCCAATCCCCCGACCGGGAGGCCGGCGGCGCCGCCCGAGGTCACGGCGGATCCCCGCCGGAGCCCCGCGATTCAGCCGACCCGGGTCCCAATTCACCTACCGGAAGCGAGCAACACGTAGTGCCGGGGACAGGGATCATCCTGGGGGCGACCACACACCGAGAAGAAGCTGCGACGTCGCTGGCCACGGTTGCGTGCGGCACCGCGGTCGAGGAAGATGGCCGACGACGGATTCCGGCGTCCTGACCATCGCGCCAGTACCTGGGACCCCGCACCCAGGTTCTCCACGGCCCCGTGAACGACCATAGTCCCACCCCAGCCACAGACCGACAGCACGGGCAGCTTACCTCGGCGGCGGCGTTATTCGCCTTCCTGCTAGAGCTCCAATGGCGCACGGTGGTATAGGATGGGATGAGGGGGGGGGGGGAAATCACGACGGTCATCTTTTATAGCCCAGGGAGCAACGGAAGCACCGATTACCACGCGCCCGCTGCGCGGAGTCCGCCAGCGATCGCGCGAGATCGTTTCTGTCAATCGGAGAGGACGAACCTGACAAGTCGGCCCACAAGTCAGAGGGAATGGGGCGCGAGAGGAAGAGATGAGTGTGGCTGGTGGCTGACGGGCATGGCCCGCGTGTTGGTGAGACAGCGAGTGCGCGCGTGAGAGGGACGAGAGGCTGCCCGTGGGGCCCGCGTGTCGGCGCCAGGATTTGGAGTGGGCTGCGCGCGGGTGAGTGGAGATGTTAACTGGGCCGAAATGGTTGCTCTGAGCCCAGGTAAGGTTTTTATTCTTTTCCTTTTTATTTTCTATTTTCTTTTCTCCATTTTCAAATCCAATTTGAGTTCAAGTTTAAATTCAAACTTTGCGAATAACTTGTCCTCAGTTTGAAAGGTATAGTTTAATAATATAAGTGTGAAGGATGTTTATTCTGATTTTTATTTTATTTTATGTAGTATTTTTCTTAGTTCTTCCCTTCTCTTATTTCAAACCCTAATTCCAATTCAAATCAAACCAAGTTTTAAATTCTAGATTTCAAATTTATGCACAAGTTAAACTTTCACATGTTGCACAATTTCTACATAGTGTTTCTTCGTTTATTTTATTATGGGTATTTACCTTTAAAAAAAGGGTGAATTATAAAGTTGAATTATTTATCAATGGTATTTTGCTCAGATTTCTTCTATTAATTCCAAATTCAGAATTTTGGGTGTTACACTAACTAGTTTACTCTAGTGCATAAAGTTATACAGGTGCAAAAGGTTCACACTTAGCCAATAAAAAGACCAAGTTTTGGATTCAACAAAAGGAGCAACGAGGCAACCGAAGGTACCTCTGGCTGGAGGCACCGGACTGTCCGGTGTGCACCGGACAGTGTCCGGTGCGCCCAGAGGACTCCAACTCAAACTCTTCGCCCTCGGGAATTCTCGGAGGCCGGCGCGCTATAATTCACCGGACTGTCCGGTGTGCACCGGACATGTCCGGTGCTCCAAGGAAGCGCGGTCTCCGGAACTCGCCAGCCTCGGGTTCGCGCGGCAGCTGCTCCGCTAAAATTCACCGGACTGTCCGGTGTGCACCGGACTGTCCGGTGTACCAGCGGAGCAACGGCTCTTTTCGGCGCCAACGGCTCCCTGCGGCGCATTTAATGCGCGCGCAGCGCGCGCAGACGTCAGGCGTGCCCATACCGGTGCACCGGACATCAAACAGTACTTGTCCGGTGTGCACCGGACATCCAGGCGGGCCCAGAAGTCAGAAGCTCCAACGGTCAGAATCCAACGGCAGTGGTGACGTGGCAGGGGCACCGGACTGTCCGGTGCGCCATCGAACAGAGGCCTCCAGCCAACGGTCAAGTTTGGTGGTTGGGGCTATAAATACCCCAACCACCCCACATTCATTGCCATCCAAGTTTTCCACTTCTCAACTACTACAAGAGCTCTAGCATTCAATTCTAGACACACCAAATAGATCAAGTCCTCTCCAAATTCCACACAACACCATAGTGACTAGAGAGAGTGATTTGCTTGTGTTCTTTCGAGCTCTTGCGCTTGGATCGCATTCTTTTCTTCCTCACTTATTCTTGAGATCAACACTCAATTGTAACCAAGGCAAGAGGCACCAATTGTGTGGTGGCCCTTGCGGGGAAGCTTTGTTCCCGTTTGATTGAGAAGAAGAGAAAGCTCACTCGATCCGTGGGATCGTTTGAGAGAGGGAAGGGTTGAAAGAGACCCGGCCTTTGTGGCCTCCTCAACGGGGAGTAGGTTTGCAAGAACCGAACCTCGGTAAAACAAATCACCGTGTCACACTCTTCATTTGCTTGCGATTTGTTTTGCACCCTCTCTCGCGGACTCGTTTATATTTCTAACGCTAACCCGGCTTGTAGTTGTGTTTATTTTTGAGAATTTCCGTTTCGCCCTATTCACCCCCCCTCTAGGCGACTATCAATTGGTATCAAAGCCCGGTGCTTCATTAGAGCCTAACCGCTCGAAGTGATGTCGGGAGATCACACCAAGAGGGAGATGGAGACCGGCGACAACAAGCCCACTACAAGCCAAGGGAGCACTTCATCGGAAGAGTCCCGCACCAAGAGAAGGGAGAAGAAGAAGAACTCCTCCAAGCGGAAGGAGAAAAGATCTTCCTCTTCTCACCACAAGGAGAAGAAGGAAAAATCTTCTTCTCACAAGCCGCATCGGAGTGGGGACAAGCACAAGAGGATGAGGAAGGTGGTCTACTACGAGACCGACACTTCATCGACATCTACCTCCGGCTCCGACGCGGCATCCGTCACTTCTAAACGCCAAGAGCGTAAGAAGTATAGTAAGATTCCCCTACGCTACCCTCGCATTCCTAAACATACACCTTTACTTTCCGTCCCATTAGGCAAACCACCAACTTTTAATGGTGAAGATTATGCTATGTGGAGTAATTTAATGCGATTTCATCTAACCTCTCTCCACAAAAGTATATGGGATGTTGTTGAGTATGGTGTACAGGTACCATCTATAGGGGATGAGGACTATGACACGGACGAAGTGGCCCAAATCGAGCACTTCAACTCCCAAGCCGCAACCATCCTCCTTGCCTCTCTAAGCAAGGAGGAATACAACAAATTATAAGGGTTGAAGAACGCCAAGGAGATTTGGGACCTACTCAAGACGGCGCACGAGGGTGATGAACTCACCAAGATCACCAAGCGGGAAACGATCGAGGGGGAGCTCGGTCGCTTCCGTCTTCGCCAAGGAGAGGAGCCACAAGACATGTACAACCGGCTCAAGACTTTGGTGAACCAAGTGCGCAACCTCGGGAGCGCAAAATGGGATGACCACGAAGTGGTTAAGGTTATTCTAAGAGCTCTTATTTTCCTTAACCCCACACAAGTTCAATTAATTCGTGGTAATCCTAGATATCCACTAATGACCCCCGAGGAAGTTATCGGGAATTTTGTTAGTTTTGAATGCATGATTAAGGGCTCAAAGAAGATCAACGAGCTTGACGAACCCTCCACATCCGAGGCGCAACCGGTAACCTTCAAGGCAACGGAGGAGAAGAAGGAGGAGTCTACACCAAGTAGACAACCGATTGACGCCTCCAAGCTCGACAATAAGGAGATGGCCCTAATCATCAAAAGCTTTCGGCAAATCCTCAAGCAACGGAAAGGGAAGGATTACAAATCCCGTTCCAAGAAGGTTTGCTACAAGTGTGGTAAGCCCGGTCATTTTATTGCAAAATGTCCTATGTCTAGTGACAGTGACAGGGGCGACGACAAGAAGGGAAGAAGGAAGGAGAAGAAGAAGTACTACAAGAAGAAGGGCGGCGATGCCCATGTTTGTCGGGAGTGGGACTCCGACGAAAGCTCAAGCGACTCCTCTGACGACGAGGACGCCGCCAACATCGCCGTCACCAAGGGCCTCCTCTTCCCCAACGTCGGCCACAAGTGTCTCATGGCCAAGGACGGCAAAAAGAAGGTAAAATCAAGGTCCTCCACTAAATATGAAACATCTAGTGATGAGGATGATGATAAAAATGAGGAGGACAACTTGCGCATTCTTTTTGCTAACCTCAACATGCAACAAAAAGAAAAATTAAATGAATTGATTAGTGCTATACATGAGAAGGATGATCTCTTGGATTCTCAAGAGGACTTCCTTATTAAAGAAAACAAGAAGCATGTTAAGGTTAAAAATGCTTATGCTCTAGAAATGGAAAAATGTGAAAAATTGTCTAGTGAGCTAAGTACTTGCCATGAGACTATTGCCAACCTTAGAAATGAAAATGTTAAATTAATTGCTAAGGTTGATTCTCATGTTTGCATTGATCCTAGAAATGATAATGTTGATTTGCTTGCTAGGATTGATGAGTTAAATGTTTCTATTGCTAGCCTTAGAAATGAGAATGAGAAACTAATTGCTAAGGCTAAAGATTTTGATGTTTGCAATGCTACTATTTCCGACCTTAGAACCAAAAATGATGTGTTGCATGCTAAGGTTGTTGAACTTAAATCCTGCAAACCCTCTACATCTAATGTTGAGCATGTTTCCATTTGTACTAGATGTAGAGATATTAATGTTGATGCTATCCATGATCACCTAGCCTTAATTAAAAAACAAAATGATCACATAGCACAACTTAATGCTAAGATTAGTGAGCATGACTTAGAAAATGAAAAATTTAAATTTGCTAAAAGCATGCTCTATAATGGGAGACGCCCTGGCATTAAGGACGGCATTGGCTTCCAAAAGGGAGACAATGTCAAAATTAATGCTCCTCCAAAGAACTTATCTAATTTTGTTAAGGGCAAGGCTCCCATGCCTCAGGATAACGAGGGTTACATTTTGTACCCTGCCGGCTATCCTGAGAGCAAGATTAGGAAAATTCATTCTAGGAAGTCTCACTCTGGCCCTAATCATGCTTTCATGTATAAGGGTGAGACATCTAGTTCTAGGCAACCAACCCGTGCCAAGTTGCCTAGAAGGAAAACTCCTAATGCATCAAATGATCATGCCATTTCATTTAAAACTTTTGATGCATCTTATGTTTTGACTAACAAATCCGGCAAGGTAGTTGCCAAAATTATTGGGGGCAAACACAAGGGCTCCAAGACTTGTGTTTGGGTACCCAAAGTTCTTGTCTCTAATGCTAAAGGACCCAAAACCGTTTGGGTACCTAAAATCAAGAACTAAAATTGTTTTGTAGGTTTATGCATCCGGAGGCTCAAGTTGGATACTCGACAGCGGGTGCACAAACCACATGACAGGGGAGAAAAAGATGTTCTCCTCCTACGAGAAAAACCAAGATCCCCAACGAGCTATCACATTCGGGGATGGAAATCAAGGTTTGGTCAAAGGTTTGGGTAAAATTGCTATATCCCCTGACCATTCCATTTCTAATGTTTTTCTTGTAGATTTTTTAGATTACAATTTGCTTTCCGTATCCCAATTATGTCAAATGGGCTACAACTGTCTTTTTACTGATACTGGTGTTACTGTCTTTAGAAGAAGTGATGATTCAATAGCTTTTAAGGGAGTGTTAGAGGGTCAGCTATACTTGGTAGATTTTGATAGAGCTGAACTCGACACTTGCTTAATTACTAAGACTAATATGGGTTGGCTATGGCATCGCCGACTAGCCCATGTTGGGATGAAGAATCTTCATAAGCTTCTAAAGGGAGAACACATTTTAGGACTAACCAATGTTCATTTTGAGAAAGACAGGATCTGTAGCGCATGCCAAGCCGGGAAGCAAGTTGGCACCCATCATCCACACAAAAACGTCATGACTACC
Source organism: Zea luxurians (assembly GCA_029449295.1). Classification (NCBI taxonomy): domain Eukaryota; kingdom Viridiplantae; phylum Streptophyta; class Magnoliopsida; order Poales; family Poaceae; genus Zea; species Zea luxurians. The sequence continues at coordinate 2,209,845 of JAOPSE010000140.1, read as the reverse complement.
GACAGGCCACTGGAGCTCCTACACATGGATTTATTCGGCCCGATCGCTTACATAAGCATCGGCGGTAGTAAGTATTGTCTTGTAATTGTGGATGATTATTCTCGCTTCACTTGGGTGTTCTTTTTGCAGGACAAATCACAAACCCAAGAAACTTTAAAGGGATTCTTGAGACGGGCTCAAAATGAGTTCGGCTTGAGGATCAAGAAAATTAGAAGCGATAATGGGACGGAGTTCAAGAACTCTCAAATTGAAGGCTTCCTTGAGGAGGAGGGCATCAAGCATGAGTTCTCTTCTCCCTACACTCCACAACAAAATGGTGTAGTGGAGAGGAAGAATCGAACTCTATTGGACATGGCAAGGACCATGCTTGATGAGTACAAGACACCGGATCGGTTTTGGGCCGAGGCGGTCAACACCGCCTGCTACGCCATCAACCGGTTATATCTCCACCGAATCCTCAAGAAGACATCTTATGAACTCCTAACCGGTAAAAAGCCCAATATTTCATATTTTAGAGTTTTTGGTAGCAAATGCTTTATTCTTGTTAAAAGAGGTAGAAAATCTAAATTTGCTCCTAAAACTGTAGAAGGCTTTTTACTAGGTTATGACTCAAACACAAGGGCATATAGAGTCTTTAACAAGTCCTCAGGACTTGTTGAAGTTTCTTGTGACGTTGTGTTTGATGAGACTAACGGCTCTCAAGTAGAGCAAGTTGATCTTGATGAGATAGGTGAAGAACAGGCTCCATGCATAGCTCTAAGGAACATGTCCATTGGGGATGTGTGTCCTAAGGAATCCGAAGAGCCTTCACATGCACAAGATCAACCATCCTCCTCCAAGCAAGCATCTCCACCAACTCAAATTGAGGATGAGGCTCAAGATGTTGAACAAGAAGATCAAGAAGATGAGCCACCTCAAAATGACGGCAACGGTCAAGGGGGAGATGCAAATGATCAAGAAAAGGAGGATGAGCAAGAACCAAGGCCGCCACACCCAAGAGTCCACCAAGCAATTCAACGAGATCACCCCGTCGACACCATCCTCGGCGACATTCATAAGGGGGTAACTACTCGATCTCGTGTTGCACATTTTTGTGAACATTACTCTTTTGTTTCCTCTATTGAGCCACACAGGGTAGAGGAAGCACTTCAAGATTCGGATTGGGTGATGGCGATGCAAGAGGAGCTCAACAATTTCACAAGGAATGAGGTATGGCACTTAGTTCCACGTCCTAATCAAAATGTTGTAGGGACCAAGTGGGTCTTCCGCAACAAGCAAGATGAGCATGGTGTGGTGACAAGGAACAAAGCTCGACTCGTGGCCAAGGGGTATTCACAAGTCGAAGGTTTGGATTTCGGTGAAACCTATGCACCCGTAGCTAGGCTTGAGTCAATTCGCATATTATTGGCCTATGCTACTTACCATGGCTTCAAGCTCTATCAAATGGACGTGAAGAGTGCCTTCCTCAACGGACCAATCAAGGAGGAGGTCTATGTTGAGCAACCTCCCGGCTTTGAAGACAGTGAGTATCCTAACCATGTTTATAGGCTCTCTAAGGCGCTTTATGGGCTCAAGCAAGCCCCAAGAGCATGGTATGAATGCCTTAGAGATTTCCTTATTGCAAATGGCTTCAAAGTCGGCAAAGCCGATCCTACTTTGTTCACTAAAACTCTTGACAATGATTTGTTTGTATGCCAAATTTATGTTGATGATATCATATTTGGGTCTACTAACAAATCTACATGTGAAGAATTTAGTAGGATCATGACACAAAAATTCGAGATGTCTATGATGGGGGAGTTGAAGTATTTTCTAGGATTTCAAGTCAAACAACTCCAAGAAGGCACCTTCATTAGCCAAACAAAATATACTCAAGACATTCTAAGCAAGTTTGGAATGAAGGATGCTAAGCCCATCAAGACACCCATGGGAACAAATGGGCATCTCGACCTCGACACGGGAGGTAAGTCCGTGGATCAAAAGGTATACCGGTCGATGATTGGTTCATTGCTTTATTTATGTGCATCTCGACTGGACATTATGCTTTCCGTTTGCATGTGTGCAAGATTCCAAGCCGACCCTAAGGAATCACACCTTACGGCCGTAAAACGAATCTTGAGATATTTGGCTTATACTCCTAAGTTTGGGCTTTGGTACCCTCGGGGATCCACTTTTGATTTGATTGGTTATTCGGATGCCGATTGGGCGGGGTGTAAGATTAATAGGAAGAGCACATCGGGGACTTGCCAGTTCTTGGGAAGATCCTTGGTGTCTTGGGCTTCAAAGAAGCAAAATTCGGTCGCTCTTTCCACCGCCGAAGCCAAGTATATTGCCGCAGGACATTGTTGCGCGCAATTGCTTTGGATGAGGCAAACCCTACGGGACTACGGTTACAAATTAACCAAAGTCCCTTTGCTATGTGACAATGAGAGTGCAATCAAAATGGCCGACAATCCCGTCGAGCATAGTCGCACTAAACACATAGCCATTCGGTATCATTTTCTTCGGGATCACCAACAAAAGGGGGATATCGAGATTTCATACATTAACACTAAAGATCAATTAGCCGATATCTTTACCAAACCACTTGATGAGCAATCCTTTACCCGACTTAGGCATGAGCTAAATATTCTTGATTCTAGGAATTTCTTTTGCTAGTCTTGCACACATAGCTCATAGATATACCTTTGATCATGTCTCTTTTATATATGCTATGACTAATGTGTTTTCAAGTATATTTCAAACCAAGTCATAGGTATATTGAAAGGGAATTGGAGTCTTCGGCGAAGACAAGGCTTCCACTCCACTCTACTACTCATCCTTCGTCGTCGCTCCGCTTCACTCTCCAACTTTGGTATAATCTTCACTCATTCATTTTATGACCAAAGGAGGAGAAAGTACTTCATTAGGCTCTAATGATTCCGTTTTTGGCGATTCATGCCAAAGGGGGAGAAAATATGAGCCCAAAGCAAAAGGACCGCACCACCACCTAAGTTTCAAAATTTTGGAGATTTTCAAATTGGTCAATTTCAAAATTGGTATCTTATTATGTTCTAAAGGGGGAGGAAGTAGTATTTCCAAAATGTTAAATCAAAACCCTCTTGAACACTAAGAGGAGAATCTCATTTAGGGGGAGTTTTGTTTAGTCAAAGGAAAAGCATTTGGAACAAAGGAAGAAAATTTCAAAACTTGAAAATGCTTCTCAAAATCTTATTCATTTGCCTTTGACTTTCTTGCAAAAGGATTTTGAAAAGAATTTGCAAAAACAAAACTCTTGGTGCAAATGTGGTCCAAAATGTTAAAAACAAAGAAACAATCCATGCGCATCATATGAATATTTATATTGGCTCAATTCCAAGCAACCTTTGCACTTACATTATGTAAACTAGTTCAATTATGCACTTCTATATTTGCTTTGGTTTGTGTTGGCATCAATCACCAAAAAGGGGGAGATTGAAAGGGAATTAGGCTTACACCTAGTTCCTAAATATTTTTGGTGGTTGAATTGCCCAACACAAATATTGGACTAACTAGTTTACTCTAGTGCATAAAGTTATACAGGTGCAAAAGGTTCACACTTAGCCAATAAAAAGACCAAGTTTTGGATTCAACAAAAGGAGCAACGAGGCAACCGAAGGTACCTCTGGCTGGAGGCACCGGACTGTCCGGTGTGCACCGGACAGTGTCCGGTGCGCCCAGAGGACTCCAACTCAAACTCTTCGCCCTCGGGAATTCTCGGAGGCCGGCGCGCTATAATTCACCAGACTGTCCGGTGTGCACCGGACATGTCCGGTGCTCCAAGGAAGCGCGGTCTCCGGAACTCGCCAGCCTCGGGTTCGCGCGGCAGCTGCTCCGCTAAAATTCACCGGACTGTCCGGTGTGCACCGGACTGTCCGGTGTACCAGCGGAGCAACGGCTCTTTTCGGCGCCAACGGCTCCCTGCGGCGCATTTAATGCGCGCGCAGCGCGCGCAGACGTCAGGCGTGCCCATACCGGTGCACCGGACATCAAACAGTACTTGTCCGGTGTGCACCGGACATCCAGGCGGGCCCAGAAGTCAGAAGCTCCAACGGTCAGAATCCAACGGCAGTGGTGACGTGGCAGGGGCACCGGACTGTCCGGTGTGCACCGGACTGTCCGGTGCGCCATCGAACAGAGGCCTCCAGCCAACGGTCAAGTTTGGTGGTTGGGGCTATAAATACCCCAACCACCCCACATTCATTGCCATCCAAGTTTTCCACTTCTCAACTACTACAAGAGCTCTAGCATTCAATTCTAGACACACCAAATAGATCAAGTCCTCTCCAAATTCCACACAACACCATAGTGACTAGAGAGAGTGATTTGCTTGTGTTCTTTCGAGCTCTTGCGCTTGGATCGCATTCTTTTCTTCCTCACTTATTCTTGAGATCAACACTCAATTGTAACCAAGGCAAGAGGCACCAATTGTGTGGTGGCCCTTGCGGGGAAGCTTTGTTCCCGTTTGATTGAGAAGAAGAGAAAGCTCACTCGATCTGTGGGATCGTTTGAGAGAGGGAAGGGTTGAAAGAGACCCGGCCTTTGTGGCCTCCTCAACGGGGAGTAGGTTTGCAAGAACCGAACCTCGGTAAAACAAATCACCGTGTCACACTCTTCATTTGCTTGCGATTTGTTTTGCACCCTCTCTCGCGGACTCGTTTATATTTCTAACGCTAACCCGGCTTGTAGTTGTGTTTATTTTTGAGAATTTCCGTTTCGCCCTATTCACCCCCCCCTCTAGGCGACTATCAGGCACAACTTGCCTTCAATGAGCTCCTGCTCAGCTACTTCTACTTGTTGAACCTCAGGATCCACAGTGGCTTGCTCGTCTACTCGCATCAACACAATACATACATAGTATAGCATAAATTAACATCACATCAAACATGCAAATAAAATACACAGTAAAAATCTACACATTAAATGAGATCATAGGAACTGGAATCACTAAATTTGGAGTTATAGATTTCAAGTTATGAATTTCCTAAGGTTTAATGTGATTAAAATAGGATTAGATGATAAATTAATTTTCTAACTGAGTTCATGTCAAAACAGTGATACTAAATGATAGAGAATATTATTACAAAATTTTAGAAATTGGAATGGTTCAATTTGGACCAAAAATGGAATTTCTATGAATTTTACAAGTTTCTAGATTTGTTTTTGTATTAAAAATGAATTTCTAATATTATTTCTCTGTTTTTAAACGTCTCTAGACTAGGCCTCGAATTCCAGAAAGTCCAAGGATCTCTGTGAAAGAATTCTATGACTCAGTGAATAGCTACATAGGACTGCGGGTTCTAAATCCTAAAAACATAAGGTTTCTTTCGTAAAGTGTACCCGCGAAGGGGTACGGTGCACTATGGGCCGCCGGATCGCACACCGACGGTGTGGATTAGATCGGCCTCGGTCCGAACCGGTACTGGATCGCAGCCGATGGATCCCAAACAGCGGCCAGGATTTTATACGGGCGTGGTCGATCAGATCCGTCCGATCAACATCCAAGGACTCCCGTTCGTCCTATCCAAAGCGGTAAACGGTACCTAATCTAAACCGTCCAGAAGAGATCGGACGGTGGCAATGTCGTCTTCCCTACTCCAATCGTGACCGATGGCGGCGCTGCCCTGGCGGTCGAAGTCACACCGGCGAACCCCACTGACCCATGATTCCGAGCACTATTCCCCGGTTCTGTCAACGATGATGAGGACGACCGCGCGAACACAGAGGATGCATACTCACCGACGATTGTGGCGCTGAGTCCCCCGGCGACGGCGAGGTGCGGCTTGAGTGCCAACCGAAACCTCGGCGAGGAATTCCCGTCAATGTAGGAGCCAATCCCGCCGATTATACTGTGGAGACGTTTCCCCACAGTCCGTAGATGGTTCCGGACCTCACACACGGCGTGGATGATGGCACGGCGAAGGGTTCCCCCGCAGCGGCACCACGCTACCTCGCCCACTCTCTCACCACCGCACTCCCCGGCGATGACGGACGGTCTCGGCAATGGCGCTTTGGTTCGTGTCTGTGGTCGGGGAAGCTCAGGGGTGCGCACCGTTGGCTTGTATAGCCCGAGGACTCGGACCCAGGCGAGATGGAGAGAGGAGGATCGCCGGTGCATGCCCAGGAAAATCGCCGCGCATTCCGCGCAGTCTGTTACAACGACGGGCGACGGTGATGACAAGTGGGTCCATGCGGCAGTGACACGGGTGAAGCGCACGCGGGCAGGGAATGACCGGTGGGCTCCAGGTGTAAGCGCCAGCGGCGTGCGCGCGAGAAGAAGCGTGCGTGACTGACGAAGGGGACCCACCTGTCGGTGCCTTTGTGCAGGTTGGGCTGGCGCGCGCGCGAGGGAGGTTTTGGTATGTGGGCCGAAATGGTGCAGTCCGGCCCAGGTAAGGTTAGTTTTGTTTTATTCTTTTCTTTTCCATTTTTTTTCTCCATTTTTAAATCCAATTGAATTCAAGTTTGAATTCAAACTTGATGGCTCATCATTTACACTGTGTTTGTATAGTTAACAGTAATAAGTTTAAGGATATCTATGTTTTTATATTTTTATATCATTTCTCTTTTTCTTATTTTCCAAACCCTATTTTCAAAATTAGGGTTTAATTCTACTTCTACTGTCTATTATCTTATTATTTTTCTTGTTTACTATATTTTATATCATCACAAAAATGCCCACGAAATAAGATCCGGCATGATGCACAGGTCATTTATGTGTTTTTCGTTCTAATTATCCACTTTTAACTAGTGTGGATCACATGTAATGAATAGGAGAGGCCACAAACCATTGCGATTATCTATATCCTCTTTATTACATTTTTGAGTATTACAAATCCTACCCCCCTTAAAAATAATCTCGTCCTCGAGATTTAGGAAGATCTAGGGAAAAGGTGGGGAAAATCTATCCGAAGCTCTTCTTCTCTTTCCCAATTTGCTTCATCTTCATCATGGTGATTCCATTGAACTTTGCACATCTTTATAACTTTATTCCTCGTGACATGAGTCAGTGTATCCAGAATCTTGATGGGGTACTCAGCATAAGTTAGATCACCTTGAACACTAAGGTCTTCCATTGGTAGTTGCTCTTCAAGCACCCTGAGACATTTCCTCAGCTGAGATACATGAAAAACATCATGAACATCCGCAAGATGATCCGGTAACTCCAATTGGTATGCAACCTCTCCCACTCGCTTTAAGATTAAGAAGGGTCCAATAATGCGAGGGGACAACTTTCCTTTGACTTTGAATCTTCTCATACCCCGGAGTGGTGACACCTTCAAATAGACATAATCTTCCTCTTTAAACTCTAGCAGTCTTCTCCGGGTATCAGCATAGCTTTTCTGCCTGGATTGTGCAATTCTCAAATTCTCCCTTATTTGCTGAACTTGTTCTTCTGCTTCCTGTATAATCTCAGGCCCAAACAACTGCCTTTCACCAGTTTGATCCCAATACAATGGAGTCCTGCACTTTCTGCCATACAAAGCCTCAAACGGTGACATCTTCAAACTGGCCTGATAGCTATTATTATAAGAGAACTCTGCATACGGCAAACTCTTATCCCAACTTCCACCATGTTTAAGAGCACAAGCTCTTAACATACCTTCAAGCACTTGGTTGGTCCTCTCTGTCTGCCCATCAGTTTGTGGATGGTAAGCCGAACTAAAATTCAATCTCGTATCCAAGGACTCGTGTAACTTCTTCCAATACCGAGAGGTAAACTGTGATCCCCGGTCTGACACAATCTTCTTTGGCACACCATGCAGGCATACAATCCGTGCCATGTACAACTCTGCCAACTTGGCTCCTGAATACGTGGTCTTCACTGGAATAAAGTGGGCTACTTTAGTTAGCCTGTCCACAATCACCCATATAGAATCATATCCAGTAGACGTGCGGGGTAATCCAACAATGAAGTCCATACCAATCTCTTCCCATTTCCACTCAGGTATCTTCAGTGGATGCAGTAGTCCGGCTGGCCTCTGGTGTTTAGCCTTAACTCTTTGGCACACATCGCACATAGCCACATGTGCAGCCACATCTCTCTTCAATCCATACCACCAATATTTTTGCTTCAAATCCTGATACATCTTAGTGCTACCAGGATGAATAGAATAAACTGAATCATGTGCCTCCTTCAATATGGTTTCCCGAAGACTATCGATATCGGGAACACAGATCCGATTCTTGAACCATATAGTGCCTTGCTCATCCTCCGTGAACTTTGGGCCTCTACCCTCCGTTATCAGATCCTTGATCTCCTGAATCTTAGCATCACCAACCTGACCTTTAAGAATTTCTTGCTCCAAGGTAGGTTCCAATTCAATGGTAATTCCTTCCGTATGTGTAACAATTCCCAGGTTAAGTCTCTCAAAATCTTTTGCTAATTCATCAGGTAGCTGGACAATGAAAGCGGAGTGAACATGCTCCTTCCGACTCAAGGCATCTGCAACCAAATTTGCCTTGCCTGGGTGATAGTGAATCTCCAAATCATAATCCTTAATGAGCAACAACCAACGGCGTTGCCTAAGGTTGAGGTCCTTCTGAGTAAATATGTACTTCAAGCTCTTGTGGTCCGTGTATACTTGGCACCTAGTTCCCATAATGTAGTGTCTCCAAATCTTAAGTGCATGCACAACTGCTGCCAGCTCCAAGTCATGAGTGGGGTAGTTCAATTCATGTTTCCGCAACTGACGAGATGCATAGGCGATCACATGACCTTCTTGCATAAGCACACATCCAAGTCCCTGGCCACATGCATCACAGTAAATGTCAAATCCCTTCTGCAGATCTGGCATAATCAATACTAGCGGTGACATCAACCTCTCCTTCAATTGATCAAAGCTCTCTTGGCATTTCTCATCCCACTTGAATTCTCTTCCTTTCTCCAAAAGCGATGTCATAGGCTTGGCAATCTTAGAGAACCCTTCAATAAATCTCCGATAATAACCTGCGAGTCCCAAGAAACTCGGAATCTCAGTAACTGTAGTGGGCACTCTCCACTCCATTATCTCCTTCACTTTAGCAGGATCCACTGCTATTCCTCCATTAGAAATAATATGTCCAAGGAATGGCACCTTGTCAATCCAAAACTCGCACTTGCTGAACTTAGCATAGAGTTGATTATCTCGCAGCTTCTGTAGCACCAACCTTAGATGTTGTTCATGATCACTTTCATTCTTAGAATAGATAAGAATATCGTCGATGAACACCACGACGAATCTGTCCAAATACTCCATAAACACCTTATTCATCAAATTCATGAAATAAGCTGGTGCATTGGTTAATCCAAATGACATAACAGTAAACTCGTATAATCCATATCGGGTCGAGAAAGCCGTCTTAGGAATATCTGATGGTCTAATCTTCATCTGATGGTATCCCGATCGGAGATCAATCTTCGAGAATACCCTGGATCCTCTCATCTGATCAAACAAATCCTCAATACGGGGTAATGGATACTTGTTCTTTACCGTGACATCATTAAGTGATCTATAGTCCACACACATCCGTTGTGATCCATCCTTCTTCTGCACAAATAACACCGGTGCTCCCCAAGGTGAGGAACTTGGACGAATGTACCCCGCTTATTGTAACTCAGTTAACTGCTTCTTAAGCTCCTTCAGTTCTTCTATAGCCATCCTGTATGGTCGCTTAGAAATAGGGGTAGTTCCAGGTAAAAGATCAATCACAAACTCAACTTCCCTATCTGGTGGCATCCCTGGTAACTCCTCTGGAAATACATCCGGAAAATCTCTAACCACCCGGATGTTGTCACCAACAAACTCCTCGGGTATAAAGAACATTGCACGCATGGATGAGGTGGTTACTGCAATATTAACTTGAAATCTTTCTCCTTTAGTGGTAGTGAGTTCTACGGTACCTCTACCACATGCTATAACGGCCTTTGCCTTTCTTAGCCATGACATACCAAGGATCAGATCTATACTGCTCGACTCTAATATTATAGCAGTAGCTCCAAATTCCCTACCCATAATGGTCAATGTCAATCTACGTGTCATTTGATTCACCTCAACAGGCCCTTTAGGTGTAATTACTATCATGGGTTTTCTCATAGTTAGCAGTGGTATTTCATTTGTGTTGGCATATCTAGCAGACATGAATGAATGTGTAGCACCAGAATCAAATAATATGGTTGCAGGAATTGCATTAACATAAAACATACCAAGTACGATGTCACCACCATCAGGAGTAGCATCAACGCTGACTTGATTAACCTTGGCAATAGAATATCCCTTGCCAGATCCTGGAGTTTGCTGCCTGTTCTAAACTGGAGTAGTAGCAATCCTCTGTGGGCAGACATTTGCATAATGACTAGTCTTCCCACACTTGAAACAAGTAGTGCCTGGACTCTGTCCTGAAAACTTCGTCGGGGTGCCAGTGGGGGTAGCCTGTCGAGTAAGTGTCCGTGGAGACCCCTGTGGAGCATACTGAGCTGTACGTGGCCCTCCTGGTCGAGTCGGTGTACCCTATGGTGGAACATAGCGGGGGCGAACACTGCTGTTACCCTGTCCCTGTGAGATAGCCTTCCTCTTCAAATCACCTAGTTGAACACGCTTGTGTTCAATAGCAAGAGCCTTATCCAGTAGCCTCTGAAATGATGGAAAGGTGTGTGCAACCAGGGCATACTGCAAGGGTCCATTAAGTCCTTCAATAAAGTGCTCCTGCTTCCTCTCATCCTCAGCAACTTCCTCGGGAGCATATCTCGACAGCTGGATAAATTTGTCTCTGTACTCGCTGACCGACATGTTGCCTTGCTTCAAAGACAGAAACTCCTTCTTCTTGATCTTTATCATACCAGCTGGAATATGGTAGTTCCTGAACTGCGTACTAAACTCTGCCCAAGTAATAGTATCAGCAGCATCATGGGTAGCAGTATAAGAATCCCACCAGTCAGCAGCAGGACCTGTCAGACGACCCGAGGCATAAAGAACTTTCTCCTGGTCCGAGCATTGGGCGATGTTGAGCATCTTCTCAATTGACTTCAACCAATCATCTGCGTCAAGTGGATCTGGCGAACTGGCAAAGGTCGGTGGCTTATGACTCATAAATTCCCGGTGCTTATCACGTGGTGGAACCGGTGGTGGTGGGGGAGGCAATGGCACTTGTTGCTGTTGCTGCTGTTGTTGAAGTTGTTGTTGCAGCTGCTGTTGTTGCGCCCTCCTTTCTTGGCGTATCTCCTCTCTCTCCTGGCGCAACTCCTGGCGTATATCTTCTCTTTCCTGACGCATTTCCTGGCGTTCTTGCTGCATCTGGGCACGCATATCAGCCATAGTGTCCGCCATTTGCTGCATCACCGCCATCTGAGCAGCAACCAGTGGGTCAACTCCGCCTGGTGGAGGATTAGGAGGATTCATCTCTGCAGGCTGTGGCTGAGGTTGTCTATATATCCTTCGAGTGTGTCGGTTAGGAGGCAAATCAATTCCACCACCCCTCCTGGTATTGACCATCTGAGTTAGATACGTATGGTAAGAGAGAGCAGTAGACAAGGCAGTAATTACAAATCATGTTACTTTGGGGGATTTATTAGCTAAGCAGTTTAATGATTTACCTACCATAGCTAATTTATTACCTTATGCTGGCACCTGCTAAGATGTCCATATATAATATTTCAATCAATCAAAGAAGCAAATCAGGCATTGATCATCAGAACAATCAACCAACATTTTTAATAGAGAAAATAGTTTTAATTTTGTCTTAGGCTTCCTATCTCTTAAAAATGTCATAGGGGTAGGGATTCCAAGGTGTGAAATCCATCTTGTCTAAGAGTAGAAAAGGTACGAATGATCAGAGTAGAATAGTAGAAGGTGAGACAGGATCAAGATGAGTGTAGAAAGAATCAGAGTAAGGTAAGTATAGAATGAATCAGAATAAGATAAGTAGGTAAGGGTTTTGTCCATTTCTATCTAGGTTTCATCCTATAGTCAACATTTCCTCTGATACCACTTCTGTCACACCCGGTTTTAAGGGACAAAGCCGGGTGCATCTCATACATGCGCCAAGAAGACAACATATATAATAACAGAGTGTATAGAGATAAATGTCGTAATAACATCAAAGTACTTATTACATAGCGGAAGACTTATTACAAAATAAAAGAATAAATATAAAACGAACTAAGGATCATCGGCGCCAATGTCGACTGAGAAACGCCACCTAGATCAAATCGAATGCCTCAGTGTTAGGCGGCTCCTCTTCGACCACCTGTTCTTCTCCTGTGGGGGGTGTGAGACAGCAAGAGTGAGCTCACATACGTTCATAGCTCAACAAGTTGTGGGGAATAATGTGGCATGAACTCACCAAAGGTGGGAGTTCATGAAGTGTAAGGCTGATCAATGAAATAAAGGCTGAAGCTGAGCATTGCTTTTATAAGTTGGTCAAAATTTTATTAGCAATTACTAAGTGTAAGTAAATACCAAACCTTAATAATAATAAAGAAAAGTAATAGTAAAATAATCCCAAATGCGATGCAAATGTCAAATTGAATTTAAGTTCCATAATTAATCATGTGAGGGTCCGAGCCGCTCATGACCATGAGCACGGCTAGTATACTAGTTTTACACTCTGCAGAGGTTGCGCATCTTTACCCACAAGTCATGTTACCCATCTGCCAAGAGACGGCCAATCCCATACACCTCTACCGAGGAGGCGAGGCAGGGTAACACTACGAGGCCTTTACAAAGTTCCACTAGCTTCAGAAATCCCGCTACAGTTTATAGGAAGCTCCAATGCAGGGTTCTTGCCTAACCGCCATCGCAGCAAAATCAACCAAGGACCTCCCTACACTGACCACTCCCCTACTGCCCTTGCCCCTTTCGGGTAAGGAAGACCTCCACTAGCTTTCCTAGTTAATCAGCCAAGGGCGTCCCATTAAACCCTTGTGGTAGCACTGTTTTCCCGGGTGGTCGCTCCATGTTCCCATTAATTTAATGATCTTAACATGAACGGTAATAATAACATGATAATAACAGAATAATCATGAATAGTGTATCTCCATACCCAATCCACACAAAGCAATAGCAGGTACTACCCAAAAATATTTCAGGGGTGAACAAGGTATAAAGATAACCAAAACTGGGGTAACATAAAGGATCCCATCAAAATATACCTATGCAGATCATTAAAATTAATAAGAACATGGCTGGGAAAAGTAAGTGATCAAGGGCACAACTTGCCTTCAATGAGCTCCTGCTCATCTACTTCTACTTGTTGAACCTCAGGATCCACAGTGGCTTGCTCGTCTACTCGCATCAACACAATACATACATAGTATAGCATAAATTAACATCACATCAAACATGCAAATAAAATACACAGTAAAAATCTACACATTAAAATGAGATCATAGGAACTGGAATCACTAAATTTGGAGTTATAGATTTCAAGTTATGAATTTCCTAAGGTTTAATGTGATTAAAATAGGATTAGATGATAAATTAATTTTCTAACTGAGTACATGTCAAAACAGTGATACTAAATGATAGAGAATATTATTATAAAATTTTAGAAATTGGAATGGTTCAATTTGGACCAAAAATGGAATTTCTATGAATTTTACAAGTTTCTAGATTTGTTTTTGTATTAAAAATGAATTTCTAATATTATTTCTCTGTTTTTAAACGTCTCTGGACTGGGCCTCGAATTCCAGAAAGTCCAAGGATCTCTGTGAAAGAATTCTATGACTCAGTGAATAGCTACGTAGGACTGCGGGTTCTAAATCCTAAAAACATAAGGTTTCTTTCGTAAAGTGTACCCGCGAAGGGGTACGGTGCACTATGGGCCGCCGGATCGCACACCGACGGTGTGGATTAGATCGGCCCCGGTCTGAACCGGTACTGGATCGCAGCCGATGGATCCCAAACCAGCGGCCAGGATTTTATACGGGCGCGATCGATCGGATCCGTCCGATCAACATCCAAGGACTCCCGTTCGTCCTATCCAAAGCGGTAAACGGTACCTAATCTAAACCGTCCGGAAGAGATCGGACGGTGCCAATGTCGTCTTCCCTACTCCAATCGTGACCGATGGCGGCGCTGCCCTGGCGGTCGAAGTCACACCGGCGAACCCCACTGACCCATGATTCCGAGCACTATTCCCCGGTTCTGTCAACGCTAAATGATGAGGACGACCGCGCGAACACAGAGGATGCATACTCACCGACGATTGTGGCGCTGAGTCCCCCGGCGACGGCGAGGTGCGGCTTGAGTGCCAACCGAAACCTCGGCGAGGAATTCCCGTCAATGTAGGAGCCAATCCCGCCGATTATACTGTGGAGACGTTTCCCCACAGTCCGTAGATGGTTCCGGACCTCACACACGGCGTGGATGATGGCACGGCGAAGGGTTCCCCCGCAGCGGCACCACGCTACCTCGCCCACTCTCTCACCACCGCACTCCCCGGCGATGACGGACGGTCTCGGCAATGGCGCTTTGGTTCGTGTCTGTGGTCGGGGAAGCTCAGGGGTGCGCACCGTTGGCTTGTATAGCCCGAGGACTCGGACCCAGGCGAGATGGAGAGAGGAGGATCGCCGGTGCATGCCCAGGAGAATCGCCGCACATTCCGTGCAGTCTGTTACAACGGCGGGCGACGGTGATGACAAGTGGGTCCTTGCGGCAGTGACACGGGTGAAGCGCACGCGGGCAGGGAATGACCGGTGGGCCCTAGGTGTAAGCGCCAGCGGCGTGCGCGCGAGAACAAGAGTGCGTGACTGACGAAGGGGACCCACCTATCGGCGCCTTTGTGCAGGTTGGGCTGGCGCGCGCGCGAGGGAGGTTTTGGTATGTGGGCCGAAATGGTGCAGTCCGGCCCAGGTAAGGTTAGTTTTGTTTTATTCTTTTCTTTTCCATTTCTTTTTCTCCATTTTCAAATCCAATTGAATTCAAGTTTGAATTCAAACTTGATGGCTCATCATTTACACTGTGTTTGTATAGTTAACAGTAATAAGTTTAAGGATATCTATGTTTTTATATTTTTATATCATTTCTCTTTTTCTTATTTTCCAAACCCTATTTTCAAAATTAGTGTTTAATTCTACTTCTACTGTCTATTATCTTATTATTTTTCTTGTTTACTATATTTTATATCATCACAAAAATGCCCACAAAATAAGATCCGGCATGATGCACAGGTCATTTATGTGTTTTTCGTTCTAATTATCCACTTTTAACTAGTGTTGATCACATGTAATGAATAGGAGAGGCCACAAACCATTGCGATTATCTATATCCTCTTTATTACATTTTTGAGTATTACAGCAGCCGTAAGCAAATTCATATCAAGGCTAGGCGAGAAAGGCATGCCATTCTACAAGTTGCTCAAAAAGGTGGATCGGTTTCAGTGGACCACAGAGGCACAGGAAGCTCTAGAGGCACTAAAAAAGTTCCTGACTACACCACCGGTACTCAAGCCGCCACGCCGAGCTGCTACAAATCAGCCGACGGAAGATCTGTTGCTATATATCTCCTGCACGACTCACGTGGTAAGCATCGCGTTGGTAGTCGAGCAAGTGGAAGAAGGACATGCGCACTCGGTGCAGCATCAAGTCTACTTCATCAGTGAAGTCCTCGGGCCCTCAAAAATAAGGTATCCTCAAATCCAGAAGTTGTTGTATGCGGTACTTCTAACCGCACGCAAGCTCCGACACTACTTTGATGACCACAAAGTCATAGTAGTCACTCTCCACAACAAAGAAGCTATCGGAAGGATAGCTAAGTGGGCGTGTGAGCTAGGAGCTCACGACATAGAGTTCCGGCCTCGCACGACAATTAAAACTCAGGCACTAGTTGACTTCATATCTGAGTGGACTGAACATCAGATCCCAGACAGCCCAGAGATCATCGAAGTATGGAAAATGTACTTTGACGGCTCGTTGAAGCTGCAAGGGGCGGGTGCAGGGATTCTCTTTATTGCTCCTGGAGGAGAACAACTCAAGTATGCACTCCAGCTGCTGTTTCCAGCATCAAATAATGCAGCAGAGTATGAAGCACTGATCCACGGGTTAAGCATCGCTGTATCACTCGGCATCAAGAAACTGATGGTATATGTTGAGTCGCTAGTGGCCATAAGCCAGATAAACAAAGATTGGGACTGCTCGACTGACTCCATGGGCAAGTACTGCACAGCTGTGCGAAAATTGGAAGACAAATTCCAAGGATTAGAGTTCCATCATGTGGAAAGAGATCGCAACGCAGCAGCAGACACGTTGTCAAAGCTGGGATCCAGTCGGGCCCAGGCTCCACCTAGGATCTTCGTCTAAGAAATATCACAACCAAGCATCCTCTCAGGTCAGGTAGAAGAGTGCAACACCTTGAGCCAACCAGGGTCAGACCCCAACGACTGGAGAGAGCCTATCATCAGATATATAAAAAATGAAGAAGATCCTGATGACAAGGTCAAAGCAGAACGCATCGCGAGGCAGTCGGCCCACTACACCATCATAGGGGGCCTACTGTACAGGAGAGGCACGGTAGAAGTCCTCATGAGATGCATTCATTCAGTCGCTGGGAAGCAGTTGTTGAAGGAAATCCACGCCTGGCAGTGTGGAATACATGTAGCGTCTAGAACTCTGGTCGGGAGGGCTTTTAGATCTGGTTTCTATTGGCCAACAGCGAAGAGTGATGCTACCGAATTAGTCCAGAGATGTGAAGCTTGCAAATTCCTATCAAAGCAACAACATTTACCTGCACAACAGCTGCAGACCATTCCTGTAACATGGCCATTTGCATGCTGGGGGCTGGATATGATCGGACCTTTCAAGAAAGCTCAGGGAGGCTATACTCACGTACTGGTTGCCGTTGACAAATTCACAAAATGGATAGAGTACAAGCTAATCGCTTCTCTGACCTCAGCCAAAGCAGTGGAGTTTATACAAGACATAATAATCAAGTTTGGGATACCAAATAGCATCATCACTGACCTAGGATCCAACTTCACCAGTTCCGAATAGGGATGGCAGTGGGTAAGGTACCCAGTGGGCACACGAAGCCATACCCATACCCACTAAGAAAAAATTGACCCATACCCATACCCACTACCCATCATGGGTACAAAATTACGCCATACCCATACCCATTAACATTACGATAAACATGATCATTTGAATCGCAAAAATAAGTACCAACATAACAAATATATCGAACCCAACATAATTTTATCATAGGTTCAACAATATTCAACATTACATGGCAATATCATGCCTTCAAATCACACAAAACATAGCATTGAGTCTAATTGTTCAATACACAATACTTAATATTTGAATATATAAGACTTCTAAGCTGTTGGAGCTTAAGGGCATCCTTCTCTTCCAATTCCAGTCTTGTTGCTCAGAGTAAAAGCTTATACAAAGCAGTAAAAGAAGTATTAGTATTTGTCTATTTAAACATGTAGAGTATACACATGCGTGACAGCTCAAAAATATCACCTGCATCCCTTCCTGCATCTCTTGAAGGCAACTCCAAAATGTTTCAGGTTGGTCAGCATTAGATGCATCTATAAAACAAAAGTGTAATTATATCATTATATGTACGTAGCATATTTTTTGGAAAAAAAGAACAAGTATGAATTGTGCAAAGCAATTATACCTAGATACTTGCGTCGCATCCAATCTTGTGAGCACATAAGCGCCTCCAAGATCTCTGGAGTAAGTCGGCTGCGGTGCTCGCTAAGAACACGACCACTTGTGTTAAAAGCGGACTCTGAGGCAACTGTGCTAATTGGAATGGCAAAAATATCACGTGCTATCTTTCTCAAAATAGGATATCTAGTACCAGCCACCTTCCACCAGTCTAGAATCTTGAAGTTTTCTGTGTCATATGGAACCAACTCATCATCTAAGTACCTGTCTAGCTCAGTTCAAAATCTTGCACCCATTGGCCTTCTACTTGCAACACGAGCACTCAAAGTAGACAAAAAACCAGAACTATCAAGCGAAGGAGCAGCTGACTCACTGTTGTCCTCATCACCATCCAATTGATACTCCCTCATTAAATCACATAGAGAGGCTTTGACTTCATCAACTCTTTCACCACACAAGTCACTAGACTGGCCTAACAAGGTCTCAAAGAATCCATATAGGTAATCAATCTTAAAACGGGGATCAAGGACAGTAGCTATGGCCATTGGTCCTTGAATAGACTTCCAGTACTTATCAAATTTCTCAATCATTCTAGCTGTCATCTCTTCTATAATATGGATCCCACATGTACCCCACTGCCTCATTTTTGTCTTAGCCTCACAAATTTTGAGAAGTTGCACATTGGCAGTCACATAATTGGTTCCAGAAAATAAAACAGTAATGTCATCAAACATCTTTAGCCTATTAATCACCTCTCTAGCAAAGGCCCACTCTTCATTACTTGGAGCACAATCATATAGCTTCTCTACACGTGTTGCCTAGTTAAAAACAGCCATATAAGGTAAAGCTACACTAAGCATCTTATATGTAGAATTCCACCTAGTTCTGCAATCAAGACCAAGCTTGTTATCAATGGGGACTTTGCAATACTTAGCAATTTCTTCAAATTTTTCAACTCTTTTAGGTGTGGCTGTCCAAAAAGAAACACTTTCACGGATTTTTGCAATCGCAGGTTGTATCACTTGTAGACCATCTTTCATAATCAAGTTTAGAATATGCGCACAGCAACACATGTGTAACAACTCACCTTCTAACATAAGTTTACCTTTCCCAATCTTCTTCATGAGTTCAGGAGTCCTAGAGTTCTGGTCTCCTGGACGGACGCTGGACTCTGGTGGGCGGTGGCGGCGTTAGGGACTCTGGTGGGCGGTGGTGGCGTTAGGGACAGAGACACAGGGTATTACGTATTAGGGTTAGGAAATAGCGAGAGAAAATGTATTTTATATGAGACATATAAATCCGGACCCATGTGTCATATATTAGCGGGTTCCCCATCGGGTAGCGGGTATGGGGCAACAGAGAACGTACCCACACCCACTGTACCCGATGGGCATAACAAATGACCCAATAAAATACCAATGGGTATCAAAATCCGCCATACCCGTGCCCTAATAGGGTTTTTACCCATCGGGTTTTGGGTTTTGGGTACCCATTGTCATCCCTAGTTCCGAAGTCTTTGATTTCTATGAGCAACAGAGCATCCAGAATTCCAGATCAAGTATGCATCAGTGGCACACCCAAGAGCCAATGGACAAGTAGAAAGGGCCAACGGAATGATATTGGAAGCACTTAGAAATAAAGTATTTGATAAGAATGAAAAGCTTGCAAAAAATGGATCAGAGAGCTACCATACGTGGTTTGGAGCCTCAGAACTCAACCCAGTCGAGCTCTACATGGAAATACCCCGTTCTTCATGGTTTATGGGTCAGAGGCAGTGCTGCCCGCTGACCTAATATTTGGGGTGCCAAGGTTGACTTTCGAAAGCATAGCCGAAGCATAAGCTACCTGGCTAGAAGATATCGATGTGCTGGAGGAAGAACGATTGAACACAGTAATTCAGTCGGCTAGGTACCAGCAGACCTTCAGGCGCTATCATGATAAAGCTGTGCGACACCGGTCCTTTGCAGTAGGAGACTTGGTCCTTCGGCGAATTCTAATGGGGGAAGGACGGCACAAGATTTCACCACTGTGGGAAGGGCCATTCATTGTATCGGAGGTTACGCGGCCGGGATCATACCGGCTTACTCAAATGGACGACACGAAAGTGGGGAACTCATGGAACATAGAGTACCTCAGAAAGTTCTATCCCTAGTGAGGCCTAAAAAATTCTCGAAGAAATATTGTACTCTGTAATCTGGGGACTTCATCATCAATAAAGTTTTCATTTTCAAAGGCATACAGACTCTTGACTTACAGCTGACTTCGATTGGGCTGAGCTTGAAATCAACATGCTTACTCGACTTAGGGTGACCACTAAACCCTACTAACGGAGCAATCGGCTTAAGTCGGCGACGACTTAAGTCGGTGCAACATGCTCGCGCTTACTCGACTTAGGGTGACCACTAAACCCTACTAACGGAGCAATCGGATTAAGTCAGCGACAACTTAAGTCGGTGCAACATGCTCGCGCTTACTCGACTTAGGGTGACCACTAAACCCTACTAATGGAGCAATCGGCTTAAGTCAGTGATGACTTAAGTTGGTGCAACATGCTCGCGCTTACTCGACTTAGGGTGACCACTAAACCCTACTAACAGAGCAATTGGCTTAAGTTGGCGATGACTTAAGTCTGTGCAACATGCTCGCGCTTACTTGGCTTAGGGTGACCACTAAACCCTACTAACGGAGCAATCGACTTAAGTCGGCGACGACTTAAGTCAGTGCAACATGCTCGCGCTTACTCGACTTAGGGTGACCACTATACCCTACTAACGGAGTAATCGGCTTAAGTCGACGACGACTTAAGTCGGTGCAACATGCTCGCGCTTACTCGAATTAGGGCGACCACTATGCCCTACCGGCCAGGCGATTGGCTTAAGTTAGGAAACGCCTTTAAACCAGCATGGCGCACTTGCTTTCGCGTTATCCATGGTGACCACTATACCCTAACAACGAAATAATGGGCTAAGAATAAAAGCTCTTCAGTAAAAAGAACATCTTACTTGCTTGATCTAGGGGCGTTTTCTAGCGCCCTGTCCACAAAATATTCGAGTTCTAACACAGCTGTCACATGCACATAGAGTTCATATTACATCCTCTAAACAGATGCTAACTCGACAGAAAAAGAGTGTTTTGCAAGACATCACTATATTGAAACATCTTTGCTAGCAATGTCTCTCGCAGGCGCAACGGAAGAAGAAGGACGGCTTACAGCATCGGGCGTGGCCTTGACATCAGCAGCAATGTCATCAGGCACCACGACGCCAGGCCTCCTCATCAGGATCCATCCAGCGCGAATGGCTTTATCCATAGCCTTGTCGCGCTGGGCCTTCAAGACAGCGCAGTTGTCCTCTAAAGCTTTAATAGCCACTTGAGCAGCTTCTAGCTCCCGCGCGACAAGCTTCTTGGAAGCGTGCAGATCCTTGATGGTGGAATCCTTGGTGATAGTAGTTGTCCAAGTCACAGAACTTCGTCTTGGGATGCCTGTAGCTCACAGCGGTGATGATCTAGGTCAGACATGGTGAAGCGGTGGCTCCTCTCCAAGATGGTCAAGGAGTTACTAGCTTCATGGTACAACCTGTCTAGATTGTCACGAGAGGAAACAAGTGCTCACTTCTCTTCCTGCAAACAGAAAACAACATTCAGTAACAAGGCAACAAAACATGGCAGGGTTAGCCAAGGAAGTTTACCTCATGCGCCATCTTTTCAGATTCAAGCTAGGCATTAAGAGAGGAATTCAGAGAGCGTGCATCGTCCAGAAAAGCAGAAGTTTGGGCCAAGTTGACTTGACTTTGAGAATGCTTCTCCTCAAGGTCAGAGCATCGTTGAACCATATCTGACAATGTAGCAGAAAGGGAATGCACGATTAAGAACAAGTTGATCAATCAAAGCAGCTAGGGAAGCTATAAACTCACTAACCAGCATTCGATGCCTTCAGATCATCGATCTGTTTCTGAAGAAGCAATGGATTCCACTGCATCAGAGATAGAGCTTGTTCAGGAACAGCGACACCATAGGATTTCAACTGAGCAGATATTCCATCAACAAAATCCTGTGATCATAGACAGATGAGCAGAAGAAAGATAATTCACTAGTATGTACAACATAAAGCAAAAGACCGACTCACCTGAAGATTGGAAAGGAACATCGGTAGACCCAAGGCAAGAGGAGCTGGGGCATGGCTTGACGAGGGAAGGTCAGCGAGAACAATCTGAAGAGCACTACCCAGGGTGACTTCAGCCCCACCAGCAGACAGCAGGCTCCTTGCATCTAGCTCGTCGACCTCTAAGGCGATTTGTCCAGTTAAAGCTGTAGAAGCGCGTGCTGCCGTCGCTCCATCAGACCGAGGTGGGGATGACCCGATATGGACATCCATGGAGGCATTGGAAAGAGAGCACACCTGAACACCCTTGGGGGCTGGGTTGTAGTTTGCACTACCCACAAGAGCTGGATCGCTACCAGCAACACCCTCGGGGGCTGGGTAGCTGCTAGCGCCACCCTCAGGGGTTGGGTCCTCTGCAGTAGCCACCTCTAAGGCTGAAGACCCCTCAGCAACCTCCATGGGAGTCGGGTGGCTCAGATGAGCGCCTCTGCATGGAAGACTGCCTTCCAAGGTCGACAATGCACGAGACACCACTCGGGTTACCTCTTGCCCGACAAAATCAAGCAACGAAAGCCCACCATCTGGGACCTCCGAATAGACGGCTAGGATATCATCATCAGGAGGCTCTGATAGCATGTCTTCGGGGATGACCTCCTCTAGTGCTTGATCAAAATCTGATATTGAAAGTCCCTGAAGACTAACAAGCGCTGACAGAGATAGAGTGGGAATGTCACTACACCCTTCGCTGCCACTATAGTGCCGACTATTCTTGCGGATCAGTGGGACTTCTTCTTCTTCTTCCTCCTCGTCCTCGTCAAACATGCAGCCAGCAACCTGTGCACGACCGCAACCCTTGGCATCAACCTCAGGAATGGCCTCTGCCGAGACATCATCAGGAACCGGTACGGAAGGGTCGGCATCCTGATCCAAGCACAACAGTCACCGAAGTCGCCTCTTCTTTCTTTTCTCCTCGACAGGCATAGTCAGGTAGTTCACTCGGCGTGGACGCTTTGGGCGAGCACCTTTGGGTCTCCGAGTTTTCACCTCTTCACCAAATTCTTGCCCAGTCGTGATGGCCATCGACTCGGTGTGGGTAGAGTCGGATGATTCCCCAGCCAACAGGCTAATCACAGCATCCATCTCAGCATCATCAGTGCTCGCTGGCATCTCAAATTGAATTTGCCTCTCATCCAAAGGAAGACTCCAAAGTGGAGCGATCAGTGCCTCAATGTCCTCAGGAGAGGGTCGCACTCTATGACCCAGGCTACCGTCACGAGCAGGAGAGTTGGATATAAACTTGGAGAATGGCCTAAGTGGCGGCAGGTTCCATGCAGAATAGGCCACGGGAGCACCCGCATTTGAAACCCTGCCCCTCAGGATCATGTCCAGTCGACTCAACAAATCTTCAGTGGGAATCCTTCTGTTCGTGACCTAGGTAGAATCGTTGACACCGCTATATAAGTAAGCGGGGTAAACCCTGTCCTTTGAAGATTGAATGTTCTTGAATACGAAGTCAGCAACTACAGCTTCAGTAGTTAGACCCCCATCCTTCAGCGAGCAGATCTCGGCAAGCAGCATTTTGGCCTTTATTATCTTCGAAGAGGTCGAAGATTCTATCCAGCTTGGCGTGCGAACATCTGGCTGACTCCCCGACCGAGGGGGAGAGATTTGCAGTGGTTCTCCATAATGAACCACTTAAGGCGCCACCACTTGATACTGTCTTTGAGAGGAATATCAAGATACTCTACTTTCCTCCCCCGGCGAAGCTCTAGACTTGCGCCGCCAACAAGCTGGTGATGTCCCCTAGCCATCCCAGGCCGACAATGATAAAAATATTTCCAAAGACCGAAGTGGGGGAGAATCCCAAGAAAGGCCTTGCACAGATGTACAAAAATGGAAATTTGCATAATGGAATTAGGGTTTAGATGCGTCAAGTTCAACTCGTAGAAATGAAGGAGACCGCGAAAAAGGGGGAGATTGGAAGAGCAAGCCCACGAATGAGAAAAGGAACGTAAACGACAGATTCATGGGTATCCTCTGTTGGGACGGTGACACCGCGACAAATCCGCCAAGAGCAGAGTTCTTTTGGAAGCAAAACCCCAACTTCAACGAGATGAAGAAGGTCAGATTCAGAAATGATAGACATGTGATTACCAGCAAAGGGAAGCTGGTTGTTGGGGTCGATGGGCTGGATGAATGCAGTAGCGGTGTTCTGCCTCTTCTGTTTTGGCGCCATCGCGATCTTTCTAGCGGAACGACCAGGATCGAAATCTCAAGGAAGCAGAGGAGCAGATGAAGAGAAAAAGTGAAGCTAGGGCTCGGAAATCAAAAGAGGCACATCGGCGCTAGTATAAATGGGGTTTCCTAGGTCAGGCACTATTTCTCGGGAAAGCAAAGTTTCAGGCATCACTCGGTGGTTACCTCTAAAACGCTGACAGTATCAGGCATATGGATGAACTATCAAGCGTGTAAACAGAACAAGCAACAAAAGACGGCAATCACTTGGAGCAACTAAAGTTCTTCATTAATATTGGAGGGGGTTACACAAACTCAAAAGCCGACTCATTATGCGTCGGCCTTTTTCCCCTTTTTCACTACATTACATTACATTACATCACTACACTACTTACACTACACTACACTACACTACTAACTACCACTACATTATTCTACTAATACTGCTACTACTACTACTAATTATCTATACTAATATTTAGACCAGTGGCGCTTTGCCACTGGCCTTGCTGCTGCCAATGCTGCCCTTGCCGCCACCGTCGCCATCGCCGCCATCGTCGTCTTCACCAGCGCCCTTGCCACAGTCGTCGTCGCTTTCGCCGCCGTCACCGTCACCGCTATCATCGCCGCTCCGCTCCTCGGACGAGTCGGAGGAGTTCTCCTCATCCGAGGAGACCTCTGACTCATCCGACCCCTCGAGCCCGGTGCGCTCGACGGAATGGATGTATGTCTCAACCTCAGCGGCTAACCCCTAGGAGTCGTCCGAGTCATCGGACGACGCCAGGGGAGAGGCGAGAGCTGCTGATCCCTCGTACTTGGAGGAAACCTCCTCTGAATACTCTGAGTCGCCGAAGTCCTCCGAGGGAGGACATGGGTCACGCTTCCACTTGTCGCCTATGTGACGGGTCGAGCCTCGATCTCTCTTGCCTTTGCCCATGGTCGGATGGAGAAGAAGAGGAAGTTAGAGGAAAACAACAGACGATCGAAAGACGAGTGAAGAGAACAATGGTGCAAGCAGGCTATTTATAGAGGCCAGGGGTGACCGTCCACTTCCTACCGCGCTCGCCGAACAGTCACAAGTATTCAATATGCAATTCAATCCGCCTAAAAATGAGTCAGGCAACAGGCGCCGCTTCGTGTAACACGACACCATTTGGACCAAGGTCAACTGCTCGGGCGATATGATTACACCCCACGGTCACATCAAGTTACTACTCCAGGACAGTGTGCTAAACGCTCTGCGTACCAAGATGCCCCTTGGCCACACCCATTAGGGGAGTAACCAGGAATTTTCAAAAGATTTTCTGAAGAAGTTATATCCATACAGTATACACAATGAATGTACTGAGACAGAAGGAAGAGATCGGTAGAAATCAGAGGAAATCCAAATATAGCTACTGAACCGCAAGTCTAATCAGCAGAGGCATTGAAGCACAGAGCGGGGTGAAGACCAGCCAAGAGCCACCTACCAAATGCCAAATCTGTCACCGATCAAATAAATTTCAGACCTAGCAAGGTGTGGGCAGATAATATTATTTGAATCCGCGAGAGCATGAGATGAAGACAAAATGCTGATTTCTAAAGCATGAGATGATGACAAAATGCTGATTTCTAAAGCATGAGATGAAGATCTTTGAGTGGATCATTTTCCAAAAATCCACTCAAAGCTCGGGGGCTACACCCATTGGGGGCACCTTTGGTGCGCCCAATAGATTTTTAATCCCAGAAGATGAAATGCTGACTTCTAAAGCACGATATGATGACAAGACGTTGATCTCCAAAGCATCAAATGAAGACCTTTGAGAGGACTATTTTTACTGAATCACTCAAAGTTTAGGAGCAACGCTCAATAGGTGCACCTTCGGCGCGCCCATTGCCAGCGTAGAAATCATGCCACAAACTCGCAAGCTGGACCTAGAATCTTTGGGCTGATTATTTCAAAATCAACTCAAAGATTAGGGGCTTGTGGGGGACAGATATCCCCCGGGTCCACTAGAAGGCAAGAAGGCCTCGCAAGAGGTTTTTGGGCTTGTTATCTCGCAAGGCCGTTCCTTCATGGGCCAGGGGAGGACTACTGGCGGAATGGGCCGACATGAGAAGGAAGCAGGCTCGGCCCAGGCAACCCGTCAAACTCGAGCGCTATCCGTAGCGTCCGCTCGACTTTCTCGCGTGCAGCGCCCTTGAACATTGGAATGGATTAGAGATAAATCGACAAGATTATAGGAAGATAAGTTCAGTCAGTTCACTATTGTTTAGGTACTCATCATCATCCTATGCGCATGTAGTGCCCCACGGTCGAGTATATAAGGCCTAGGGGGTACCCCATCATTTCCATCGACCAACTACTCAACTCATTAGCCTTCCTCCATACTGGAGACTTCTCTTATAACCTACCACATAAAGATCCACACCAGGAAGTAGGGTATTACGCATCTCAAAGTGGCCCGAACCTATAGAAAATCACCAGTCATCCCTTGTGCTTCTCACACGAACCATTTAGCTATAGTCAACAGCACTGTCCTACCCAAAAGCACCGCGAGGGGTAACTCCGGGTGTGCGGTCGGGCTCCAAACACCGACAGTACTATTTTAGCATTGTTATGGATGAAAACATTAACTTTTTATTAGAAAAGTATATCTAATGAGCACAAGTTTAAACCATCATTTAATTACCTTCTGAAAACATGATGGAACAATATTGTTTAATATGAAGACAATTTTAATACGAAGCTGGAACAAATTAAATCAGAGTTATAATGAACAAAATATGAATTTTCTAAGTTTTTTATATTTATTTTTCTACTAGAAATCATTTTCTACATTTATTATAGGAATTACTAAAGTCTAGGGACGATGGGTATGATATTCTAAAGATTTGGGGTTCAACTTGTAAATTTCAGGACCTATTTGTGATAATCTTATAACTGTTGTGGATGGTGGGTTGGTTTAAATGAAACCTAAGGGTTGTTTTAGAAATAGTCCTCGGCCAAAGGGATACGCTCGGGTCTGATCCATCTGATCCACGACCAGCGGCCCAGATTAGATCCCACTGAAGCGGTACGCTCCATTTTAATTGAAGCCGCACGATCTCGAATGTACGCACAACTACTGTCCACGCCTTGGATCAAATCCACACCGTTGATGCATGACCCAACGGTAATCATGCCCTCAGCCGAACCGGTATGGCTCGCTCTAATCCGAACCGTCCATCCCCATATCGACAACCCAGGCTTATCTTCCTCACACACTGGGCACCGAGCATAATAGGGTGGAGCACGGCAGTGCAGCTCACCAGCGATAACCGACCCAGCGACCCGATGTACTAAACGGACTACGGCGAGGCGACACATGATGTGGAGACGAAAGGGAAATGACTGGTGGAATTCTTACCGGGTTGGGGTGACGATGGAACTATCGCCGCGACATGCTATAGATTGGTGGATGGGGTGAGCTCCAGCGTGCAATTAACAATCTCCCGACCGTGGTTCACGCCCGACGAGGCCAAATACATGTGTGGTAGAGTCTTGCGATGCTCTAGCACCACCCATCAAGGCCTGTGGGGTCGACCCACGTGTGCACCAACGGTGGTGGCTTCCTCTTCTCTCCTTGCTCTGAAGCGGATGCTCCCGGCGCCCGACTTCTCGCTGCAATATGGCTCCCGAGTATAGATGCTGAGAGGAACGCTCGGCTTATATAGCCGCAGGGGAACCCAATAGGCCATGAATCCAGATGATTTGGTTGGTTGCGATTACGATGGCGAGTTTGTTACAGGCGAAGCACATGGTGAGGGCGATGCTGCGCCTGACGAGGCGGGCCCACCGACTGCGTAGAGCGTGGCTGAGGGGCGGTCCTATGGGGCCCTGTTGTCAGCAGATGAAGGGGGAAAGAATCACGCGTGTGTTCTGGCGATGGTGCCGACACGCGGGTCCCACCAGT
The DNA here is from genome assembly GCA_029449295.1 of Zea luxurians. Taxonomy (NCBI): domain Eukaryota; kingdom Viridiplantae; phylum Streptophyta; class Magnoliopsida; order Poales; family Poaceae; genus Zea; species Zea luxurians. Next base: position 2,181,959 of record JAOPSE010000140.1, on the reverse strand, counting down.
CAGCATTAAAATGTGCAATTGGGCTTGCACAAATGAAATCGAGTGGGCCAGTAAGAGGGGGTTTCGGCCCAGTGCATGTTTTCTTTCTTTTTTTCATTTTTTATTTCAAATCTGAATTTGAGTCAAGTTGAAACCTCAAATTTCGAAAATGTATCAAACCAAGACTCCAATATGTCATGCAGAAATATTTCATTTATTATTAATGCATTTATTTATTCATTAATATTTTATACTACATTGTTCATGAAAGGAATAATTCACTTGTTTTAACAACACAAAAGAAAATCTTCTTGTTATTAAATATCCAAATCATAAGTTTTAAGAACACAACTCCTATTACATATATTTCGTACTAAAAAGGTAGTTTTAACTTAACCTATTTCGAGAATCTCTCTAATTATATTATCCAAAAGAATAATTTAACTTATATAAGATCTATTCATTTTAATCTTTTACTATAAGCTATATTTATTTTAGTAGATGTGACTTACAAGGCGAGAAAACTCTTATTAAAAGATATTTTGTTTTAAGATCTCTATATTATCTTAGTAAGTACCTAATATAAAATTTTGGGGTGTTACACTCGCCTTGGCAAGGCTTTGTATGACAAGAAAGGCAAAGCCAAACAAACCCAACCTCCACAGGATAACAACACTGCAGGAGTGAAGAAGCCCAGAGAGGGAGAAATCATGGTTTGTAGGCTATGCCACAAGGAAGGCCACAAGTCTTACCAATGCAAGGCGAAGACCGGGGATAAACAAAATCAAAAGCTCAAGCAAAAGCCATCAAGCAAAGTCTCCAACACCTATATCAACAAGGTGGACAAAAAGGCTGCTACACCATATTTGATCAAGAATAAAAAGAATGGAAATGTGATAGCAATCAAGGCCAACAAGCAAGCCAACAAAGGAAAGGGGGTCAAACGCATCTGGGTGCCAAAGGAGATTATCTCAACCATAAAAAGCACCAAGAAGGTTTGGGTCCCAAGAGGGAAGTGAGAAGTCCAAAGGACATTCGAGGAATTTGGAGACTTGGCAAAATTGGGATGTATATCATGGGATGCATCATATTGGATCAAGTATATTGCCAAGTGGGTTAGTGAATACTTTGGACACAAAATCCCCACCCATGACTAAGGTAACTAGAGTTATTGCATTTCCTTGTTTTTAGATATGCATATCTATTCTCTTGTATCTAGTTTTTTACTGTACATGCCTAGTTTTACATGTGGTATTTACTTTTGATCAGAATTACATGCATACTAGGTTAATCATATGGTAGGAATGCTCATTTTCAATTCATATTCTTGAGCAAACCTACTTGGTTTAAACTGTTTAGTTAAGCACGGGACATAGGTTATTTAGCATTCCTATGTAAATGACACTAATGCTTCAAAGTTTATATTCTACTAGTGGTATTCTCCAAGTAGTGTCATTTTGAATTATATGTGCCAATGCTCGAATTATAGATAATTTGCCCCTCTTGATCTCAAAATCAAAGTGCATGTCTCCTACAAGTATACAAAACTTGTATGCACATCTTTAGGGGGAGGTTATTCTATAATCTAAGTTTTTAAGACTAACACCTGTTTTCAAGTCTATTATATATAGTAGTCTCATTGAAGGAAAATGGAGTCCCCGGAAAAAGACAATAAGCTTCCCTTGCAAATCTACAAAAAATTTCAAATTCCACAATTGGTATCAACCTCCAATTGGTATCGTTTACATGTCTTCTCAAGTTTTTTATTAGACTATATTTCATATCTTATGCTTCCCATGTTGCTATAAATTCATATGTTGTTAAAATATATCTTTTACCTATGCATAGGGCTAATCAAATCATATCTTGTCCCTCTCTTTCTCATGCGCTTCTCCTAAGTAGAGGATCTCCAACAGGAGGAGTATATCTTCGTCCATAACAAAGGGGGAGAATATTATTTTAAAGGGGGAGAACACTATTTTAGGGGGGTAATGTTTTAGAGGGCAAGTCTTATTTGCTTCCTATATGCTTTTAATGTCTTCCTTTTCAGTGTTTGATTCCAAAAGGGGAGAAGTTTCCAGGACCAAAGCAACTCAAAATATATCAAACACCAAACACCACACAATTTCAAAAAATTTAAATCTTGATCTTACAAGTGGTTTCGGTTCTACAAGTATCTTTGGTCTAAAATAGGAAGTAGATGGATTATGGAGTTAGGGGTAGGCTTAAGTCCATAATCTCACCTTATGGGGACATTGATGCATCCTAGCAAGTGGATTGCATATTTTCATCAAAATTTTTTGTTATATTTGCTTGCCTTGGTTGTGCTGTTATCAATCACCAGAAAGGGGGAGATTGTAAGGAAAATGGACACCGAGCCATTTGGCTAAGTGATTTTGGTGTTTGATGAACAACATAACCTTGTGGACTAATGCGTTTACTAGTGTTTGTAGTTCACAGGATGCGAAGAGGATTGGACTAAGGCTCTAAGGATGCAACACCTCAAAAGAAGACCTAAAAGATGCGTAGAAGTCCAAGGATCAACAACAAAAGAAGCCCAAGGAAACAGCAAAGAAATCCAAGAAAAGGGCAATCAGCCAGCGCTCTGGTGGCGCACCACACAGTGAACAGTACCTGTCCAGTGTGCACCGGACTATCCGGTGAGTACCGGACAACCTAAGTAAAGAGGCCCGCAACTAGAGCCTCTCGGGCGTTGTAGCACCGGACTGTCCGGTGTGCACAAGATAGTCTGGCAACGGTAAGATCCAATGGTCGACTAATACTGACCTCAACGGTCAGCTGACGTGGTCAGGGCACCGGACATGTCCGGTGCGCACGACGACAGAAACAGTAAGCTTTCTGTCCAACGACTATAATTGAGGGGGAGGCTATATATACCCCCTCCAACCGTCCATTTGAAGGTGTGGGAGCCCAAGTAACATACCAACACAAGTTGTAGACATTTCCAAGTGCTCATACACCTAAGTGCTTAATAGAATCACTCGGTGATTAGCGTAGGTGCTTTGTGAAGTGCTTAGGTTAGTTAGACCGCTTATGTGTTTGCTCTAGGTGAACCCTAGTTAGTTGAGTGAGTTTACAAAAACCACACGACCCCTAGGCTCTTGCATGAGCCATTATAATTGTACCAAGTGGGGTGAGAGTCTTGTGAGACCGTGACAACCGAGTTTGTGTCATGACCACCACCATGTACTAGAGGGAACGAGGCCCGTGGCGTTTCAGCTGGAAGCTCGATAGTGGAGACGGCGGGAAGCATCCGAGAGGAGTCGGAAGCAGAGCCCCACTCGCATGTGGAGACGACCGCAACTCTCTACAGAGTTACTCGACTGAGGTGCTTGACCCTCGCGTGGGCTACCCTTTGCGTAGGGGCACCAACGAGGATTAATCAGAACAGTGCGTGGTTCTAGACATTTTGGTAAAAATACTGGTGTCATCCATGAGAGTTTTCTTTCTCTACTTGCACATTATCTTCCGCGTTTACATTAAATACTTAAGTTTCAATTTCTTCTTTCTAGTTAGATTATTTAGGATTGAAACTTAGGCTTGGCGATAGAGATAGCGACACTTAGACAAAACCTAGTTTGCACACTTTAGATTGTTTATTTGCATAGGTTTTGTTCTAGGGATTTAATTGTGGCCTAGTTTAGAGTTAATTTTTATAAGTCCTAATTCACCCCCCTCTTAGGCATCATCGTTTCCTACAGTTACGATGCCAGTTCCGACGCTGACGTGCCTCGCGCTGCGGGGGCTCCTCCCCAGAACGGTGGCTCATCATCGGAGATGGGTACATCCTCTACTCTTCCCTAGATAAAGAGGACATTCGAGAAGAAAGAGCTTGGTGTGGTGTTTCGTGCTTTAGGCCATCTCACTTGATAGCGGAGCGGTCAGAACAATCGTCGATCGTGTTCCCATGTCTACGTCAGTGTCGGGATTAATCGCTTCCTTTCACCGAGTGATCCGAGTCCATGTTCGAGTGGTCGACTGAGCCTCAGGTGCCACAATGATCCTGGGCCCACCCAACGCAGGCGCAATTCTACACGGGGTGGAAGCCTATCGAGATCCTCGCGCTTTAGAGTTTGTTGGCGCAGTTCTTGCTGGAGTTGGGCGAGGCAGGCCTGCTCCCACATTTGGCACCATTGGAGAAGTTCTTTTCCTGGATGGGTCCGCTATGCGGTGCAAGACGCCTTCCTGATCTATAATGCAGGAGAGGGATCAGAAGCAGAAGATCTCTCCAGCATTGAAGGTGACTAGGATGTTGAAGATGATAGCCATGGAGTCGAAATAGATCAACCTCGCACCCCCTACCTGGCGTGCCAGCTATCGGTGTTTGTGGCCCGACTGCGCACCATGGGGTTACCCACATGATGCTTTTGAGTAGGATGGCGTCGTTGACTACAACTCGATGGTACGAGCAGGAGCACGTCGGACTTACATAGGGATTTATACAGGTTTAGGCCACTTGAATGCGTAACACCCTACTTCTTGTTGAGGCTGTGTGGGGGACAGATATCCCCCAGGTCCACTAGAAGGCAAGAAGGCCTCGCGTGGGGCCTTGGGCCAGTTACCCCGCAAGGCCATCCCTTCGTGGGTCGGGCTAGAGCCACTGGTGGAATGGGCTGACCTAAGAAATTAATAGACTCAAGCCCAGGCAATCTGTCAACTTGTGCGTTATCCACAGCAACCACCCGACTCTCCCGCGCGTGGCGCCCTTGAATGTTGGGGCAGATTAGGGATAAGTCGGCAAGATTGTAGGGAGATCAGTTCAGTCGGTTCAATATTATTTAGGAAATGTGAGATCATCATGTATGTATGGAGTGCCCCATGGTCGAATATATAAGGCCCAGGGGGTACCCCATCATATCAATCGACCATCTACCTATTTCATTAGCTTTTCTCCACTCAGGAGACCTCACCTGTAACCCACCACACAAAGATCCACTCTAGGAAGTAGGGTATTACGCCTCTCCAAGCGGCCCGAACCTGTAGAAAATTGTCTGTCCCTCTCTCTTGCATCTAGCACGAACCATTGAACTACAGTCGACAGCACCATCCTACTCAAAAAGCATCGCAAGGGGTAACCCTGGGTGTGCGGTCGGGCTCTAAACACCGACAGCTAGCGTGCCAGGTAGGGGGTGTGTCGTTGATCCGAGCTAGCTCAATGGCCATCACATCCCGATGCAAGATTGCTCTTCGCCCTGGAACCATGTTCTGCTTTGGAACCATCTCGTCCATACTGGATGAGAAGGGAACTCTGTATCGCATAGCGGACCCACCGGAGAAGAAGTTTTCCTCGGAGATCCCAAAGAAAACCGGAGTAAAACAGCGAGTGGCGCAGCCGCCCGCATCCCAAGCGAAGATAACCTCTTACAAACCAAAAAGCGGGAGCTTACCTACCTGGAAAACTCTGATGTCCACCTCGCCCACAAAGGAGTGGACATGGATCACTAGAAAGAAGGAGGCAAACGTCCCAAGTAAAGGGACGAGACCTCACTGAGTCATCTTTCCGGCACCTTCGCCCTCAAAGGAGGATGGAAAGAAGAGCGCCATCACAACAGGCTCCTTTCTACCCCGACATCCTCTTCATCGGAGGGAGATTGGAGTCGTCTCCCATCTCCGACGATGAGCCAACCATGCAAGGGGAAGAGCCTCCCCAGCGTGAAGCACAGCGACGAAGGCACAGATGCCGGAATGTGCGGCGACATCACGAGGCTGGGGAACGAGACCCGGCGCAGCCCGTATCCTGGGACGAAGCTTCAGAAGTGGGAGAAACTCCCGACGAGTGAGTACACCGAGAAAGATGGAATTCTCGCTGTCGTGATTGCCGACAAGCTCAAAACTGAGAGCAGGAGCAAGCCGAGCAAGGCGCAAGGCTGCACCTGAGAGAACCCTCTCTTTGCTCGGAACCTGTACCCCGACTTCGCTCGTGCAATGAACACGCCGAGTGAAGTCGAAGGGCTGCTGGCCTAGATAGCTGATGGCCTCCCGCGAACACCGAACACGGAAGGCTACCGGTGGTTGCTTACTCGAGCAGCTAATCACCTTCTGCCCATCGCTCACCCCCCTGAGCGACTTACGCCACGTCATCAACAGCCGATGAGATGCGCGTAGCTCCATCAATGCTTCGTGCCACTGACGGCACAAAAGTGAGATAAGGTGTCAGGAGGAGTATGATCGGGACCACGGCGTCCCGGCTCGAAGCCGCGCCACCCGAGTTGAGTCGGCTGTGGCCTCGACTAGTGGCCCGACCTAGGGATGGTCGAGAAGACATACTATCGGCTCCCCTCCTCGGGATTGACCTCATGAACATCGACAGGAGGACACGTGCGGAGTCTCCGCGCTTACTCCATGTCTCTGGGTCATCCAGTGGCCCCCAACTTCAAGGTCTTAAACGTTGACAAGTACGAGCCCAAGCAGGACCCAGGCGGCTGGTTGGCCATCTACACGACCGCCGCCTGGGCTGCTGGGCCAACAAAAGACGTAATAAAAGCGTATTTGCCCATCGTCCTAGGGCAGGACGCGCTGCAGTGGCTCTGACACCTGCCACGACACTGCATCAACGATTGGAGTGATTTTTGTCGGTGTTTCATCGCCAACTTCCAGTCCCTCTCAGATAAGCCGGCTCAGCCATGGGACCTCAAATCCGTCAGGTTCCAAGGTGATGAAACACTCCGGTCATACCTCAAAAGGTTTCAGACCATGAGGAACCACATCCCAGAAGTTGTCGAGGCAGCAGTGATTGAGGATTTTTTCCGGGGATCCAACGACTTGGCTTTCGTCCGAGCTATACTCCAGAAAGCGCCAACAACCTCTAAGCAATTGTTCCGAGAGGCAGACCTCTACATCACCACGGATGAACGGGCCTCGCACGGCGATAAAAACTCAGGCGCTGGTCGACTTCATATCATAATGGACTGAGCAACAGGTCCCAGATAGCCAGAAGTTACTAAGGTGTGGAAAATGTACTTTGATGGTTCGCTAAAGCTGCAAGGAGCGGGAGCAGGGATTCTCTTTATTGCTCCTGGAGGTGAACAACTCAAGTATGCACTCTAGCTATTGTTTCTAGCATCAAATAATGCGGCAGAGTATGTAGCACTGGTCCACGGGCTGAGCATCGCAGTATCACTCGGCATCAAGAAGTTGATGGTAGATGGCGACTTGCTGGTGGTCATAAGCCAGATAAACAAGGATTGAGACTGCTCGACCTGACTCAATGGGCAAATACTGTGCAACTGTGCGAAAACTGGAAGACAAGTTCGAAGGATTGGAGTTCCATCATGTGGAAAGGAATCGCAATGCAGCAGCACATGCATTGTCGAAGCTGGGATCCAATCGGGCCCAGGCCCTGCCTAGGATTTTCATCTAAGAAATATCACAGCCGAGCATCCTCATGGATCAGGTGGAGGAATGCAACGCCTTGGGTCAGCTAGAGGCAGATCCCAACGACTGGAGAGAGCCTATCATCAAGTACATAAAGAATGAAGAAGAGCCGGATGACAAGGCCACGGCAGAACACATTGCAAGGCAGTTAGCCCACTACACCATCATAGGGGGCTTGCTGTATAGGAGAGGCGCGGGAGGAGTCTTCATGAAATGCATTCACTCGGCCACCTGGGAGACAATTGTTAGATGAAATCCATGTCGGACAATGTGGGGTACATGCTGCATCGAGGACTCTTGTCGGAAAGGCTTCCAGATCCGGTTTCTACTAGCCAACTGTGAAGAGTGACGCTGTCGAGTTAGTCCAGAAGTGCGAAGCGTGCCAATTCTTGTCAAAGCAACAACACTTGCCCTGCACAGCAGCTGCAGACCATTCCTGTAACCTGGTCGTTCGCATGCTGGGGGCTGGACATGATCGGACCTTTCAAGAAGGCTCAGGGAGGTTATACTCATATACTAGTTGTCATTGACAAATTCACAAAATTGATAGAATACAAGCCAATTGCCTCCTTGACCTCAGCAAAAGCAGTGGAGTTTATCGAGGATATAATATTCAGATTCGGGATACCGAATAGCATCATTACTGACCTGGAGTCCAACTTCACCAGCTTTGAGTTCTTTCGATTTCTGCGAGCAAAGGAGCATCCAGATCAAGTATGCATCAGTGGCGCATCCAAGAGCCAATGGCCAGGTGGAAAGAGCCAACAGAATGATACTGGAAGCACTCAGAAAAAGGTATTCGACAAGAGCGAAAAGCTTGTAGGAAAATGGATCGGAGAACTGTCATACGTGGTCTGGAGCCTGCGAACTCAACCTAGTCGAGCTCTGCATGGAAATACCCCGTTCTTCATGGTTTATGGGTCGGATGCAGTGCTGCCTGCTGATCTGTTCTTCAGAGCGCCAAGGTTGACTTTCGAAAACATAGCTGAGGCAGAAGCAACTAGGCTGGAAGACATTGATGTGCTGGATGAAGAATGATTGAACATAGTAATTTAGTCGTCCAGGTACCAGCAGACTTTGAGGCGCTACCACGACAAAGCTGTGCGGCACCGATCTTTTGCAGTGGGAGACTTGGTCCTCCGCCGAATTCTAACGGGGGAGGGGCAGGCACAAGTTGTCACCATCCTGGGAAGGACCGTTCATTGTAGCAGAGGTCACATGGCCGTGATCATACTGACTTACTCAGATGGATGACATAGAAGTGGGGAACTCATGGAACATAGAACACCTCAAAAAGTTCTACCCTTCGAAATGCCTCAAAAATTCTCGAAGAAAAGTTGTACTCTGTAACCAGAAGATTTCATCATCAATAATGCTTTCATTTCCCAAAGTCATTCAAACTCTTGATTGACAAACTGACTCTGATTGGACTCGACTCAAAATTGGCATGACTCGACTTAGGGTGACCACTATACCCTATCAACGAAGCAATCGGCTTAAGTCAGAAATGCCTTAAGTCAGTGCGACATGCTCACGCTTACTTAACTTAGTGTGACCACTATACCCTACTAACGGAGCAATCGGCTTAAGTCAGAAATGCTTTAAGTCGGTGCAACATGCTCACGCTTGCTTAACTTAGGGTGACCATTATACCCTACTAACGGAGCAATTGGCTTAAGTCGGAAATGCCTTAAGTCAGTGTGACATGCTCACGCTTACTTAACTTGGGGTGACCACTATACCCTACTAACGGAGCAATCGGCTTAAGTGGGAAACGCCTTAAGTCGGTGCGACATGCTCACGCTTACTTAACTTGGGGTGACCACTATAACCTACTAACTGAGCAATCGGCTTAAGTCGGAAATGCCTTAAGTCGATGCAGCATGCTCACACTCACATGATTTAGGGTGACCACTATACCCTAGTAGCAAAATAACCAACTCAAATTAGGAGTACTTCGGAGAAAGAAATATCTCACTTATAAGTGCCAGGGGTGTTTTCCAACACCCTGGCCACAGAACAATCAGTTCTAACATAACTATTGCACACATGCAGAACTCATATTACATCTTTTCTCTAAAAGATGCTAACTCGATAAATAAGTGTCTTGCAGGTAAATCACTACGCCGAAGTATCCTTGCAGACAGCATCCTTTGCAGGGGCAACCGAAGAGGATGGACGGCTTGCAGCATCAGGCGCGGCCCTAACATCAGCGACAATATCATCGGGCACTATGACACCGAGTCTCCTCATCAGGATTCTTCCAGCGTGAACGACTTTGTCCATGGCCCTGTCGTGCTAAGCCTTCAGAACGACACAATTATTCTCCAAGGTCTTGGTAGCAAGTTGTGCAGGCCTCTAGCTCCTGCGTGACAAGCTTCTTGGAAGCACGCTAGTTCCTTGATGGTAGAGTCCTTGGTGGACAACAGCTGGCCAAGTCGAGAGACTTCATCCTGAGATGCCTGCAGCTCGTGGCGATGATGATCTAAGTCAGACATAGGTGAAGTGATGGCTCCTCTCTAGGATGGTCAAGGAGTTACTAGCGTCACGGTACAGCCTGTCCAGATTGTCACGAGAAATGACAAGTGTTTGTTTTTCTTCCTGCAAGCAAAATAACAACATTTAGCGTTAAAGCAAGGAGAGCAAAACAGGATTAGCCAAGAAAGTTTACCTCGTGTGCCATCTTCTCGAAATCGAGTTGTGCATTCAGAGAGGAGTTTAGGGAACGAGCTGTCTAGAAAAAGCAGAGGTTTGATTTAAGTCAGCCTGGCTCTATGAATACTTCTCTTCAAGGTCAGAGCATCGCCGAGTCAAATCTGATAAAGCAAGTAAAGGGAGACTCAGGATTTAGAATGAGCCGAGCAACGAAAGCAAATAAGGAAAACTGTAGGTTCACTAACCAATATTCGATGCCTTCATGTCATCTATCTGTTTTTGGAGCAGCAGAGGATTCCACTGCATCAGAGATGAGGCTTGGTCAGGGACAGGAGCACCGCAAGAGCTCAGTTGGGCAGATACTCCGCCAATAAAATCCTATGATCATGGACAGATAAGCAAAAAAGCTAAGTCACCAGTAAGAATAGTAAAAGCGAAAAGTTGACTCACCTGAAGATTGGAAAGGAACAGGGGAAGACCCAAAGCAGGAAGAGTTGGTACATTGCTCGATGAGGGGAGATCAGCAGGAATAATACCAAGAGCATGACTTGGGGGAACCTCAGCCCCATCGGCAGACGGCAGGCTCCTGGCGTCTGGTTCGCTGGCTTCTAAAGTGACCTAGACCAGCGAGAGCCAGTAGAAACGTGCATCACTGCAGCCTCCTCATTCCAGACTGGGGGCTATCCAACGTGGACGTCCATGGAAGCAGCATAAGGGGAGCCCGCTCCAACACCCTCGGGGGCTAGGTCGCTACCAGCACTACCCTTGGGGGCTAGGCCTTCCGCAGCAGCCACCTCTAGGGCTGAAGATCCTTCAGCCACATCCATAGGAGCTGGATGACTCAGGACCAATGCTTTTGCAAGAAAGACCGCCTCCTAAGGTCGACAAGGCACGAGATACCACCCGGGTTACCTCTTGCCTAGCAGAATCATGCGGCGTAAGACCACCATCTGGGACCTCTGAACAGATGGTTGGAATGTTAGCCTCAGGAGGCTCTGATAGAATATCTTTGGTAACGACCTCTTCTAGTGCTTGATCAAAGTCTGATATTGATAGCCCTTGAAGGCTCACTGAGTGCTGACAAGGCTTGGGAGGGAATGTCGCTGCCCCCGTCGCTACCTCTGTAGTGACGGTTCGTTCTTGCGGATAAGCGGAATTTCTTCCTCTTCATCCTCGTCAAGCACACCGCCAGCAGCCTGAGCATCATCACAACCTTTAGCATTGACCTCGGAAATGGCGTTTGCCAAGCCATCACCAAGGAATAATGTAGAAGGGTCAGCGTCTTGATCCAGGCATGACAATCGCCGAAGTCACCTTTTCTTCTTCTTCTCCTCGACAATTGCAGGTGGGTGCGTCACTTAGCGTGAATGCTTCTGGCGGGCACCTTCGGGTTTCTAGATTTCCACATCCTCGTCGAACTCTTGTCCAGTCGCAATGGCCATCGGCTCGGTACGGGTAGAGTCAGATGATTCCTCGGCCAGCAGGCTAAGTACTGCATCCATCTCAGCATCATTGGTACTGGATGGCATCTCGAAATGAGTTTGCCTCTCAGCCTCGGGAAGATTCCGAAGGGGAGCAATCAAGGCTTCAATATCCTTGGGGGAGGTTCGCACTCTATGGCTCGGACTACCATCTCGAGCAGGAGGATTAGAGACAAATTCAGAGAAGGGATTATTCGAAGGCAGGATCCACGCAGAATAAGCTAAGGGAGCACCAGCATTCGAAACCCTGTCCCTCAACATCATATCTAGTTGGCTTAGCAAGTCCTCAATGGGGATCTGCCTGTTTGTGACCCGGGTGGAATCATTGATGCCAGTATACAAGTAAGCAGGGTAAATTCTGTCCTTCAAAGGTTGAATATTCTTGAAGACAAAATCGGCGAACACAGCCTCAGCAGTCAGACCCCTATCCTTCAATGAGCAGATTTCAGCAAGCAACACTTTGGCTTCGGCTACCTCTAAATGAGTGGGAGACTCCACCTAGCTAGGCGTGCGAACGTCTGGTTGCCTTCCTGATCGAGGGTGGAGGGATATGCTATGATTCTCCATGGTGAACCACTCGAGGCGCCATCCCTTAATACTGTCCTTGAGGGGGATGTCGAGGTATTCCACTTTCCTCTCCTGGTGAAGTTCTAAACTTGCGCCGCCGACGAGCTGATGCTGCCCTCCAGCCATGCCGGGCCGATAGTGATAGAGGTACCTCCAGAGTCCGAAGTGGGGGAGAATTCCAAGAAAAGCCTCGCACAGATGTACAAAAATGGTAACTTGAAGAATGGAGTTAGGGTTTAAGTGTGTCAGATTCAAATCATAGAAATTGAGGAGACCGTAGAAAAAAGGAGAGATGGGAAGAGCAAGTCCACAAATGAGAAATGGCACGTAAACAACGTATTTGTGTGTGTCCTCTGTCGAAACAGTGACCCCACGCCAGATCCGCCAAGAACAGAGTTCTTTTGGCGGCAAAACCCTAGTCTCAACAAGGTGAAAAAGATCAGATTCAGAGATGATGGACATATGATTACCAGCGAACGGAAGCTGGCTGTTGGGATTGATGGGCGGGATGATCAGAGCAGCGGTGCTCTGTCTCTTCCGCTTGGGAGCCATTGCAATCTCTCGGGTGGAACGAGCAGGCTCTGGAATTCAGAAAAGTAGATAAGCGGTAGAGGAAAAAGTGAAGTTAGGGCTCGGAAATCAAAAGGCATGTTGGCATGAGTATAAATGGGCTCCTTAGGTCGGGCATTGCCTATAAAGTGCCAGATCACCACTCAGAAAAGTAAAAACTGCAATCGTCACTCGGGCATTACCTCTAAGATGACATCATTGTCAAGCGCATGAACAAACTTTCTAGTGCGCAAATGAAAAGCAAAACAACAGTGATTATCTGGAGCAACTTCGTCCTTGATTCGTAATAAGGGGAGTAATTCAAACTCGAACCCAACTCATTATGAGTCGACCTCTTCTACCCCTATCATTACATCACATTACATTACCCTACTATTTACACTACACTATGCTACTAACTAACACTACCTTATTATACTACTACTTACTACTACTATTATTTATACTAATATTTAACCAGTGGCATTGCGCCACTGGTCTTGCTGTCGCCGTCGCCGCCCCTGCCGCCACCGTTGCCACTGCCGCCCTTGCCACCGTCGCTGCTACCGTCACCGTTGCCGCCCTTGCCACCATCATTGTTGCCGTCACCGTCACCGCCCTTGCTGTCGTCGCCCTTGCCGCCAGTCGCTGCTGCTGTCACCATCGCCGCCCTTGTTGTCGTCGCCCTTGCTGCCGTCGCCTCCATCATCGTCGTCACCGCTGCTGTCGTCACCGTCGCCGCCGCTCCACTCCTCGGAGGAGTCGGACCCAACTCATCCGACCCACTGAGCCCAGCAGCGCTCGATGGCACGCCAGTACACCCGAACCACGGTGGACAACCCCCTGGAGTCATCTGAGTCGTCGGATGACGCTGGGAGAGAAGCAGGAGCCAGCGATCGCTCAGACTCAGAGGAAGCCTCCTCCAAGAATTTCGAAATCACTGAAGTCCTCCAAGGGAGGACTCAGAGCGCGCTTACGCTTGCTGCCAGGCATGGCGAGACAAGCCTCTACCTCTCCTACCCCTGCCCATCATCGGTTGGAAAAGGAGAGAACGAGGAAGAAGAAGAAATCGGATGATCAAAGGCTAAGTGAAGAGAACAACGGGGCAAGCAAGCTATTTATAGAGGCCGGGGTGACCGTCCACTTCCTACCACACTCGCCGAACAGTCGCAAGAATTCAATAAGCAATTCAAGTCGTCTGAAAATGAGTCAGGCAACAAGCGCCGCTTCGCGTAACACGACACCGTTTGGACCAAGGTCAACTGCTCAGGCAATATGATTACACCCTGCGGTCACGTCAAGTTACTACTCCAGGACAGTGTGGTAAACACTCTGCGTACCAAGACACCCCTTGGGCACACCCATTGGGTGTGTCGCCCAAAATTTTCAAGGGATTTTTTTGAAGAAGTCATATCCAAAAAATATACACAATGAATGTACCACGACAAAAGGAGGAGATCGGCTACGATGGAAGGAAGTCCAAATGTGGCTACTGGAGTGCAAGTCCAATCAACAAAAGCATTGAAGTATAGAGCGGAGTGATGTCCAGCTGAGAACCATCTACCTCAGCTGGACAGACGTCCAATTTGTCATTAATCAAATTAATTTTAGACCTAACAAGGCTGTGGACAGATAGCATCCTTTGAATTCCTAGAGCATAAAATGAAGACCTTTGAATGGATTATTTCCAAAATCCACTCAAAGCTCAGGGGTTACACCATTCGGTGCACCCAATAGATTTTAGTCCCATGGAGGCAAAATGCTGATTTCTAAAGCATGAGATGAAGACAAAATGTTGACTTCTAAAGCATAAAATGAAGACCTTTGAATGGATTATTTCCACAATCCTCTCAAAGCTCGGGGGCTACACCCATTGGGTGCACCTTCAGTGCACCTAATAGATTTTCAAGTTCCATGGAGGCAAAATACTGATTTCTAAAGTATAAGATAAGGACAAAATGCTGACTTCTAAAGCATAAAATGAAGATCTTTGAATGGATTATTTCCAAAATCCACTCAAAGCTCGGGGACTACACCCATTGGGTGCACCTCCAATGGATTTTTAGTCCCATGGAGTCAAAATGCTGATTTCTAAAGCATAAGATGAAGACAAGAAGCTGATCTCTAAAGCATAACATGAAGACTTTTGAATGGATTACTTTCAGAATCCATTCAATATAACAAACCCATGAGTCGGACCTAACATCTTTGGGCTGATTATTTCAAAATCAACTCAAAGATTGGCGGCTTGTGGGGGATAGATATCCCCCGGGTCCACTAGAAGGCAAGAAGGCCTCGCGCGGGGCCTTGGGCCAGTTACCTCGCAAGGCCATCCCTTCGTGGACCGAGCTAGAGCCACTGGTGGAATGGACTGACCTGAGAAATTAACAGACTCAAGCCCAGGCAATCCGTCAACTTGTGCGTTATCCACAACAACCACCCAACTCTCCCGTGTGTGGCACCCTTGAATGTCGGGGCGGATTAGGGATAAGTCGGCAAGATTGTAGGGAGATCAGTTCAGTCGGTTCACTATTACTTAGGAAATGTGAGATCATCATGTACGTATGGAGTGCCCCACGGTCGAATATATAAGGCCCAGGGGTACCCCATCATATCAATCGACCATCTACCTATTTCATTAGCTTTACTCCACTCAGGAGACCTCACCTGTAACCCACTACACAAAGATCCACTCCAGGAAGTAGGGTATTACGCCTCTCCAAGCGGCCCGAACCTGTAGAAAATTGTCTGTCCCTCTCTCGTACATCTAGCACGAACCATTGAGCTACAGTTGACAGCACCGTCCTACTCAAAAAGCACCGCAAGGGGTAACCCTGGGTGTGCGGTCGGGCTCTAAACACCGACAGGCTGTGTATTGGAATTGCTCCGGAGTATATGGATTACAAATGAGCTACGATGGTGCTAAGAGTCCGTGGATGAGGGCTAGTGTGTGATTAGGTGAGATGAGATGTTTTTGTAGGGTACTCTCTCGGTCTTATATAGGTGGCCCTAGGGTTATCCCTTTACAAATTGTGATCACTATCTATTCTACCTATCTCCTCCTTTATCACGACCTGTACTCCTACTTATCCGGAGTTCGATCACTTCCCCAGCCGAGTTAGCGTCGAATGTTTAGCCCTTCGAGTGTGTGTAACTTCTTTGCCCGAGATATCAGTGTTTCAGTTAACATCTTACTCGAACGTCCAGTCTTCTTGGACCAAATTTTCCCAACCTAGATTGTGGTCTTATGGTTTGTCCCACCAAGCAAGCCATCGGGAGGCCCATCAGGCAGCCTGTGACGTGTTTTTGTGTTCATGAGGACCCATGGGATATCTATCCCCCACACCGACCCAACATGAGATATTTTAATATAGTTCTCCTTTTACAACATGTACATTGTGTTCTTATACCCAAGATTGACGCATGTACTCAAGATGTGATTTGACCTACTTAGGGACTATCAAACACTAATATGTAACTAGGTAGTTATAAAGGTAGTTTTTGGTTTTGGCATGAAGCATGATATGAGGCATGGTCAGTCAAGATGTAGTTTGTCCATCTCTTCTTGGGAGAGATATCTCTAGGCCCCTCTAGTGATTGGATCAAGAAATGCATGATAGTGCTAGGGTTAAGTGTTAACCTTGAAAGGATTCCAAATCACAGTATCAAGAAAGAAAGATCAGCTTAGAGCCAAACCAAATATCATGAGACAAAGAAACAACATGTACGTAATGTTGTGATGGTTTGTCTAATATGATCTTTACGTACACATAGGAGTTGACATGTCTTGCTAGAGGCTGCTGTAAATTATTGAGTCAAGTAAGAGTACTCGGGTCATGTTTATGTGTACATGAACCTATAGGGTCACACACTTAAGGGAAAATAAGCCTAAATCGGATAGGATCTGAATTAGACTGAGTTTAGGGTTGTTGATGGGCCTCGGAGTTAGAAGACCACCTGAACTCTATATAATTAGGGGTGGGCCACAGTTAAGGTTAACCTAATTCTACCACGAGCAAACCAGCAGTCATGCCCCTCTCACCCTCATCAAAGTCGACATCGCGAACCTATCAGTTCAGTATGCGACGCTTCCTCCTAGTACATGTCGATACCTCTGAGGTCCTACATCTGGAGCACTAGGACGAACTGAGTGAGGACGGGAAGGACACCAGTGACTGTATGGCACTGCTAGACGCGTTCGTCTACATCGCGATGGCTTCCGCTGTCCTGCACCTCTAGTGGTAATCCCGTGACCTATAACAGTAGTAGATCTTGATTTTATGGGGTCAAAAATTTTGTTTTTCTCTAGTGTAGCCTCCCCATAATCCTTCACCCCTTTCCTCTCGTGTAGTGTATATAGAAGCAACAACATCACCAAAGTTAGGCTCAAAAAATTGAGTCACTTTATCCCATCGATCTTTTTTACAACTCTCTAAGAAAGCCTTCAAAATGGCTTCAAGCTCGATTTGAATCTTCTAATGAAGCTCATCGAGGAGCGCTTCGAATGATGTTTGGTGATTGATGTTTTTAGTATTAAAGGGATCGTTGTGATCCTCTCCATCAATAGATCTATCACTTCCTAACATGTTGCTATTAGATTGGATCTTAATAGTTTTCTTCTTCACAAGCCAAGTCATCAAAAAATGTGTTGACGTTAGAAGAGACCCGATTCACCCACGAGCAAAAGTCTAGCACACTTGTGGTTGACACATGACCTTGAATGCAATGAGGAACATATCTAAACGACAAAACCAATCTAAAGATTGCATTGAGCACCAAATCTGGTACCTAAAGACCGAGCGGTCCAGCCTACATATCCACCTTCCCACCCTTATAGGCTGTCGTGTCACCTGGCTTTGGGGGCACCACAAACTTTAGCATTTGATAAGCTAGCTCCACCAATGCAATACCGATTGGGAAATCCACAATTAGGTCCTTAGGCACAAGATCAAGAGGCATGCTAGAGTTCTTGGCCATAAAGGCTGACAAATATGGCAGGTGGCGTAAGGAGAGAACCCCCACATTTGTAGCACCCGAGTTAGAATCACCAGCTACAACGAGTTCTAAAAATTAGATAGAACTACTGTTGGCGACATCATTAAGGTAGGGGCAACAAATTTCATGATCAATAAAGAAGAAAATGAAGAACCGATGGTTTTTGCAACATCGACCAAGACACAATTAGATGAGGGTGCCGCTGTAGCCACTAACGATAAGGCCACCAACCTAAAAAGACATCCGATTCGAAGTATTCCATGTCTAGATGGTTCCATTTGGGTTTGTCTTATTCTAAAAAACACAAACTTTAGCGCTTGAGAGAAAAAGAAAAGAGGGGAAAGGATGCTGAATAAGTGTTCAATTAAACACATCCTATTTACCCAAAGGCTTTGTTTGGAAGTTGATATTGGAAGGGAAGGGATTGAATTGGAGAGAATGCCAAATCAGCCTTGATATTGAAATGGACAACAATTGAAATATATTGTTTGGATGGCCATAAAATTGCATTTTGGAATCATAGAAACCATCAAACTCAATATATGTTTGGATGTACAGAACACATAATTGAAAGGCCGAAACTTTTTTTCCTAGTGGCCTAATTCCCCACAAAATAGAGGGGTGATGCTCCGAATTGGTGGAAGGGGGCACAGGTGAAGTTAATGCCGAGTTGGTATTGGACTTAATTTCCAGTGCCAAATTCTTGTGCGTCCAAACAATGTTAATCAAGCTGTCCAATACCAATTTTGAATTCTGAGGCTGAATACTTGCATCCAAATGGACTATAAAAACAGTGGAGACTTAAGGCTTCTAGCACTAGTGCACACGTGGCCATAGTGATAGAAAGTAGGCTACTAGACTGTCTGGCTCCTAAAGCCAGACCATCCAGAAGCACCACAAACAGTTCGACACCTAGGACCGAACTGTCCAACAATTCTAAGGACCCTACTATGGCTTTGCAAGAGGAACGCAAGGACATGGCGACCACCATGGACCAGTTTAAGGCCCCTAAGTAAAAGGTCATAGAAGAGAAAGTACCTGAGGAGGAGATGGTGGACTACAAGGCATCCCCAAACACCCAGGTATGGAAATTAATGTTATTATTTTTTTGCCGATTAAGATATAATGAGTAATGATAAAAATGTCATGCCTCTGTTTGATTTCGGACCTAAGGAAGCGGTTTTCACCAAGCCAAAGAAATTGGTCAATCATCTAAAGCCGCTCTACGTGTGCGGCCATATTGATGGGACACTAGTTTCAAGGATGTTGGATGATGTTAGTGCATCTGTTAACTTATGCCATATTCTTTGTACTGAAAGCCGGGCAAGCTGGATAATGAGTTGATCAGGACCAACATGACTCTCAACGGTGTTAGGAGCGATAATCCGATCGAGGCTAAAGGTGTCACGTCCGTTGTAGAAGGCAACTATAGTATAAACCTAAGGAAAGATTGGATACATGCTAATCAATGTCTACCACCAGATGCTAATACAATGGATCAGTAACAATGTCAAAACATCACATGCAGATTTATCAGTGTGCATTGCTATGGTCGATGCCCCTGTATTATGGGCATATGATTCTGCAAGATGTTTGACTAGGCTGTATTTTCTAGATTATCAATTCGTAAGTGTGTGTAAAGATGGATTCACTCCTGTAATGCTATAGCTAATGGAAAAATCGGCTAAACCAAAAGTGGAACATGATGTATGCAACCAACAAAGAAAATAGCAAAAAGGCCATTCTAGACGGTTCAGGCCCTATGGCTGAATAGTTTGAAGTCACACAGAGAGAATCCTGAGAGGATGTTGTCCGACTGGACGGTTTGGTGGCATACCATGGACAGTTCGGTAACCTTTCGGACAGTCTAGGCCCTATCACATAGAGGGCATCTCGAGAGGATGTCGCCCGACCGGACGGTCTAGTGACATACCTCGGCTGTTCGGTGACCTTCCGGACGGTCTAGATCCTAGGGCCGGTTGGTCCAAAGTCTCACAGAGAGCCTCCTTCCTTCCTAATTTATATATGCTAGATGAGTTTAGAGACTTGGGCAAATTAGGACATGGGTTTATTTTGGGCGATCCTTTAGAGAAGGTTGATATAGGTGATGGTAGCACACCAAATATGATTTTTGTTAATAAAAACCTAAAATCTGATTCTAGGGAGAAAATGATCATATTATTACGTGATTATGCTGATAGTTTTGTTTGGAGCTATACTAAAATATTCGGATTAAGTCGAGAGTTAGTTGAACATCGATTACTAATTAAGCCTAGGTTTCGACCATTCAAGCAAAGTCTGAGACCTTTTCATCTAGATTTGTGTCCTAGGATCAAGGACGAATTACAGACTCTTGGAAGCTGATTTTATCTGGCCCTACAGGTATGCTGATTAGGTCTCAAATATTATACTGATGGAACAGAAGGACTCTAACAAACTCAGGGTATGTATGGACTTCTGAAATTTAAATAAAGCAACTCCCAAGGATGAATACATAATGTCTATATCCGACATCTTAATTAATGACACATCTAGTAATATAGTCATTAGCTTTCTTGAGATATAATCAAATCTTTATGGCCAAAGAAGATGCGTCTAAAATGCCTTTGTATGTACATGTTTTGTTGGTTTTATTTGAGTGGGTCGTCATGACATTTAGGCTAAAGAATGCGAGTGCAACTTATTAAAGGGCTATGAATTTGATTTTCCATAAACTATTAGAAAACGTCGTAGATATCTACATTGATGATATAATAGTCAAATCGGATGAGTTTAATTCTCATTTAGCCAATTTGCGACAATCCTTTGAGAAGAAGCATCAGTATGGTTTAAAGATGAATCCACACAAATTTGCTTTTGGGGTATCGTTTGGAAAGTTCTTGGGGTTCATATTTCATGAGCATGGCATAGAAGTAGATCCCAACCAAATTTAAGCTACTCGAAACATGGGTGCTCCTACTTGATGAGGACATCCTCCACTATTACCTGTTGGCAAAGACACAATTGGCCCAATTGGCCCAATTGTAGTCGGACAACGACCGTGTGAGTCTCGGAATTATTCCACCTCACTTAACTTGGGAGGAGGAAGCCACCTTAAAAGGGAGATCCACCCTTCCTCCATCATACTAGTCTTTTGGAGCGATTGGGACTTTTTCTGAGTTGGTGTGCTTAATGAACTATTGGGCTACGGGCAACCCTAATTTGTTATGCCTTGGCCAACCCCATGTGGCTGGGTGTATCACTACTTATAAGCTTGAGACACATAAATTTCTCTATAAAGTGAATTATTTATAAGCTTGAGACACATAAATTTCTCTATAAAGTAAATTATTTATGAAGGATTATTTCTAACCTTGCTAGAAAGCTTGACGCTTTTACTCCTATCCTTCGGCTTATGAATAATGTCGATTTCACTTGAGGGGCAAAATAGCAACACACTTTTAACATAATTAAGGAGTACTTGTCTTTGGTTCTGGTGCTTAAGACACTAAAGTGTAGATTTTCTTTCAGGTTATATATAGCAGCAGAAGACAAGGTCATTAGAGCTGTTTGACTCAGGAGACCGAAGGGAAGGAGCACATCATAGCATATTTGAGTTATTAGCTGGTGGATGCTGAAATAAGGTATACATTTTTTGAGAAATTATGTTTATGCTTGTTTTATCCATGTACCAAGCTTAGGTATTATCTCCGTCTAGCTCTTGTATTGTTGCTTCTACCAATGTGATTAAATGCATGTTGCAAGAATTCGTAAATGGGCTTATGCACTTATAGAATATGACTTGGTTTATGAGTCTTTGAAATATGTGAAAGGCTAGGTTGTAGCTAATTTTATTGTAGAACATCGGATTACTGATTCTTGTGAGCTAGATATGTTCTATAATACTATTAGCCCCTGAACACTATTTTGATGGATCGACTTGCAAATAAGGACAAGGTAGTGGCATAATACTTATTTCGCTAAGAGATGCCACCTTTGATTTCTCTAGTCGATTGGAGTTTCATTGCACTAATAGTGAAGCTGAATATGAAGTGTTGATATTCAGTTTGAAACTATTAAAATATATGGGGGTAAGACATGTGAAAGTTTTTAGTGATTCTCAATTAGTAGTCAATAGATTTTGAGAGAATATTAATAATTAGATGGTACTTAATAGTTATCTTGAAAAATGTAGGGCATAATTTGTTCATTTGATGACTTTGACATTCGTCATGCATTTAGTATTGAGAATTTTAGAGCTAATTGTTTGGCACAAGAAGCTTTGAGGTTTTAGATAAAGAAACAAAAGCTTCATATCTTTGAAAACTCGATAGTCAAGGTTGTGAGCATGTCAAGGCTATGATGAGGTCATCGAACCATCTGCAGTGTATGAGCTGTATCGTCTAAGAAAGTCACTGGATCGTCAATCGTTAACAAAGACGTTGCTGCGATGGTTTTAGCTAATTCTACTAATAGTAGGGCTAATGCTCTTGATAGAGGATACCCCTGATCACATATTTACAGGATCCTAATGTTAGAATAAAAAGGAGTATTCGACGGACAACTTTTAAGTATGTTATCATTGTCGATAAACTTTATCATCAAACTCCTAGCGATGTTATGCTTAAGTGTATTTATTATCTCTTAACTGCATTTATAATCTAGAGTATTAGAGTTGTATCATATAGTCTCTTAACAGTGTGTTTGATTGGATAGTCCAATAGAATGGAGTGGTTCTATTCTAGTAATTGAGAATGAAGTCGTTCTATTCTGCGTTTGGCAAGAAGAACAGAGCCGCTCCATTTTTTATTTGGTTGAAGAATATAATAGAACGAAGCCGCTCCATTCTTTGTTTGGTTGGATAGTCGTATGAGTGTAAAGAGGAGGAGCGGGGTAGAGCGCTCGCGTCCGAGAGAGCACTCGCATCCTGTCGTTTTTATGGAGCGGGAGCATTCCAACTATTTATAGTAAATCTCTACTATACCTTAAGATGATAGTGAGGGCGTCCACCATGCCCCCGCCAGCCTCGCGCGCCCCCGCCAGCCCCGCGCGTGAAATCCGCTTGCGCCCACCCCAGCTCCCTCCAACCCCGCGCCGTCACCGCATGCGCCCCGCCAGCCCTGTGCATGGAATCCGCCTGCGCCCGCCCCAACTCCCTCCTACCCCGCACCATCACCGCCTGCGACCTGTGAAGCCACCGCACGCGCCCCGCCATCCCCGTGACACCCCTCACAGTGCCCCCCGCCCCCACCTCGCGTTGCCTCTGCCTCCTTCCCCCACTGTGATAGACGTCGTGCGGCCCAGTCATCCCCGCCCTCTGCGTCTCCTCCCTGTCCGCGGCGCTCTTCCCCACCATCGTCCTTTCCCGTACTCGGTGCCATTCTCTCCAGCGCCGCCGCCACCGTCCCTCTCGCTCCTGCGAGATCCAGATCTGACGCGGCGGCGCGACTCAGAGTGGCAACGCGCCGCAACCGTCGTCGCGCCCACACGTGCCCTATCCAACCACCATGGAGCTCTTCCCCATCAAGCCCATGGCAGGAGCTCTCGTCGAAGTGGGCTCCAAGTCCGTTACCGGCGCGGGCCGCTCTGTACACGACGCTGCCGCCCTCGGGGCCACCTCCATGGCGCCCTCCATCAGCAACCCTACCAGCTCCCCCGTAGCAGCGTGGAGCACGCCACCGACCTGCTCCCCATGTCCCATCTCCATGGCGCACTCTAGCAGCGGTGGCGACACCGACCTGCTCCCACCTCCCTGAAGTGCTCCGGTCAAATCGTGTGTGCCAAGGCAGATGCGACGCCGATCTGCTCCCACCTCCATGGCGCGCTCCGGCAGCGACGACAATGCCGACCCACTCCCACCTCCCTGGTATACTCACAGACTAATAAATCTAGCTGGTTCCTCTAAGACGACTTGAGTTTCACAAAATAGAATAAAAAACTTTAATGTTTAGTTACCATAATGTAAATGAAATATAATTTATAATCTACAACTATGGAGACGACAATGCAAGAGGGAACCTCCTAGCGGATTGCTATTAGAAGGGCAACGTCCTTGGCGAGGGCACATATGGAGTTGTCTTCAAGGCCATGGACACCAAGGTCCCCTTCCCACTCCAATCTCCTAAACCCTCCCTTCCTGATCTGCGAGCGAACATAACTTTAGAGTTAGAGCTTGGTTGGTCTGATCAATCTGGCTTCAAGCGTTGACAGATGCTTGCGGGGTTTAGCGTTAGGTGTTAGGGGGTTTTGCAGGACGTAGCTATGTGAATTGGATCATTGAGTGGTTGGGGCTTCACTCTGGATTGACTCGCTATAGTAGTTCTACACCTACTCGCTCTGATGAGAATAAAATTGATGATTTGGTGTTGCTTTGTTCAGCTGCACATTGATTGGACTGTCACCGTAGACACTACAATGTGAAAGGTCCAGCTATAGTTATCATGTTCTGTACTTTTGTTCGGGATTAATTTTTGGTGGACTTGTGTATTCTAGGTGTGTAAGGGTGACAACAGATGTGGGGAAGTGGTTGTGTTCTCACTGCTCTTAACTCCTATGTGGTGTTATCATCGTTTATTCTTTTCTCAATGAAGAACATGTGGCCATTATAGCATCGCCACAGTTTAATCTTCCAGCTGTTCTTAGTGCTCATATTTTGTACTCCCTCCGTTCAAAATTATAGGTGCATCCTCAGTAGTGTGGACATGGGGTTCATGTATCCCTAGGATCACAAACTCCATTTTCTAGCTTAGGTTATTGTTTTGACATTCATGTCATCGTGAATGTAATCCTGGATCACTGATTGCTCAAGCTCTATTGTAACGCCCTGAATTTGGGGGTAGATTTTTTTTCTTCTTTTCCCTCACCAAATTCAGGCGTTACCCTTTCTTTTTCCCTTTCTCCTCACTAAACCTTGATCTTTTCCAAAGTTATAGCGGGATTCGGCTTGGGATCCCGTGTAAAGCAAAATCCTAAAATACTTTACTTTGTGTGATGCACCATGCCGAACCATACATACATTTTTATTGTTTTAAAATGTAAATGCATTCATCTAGAGAAATTAGATTTTTTTTAGAAAAAGGAAAAACCTTTTTCTTCTCTCCCCCCTTTTCCCATTTTTGGCCCAGCCGCCCCCTCCCCCCTCGCGCTCGGCCCAGCTGGCCGGCCCAGCCGCGCCCCCCTCCTCCTCCCCTCTCTTCCCCCCTTCCCGCGTGGGCCCCGCGGCCCAGCCGGCCTCACCCCCCCACGCGCCCCCCCCGCTTTGGGCCCAAGCGGCCCAGCCGCCCCTCCCCTCCCTCTCCCCCAAAAAAATCCCCCTCCCCGCGGGCCCCGCCCGTCATTCTCCCTCCCTCTCTCCCTCTCCCCTACCCTAATCGCCGCCGCCCTCTCCCTGCGCCTGTGCCGCCGCCCTCCTCGCCCGCGGTGAGGCCCTCCCTCCCCCTCCCCTCTTCTCCCTCCCCTCCCTCCTCCTTCCCCCTCTCGCCGGCGCTCCCCCCCCCCCCCGCGGCCGCGCCGCGCTCGCCGCGCCCGGCCCCGCCTCGCCGGCCCCCGGCCGCGCCCCGCCTCGGCGACCCGCCCGCCCGGCTCCCCGACGAGCTGCTCGGCCGCCCCGGCGAGCCCGCCCCCACCCCGCGCTTGGCCGCCCCGGCGAGCCCGCCCCCACCCCGCGCTCGGCCCCGCCCCCGCCCCGCGCCCGGCCGCCCCCGGCGAGCCCCGCTCGGCCGCTCCCCGGCGAGCCGCCCTGCCCCGTCCCCGCGCTCGGCCGCCCCGCGCCGCCTCAGGCGAGCCGCGCCCGGCCCCATCCCGGCGAGCCCGCCCCTCGGCCGCCCCCGCCGCGCCCGTCCCCGGCGAGCTCGCCCGGCCGCCCCGGCTCGGCCGCCCTCGCCGCGCACCGCTCCGGCTCCGGCCGCCCCTGCCCGTCGCGCCCGCGCCGTCCCTGCCCCGGCATGGTGGCCGGCCGTGGCCTTGCCGGCCATGGCGGCCCGTGCCTCGCCCGCCCGTGCCTCGCCCGCCCCGGCGTGCCCTGCTCGCGTCGTGACGGCCCCGACGCAGCCTCGAGCTCGGCCCAGCGTGCCTATGGCGCGCGGCCTTGAGCTCGGCCAGCGCGCGGCCCCGACGTGCGCACGGTTAGTTCGCGACGCGTGCGTGCGGCCTTGCGCGCGTGCTCGCGTAGTGCGCGGTGCCTTGGCACGACTCGTCACGCCCTCGTCTACCCCTAGACGTGCCCGTCTACCCCCCCATATTTTATGCGCGCTAATCACGTTGTTCATGTTAATAAAATAGGAAACTCAATTTAGAAATTGGTTACGTTAATTAATTTATGTAGCTAATCGTCTATCTCATTTAATATTAATCTACTAAAAGTGGTCACGTTTCTAGTAGTGCATGTAGCTAATCCTTATTATTGGAGCTAAGTAGAACTAGAGCACGTAACGTTTAGTTATTCGTCTACCCGTGATGCGCCTCGAGCATAAGCTTTAACCCCTGCGAGACCTTTCCCCATTTCTTTCTAACCAAGGTAAATGCAGTATCACATGTCATATTCTATGCATGTTTAATCTACTTGTTCTCTTGTATGGTGTACTGTTGGTTTCCTAATTTTAATGGATGGATGTATGTATGTTTGCAACCGCATATAGAACGATCCGGTCGAAGAGCCCGAGGAACTCGCAGGAGAAGCCCCTGAGCAGCAGTTGGTTGGTGGAGGCAAGTGTCCCTTGACCTATCTCTGTCCTATTTATTCTTTAATTCACCTCCCGCATTACACATTTATGCCTAAGGATTGACTAGCTTTTGTTTTCCATGTCCTTGTTTACCTACTTGGGTCGGATTATTATTGGTTAGCTTTATGCTATTGCTTAACATTAATCAATGAACATGATGAGAATTATTTATGATACGTTGTTTTCCCCTCTTTTATTAAGATGTTATACTTGTGACCTTCAAGGGGGCTCGAGCGGTTTCTCGAGTGCCTCTCCGTAAGGACCTGTTCGTTGGATGACCGCCCGGGAAAATAGTGCAACCATGAGGGTGGAGTGGGACGCCCTTAGCTAAGTAATTAGAGGAACCGGGGTGTAGTTCGCTTAGCCGTCGTGCCGTCAATGGGGCTCGGTGTATGTGGCTCGCTCTGCCAAGGTTGATTTGTCCCTTGGGGAGGAGTGCGGTACATTTAGGAAACCTAATGGGCGGCTACAGCCTCGGGGAATCTTTGTAAAGGCTACGTAGTGATGCCCTGCTAGACCACCTAGGTAGTGGTCAATGGGGAGTAGCTCTCTCCGGGCAGAAAGGGAATCACGGCTTGTGGGTAAAGTGCACAACCTCTGCAGAGTGTTATGAAACTGATATATCAGCCGTGCTCGCGGTTATGAGCGGCCAAGGGAGCTCTAGTGATTAGTGGTACTTGATCAGAGATGTTCGGATTGCAGGTGGCAATGAGATTGATGGTTCTTGGTTTTGACTCTGGTAATAGAAAGTGGTACTCTTTCCGTTTGGAAAGGAGTACGTTTGGGTTAATAACGTGGGTTAAACCTAAAACTTGGCTTTCTCTACTAGTAATAATAATCTGACCAACTAAAAGCTTTAGCTTGACTTACCCCCACATAAAGCTAGTCCACTACAGCCAAACGGGATACTTGCTGGGTATGTTGATGTGTACTCACCCTTGCTCTACACACCAAACCCCCCATCCCCAGGTTGTCAGCATTGCAACCACTGCTCAGGAGAAGATGAAGCTGAAGAAGGAGACTTCCAGGAGTTCCAGGACTACGATGAATTCTAGGTGTGGGTTAGCGGCAACCCCCAGTCGGCTGCCTGTGAAGGCCGCTTTTATCTATGTTTCGTTTTCGCACTTTGATTTATTGTAAAGACTATGTGGATGTCTCAGACATATGATGTAATCGACTATCTTTTCCCTTTTTAATGCTATTTGAGCACTGTGTGATGATGTCCATGTTATGTAACTGCTGTGTACGTGAATTGCTGATCCTGGCACGTACATGGTTCGCATTCGGTTTGCCTTCTAAAACTGGGTGTGACATCTATGCAGCTTCCTTACTTTCATTGCATCACGATGTTGTCATGCAAGAGACTGTGTCAAACAATGATTTAATTAGGATATGAGTGGAAAAACCAATATATGCATAGATAGCATATGATGCTCCTAGACAGAATAATGATGTTGGGTCCTCTTGCAAAAAATGATTTTATATGATTCATTTATTGTTTGTTATGGTTTGGCCAGTCCAAGGGGCTATGGTACACATCAGGATTTTGACACCCTTGCGTGGGCCACCATTTAACCTACAATTTCAGATGAAGTGATGTGCATGTTGTATCTTTAACACCATATTAATTTCTTCATATGATAAATAGTATCTTGAATACCACTTGAAAGCACGGGGCTGCAGAGCACTAAAACCACTTTAATTGGTCCATTTACTTTGTCTATGGAAACATTTCCATCTAAAATTAACACTTCACCTAGACTCATAATCAATTGTTGACTTGAAGATTTGTAGGTAACGTAGAGTTATTTAAGTTGACGACACAAAGTCAAACTAAGTAAGCCTTGGTCCGTTCATGAAAGAAAATCCAAATTGGTTGTTCTCTTCTCCATGACAGCGACATTCCTATTAATATCAATAACAATAACAAGATAAAAAAGTGTGAGCGAATAACTGGACCTTGATAGTTTATTTAATACATTTCTTTCATTTTCTTCTAAAATGAAGGTTTAATGTCCATTTGCTTGAATAGTTAGTTCAAAAGCAGCCAGTGGTCCTAACTGCTATTGAGGACAACATAAAATTTTAACCACCTTGCATTTGCAATAAAACATGACCTTGTCATGGTGTTGCCTCCATCAGCATTTGCAGTTGAAGAAATGCTATCTCGTTGTCTTAAACCATGATAAGTTGAAGATTATTGTGTTTCATTTTTCGCTTATGCATAGATTTTCTATGCAAAGCATCATAATGAGTCAGCAAACCAATACGGTGGACAGTCATCAGAGCCTTAATCAGACACAGGCCCAGCACAAGTTCAGAGGTGAGGTCACAGATAATATGTTGTTAGCCTAGGGTCAAGTGAACCATGGCTCTGTTCAGAATTGGCTGTTTCAGGTTCCAAATCATTGGGATTAAGGAAGTGGAACACTGATAATTTCATTTATCTCATGATGAATAGCGGGCTGGTTATATACTTATATTTGGTTCAGGTGCTGCTTTTATTGATCTTTTTTTCTACTAGGCCATTAATTAAAAATTAGTTAAAAATTTTGTTGCTTAAAGAAGCCAAATCAGTGGTGTATGGGCAAGCAATTATTTTAGAGGTGAGGTTGGGATAATGTTTTCTTCATTGCATTTGTTATGTTGATATGTGTAATTTCTTATAAGTGTCCTCTTCTGTTAGATGGACCTCCCTGAGTGGCTTGACATTGTGAAGATTGCAAGATGGACCTCCTTATGATCAATCAATGCCTAGATCATTTACCTAAGGCAAGGCATTGGTGTGGATGGCTTTCAGAAGATTTATGGTGGTCACCAAAGGAATGGCTCCCACCCACCACACTTCTGCAAGAGCAGTGGCGCCATTTTACGCAACACCCTACTGCAGCTGCAGAAGATGTTCATCATTGATATCGATCCCAAGGGGTAATTCAGCTATCACACTCCTTTCTCTTGCTACTAACTTGTCCTGGTTGTTGAAGTTTGTTTATCGCACATTGTCATTATGATGCAGTGGGTGCCTCATAACCTCCCAGGGAAGGCGTGATTTGGACCAAGTGGCTAGAAAGGTTGCTGTTGAAGCATGAGTGGACTCATCTTCAATATCGATGATGTCATGTTTGATGGTTGAGTGAAGAACTAGATGATGTTCATTTTTTTTATTTCTCATCAAAATATATATTGAATTATTCATCAAAATTGGCATAATAAATTGTTTTAACTACTACATTGGTTGTGTACGTGGCATTTGATTTATGTTGATTTAGCATTTCTATGACTATATGTTGTCGCAACGTATGAGTATTATATTATTAATAATAATTCTTTAGCTGATATATTTTTGCTTATCTAGGAAATGGATCAGATACTGGACAGACTGATTCTTGGTTTGAGTTGAAGGTTACTGAAAGTTATCTCATCTAGATAGTTCAGATAACTCATTTTAGCCATCCAAGGTATCTCCTAGCCATAGTTGGCTTCTTAATACACATGTCTCATTTTCTAGCCATAGTTCACATGGTATGTTCATTTCATAGTAATCTTTAGGTTTTTTAGAGATCCTTTTTGGGCTACCCAAAATACTTTTCAATTGTAAGTTGAAAGCTCAAAATTTTCAGTGAAGGAAAAATGCACTTCGCATCAGTATGTTGTTTGACAAAGTTGAATATTTGTTTTTTAAAAGAATTTAGTGACAAACATCTTTGTTATTGGTATGAGTAATAACAAAACACTTTTAATATTTAATTATATCTTCCAAAAGTTTAATGAAAAGTAATATATATTATATTTCGTCTAATTTCAATTAAATTATATGCACAGGATTCTACCTTTGGTCCATCTCTAGCAAAAGTTCTCCGGTATGTATGTTTCTTACTCTTTACCAACTTCCACATTATGCTTCTCTATGAAGACAAAAATTAGAACTCCCTAATCTTCTATTGTTCTTTAGATAATTTTGCAGTTGCAGTTCTCTTCTCGGCATGTTTGCTTGCCCACATACTGAGGTTGCACTTGCTGCTTTGCTTAAGCTCTGGGATCAGCGTATAAATGGGCCTAATGGTCGCACTCTGTGTGTTAGCACAAATCATGGGCTGAAGTTCACGCAGTAAAAGATTGACTACCATGACAAAAACATCAAGGACATGGTTTGGCAATATGCTAATTCATTGATCAATGTGAAGGCTGACACGGTGTTGAATTGGCTTACTCAAGAGCAAGGTGGTGCTGCACACAGGCTACAGACATGGATGACTGTTTCTTCCACCTTTCTGAATAAGCCCATTCATGTAATGCTTGGTAAGTGCCTTGCACTAATGTTCTCTTCACAATTTTGACTATGTTCTCTGTCTAAATCTGATATGTGCCTTGCACTGATGTTTCTTGGCTTACTACTTGATCACTTGGTTTCGATATGGAATTTTGGAAAGTGCTGTCAAAACTCATTCAATTCTTTTGCCATTCTTGATATTAGTATTTGATTTGATTTTCGTCTACATATGAACATCAAGATTATTAATGAAGCAATAGTAATTGAAGCTACCCTCTCACTATATCAAATATTCGAGCTTCACAATATAACTTGCAAGAATTGTTTGATTACTCACCTGTTTAATTGTAGCTCAACGATTTCATCATTTTTTCTTTCAGCACTGTACAACTGCTATTTTGTTAGATGCTTATTGCACTTACGAAGGTTGCAGATGCTTTGTGTTGCACAAAACAATTGTTGCGTGTGGTTTATGTGCCAAAAATGAAATGCTTCATGGCCAGTGATAGCTCATTTGTGCAAATAAAGTTCATGGTCTAAGTGTGTGCAGCACTGCTATTAATGTTTTGCCAAGGTGTTTTTTCAGTCCTCAAATTGTGATATTTGACTGTTACTCTGTCTTTGCTTGCTTGTAGGGGTAATGGGTTTATTCTTTAACCTGGTGGACTACTGTAGACATCATGGCCTGCAAGCTGACTTCATTGGGACTAAAAAGGCTTTGTTCTTGTTGTCCAAGGAACATAGACATGGTGTTGATAATACATCAGTTCATCATGTATTTTTGGAAATGCATCTAGATATTTAGCTAGATGTTTATTTAGCTGTATTTTTCAGTATAATAACATTATACTCAAATACAAAAATGAAATGCTTCATGGCCAGTGATAGCTCATTTGTGCAAATGAAGTTCCTGGTCTAAGTGTGTGCAGTACTACTATTAATGTTCTGCCAGGGTGTTTTTTTAGTCCTCAAATTGTGATATTTGACTGTTGCTCTGTCTTTGCTTGCTTGTAGGGGTAATGGGTTTATTCTTTAACCTTGTGCACTACTGTAGACATCATGGCCTGCAAGCTACAGGGGGACTTGGGGTGAGGTGTGATGACTGCATCTTGTTTGCATAACATTTTCATTTCCTAATTGATGATGCCATAATCAAGATGAATGTGTTGTCCTTGCTGATATAAGGCTGCATATAAGTATTTTTTAGTGTTGACACTGCAATAGTTTACAGTTCAAACATCTTACCATCTTGTCGTGCCGTCCTCTGCGTCGTCCATCCCCAAAGGCCGCTGCTCCGAAGGTGACGCCACACGTTCTTCTCCCGCTTTCGGTTCAAGTTTCAGGTGTTGCATGGTGGTGGTGTGGCATGCTGCGAATCCATGTCTAATCTGGTGTGCTCATGAGGTTGTATATATTCAACCCTTCCCGTGCTCAGCTTAGCCAATTCATTTGTTTGTGAACAAATCTTTACAACTAATTAAGTACTCGTTGTAGGCGTCCACATGCGCGGTGTTCTGCCTCTAGAAATCTCGGCCGCGATATCGCCTCTCCGTCCCGCCGCCGCCACCTCCAGAAATCTCGGTCGCGATAGCGCCTATCCATCCCGCCACCGCCATAATCGCCCCCAACCTCGTGAACGAGATCCGCAGATTGAGAGGCCTTCACCAATTGATTTCTGCGTGCCTCGGGCCCGGGGAGGCGATGGCACGGTGCTGGGCGACCTCCTGGAGAACTGCGTCGCGGAGGTGCTGCTTAGGCTGGACCCGCTGGAGATCTGCCGGATGGCGCGGCTCAGTCGCACGTTCCGCGGCGCCGCGTCCGGGGACGGTGTCTGGGAGTCCAAGCTACTGACGAACTACGCACGCCTCCTCGCCGTCGCTGCGGCCAGCGATGGGGAAGCGGGGCAGGCCGCCGGGTCTGCGCCGGAGGCGGAGCCGCTGCCCAAGAAGGAACTGTACGCGCGGCTTTGCCGTCGGAACTGTTTCGACGGCGACAAAAAGGTTCTTGTTCGCCTTCATCAAGAGTTACATGTCACCTCTCTTTTTTGTGTGGTTATGCTTAAATTGTAGCTAAATAGTATGGTTGCGGAGTCACGTTCTGATTGATTTGATTAAGCTATATGGAATATGTTGAATCAGTTTGTGAGACAACATCAAATCGCGCCTCAAGTTAAGATTATTGGGACAAATGCAGCGTGTTTGTGTTTGGACGTTTTGGACTCTGATTAGCATATTGATTTTGCCACTGCTCAGACATTAGATTTAGGTGCCACATTGTGCAGGAGTTCTGGCTGGACAAGGGTGGCGGAGGTCTATGTATGTCAATTTCTTCAAGGGCGCTTTGAATAACAGGCATTGATGATAGGAGGTATTGGAACTTCATTCCCAGTGATGAATCAAGGTACTTCAATCTACTAGCAATCAAAATCTCCTTGGCAATTTTATACTGATCATGCTTTAATATATATAAAAACCCCAGAATATTGAAGCATATATTTGGTTACCGGATTGCATGTATTATTATTTGGCAGTGTTGGGATTTCATATATCAATCGCATCTTGTTTGCTTCAACCATGATTAGTGACCTGGTGTATATGATGCTCAACATAGTGAGTGTGTTGAATTGAGTACTTGGAGAAAATAGGACATATGCTAGCTTTAATGCCTATCCAGTTATTGCTTCAACTGTACTTGTTATTTTACCTGCACCACTTGTGCAGATTCCACACGGTTGCGTACCTCTCGCAAATCTGGTGGTTTGAAGTCAGAGGGGAGGTTGAATTCTTCTTCCCGGAAGGCACGTATAGCCTATTCTACCGCATTCATCTCGGCCGACCATTCAAGCGGAACCAGAGGAGTTCAGGGAGAGATCACCAAGTTGCACATAGGTGTCCATGGGCAAACACCCACTCACAATAATTAAGTCAAGATACCTTACCGAGTGTAGTAATCCTTTGGCAGATATATGTCTTTAACGGGGCCAAATTTTCCAAATGGTCTACGAAGGTCATCGGGCTTTTTTCGTGTTCGGGGTAGAGCGTTTTTTTGCCTTTTGTTCCTAATGCTCTTGGTCTTCACAACCGTAGAGAGAACTCGACCGTGTCTCCAAGGAAAGGAATGAGTTGGTGCGTACCTTGTGTTATCATTCATGGCAGTATTCTGTATTTCTGTGGATCCTTAGAACTGTACATTTTACCAATCTTGTTTGAATCTAAATTGAGATGAGGTCTGATCTACTACTACTAAAACTGGTGCTGCTGACCAACTCTTTCTTTTACTGGTTAGTGGGAATTGTTTTTAGACAACTCAGTATGATCAGCAGGTGATGATTCTCTATAATCTTGTTTGCAGAAAAATGAATGCATTGCGCTGAAAAAGGACAGAACAAAGAAAGATCTTGAAATCAAAGCTAAAGAAGCTGAGATTCAAAATCTGAAAAAAGCTAATATGTAAGTACTACTGGTTTCATATGTACATAAGTTATCGTGTTATTATACGCACGGGCACTCACCTAGTTTCTATATAGAGATTCTGGAGCCGATCCGTTATTATTTTATTAAAAACCAAATATCTAAAAAATTGGAATGAATCCGCTCTATTCTCCGTCACTTCTCAACCAAACACACAATTATCTCATACCTTAAAACTACATCAGATCAGTGTCCCCGTCCCATCAGACATACGGTAAAAAACATTCGGTATTCTGCTTAAGTAAAGCCCCTTCCACCTTACACGTGCGCAGTGCGTCCACTGTCGTGGGCCCTAGAAGACGAATCGCTCCTGTCACGCTGTCTGCTCCCATAGGCAACAGCCACGTCCTCCGCGCCGCAGTGTCCGATCGATGGGTCCCTTCTAGGGGAGGGGAATTCAGGACAGGAGGAGGCCAGGTTCTCGCCCCGCAATAGGACGCCGATCGATTCCGGATCTTAGCTCGAGAGTCCGGTGCCCCCTTCTCGGTGCTCGTCTCAGGATTTTCGGTACTGTTCTCGCGGCGGCGTCCCACGGGATCGCGCCTTCCTTCCTCCTCTATTTTATGTTTTTGGCTGGCTCTTGGAATTTGGCTGGAGAGTCGGGGATGGATTGCTTATTTTATTTTGCTATGCAATATCTTCCCGCCAGGCCAGGTATTTAGGAGGAAGACCTGATTTGTCTTTCAGTTAACAGTCAACACTGAAGGTTCACTTGGGCAAGCAATATAATTTTTCCTTCTATTCTAGTACGATGCACCTCTAGGGACTTATGACTTTTGTGACATATTTATCTATTCAACATTCCGGGTTGATTCCATGTGTTGAATTTGTTTCAATCAACACTGTGTATCATATTTATACAACTTTGCTTTATACACCTTATGATCTGTCTGAAATAAATTTGGGTTATGTGTTATCGTAACGTAAAATTGACACAAACTTGATTCCATATTCTTCAACCAAATGGTTTCTTTGCCTATCTTTACTCATCTGCAGTTACAGGCTTACAACACCTCAGTGATATTTCTCTGATTTAAAGCAAACTAGACTTAGTGAATCCTTTGAGATACCAATTCGCCAGATTGGTTCTTAGACCTTGATCAATGTTTGAGCAATTATTTATTTGACCTTGGTATACCTTCCTGACATTATGTCTCACTGTTGTTGCTTCTACATGCAATATATCTATCAGCGGTATTAAGGCATCATCTTTTTTTGTTTCTATTTTGGACACATTTCTGAATTCTGATGTATTTCCAGATCAGATATCCTTTATTTGCCTTTCTGTGTGATTTGAAATGTCTTTACGCTCTTTGTCACATTAAATATCCTGTAGTTTGTAAAATTCTTTTGTTGATGTTTATGGTCAGATGAATTTAACAAATAATTGCTTGAGTGAATGTTAATTTGTTTGCAGGGCTAGTCCAAAGAAATAAGAAACATGCCAGAGACTTATGTTGATGAGCAACCAAAGGGTGTGTCTCGGAATCGTCCACCTGCACATATGAATGGTGATGAAGTGAGCTATTCCTTCCTATATTCATATTATGTTGACTTTATGAAAACTGAATAATTTAATCAGTCACATCACAATTGTGCTTGCCATTAACAATCCAATTTTTATTTTATGTAAGTATAAAACACTTAATTTTATGTGTTGATGTATGATCAATCTGTGCATATAATTATGAATAATAATTTTGCCCATATCTTTATTACCATGATTCCAGTTAGCTATATTAACTTATAATTTGAATGGTTCTATCAACAATCTGGAAAAAGAATATGAGTACTATTCATCCGGCGAAAGGGTCTCTAGTTGAGTTGGTTAGGTGGTTTGAGTAGCACTCCTCAATCTTGAGTTCGACTCCCCGTGGGAGTGAATTTCAGGCCGGGGTTAAAAACATCCCCTTTTTTTTCTCGAAAAACGCAGGAGAACTGCGCCTCATTATATTAAGTAAGAAGAAATAGGGTCGGAAAAGGACCCGAATACAGGACCTCCTTATGGAGGCCAGAAACAAGCATAAAGGAAACAATCCATACACAACTAAAAGATACAACTTATCTCAGGCATTGGTACTGGGAACAGTTAAAAAGGAAAGCCCCTTAGCTCCTGCAACCATCCATTTCTCCCTTTCCTCAGCGGTGGCCTCTAAAAGTGTAGTGATATTGGGGGGGGACCCGTCAAACACCACTCTGTTTCTGAACTTCCAGATCATCCAGGCTCCCAGAATCAAAAGTGAATTTACCCCCTTCTTGGTCATGCCTGACACAATATCAGCAATACGTTTCCACCACTGCAGAAAGTTTGTGTCATCTTGGGTAGGGGCAAGAATGTGGAGCCCGAATTTCCGAAGAGTGATGTACCAATATACTCTGGAAAAGCTACAAGAAACCAAAAGATGGTTGATGGTTTCAGGCACTTGGTCACAAAGAGGGCATCTAGGAGGATGATTTAGTCCTCTTTTTTCAAGTCTGTCTGCAGTCCAGCACCTATTATGGGCCACCAGCCAAAGGAAGAACCTACACTTAGGAGGTGCCCAAGATTTCCAGACCATTTTGTAATGCTCAAAACCAACAGAGCCAGAGAAGAAACCCTTATAAGCCGAGCATGCAGAATACTGCCCATTAGAAGCGATTGAAAAGATATGCTTATCCTCAGAATTAGGTTGCAAAACAACATCAGCTATTGAATTCCAGAGATGTAGGTAATCTACCAGAACTCCCCAAGTCAAGGCACCTTTAATATCAGAGACCCATCTTCTATTAGTTAGAGCCTCGCGAACAGTTCTTTTAGAAACAATTCTTTTGGAACAGTCAAGAGGAGCCTTGGAGCAATATCAGAAACACTTCTGGCATTAATCCACTTGTCACTCCAAAAGAAGGTGTTAGCACCATCGCCAATTTCTGTGACAAGCACAGAAGAGAAGAGGGCTTTAGCATTGCTGGGGACATGAACAGGAAGATTATTCCAGGGACGGGTAGGGTCGGTCCTTTGCAGCCATAGCCATCTCATCCGAAGTGCCCAACAGAGTTCAGGGAGGCTGGAAATTCCCAAACCTCCAAAATTCAAGGGTCTACACACTTTGCCCCAAGCTACCATACAATGCCCTCCTTTAACCTCTCTTCTGCCTCTCCATAAGAAACCTTTCCTTATCTTATCAATTTCCTTAATGACCCACATAGGGAAATCAATAGCCATAGCAGTATAAACACACATCCCAGTGAGAACATGTTGCACTAGAATTCTTCTCCCTGCCCTATTTAATAAGTCAGCCTTCCAATTAGGTAATCTGTCAGCAATCTTATCCACCAGGGGCCAGAGTTGTTGGTTGGATAATCTATGAAGGGATAGAGGAAGGCCCAGATATTTGCAGGGGAAGGAGGCAATATCACAAGGCAACATATGCTGGACGTCCAAGATAGTCTCCTCAGAGCACCTTATAGGGTAAATATTGGATTTATGAGTATTGTTATGAAGTCCAGAGGCATCTCCAAAGAGATCAAGAATATCCAGAGTAATGGAGATATCCGACTGAATGGGGTGCAGGAACAAGACTACATCATCTGCATAAATTGAAATTCTGTGAAGATTTTTCCCCAAGTAAAGCTGTTGAAGTAAACCAGCCTCCTCAGCCCTGGAGAAAAGGACCCCCAGAACATCCATGACAAGAATGAAAAGCATTGGGGATAGGGGATCTCCCTGTCTTAGTCCCCTTCTATGCTGAATTCTTTTCCCGGGGCAGCCATTTAGAATAACCTGAGTAGAGGAGGAACCAAGCAGCCCACAAATGATGTCTCTCCAAAGATCTCCGAAACCCATATGCTTCATAACTTCAATCAAGAAAGCCCAGGAAATAGAATCAAAGGCTTTAGAGATATCCAGCTTAAAAAGGAGTCGTGCCTTGCTTTGGGAATGAAAAAGTCTTGCAGTTTGTTGCACAAGCATAAAATTATCTTGTATGAATCTGCCTTTGATGAAAGCACTTTGAATAGGAGACACCATATTATTTAACTTTTTTCCCAATCTGTTGGCAAGAATTTTGGTGACTAATTTGGCAAAGCTGTGAACCAAACTGATTGGTCTGAAATCCTTGACCTGATCAGCCCCCTCCACTTTAGGAACCATAGTGATATAAGCACTATTAAGTTTGTACAAATTCAAGAAGTTTCTGTTCCATAAAGCTGCCACAGCATTCATCACCTCTTTTTTAATGATATTCCAACAAACTTTATAGAATCTTCCAGTGAAACCATCGGGACCTGGAGCCTTGTCAGAAGGTATGGTCTTGATAGTTTCCCATATTTCCAGTTCAGAAACAGGCAGCTCAAGATCAGCAAGGTCATACATCGGTAATCCAAGAGCTTCAAGGTCGATGGATCTAGCTCTTTCATCCGTATGGCCAATAAGTTTTGAATAAAATAGGTCAATTACTTCAGCTTTCTCATGGTGGCTGGTCAGGATGTTATCCCCATCCTTAAGTTTAGTCACCAGATTTTTCCTCTTTCTGTGCCTTGCATGCATATGGAAGTATTTGGTATTAGCATCTCCTTCCTTCAGCCAGCTTATTCTTGATCTCAGCCTGGCCATAGTTCTTTTAAAGGAGGCCAGCAGCAAGGATTGCATCTTGAGCTTGTTTTTGAGCCAGTTCTCAGCAGGTGAAAGCAGTCTGTGATCTTGGGCAATTTCAAATTTATGAAGGAGCTCCTTTGCAAGCGCCAACTGTGAGGCAACATGACCCACTTTCTTAGTACTCCAGCTTTGCAGCCTTTTAGAAGTCTCTTTAAGCTTTCTATCCAGGGTCACAAGGGGGCAATGCAAACTACCCACGGAGTCCCATGCAGACTGAACAGTATCAAGAAACCCATCAATTTTTGGCCAGAATGCTTCAAAGTGGAATCTTTTTTTCCCAAAGGAATTATCATGGAGTCCCAAGAGTAAGGGGCAGTGGTCAGAAGCCTGAGAAGCAGAACTTTGAAGCAGCACATTTGGAAAAATAGCCTCCCAATCAGAAGAGCAAAAAACTCTGTCCAACTTTACCAACACAGGATTAGCATGCTGATTTGACCAAGTAAATTTCCTGCCATGCAATTGGATTTCCTTTAATGCCAGATCATTAATAGCTGCCCTGAATCTAGACATCATTGTCCTGTTCAGATTTGAGTTATTTTTATCCGAAGCCTTATAAATAAGGTTGAAGTCTCCAGCAATGACCCAAGGTCCAGCACAAGCAGCTCTGATTTCCTTAATCTCCTGGAGGAAAAGTATTTTATCTGCATCTGACTGAGGCCCATAAACGCAAGTTAACCACCATGGTGTGCCATCATTTTTACAGAATTGAACCGAAACGCAGTGATTATCTATTCTTGTTAACCCTGTGTGACCAACATGCCTCTTCCAAGCAACCAGGATTCCTCCACTAGCACCCAACGAAGGCATGAAGACAAAGTCTGAAAACTCAATTCCCAGGGTAGAGAGAATATTTGTACGAGTAATCTGCTGCATTTTTGTTTCTTGACAGCAAACTACATCTACATGAAAGGAATCAACAAGATCTCTTACAGCATCCTGTTTAAGAGAGGAATTCAGACCTCTTACATTCCAAAATAAAATTTTAGCAGGATCCATCAACAACCTTCAGCAACCAACTACAGACAGAGAAGACCTGAGCACTAACTCTCCAAGTCGGCAGGGAGGGTCCAGCCGAACAAGGCAGAGAGGGCCTCCACCTGAACCTGATTCAAGCAGCGATTAAATAATGCAGCATATTCTTGTAAGGCTTCGTTGTTGATTTCTTCGTTTTCTGATATGCATTTAAGGGCCACCATAGCTTTCCTGACCGGCCTGGATTTCTCTTTGTGCAAGTTGGATTTCTCTCTGTGCAAGTCGAACTCGACACCAATACCAGCAAGCCGCCTGCTGCGTCTGGGGGCCTGCACTCCAGAAATGGGTGTAGCCACCAGGGGGGTTATTGGAGTTGGTAGTAGGGCATCCGACTTCTTGCAGATTTTGCTGAAAAACTTGGCAATGGATGGACTGTCCTGTTCCGGAACAGGTTGGACATGTTCCTCAGTTGGAAGCAGCGGAGTAGTCTTTTTCCTTCTTGAATAGACTTTCAGATTCGATATGGCCAGCGACCCAGAAGAAATGCAGGGTTGAACACGGGCCAGAGAAAGGGGCGATCCAATCCTAGCTGATTTCTGCGTCTCATTCCTCACGGACTGAGGCGAAACCGGCCTGGCTGGGGTCAGCGACCCGAGGGGCCCAAGCCTAGACATCACCGGGAGGGGCGAACTTAGCCCTGTCATTTCCAGCGACCCAGTCACTTTGGACTGAGGCGAAAACGGCTGGGTGGAGTTCAGCGGCCCAATAGTGCATGTCCAGCTGTCAGTAGGGGCCTCATCAAGGAGACTGTTTGGCTTCTCTGCAGGCAACTCATTAAGGAGTATCATCCCATTATCCGAGGCCATCTGCTGTAACTCCGGTGCGTCAAAGAGTGGCTGTTCATGTCCCCTAGATGTATGTGAAGTCCTTCCATGTCCAGACGGCGGGGGAGGCCCAAGGCGAAGGTGAACAGACCGTCGCTGGGGCAAGGGACTGCCCAAACGCCGAGGCTCATCATTCCTCTGGTCATCCATGTCGTCCGAACCATCAGTCTGATCGCCATCCTCCGGTGGAGTCAGCAGCGAGGAACCTCTAATACCATCATGGCAGATTGCAAGTACCCTCACGCTTATGTTATAGGCTAAGCATCTTCGTTCAGAGTTTTGTGGGCCTGGCTCCAGAATATGCAGAATCATGTCACGGTGCAATTGTTTCGGTTGGAAGCACCAAGCCCTTGCTACAAAGGATGGAAGAGTTTTCTGCAACAGTGTCTGGATGAACTTCCTCAATGAAACAAGAATCCCCCAATATGAATTCAGCTGTTGAGCGGCACCAAGCATGCACCGGGATTCCGATAATCTCAACATCCACCAAGCTCGACATGATTGAGGAAGAGGCATGAGAAAATCTGGACCATCTCTTAAAAACCAAGCTGAACCGAGGTCCTCGGAGCACTTTACCATCATTAAGAACCCTCACTGCAGTCTCTTCATTAGGAAAGAATAGAAGAAAATCCTCAGGCTTTGCAGAATGGATTGTCATGTCTTCCACCTTAATGCTGAAACAATGTGCCACTTCTTCTAATACCTCTGAACCAAGGACCTCCGGCCTTGTACCAGTAACGGTAACAAGCAAGGCCCTTCTCAAGTTTAATTCTTCCCTTGCCATACCATCCGAGAAGGCCAAAACCCGAGATGTTAAATGCGGTGGTGAAACTTCAGGAATGACTTCAGACGCTGACAGAGAATGTGAAACAGCCTTGTCACTGCCTAGAGCACCTCTGCCACCTTTGGAACGTCTTCTTTTTTTCTTCTTGTTGCAGAGAGAGCGCTGGGAATGACCACTAGGTTCCTGCAGACCTTTCTCCATCAGGGCTTCACCGGCAGGGGTAATCCTCACCCACACTGATTTCTTCTTCAGAGAGCGACCCTCAGTCAAAGAGAGCGGCGCCGGTGGAGCTGACAGTCGTTGCCACACTGATTTCTTCTTCAGAGAGCGACTCTCAGTCACAGTGAGCGACGCCGGTGGAGCTGACAGCCGATGCCACACTGAAGGTCTCCCACACGGATGCCCAAGACGTTGCCGCACTGTATTTCTGCTGACCTGATGATCCGCACAGAGGGATGGACACGAGGCAGCTTGATGACCAAGCTGGAAACAGCGGAAACAGCGAGTTGGCTGTCGGCAAGCAGCAACACGGTGGCTGGGCGCAAGGCAGTTGAAGCACTTTCCACGAAGATCCACTTGGGGCCGACGACGGGGCAGGGGAACCCCGCGAGACCTCTTCTTGCTCACGACTACTTGCCAGCCGTCATCGTCCACAGGTCGCCCTCCAGAACCACTCGTCACCCTCAGAGGGCGGCTGGATATAGATATCGCTGGGGAGGGAGACAACCCGCGCCGCGATGAGGGAGAAGGGTAGGAGGCATGACCAGCGAGGTTCGAGAGGACCGCTTGTTTATAGGATCGATGGGGTCGGGGGGATTCGCCAGGTGAAGCGTCGTCACTCCAGCGCTGGGCTTTGGAGCGGCCACCGAGGGAGCCCAAGCGTCGGGAAGTGGAGGGGGCGGTCGCTGAAGGGGCGGGAGCCGATGGGGTGGCCGCCGGGTTGGTTGCCGGCGGGCGGCTAGCCGGCGGGAGGATGGTGGAGGGTGGGGCGGTGAGGGGAGGCGAACGGACGGGGCAAGGGGTTGGGGAGGCCCTCCGGCCATCGAGGGAACCCAGGCGTCGGGAAGTGGAGGGGGCGGTCGCTGTAGGGGCTGAAGCCGATGGGGAGGCCGCCGGGCTGGTTGCCGGCGGGAGGCTGGCCGGCAGGAGGCTGGTGGAGGGTGGGGCGGTGAGGGGAGGCGGACGGACGGGGCTGGGGGTTTGGGAGGCCATGTGTGTCCTGTGCGGGAGCCCTGTCCCACTCCAAAGCACAGGTCTAAGACTTGGCCCCGGCCATCACATTGGCTATGGTGCCGCTATGTATGAGTGGGATAGGGGTTCGGGGGTTTCTCGACCTTTGTGAAAATGTCTTCTTCTCAATACAATACTCGAGGGTTGTCT
Source organism: Zea luxurians (assembly GCA_029449295.1). Lineage (NCBI taxonomy): Eukaryota > Viridiplantae > Streptophyta > Magnoliopsida > Poales > Poaceae > Zea > Zea luxurians. The sequence goes on along the minus strand of JAOPSE010000140.1, from coordinate 2,139,246 downwards.
TAACCCTATAGGTCGAGTACTATTCATCTGTATTCCTGACTTATTAAGATCTACCATTGTATTTTGGGTTCAAATGGGGTATTCTTTGATGACAGGAAAAGGTTTATCCTGGCCAACTCCCAGTGTTGACCTGGGAACATAAGCTAACCCATGTTAGACATGATTTGCCGCCATTCAGACTTACATGGAGAGAGATAATGCAGCTGGTACTTCTTTTACACTGCATAGCCTAGCCTATTCCACTGCCCCCCTCCCCTTCCCCCACTCACCACAACACACCTACACACACATACTTAATCTTCATCTTACCATTGCAGGCTGGTATTGGTTTACGTCTTAGTCGACATATTCTTGAGGAAACTTCAAAAGGGCGAGTATGTTTCATTATTTTCACATGCTCATGGATAATAACAAATTATTATATGGAAAATTGATATGTTCCACATGCTTCAGTTTTCACTTGGATACCATGTAAGTTCTAGCTTCGTTAGTTTTCTACAGATTGCTGTTATTGATCCTATGAAAAAGCGGGCTGCAAGATCTGGTCAGGGTGTCCCACTTGGTGGTATTGGGTATATCTTCTTCTCTTTGCGTAATATGTGTTTCCTGTAAATATTGAGTGTATATTCATCAAACTTTTATGTTAAAAGGTCACCAGGAAACTAATATTCACCAGATTTACCGTGCTCTTACTGCTTGATACTGTAAAGAGCTTGCGAGATTCCGTATGCATCACTTTGTTGCTAAACATGTCTGCATAGCATTTGGTAGTTCAAGTGTCATGAAGAAAGAATAAGCATATTATATTTACTTTATTGTTTTTAAATGAAGCTACCTACATTAATTCTCACCTGCCATATTAAACACTACATTGGTAAATCAAGGTTGCTCTCAGCAACTCAGCCATCTGTTTTATTATTTCCCCTTTCGGTAGTGGTGCCACTGTGCCAGGGGTATCACTACACTGAAATATGCAGGAGTGTGTGCCCTACTGGGCAAAAGGTTGAGATAAATAACAGTTTCAAGTAGTGCACACACTAAAAATGTTTTCCTCTTGTTCGATGAAGCTTGTTGCCGTATTTATGTATTTTCCTGATTGTTGGAAATGTAGTGCAGGAAGTATTGGAAGAAGCTACAAAGGTGATTTCCAACGTTGGCAATTGTTTCCAGGATCTTGTGAAGATAATGCTGTATTGGCAAATCAATTTTCTGTAAGTTTCTAATTTTCTCCATTATTTATTTCTGGCTGATAATTTTCTTTTGTGTCTGATGATTCTTGGAATTTGAGATACTCTTTTCTAATGCAATCTCACTTGTACTGGCTTAATGCCCTGAGGTGCTGATGCACCCTTGTCAGACTTTGAGTGTATAAGAAATTGGAAGAACAGTACTTTAATTAATGAACTATGGTGTATTGTGCTGCTTCTCAAGCTCTTATCTGCTGGATTAACACATGCATTAGCTGATGAGAACTGCGATGAGAATTTTAACTACAATGTTTACTGTTTGTTTGATATTTAAGTGTTGTCCATTTAGGCCTTCATTTCCCGCCAAGATGGTAGAAAATATTCCACAGTGTTGCATCCTGGGAAACCAGATTTGCTGAAGTAAGCACACTTGATGTTTACTTCATGAGTTTCCTATATACAGGAAATAGTTTTGATTTTTTAGTGCTTGAAAAATTCCTTAGAGCTTTTTAAATGCAGAGGAAGTGACATTTCAGGAATTGGATCCTGGGACTGGAATATGAGTGGACAACAATCTACTTACCATGCCCTTTACCCTAGGGCTTGGACAGTATATGATGGTATTGAAAGTAACTACAGAATTCTCTTTTGGTTAACATCTACCTTTGTCTTATTTTGGATTGTGCTTGTTAGGAGAACCTGATCCTGAACTCAATATAGTGTGCCGTCAGATATCTCCAATTATTCCACACAATTATCAACAGAGCAGCTATCCAGTCGCAGTGTTCACTTTTACAGTAATACTACATACATGAAATTCCTTCAATCTTCTATTTTACCTGTTCTTAACTTTATGATATAGCTCCACACCTTTAGCAATCACGTAAAAAAATTTCAGGTAACAAACTCAGGACATACAGCTGCTGATGTGACTTTGCTTTTTACATGGGCTGTAAGTTTCAGTAAAGTTTTTTTAACAGATATTTCGTAACTTCTATCATAATTGAATACTTATATTTTGTATCTCTTTTTTCTGAACCTTCTTGCCTTATGTTTGAACATGCAGAACTCTGTTGGTGGAAAATCTGAACTCACCGGATATCATTCCAACTCCAGTATGATGTAAGAAAACAATAAGTATAAATGTTTAGCTGGTTTTTGAGCTTTTCTTTAATAAACAAGTTGTTGGGTTATATTTTTAATATATCCTAATGGATGACAGAGAAAAGGATGGTGTTCATGGCATACTATTACATCACAGGTAACTAAAACCTTTATTTTTTTTCTTAGAAACATGCTGTCTACTAGGAGTTAGATATATGTCATAAACTGAACTCAGCCTAGGGCAATTTTTAATTCTAAATATCTTAAATGTGATGTATTTGAGAGCAGAACAGCAGATGGTCAACCACATGTAACTTTTGTGATAGCAGCACAGGAGAAAGAGGATATCCTTATATCTGAATGTCCTTACTTTGTGATATCTGGGAGCTCCGCATCTGATGAATTCACAGCTAAAGATATGTGGAATTCTGTGAAAGAGGTTGGTTAAGCTGGAATCACTCTGAAATAACAAGGCATTTCCTATTATAAGAAAATATAATGAAAATACCAGGTGCATTTGTATGCTGAGTTTACATTCCTGCCTCATTGGTGAAACTGTCTCCTTTCTGCAGTTGCACATGTAGCTTACATCATCGAATTTATTTTATAACAAGAACCACAGTTCTTTTTTTGAAGGAAATGGCAGGAGCTCTGTCTAATCATTAAAAGGAGATAGTTTAGAAAATACACTGTACAGGTCCGAGGATCGAGATAAGACAGACTAGCAAACACAACGTGAGGAGCGCTCCCAACAGACCCGCACAAATCAGCTAAACTACTGCAGCAACCCTAATACTGGAGGAACATGGCTCTCTTGAAAGTGAACACGTCCTTTTTAATCTTCAAGGCTAATTGGATAGGGGTGAGGGCGCTGTTTTCGAATATCCTCTGGTTTCTCTCCTTCCAGATGTTCCACAGGGTGTATATCATGAGGCCGTTGAAGTCACGCTTTTGGTTCTTTGGGAGCGGGGAGGATGTAGCTTCCCACCAGTCTTTTATGCTGGAGAAGTGAGTAGGGTCAGCCTGGGCCAGGAGGCTCAAGCCCTCCCAAACTAGAATCTGATGCCACACCGCCCGGGCAAAAGGGCAATGCAAACAGAGATGGGGGCCGGTCTCCAAGGGACCATTGCAGAGGGAGCAGTTTGGTTGGTGCGGCTAACCCCGAGTGGCCAGATTGTTAGCAGTAAGGAGCTTGTCCTGTAGAAGAATCCAAGCAAAAATCTTGCACTTTTGCTCTGCCCGTGCCTGCCAAACAAAATCAGAATTAATGTGGCTGTACGATCCAATGAATTGATTTTACCGTGAAGACGCCGTCAGGGTTCCATTTCCAGGCAATGGAGTCCGGCACCTGTGGTTGGAGGTGGAAATCATGGAGTCTAAACCAGAGGGAGACGAATTCCTCGATCTGCACCGTGGAGGTAGTCTTGCCTCTCAACGACCTAATCCAATTCCTGTCATTGATCTCAATGGCAACTGACTTGTTCTTTCTTGAGACTAGCTCGAAGAGGTGTGGTGCTAGGTTTCTTGGCGCCATGCCATCAAGCCAACTGTCGTGCCAGAATTTGGCTGTCTTGCCATCTTCAACGGTGACAATGGTGGAGGCGCTAAAGAGGAGCCTGTCTGCAAGGTTACAAGGCACATCAAACCCTTTCCAAGGGTGATCCTCTGCCATCCAGCTCTTCCAAAGCCATCTTAGCCAGAGGGCGCAGCTGAATTTGTCGAGGTTGAGGATGCCCAGACCGCCTAGGGTTTTGGGCTTGTTGACTAGTGGCCAAGCCACAAGACAATGACCTCCATTTGATTCAGCCTTTCCTCTCCAGAGGAAGGAGCGGCGGATCCTATTGATGCGTTTACGGGCCCATGTCGCGAGGGGAAAGACCGACAAGTGGTATGTGGGCATAGCGGACAGGACGGAAGACATAAGCGTGAGACGACCAGCCCGATTGAGCATGCTTCCTTTCCATTCGGCCAGACAGTTCTGGATTTTCTCGATCAGAGGTTGGACATGAATTCTCTGGAGCACCCGGGTGTGAAGTTGGAGGCCCAGGTAACGACACGGGAAGGTCCCCCGGGTCCCTTGGAACGGCTGGAGCACGTGGTCTAGGTCAATGTTATCACATCTTATCGGGTGGATAGAGCTCTTCTCAAGGTTGGTGACCAAGCCCGAGGCGCAGCCAAAAGCGTGCAGGATGTCTTTGACCGCCAAGAGGTCTTCTCTAGAGGGGTTGATAAAGATAGCAGCATCATCGGCATAGAGAGAAGTCCTCATTTTTGCTGTAGTTAGCGGAATGGGGGAAAGGATCCCATTTCTGGCTGCAAGGTCCAGGATACGCTGCAGCGGATCAATGGCAAGGATGAACAACATAGGGGAAAGGGGGTCTCCCTGCCTAACCCCTCTCTTGTGCTGGATGTTTGCTCCTTGTTGGCCATTGAGGAGGGCTCGAGGCGAGGCGGACCCAAAAAGGATGGAAATACACTCACGCCAACGAGGGCCAAAACCCATGGTCTGGAGGACTTCCAGGAGATAACCCCAATTAACTGTGTCAAAAGCCTTCTGGATGCCAAGCTTCAGGAAGAGCGCCGATTTTTTTGCTTGTGTAGTCTTCTAACTACGTTATGCACATAAAGGAAGTTGTCTTGTATACATCTTTTCTGGATGAAGGCACTTTGGGACTTGGAGATTAGAGTGTTGAGGAGGGGGGCCAACCGGTTAACAAGCAGTTTGGAGAAGATTTTTGCGATGTTGTGTATCAAACTGATGGGGCGGTAGTCACCCACTATCAAAGCATCCTTCTTAGGTATAAGCACGATGTCAGCAGAGTTGAGTAAACGAAAATCCGCCCCATTCATGCTATGAAGTTGGTGAAAAGCCTCAAGAACGTCCTCCTTGATGATATCCCAGCATACTTTGAAGAATAAACCTGTAAAGCCATCCGGGCCTGGTGCTTTGTCGCTCGGCATTGAGAAGATTGTTTCCTTTATTTCTTCGAGGGAGAACGACGCTTCTAGCGATGAGAGGTCATGCTGCGCTAAAGCTAGAGCCGGCCAGTTGAGGGTGATCCCTCTCTCCAGGGTTGTCCCTAGGTGAGATTTGAAGTGTTCCTGAATGATTTTTTCTTTTTCCTCATGGGCTACCGCTAAGTTTCCAATTAGGAGCTGCAGGCAATGGATGAAGTTCTTACGTGCTCTGGAGCTAGCAGATAGGTGGAAGAACTTAGTGTTCGCGTCGCCCAACCTAATGCGAGTGAGGCGAGCCCGTTGACGGATCCTCGATTTTTCAATTACAGCAAGTCCCAGTGCCCTGGCTTTGAGTGCCTTCAGGAGATCCAGTTCCTCTTGGGTGAGCACACGCTCCTCTTGAGCAGTTTCGAATTGGAGGATTAATTCTTTGGAAATTGCAAGCTATAATCTCGTGTCTCCCATTTTGGTCTTACGCCATAGTTTGATGGCCTTTGCTGCACACGCTAGTTTGATATGAAGGCGCTTCATGGGTGTAAAGGAGGAACGAAGTGGTTTCAGCCAGGCAGTCTGAACCGCCTCCTTGAATCCCTCCATCTTTACCCAAAAATTTTCGAAACGGAAAGAGGGGCTATGTGTCGTCGTCAATTCTCCCTGGAGGAGAAGCGGAGTGTGGTCAGACATGAGGGAGGGAAGGGAGTGCAGATAGCAGCTAGGAAAAAGCAGCTCCCATTCCGTTGTACAGAAAAATCTGTCAATTCTTGTTAGCGTTGGATTCGCTTGCCTGTTGCTCCAATTGTAGCGGCAGCCATTGAGGTGGATTTCCTTCATCTGTAGGCTGCCCAGTGCTGATTTGAACGTGCCCATGAGGCGCCGATTCAAGTTACAATTATTTTTATCTGAGGCTTGATATATGAGATTGAAATCTCCTAACGCCAATCACTTAGTCCAACGTTGTGCTGCGAGGCCACTTAGTTCTTGAAGAAAAACAAGTTTCTAAGCGCTCGACTGTGGCCCATAAACCCCTGTGATCCACCAAGCTGAATTGTCCGCCTTCATAGTGATCATGGCCGAGACAGTGTGTGAGGTGTTGTACACTTGCGAAAGTGAGAAAAAGTCATTCGAAGCTGCAAGCAGAATCCCACCCCTAGATCCATTTGCAGGCAGCACAGCAGTGTTGTTTAGAAAATTCTGACCTAAGGTATGAAGGATGGTTGCATCGTCAAATGTAGTGAGTTTAGTCTCCTGCAAGCAAACAATGGTACTACCAGTATCCCGAACTAGTTCTTGCACAGAATCATGCCTGGCCACTTCATTGAGTCCCCGCACATTCCAGCTCAAAATTTTGCAGTTATGTTGAGACATTGGTAGACAACTGAGACCCAAGATAAAACAGACCAAGCCAAGGAAGTGGCAAATTAATTCCATTACACTCAAACCAGATCCAGAACAGGGGTACTGGGATGAACCTTGAAGTTCTCAGAACACTGCAGATAGTAGACAGACAAGCACTTGTAACGACGAACGACGACGGCTAAGCTGAGTGGTCTAGCAGAATCGCAGCAATTGAAGGCCCCTGACTGCTGCCGTGATTCTGGGCCACCGAACAAATTGGTTGTGCAGATACACCATGATGCATTTAGGACAGAAGAACGAAGAAGTGCTAGACATTGCAAAAGACTAAGGCCCCCGCAGAGCGTGCCAGACCGCATGTCTTAAACCTGCGCCGCAGGCCCCTGTGGTGGAAGGATTCCGCAGAGGTCCATCAGCGCTTGCAGCACCAAGGACGACAGTGGACCCTTGAAGAGGTTGGTGCAGGTTTCCAGCGCGGCACTTGCAGTAGCCTGATCAGACATGTGGCCTTCCTTAGGCAGCAAGCCCAGGCGCTTTAGCAGGACCTAGCGTGCGCGTTCCTGGATGTTCCCACGCGGCCATGCGATCACTGCCAGCCGCATGCTCTTGCGGGTCGGCCTGGCTTCTTGCTTCTTCTTTGTCTTCAGGTTTGGTGGCGCTTGATGGAGCTCCTGGAGTAGTGGTGGTGCAACAGGGCAGGTGTGGTTGCTGATGAAGGACGCCACAGTGGTAGTGGCCGGCTCCCCTAGCTCTAGGAAAACAGCTGTAGCCTGCTGAGCGGTCTCCATGCCGGTGACAAGAGTTGTCTCCGAACCCCCAGCTACCCCCAGCGTTGCATCCATCGTGATGGTGGCAGGCGAATGTTGCCCCGGTTCTGGTGGGGCAGAACGGGCGCGCCTGCGGTAGACCCGGCCAGGCAGAAAGCGTCGCTCTGCATGCACAGACATCAAACCTGGGCTCGACGTCACTGTCTGTGGCGGCGATGTTGAGTGGTTATGATCTTCCTGTGGCACACCCTCTCCGCACCGGTCGCCTCCGACGCGATGCAGCGGCGGCCGTGGGGAGGGCCAGCGGTCTTCCCCAGCGCCCGCCGGGAATCCGGGGCTACAGCCCAACAACACGACCGAAGAGGGCTCGTGGTGCTGGTGGAGCCCACGGGGGGAGGACCGGTTGCGGTGTCCATGGCGACGGGGCGAATGCCTCTCCCGACTGCGTCCACGGTCCTGCCACACAGGTCCGGAGTGGGGGGCAGACACGGGCCCGGGGGGATGGGCCAGGCCATCGGTGAAAGAGCCCTCGACATGGTGGTGGCATCGACCACCAGTGTTGGATCCCCGGTCGTGGGCATCACGTCTAGGCTCGGAGCGATCACAGTCACGTGGCGCGCGGGAGACGCTGCGGAAGAGGCAGGAACTCCAGCTCCTCGCCTTGTGTTGCCGACGCCCACGCATACCATCCTCATCATCTTCGTCTTCTCTATCCCAACGGTGACTCCCATTTCAGTGATCCATCGGGGGCGGGTCATGTCGGCCGCGGGGGCCCCACTCGTCGTCGACCACACCATGGCGCCAGGGAAGTGAGCGAGTGGCTAGCCGCCCACCCTGCCCCGGGGGGCTCTCCACCAGATCAATGTGCACCAGCACCCAGAAGGTGAGGCCACATTGCCCCGGCGGAGGGGGGGCGTTGTCATGGATCACCATTGTACGACCCGTGATGGTGAGCCAGACGATCTTGGGAATGTCAGACGGATTTCCCGTCCACGCCCACATGTTGAGGCAGCGCGCGTCCACCTTGTTGGAGGAGAGAGTCTTCTTCGACGTAGTCAAGGACGCAGGCCCAAGCCACCGAGCGCTTGGCGATGTTTTCGTTCCAGGCGTGGGGAGGGATGCCCTCCAAGCACAGTCTGACATGGAAGCAGAGGTCATGGCGCTCCCCGAGGGGACCAGCTGCCATGGCCTGATGCGGAAGTCAAGGTTGCTGTGTAGGAAGTCTCTTGCAGTGACGGCCGCCTCCCGGTGGTGGCGGTGTGTGAAGGTGACGAGGAAGTCGGCCGGAGGGCTTCGAGCCACCTTGATGTCCTCTGTCCTCACCCCGAAGCGGGAGCAGAAGGCCCGCATCACCCGCTCCGGGCTGATGTCGGGGCGGTCACGCCCGAGCCACACGACCACCGCATGGGAACTCAGCCGCTCAAACTCCCGCTCCATGTTGCTGGTGGAGGAGGCGACGGCGCAGGAATGCTCCGGGCGGTCAGTAGGGTCGCCAGGTTGAGCCATGGGCGGGGCAGCGAGCACGAGCGGTGGAAAGTTGACGTTGTCGAGGCGGGGAGCTTAGCACTTGGGGGTTGGAGGTGTCTTACTACCCCTCCCGGAGCACTGCCAGGAATGGTGTCCGTTGCGCAGGCAATTTATGCACCTCACCGGGTCTCTGCAATCAATGGCGAAGTGGCCTCTGCCCAGGTAGCGGGCGCATTTACCTTGCAGATTTACCAGCAGATGGCTAGGGGTCGGGGTCGAGCGAGTCACCCATGTCGCGCGGTCTAGTTCCGCACAGGCAGCGCGTCGGCGCCTGCGCCGAATCGTCGTCCAGCTGCCTGGAGCTTCGTCTTCAATGCGGTCGCAGCCATGGGTTGTCGGATCGGTGGAGACATCAAAGCGACTGGATTTGATGGTGGATTTGGGGGAGGAGAGGTAAGTGACGTCTGGCGCGCCGCTCGCAGTCAATGCAAAGCGAACGCGCTTGGAGGAGGGAAGGACCTAGGGTAGGCTGGCAGACACTGGAGAGCGTGGTGGAGGCGGCGGCAGCGGGGGCAGGAGCATGGGAGGCCGAGCTAGCGGTGCTAGGGGAGTACGCTGGGTCGGATCTGGCTTCCTGGGGGTGGGATCTGCCGAGGACGACGGGACAGCGGCAGATCGGGCGGATGCGGCGGCGGGGGGAGCACGGTCGCCGTGGGGGAGAGAGCGGGTGGGGAGGGAGGCCATCTTTCCGACTATTTTTTTTAACCACAGTTCTCATATAGGCAGCATTTCGTTGTTGTTCTATGTTGCTTCTTATGCACTGCATGTCAGATAGTGTATGGTACCAGACAGCACATTCCTGTGTCAATCTTTTGAAAGTCGTTTATGTTTGAATTCTGAGTTTGTCACTTATTTTGTAGATTATGTAATGGGCCAGACAACTCAAAATATTCCAAACTTCTGAAAAGTGGAAACATAGGTAGTTAGTTGGTTCAATTTTTTAACGTTTAATTGTGTACCAGCCATATAATCTTGGAATATGCCTGTTGTGGGTGTGTGAAAAGTTGTTTCTCAGATGGTAGACAGGTTGAAATGAACCTTTTCCTAATGCCATGCACAAGTTTAAGATCGGATGAAATCTTTACTATGAATTGTAACTCGGCCAGGGAAGGAATGATTGCCCTCCCAGTATAATATTAAGAAGAGACTGAAACATTGGTCCTGGCCGAGAAAATCCTCCAACCCTAGCCCTCCATCACTAACGGACCGATGTCAACTGTACACTCTGCAACGGTCCAACTGGAGCGTGGCGCACAGGACGTCGTAACCTGAGTGCGGAAAAGGCATAGCGAGAGGATTTTTTTTAATTAAGCCAGAAAATTTGCCCCCGAGGGGAATCGAATCCGGGGTTTGGAGGTGCTACTCGGAAGCCTTAGCCACTAGGGTAGATGCCCTTTCGCTTTACTATGAATTGTAGTTGTAGGTAAAAGTCATCAGGCTAGCTAAAATTGGGACAGAGTTTCTGGTGCAAAGATATTTCATTTTTTGACTCAGAAAATTTCATTTTAGGTTTAGCTTCATGGACTCATCGTTATCTATGTTCTGATTGAAGTGATGCCAAATACTCTGCTTTAGCTTTAGCTTCAGGGCTTGTATATGCTTTGGTTCAATGTGTCAAATATTGTACCACTTTATCCAGTTTAATTTCTGGTAAAGTATGTCAGTGGTATGTATGAGGCTAAAGTAACTTTCTTCTCGTCGTGGCAGCATGGATCTTTTGATCATCTTGATCCCATCAAGACATCGATGTGCTCCAGACCAGGATCATCAATAGGGGCAGCTATCGCTGCTTCAGTTAAGCTGGCTCCCAAGGCAACCCAGGATATTTCATTTTCACTTGCATGGGCTTGTCCTGAAGTGAAGTTCTCTAGTGGGAAAACCTATCATAGGTTAGAACAGCACAATTTCCAGTAATGAACAAAACAGTAATGCAACTGAAACTAACCTCATTCCAAGATTTTCAGGCGTTACACCAAATTTTATGGCACAGACGGTGATGCAGCAGCAGCCCTTGCTCACGATGCCATTCTTGGTATAACCCACTTCCTCACTACAACTCTATTGAATGCACTCCTTTTGTACTTCAGTGTGCGTCTTACACCCATGCTACAATATTCCACTTTACATGAACTCAGCATGTTTCTGAAATATTCTAACAAACAGACAATATGGATCTTAATGATAAAATTATTTTTCACTAACTATTTTTTAAATCTGCAATATTCATACCAATAATTTTACATAAGTATTTGAAAAGAACTAAATTAATATTTCCATGTGCAAGCTTTGTTATCAATCATGGAAACTGAGTGGCTCCCTGTCAAGTGCCAACTGAGGAGATTCCTTGTGATTCCTCCCCTGATTACTGCCACACTGGTAGCATCCAATTAATTTTACTGTCCAAACTTATTTCATGAAACACTAGTCCATTTCTGTTTTTCTGCTGTACACCCATTGACACAGTATATATCTTTTTTTTGCTGACAATATCATCACCAATGAGGTCCTTGTATCTGAAAGGGGAACATCTTGGATTTGACTCTTCTCTTTTGTAATCGTATTTCTTCCTATTAACAGTTGTTGCTAACTTTGTATGCTTAATAAATTATAGAGCATGCTTCCTGGGAGAGACAAATTGAGGAGTGGCAGGATCCTATTTTGCAAGATGAGAGGTTTCCTGCTTGGTTTGTTCCAACCTTAATAATTCATTTACTTGGTACACAAAACCTGAGGCTACTGAATGTTGATTTATAGCGTGAACTTTATTCATTAGGTATCCAGTTACACTTTTCAATGAACTATACTATCTTAATGCCGGAGGAACTATATGGACAGGTATGAATCCATAGTTTCTTGTTTTTTTCTAAATGATGACAATTACTTTTCCTGAGAATTAACTCAGAGATATTATCAGATGGATTGCCACCAATTCAAAGCTTGACAGCAGTTGGCTGGAAAAAGTTTTCTCTTGACATGTTAAATGGTGAATCTGATGATTTCAATGAGATGGTTCGACAGAATAATACTGCTTCTGATATTCTTCATCGAATGGCATCAGTATTTGAGAGGATGCATGCATCTATTGCATCAAATTCTGCTATAGGAACAACTTTGCTTCAGGGTGAAGAGAACATTGGCCAGTTTCTATACCTCGAGGGCATCGAGTATTATATGTGGAACACGTATGATGTTCATTTTTATGCATCATTTTCACTGATCATGTTGTTTCCAAAGCTTCAACTCAGCGTCCAGAGAGACTTTGCTGCTGCTGTTATGATGCATGATCCTGAAAAACTGAGGATCTTGCATGATGGAAAATGGGCTGCAAGAAAAGTTCTCGGTGCTGTTCCTCATGATCTTGGATTATATGACCCATGGTTCAAGGTCAATGCGTACACTCTCTATAATACAGATCGGTGGAAAGATTTGAATCCGAAGTTTGTGCTGCAAGTTTATAGAGATGTTGTGGCCACAGGCGACAAATCCTTTGCTCGAGCTGTTTGGCCATCAGTTTATATAGCAATGGCATATATGGAGCAATTTGATAAGGATAAAGATGGGATGATAGAAAATGAGGATTTCCCAGATCAAACATATGACGTGTGGTCAATGGCTGGTATAAGTGCATACTGTGGTGGTCTTTGGGTGGCTGCTCTTCAGGCAGCATCGGCCTTGGCACGTGAGGTTGGTGACAAAGCTTCTGAAAAGCTTTTTTGGGACAAATATGAGAAGGCCAAGTTTGTCTATAGCAAGCTGTGGAACGGTTCTTACTTCAGTTATGATGATGGCGACAACAAAATGAGCACATCTATCCAAGCAGATCAATTGGCTGGACAATGGTACCGTATATATCAATAATATGTTAATTCTTTTTGAAATTTGCATTGTTGTCTAAAGCCCTGTTTGGTTTTCCGTAGATAGTAGCTATCTGCTATTAGTTATCTCATTTGGATCCAAACGGGTATAGATAATAGCCTAGCTAATTGTTACTTGAACCTCTAGATAACAACTATCTCACTAGTTGTACCAAATCAGATAACAACAGGTAATTGGTAGATCAACAATCCAACCATATCAATCAGCTGTGTATCCAAACACACTCCGAGATGATAGGTAGCTAGCCAATAGTTAGCTAGCTAATATGAACTATGTGCTATTAGCTAGCTAATATTAACTATAAGCTATTAGCTAGCTAACTACTATCGTCTAATGAATCCAAACAGGACCTAATTTGATAAATAGATACAACTTTTCCCCTTAACACATTACATGAATTGACAACAGTTTTCAGTTTGAATCATCGATTGACATACGTAATAAATATTCGTGAAGTTCTTGGATGAAGACGAGTTGAAACATGGACAGTTGGTGCCGATTTTCTAGGAAACACATTTTCTTTCTCCATTCAGTATGGTTATTACGTGTTTGTGTGAATGTTTGTGGAAACTAATATTAAAAACAACTCCTTTTTGCCATTACTATTAGTAGCTTCTAAAATGCCTATAGTATAACTTCTCGTTTGTGGCTTTGTGCAATCAACTTATGGCTTAGCAAACAGAAATATTTAGTAGAATAAAGCATAGTACTACCTCCGTTCTCGAATATTTATCGCCCACTAGTTTATTTTTGAACTAAACCGTGACAAATAAAAAAGAACAGAGGGAGTACTTGTGAAGGACCAGTGTTGTATCTGAATGACAGTGAGCTCCAGTTCCAGTAGTAGATAACTTTATATGAAGTCAAGATTGTGCACAACATTATGCTTCCATGAATGGTTTTTCCGTCTGAAAATTTCAAATGTTATGTTTGAATCAAATATTATAACGAAATTCTTGATGCTGGGCTGTTATTTTTTTTCCAGGTATGCCAAAGCCTGTGGTCTCTTCCCAATTGTTGACAAAGATAAGGCACAAAGTGCGCTAGAGAAGATATATTCTTTCAATGTGATGAAGTTCAAGGGTGGTACAAGGGGAGCCATGAATGGGATGTGGCCAGATGGCACTGTGGACATGTCTGCAATGCAATCTAGGGAGATATGGCCAGGGGTGACATATGCACTAGCTGCAAGCATGATTCAGGAAGGCATGGTTGAGCAGGGATTTAAAACAGCCGAAGGGGTCTATCATGCTGCCTGGTCACCAGGAGGACTTGGGTGAGTATGCGCATATAAATTGAGGTTTGATGTTTTTTTGTTGTCAACAGGCGTGTATGTGTTTGGACGTGGTATAACATCTGAAATATAGAACTTTTCCTGAGCCTAGTTATTTAATATAGCTCTTTTTTTTTGAAAGATTGTTATTGAATATAGAGTCATGAACTTAGTTATAAGAAGAATGCATTAACTTTGTGGATGGAAAGTTCGTTCCTAAATCTCTATCTTCTGAACCTTTTTATAATGTAAAAACCAGTAAGACATGTAGTGAATGTTGGGATCTCCCTATATCTGCTTGATTTTTTTCCTGAACTTTAATTTTGCACACTAAATGACTTGCTGTTTTTTCTTGAATATAATCTACAGAAACATGCATCAATCAGACGTTAATGTATACCACTAATTCCTCTCGATTTGTATTTATATTTTTGTATATGGATAGAATGCCTGGTGCGGCCTTTCTTATGCTATCAATGAGACCTGACAGTTTGAGTTCTTCAGATACTCATTCCAAACCCCTGAAGCCTGGAACAACGACGACGAGTACAGGTCCCTGTGCTACATGCGCCCGCTCGCCATATGGGCAATGCAATGGGCACTGTCGAAGCCGAAGCTCCACAACACTCCACAGGCAGATATACCCCAGGACTCATTCCCCAAGAACCAGTTCGCCTACGCGCGGATCACAAAGCTCCTGCAGCTGCCTGAAGACGAATCGTCCAAAAGCTTCGTCCGGGTGGTGTACGAGATCATCCGGAACAGGTTTAGGTCCTGATCGCCGCCTCCGCACGCCTGTGCGCTCAGTGTCCGAATTCTTGATGATACAATTCATTAGTCACTGTCATTGTTGCTGCTGGATCCCGCGGATTTGTATATGAAACTGGTGGTAATAAACTTGCCAAGTGCGGTAGTTCGTATATAAATGAATTTATTATATATGAGCTAGCTGTTGTATATGAGTAACAGTACGATGGAGTCACGGAGACATCTTCGATTCCTTGCAATCTCCGTGCAGATGATGCCCTTGGCCGCCGACGAGGTGAGCTCGCTGGGACGTGAGCACGTCGCACGTGTCGCCGTGGATCGCAAGCAAGACGCGAGATAGAGTCGGTAAGTAGTTTCTTCTTATTTCTTATCTCAATCTGTTCAGCGCTTACATCCTTTATACTCTGATTATGGGCATCCTTTATACTCTGATTATGGGCTGGACAACTCCTAGGCCCAACAGTACTCTGGGCCATTAACGGCCCACACACCCACAAGCCAACATGGCTGCCACTCCACACCTCGGACTACTAGACCACACGGCACACTGCCAGCTCGAGTTTCTTCGTGATCTTCAGACTTCAGCCGTCACATGTGGTCATGTGCCCCTCTGTCGAACATGCTTGTCCCCAAGCAGGAGCGGATCTAGACAAAATAACTATTGGTGTCATCTCTATTAAGTTATAGTATCATCAACTCATTTAAGTGCTAACAAATATATATTTTAATGGAGATTACTAAAATCTATTGGTGTCACATGACACCATAAAAATGGCCTGGATCCGCCCCTGTCCCCAAGCAAGCGATTGTAGAAAACATTGCTGAATCACATGCTATGTGATTGTTACTGTAGAAGTCGAGATGAGTCTGGCCAGTATTAATAGAATCAAGGTGAGTTCGTGCAAACACTTTTGTTTGGTTGTGTTTATAGACTCGTGTAGATCAGACATAGATTTAGTTTGGTTGGTTGCACTGAAATGTGTATTAATGCAAGCACTTTTGTTTGGTTGTGTTTATAGACTCGTGTAGATCAAACATAGATTTAGTTTGGTTGGTTGCACTGAAATGTGTATTAGTGCAAACACTTTTGTTTGGTTGTGTTTATAGACTCGTGTAGATCGGACATAGATTTAGTTCGGTTGGTTACACTGAAACGTGTATTAGTAAAGGGTGTATAAATAAATCTTTACACATTTATCATGAGCAATTTAGTTTTGTTCATAAAAATCTGATAAATACAAATATTAAATGGATTCGATGATTAAATTTTTTAATTGGAAGACATAAATGGAAGAGGAAAATAAAAACATCTCGATTTCTGTCCCTTAAGCATGCAGTGAGCCTACGGGCGGGGAGATGCTCCCGCCCGCCGTTCGTGCTGAGCCTGGCTACGACGTACGGCTTGCATGCCGCGAGCCCACTTGAGGAGATACATAAACCAAACAGACAATGTTTTGAGACTCCAAAGTAGAGAAGCCAACCAATCATGCTGATAGCAATCCGCCCAGGTAACTGAATCGTTCGGCAAATTACTTCAAGGAATCAGCACTTGAGGAATTGCCTTATTGCCCTCTTCACCAACCTCCTATCCAGTATCTCCTCCGGCATAACCCCTTTATTGGTCACTTGTTCTCAAATGTTATAAGTTAAGAACAAGGCAACACAAATGTTAATGGTTAAAGACCTTCGTCCTTCGAAGTATTATCTTTCTTAGGATATAATGATTCTCAGACGAAGGTTATGAAGGACAAACCTTCATCATCTCAATATGTAATAATAGAAAACAAGAATATATGGGACATGTACATAACATGAATAATTATATCAAATCATTAGATTATCTATATTCTCATTATATGATTATGAACAAACATTGATGATACTGAATTACATTTGTACCTTCGGCTTGACAGAAGGTAAGAATCTAAGAGTGACGTGCAAGTGATAACAAGTCAAAGTGAACAGTACGATGGTACTGTTCATCTATTTATAGGCACGGGTCACAGCCCGGACAAAATTACATTCATGCCCTTGATAACTAATCATGACTATGACACAAACTATCAGGGACTATACAGTCTTTTCCTCTTTAAGTCGGTGCCACCCTTTGTCTCAAGCGTGTCATCATGCCGAAGCTCTTTTAGTTGTAGCTTTGGCATACATCTTCATGTCACAGCTGCTTGCTTGTTATCTTGTCGAAGGTGTTTTTGCTTAGAGGACCTTCAGCGAAGAAGAAGGCCCCCAACAGTAGCCCCTTCGCGGTGCTAGATCGTTTTTCGTAACGAGCTCGATCCACGAAAAACTCGAAGGCTTCAGAATGCCGAAGGTCCGAAAAACACTTTCCCTGAGCTCGTTGCCGAGAAACGATTATAATATTCCAAACGTCGAGTGGTCCACCGTTCAGCGAGTGCAGGCGGACTGGTGGTTCGCCTTCCCTCCTGCAGCACTATATAAACAGACGGGTTGGTGGAGAGTTACCACAGCATTCATTGCTATTGCACTGTTGTGCTGTTCAAAAATTTAACCATAGCTGAAGCTTTCTGCACTGCGCTCTCAAACGAGCACTTCATCATTTAAGGCTAACTTCGTCAAACGGGTTAGCTTCGTCAAACTGTAGAAAAATCCATCAAAATGGCCAGAGTGCGATCAACTGCAAGGGTGTCTCGTGAGGGAGAAGAAACCGAGGTCATTGAGATAGCACCAATTTCAGAAGTCATGGAACAATCAGGTCTAGTTATGATAGAGGGAGCTATTGACGAAGGTGCTCCTGATGCCGAAGCTGAACAGACTGTTGCTGAAGAAGGAAATGTTGATGAAAGTGAAGATTACAGTATTTTGATCCCAACAAAGCCCAGTCATTTAGATTTTGAGAAATCTACTGTGTCAGAAGACGACATGCCCATGATGATGAAATTAGGCTATTTTGGAGAAGCTGAAAGCAAACTTGTTCGGTTTGCTGGAGAAGAAACTACCCCAGTGCCGAAGAAGGATGAAGTAATGGTTTTTAAGAGCTTCTTCAGAGCAGGACTGCGATTTCCTCTGAACGAGATGATAGGGGAAGTCCTAAAGAATTTTGAAATATATTTTCATCAGCTGACCCCTAACGCCATTGTTAGGCTCAGCGTCTTTATCTGGGCCCTTCGAAGCCAAGGGATGAGCCCGGATGCCGAAGCTTTCTGCCGCGTGCACGAATTGCACTATCAGACAAAGGCCAAGGCAGATGGTCTTCATGAAAATTTTGGTTGTTACAATTTTGCGTACCGCAAGGATACGAAGGCACCAGTCCTTAGCTACCGCACAAAGTGGCCAACCGGCTGGAAAATGAATGGTTTTATATGAAGGCTGATGAGAAAAATAGAGAGAAGCTGATGACCATGGTCATGAGTCTGTTGTCTTTAAACTTTGGAATAACCAGACCCCTATGCAACATGTAATTAGGGTCGCCATGTCAGCTGGCTGAAGTTGAGTTCAGAGTGGTAGCTAAGCAAATCAGTACCAGGGACCTAGTGCAGGAATATCTGGCTAACCGGACATATCCAACATCAAGCGGCTGGGGAATACCGAAGATAAAAGAAACAAAGAAGAAGCATGAACTTGTTTGACTAACTTATCCTTTCAAGTTTGAAAAACAGTTTAAAGAGTCATGCCAAGAATGGCTGGACATGATCGAGACAATGTGTAATGAAATACTTGAAAATTATACCAAAAAGGAAGACCAACTGATGACCGCAGCCTTCGGCACCCGACCCAAACGAAGGTTGAACCGGGTGATGGATGCCTTGAAATTTGAATATCCTGATTATGAAAGGCTTGATAAAGGTGCCAAAGGTGTAAAAAGAAAAAGAATTATTAGTATTCTAAGCAGGCAAGCTGCTAGAATGGTAAAGGAGGATGAAAAAGCTTCAAAGAAAAGAAAATCCACTCCTGAGCCGAAGGCTGCTGCTTCGAAGAAGAGGAAGGCTGAGAGTACAGAGTCGAAGATAACCGAGGCAGAGGAGACTCCTTCGATGCCTCCTGCTGCCGAAATAGCAGAAATTTTAAAGGTAATGACTGAATCTTTACCCATCAAGCTGCTAAGTCCTCTGGGGCCAGAACTAACGAAACTTTTATAGAAGAAGGATGAGCCTTCGGCTACAAAGAAGAAGGCAGAAGGGCAGAAAAAACGAAGAATCGTTACTATTATACAAGCCATTGAATGGACGCCACCGTCGGCCTCGACATCCAAAATAACACCCATTGCAAGCGCAGAGGCCACTACCGAAGCTAATACCTCTGCCGAAGCTGCAGCTGCTGCCGAAGCTGCCAACTTTGAGAGCACACTATCTGGGATTGATAAAATGCTCTCGGATATGGCCGCGAAAGAGGCAACTGCGACTGTAGAGAAGGTCATGGCCACAGTGCCTGGCAAAGGGAAGAAGATTGCCGATGCTGCTTTGGAAGAAAGAGACTTCGACCTTTGGAACCTGGTCGGTCAAGAATTATCCGAGGTTGAAAAGGAGTTACAGGAATATGGTATATCCTGTGGCTACCAGCCAGGAGCTATGCTGTTTGGTGGAGTCGACGAAGGGGCCTTAGGATGTATTTGAGACTGCACCGGGGCAAAGATAATCGGCACTCTGGCGAAGAGTGTCGGTTTTCCGAAGCTTGAAGCTGATATCAGCGGCTACCGGCGACAACATATCGTCGGCAGTTTGTTCTACTCCAATTTTAAGGTATAATTCCTTTTGCTAGGTTTGTTTTATTTTTGTCATGAAGCAAAGTTTTCTGATGAAGGCTTATTTCTGCAGAGTATGTTGCTAAGTAAGGCACTAAGAATGCAACAAGACCTCAAAGACAAGAAAAGCGAAATCATAATCGAGGGCTTGGAAAATAAAATTAAAGACTACGAAGCTTCTCTTGAGAAGAAATACTTCCTGCTTCAGGCAACGGAGGGTTCCCTCGTGGACCTTCAAACTGAAAATGCCAGATTAAACAAGGAGCTTCTCTAGGCTCAAGAAACTTTAAAGAAAGATTCAGAACGCTTCGAGCACGAGAAACAAGAACTGCAAATAAAATGCAAAGCCAAAGCTGATAAAAATATGAAGATGCAGGAGTCTTTGAAAGAGCTTCGAAATAAGTGTCTGGAATTCGGTAGCAGTTGCGTGCAACGGTTGAAAAAGGTCTTCAGCTCGGTTGGGGCCATCTCCGAAGATATTACCCCTTCGGCTAAAGACATATCAAACACCTTCGATCATATTGAAAATGAAGTTGATGCTCTTGATGAAGTAATAGCCGGGCACGGTGACTTCTGTGCCTTGCTAGCTTCTCGCAGCATGGCTGCGGCATTTTTGAAGGCTGGTTGCATGCACACAAAGACTGTGAATAGACCAACCTTCAGCCTGTCTCCAACAGATTTGGTTGATATCCCCAGTGAAGCCTGGAGCATCGGGAACATATTTATAACACAGATTTGGGCTAAGGATGGGCGAGAACTGGCTGGTGACGAAGCCCGAAACTTGCTCAAACCGGTATGGAACTTATTCCTGTTGCCTGCCTTCTCTTGTAATTACTTTTTACCTTATACCGTTCGTTTGTTTTCAGGATGGTGGTGCCGAAGATTGATAATCTAAAGCACGTTCCGAAGGCTGTTGAAGCTTCTCTTTAGGCCTGCCTGTATAGAGCTTAGGAACATTTGTATTATCTTTGTAAAGAAAACTGTAATCGAGGATCAAACAATACTTTGTATATCTGTCCGTACCTTGTAATATATTTTTACCTTTTCATCTATGTAAAAGTTGCTTTGCTGTGGATGAAACTTGTATCTTTTGAGCCGAAGGCAAAAAGCACCTTCCCTTCTTTTCGTACACAACGAAGCATGTTGTTGCATAACATGTATACGTTTGAAACGAAGCTTCTTTGTATTCTTCGAAGCACTGTCGTCGAAGATGGAGTATTTCTGTTCGTGCTTCATGTTATGATGATGATGATCCTACGAATGTCTAAATGAATGTCTGTATGAATGCAATGAATGATGTAATGTAATGTGCAAATGATTGTCCCAAACACACACGAAGTCACACCCAGACTCTGCATCCCCTTAGGAACGACTTTGGAGTATTTAAGCTCTGCATCCCCTTAGGAACGACTTTGGAGCTTCTTCACCTTATATTTCGGTGGCATTTAAGCTCTGCATCCCCTTAGGAACGACTTTGGAGCTTCTTCACCTTCTATTTTGGTGGCATTTAAGCTCTGCATCCCCTTAGGAACGGCTTTGTAGCTTCTTCACCTTATATTTCGGTGGTATCTGGCTCTGCATTCCCTTAGGAACGACTTCTGAGCTTCGGAACTTACATTGCGCTCCTTTAGGAACGACTTTTTGCAGCTTCAAAACTTACGTTGCGCTCCCTTAGGAATGACTTTTTGCAGCTTCGTCATGCTCTGCATCCCCTTAGGGACGTCTTTTGAGCTTCTCCCTATTTTCTTTTTGCACTCGATGGTGCAAGCTTTGATTTTCATATTACATCTTTGGGGGATTTTGGCCCTTATATTGTGTAGGGCTTAAATAAGAATGAAAAAATTACAAGCTATGGCCCCATTAAAAACCTTTCTCCCCTCCTGAAAGGAAAAGGGTGCCATAGAAAAAGAATGAAAAAGATTACATCAAATTACACGTAGTATCGTCGAAGCTCATCCACATTCCAAGATCTGGGTATGTCGTTGTCGTCCATATCCTTTAATCTGTAAGAACCGGGTCTTGACGAAGCTACTACTAGAAAAGGACCTTCCCACTTCAGTTATAACTTGCCTACTGTATCTGGGTTGGCCACTCTCCGAAGCACCAAATGCCCTGGCTTGATATTTTTCAATCGAACTTTCCTATCACGCCATCTTATTGTTTTGGCCTGATATTTATTGATGTGCTCTATGGCCTGAAGTCTGGTCCCTTTAATAGTATCTTTTGTTGTTTGATAATCAGCTTCGTCTTCTATCGAAGATGTTGTTCTTATTGATCCTGTCTTTACTTCTTCTGGTGTTATTGCTTCGTCACCAAAGAGAAGCTTGAAAGGTGTAAAACCTGTTGACCTTGACACAGTTGTGTTGTGGCTCCACACCACTTTAATCAATTCATCTGGCCATTTTCCTCTAGGCTGGTTGAAGATTAACTTTATTATTCCTGTCATTAATGACATTTGCTCTTTCTACTAGCCCATTTGATTCTGGATGCCTTACTGATGGAAAATCGATTTTTGTACCAATTCGGTCACAGAAATCTTTGAATGTTTTGGCATCAAATTGTGTTCCATTGTCCACAGTTATTGCCTTCGGCACGCCGAAGCGGCAAACAATGTTTTGCCAAAAGAATTTCTGTATTGTGGCCGAAGTTATGGTAGCTAAAGGTTTTGCTTCAATCCACTTAGAGAAATATTCCACTGCTACAACGACATATTTCAAATTTCCTTGTGCAGGTGGAAGTGGACCTAACAAATCCAGACCCCACCTTTGCAGTGGCCAAGTTGGTTGTATTAACTGGGTTAGAGATGAATGTTGTTTCTGGTCTCTTGCACATCTTTAACAATTTTCACACTTTTGAACCAGATCTGTTGCATCCGAAGCAGCCTTCGGCCAATAAAATCCTTGTCTGAAAACCTTCCCCAGCAAAGGCCTAGACCCAATATGAGATCCACATAAACTTGCATGTATTTCCTTCATCAGCTCTTTACCTTCGGTTCTGGATAAACACTTGAGTAGTGGAGAGCAGACTCCATGTTTATATAACTCCCCTTGTATTATCACATATGGTCTTGTTCTTGCTTCCATTCTTTTATTATAAACTTCGTCATCCGAAAGACAGTTACCTTGGAGGAAAGATATAATTTCAGTCCTCCAATCTTCACTATGTACAGGTGATATTGCAAGTACTGCTCTCTCTATAAGTTCAACCGAAGGTGCTTTTATTGTCTTAAAGAATACTTCCGAAGGCAGAGGGAGCCCCTGTGCCACTGACTTAGCTAGCAGATCTGCATGCTCATTTTCCCCTCTTGTAATATTTTTTTACAGAAAATCCTTTGAAGGAGGCCTCCAATCTTCGGACTGTATCCAAGTATTTTTCAAGCTTCGGATCCCTTGCCTTGCTGCTTTTGTCTACATGGCCAGAAATAACTTGAGAACCAGTTTTAAGGACTGCCCTTCTTATTCCCATTGCCTTTAGCTTCCGAAGCCCTAATAGGAGGGCTTCGTATTCAGCAATGTTATTTGTACAACTAAAGTCCAGCCTTGCTGCGTAGCATGTCTTAACTTTAGATGGCGCTACTAGAATAGCAGCCGCTCCTATGCCGAAGGTTCCCCAAGAACTGTCACAGAATACTGTCTAGGCTTCGGCATCCTTTATTGCTTCTTCTCCCTGAGCCCCTGGCGTACAATCAGTAATGAAATATGCTAACACTTGAGACTGAATTGAGGATCTATATACATAATCAATAGTGAATTCATTGAGTTCCGCAGCCCATTTTCCAATTCTTCCTATAGCTTCTCTGTTTCTCATTATGTCCTTCAAAGGTTGTGATGAAGGTACAATTATATGATAGGCTTGAAAGTAATGCTGAAGCTTTCTGGAAGCCATTGGCGCAGCATACATTACCTTCTCCAATTCTGTGTAATTTTGCTTTGATAAACTGAGTACTATGGAGACGAAGTATATTGGTGCTTGTCTTTTTTACTTGGCCATCTTGCTTCTCCTGTACAAGTGCCGCACTGACTGCAGAATGAGAGGCTGCCACATACAGGAGTAACGGAGTCCCTGATGAAGGTGGAGTTAAAGTTGTCAAGTCTATTAAGTACTGCTTTAGCTCTTCGAAAGCCTTTTGTTGAGCCGGACCCCATTGAAAAACTTCGGCTGACTTCAGTATTTCAAAGAATGGCAGATTCCTTTCTGCCGATCTTGATATAAATCTATTTAACGATGTCAGCCTTTCTGCCAATCGTTGAGCCCCCTTCTTTGAATTTGGCGGCTCCATCCGAAGGATAGCTTCGATCTTACTTGGGTTAGCTTCAATTCCCTTCGTTGATACCTGACAGCCAAGGAACTTGCCCTTCTTTACTCCAAAAACACACTTTTCTGGATTTATCTTAAGACCAGCTTGCCTGAAATTGGCAAACGTCTCTTGCAAGTCAGCAACATGATTCTCTTGCTTCGTGCTTTTTACTATGATGTCATCAACATAAGTCAGCACATTCCTACCTATTTGAGAGTGAAGAACCTTGGCTGTCATTCTGCTGAAGCTTCGTCCAGCATTCTTGAGCCCCTCGGGCATTCGAAGGTAGCAATAAGTACCACTAGGAGTTATGAAACTTGTCTTTGGCTCATCTTATTTCTTCATCCAAATTTGGTGATAGCCCCAGTAGCAGTCTAATAGACTCATGAGTTTCGAAGAAGCTGTTGCATCTACAAGGGTGTCTATTCTTGGTAAAGGGAACTCGTCCTACGGACATGCCTTGTTGAGATCTGTGAAATCAATACACATTCTCCATTTCTCATTAGCCTTCTTCACCATAACAGTGTTGGCTAGCCACTCTGGATATGTTACTTCTCTGATAACACTAGCACTGAGAAGTCCCTTTACTTCATTCCGAGCACCTTCGGCTTTATCCTCAGACATTTTCCGAAGTCTTTGCTTCCTTGGCCTGAAAGATGGATCCACATTGAGTGAATGTTCGATGACATCTCTGTTAACACCACAGAGATCATTAGCTGTCCAAGCGAAGACATCTTTGTTGTTGAACAAAATCTTAGCAGAGTCTTTTCTTGTTCATCAGATAACTGAGATCCTAGCAGTACCCTTTGATCTGCTATATCTTCACACAGGAGCATAGACTTCGGCTGATCTACCGAAGCGACCTTCTCTCTTTTGTGCTTATATTGTTGACAAGCTTCGGCTCCATCTATGTTATGGATCGCCTTTGAATCTGTCCAACTCCCTTCAGTCCTCCTGGCAGCTTCTTGACTCCCGTGAACAGCAATGGGCCCTTGTTCCGAATGTATCTTCATGCATAAGTACGCTGGGTGAAGTATGGCTTCGAAGGCATTAAGCGTCCCTCGACCAATGATTTCATTGTATGGATATTCCATGTCAACGATGTCAAAGACAACTTGTTCAGACCTTGTGTTGTGGACGTAACCGAAGGTAACTGACATTGTCATTTTGCCAAGTGCCACAATTTGTCTCCCTCCGAAGCCACAAAGAGGGTGTGTTGCATCATGAATCTTGTCTTCTGGTTCTTGCATCTGTCTGAAAGCCTTTGCAAATATGTTATCCGCTGCACTGCCTGTGTCAACTAGAACATTGTGGACCAGAAATCTCTTGATGACACAAGATATAACCATGGCATCATTGTGAGGATAGTCTTTAAGCTAAAGATCCTCCTAGGAGAAGGTGATTGGGATATGAGACCACTTGGATCTGATGAAGGGTCCTTGCACCCCAATATGATGCACTCTTCTCTGTGCTTCCTTCTTCTGCTTCTTGTTAGCTGGCTCTGAGCTTGAACCGCCTGTGATTGGGAGCACCAGCTTCGTGACCGAAGGTGCTTTAGCTTGGTCATTGTACGAAGCCATTGCCACAACAGTGGAAGTGAGTTCACCGGAGGTGGGCGCCAATGTTGGTCACTTGTTCTCAAATACTATAAGTTAAGAACAAGGCAACACAAATGTTAATGGTTAAAGACCTTCGTCCTTCGAAGCATTATCTCTCTTAGGATATAATGATCCTCAGATGAAGGTTATGAAAGACAAACCTTCATCATCTCAATATGTAATAATAGAAAACAAGAATATATGGGACATGTACAAAACATGAATAATTATATCAAATCATTAGATTATCTATATTCTCATTATATGATTATGAACAAACATTGATGATACTGAATTACATTTGTACCTTCGTCTTGATAGAAGGTAAGAATCCAAGAGTGACGTGCAAGTGATAACAAGTCAATGTGAACAGTACGGGGGTACTGTTCATCTATTTATAGGCACGGGTCACAGCTCGGACAAAAATACATTCATGCCCTTGATAACTAATCATGACTATGACACAAACTATCAGGGACTATGCAGTCTTTTCCTCTTTAAGTCGGTGCCACCCTTCGTCTCAAGCGTGTCATCATGCCGAAGCTCTTTTAGTTATAGCTTCGGCATACATCTTCATGTCACAGCTGCTTGCTTGTTATCTTGCCGAAGGCGTTTTGTTTAGAGGACCTTCGGCGGAGAAGAAGGCCCCCAACAACCTTCTTTGGACAAATAAGCATAATGTGGTAGATTATAAAGCACTGGTGAATGATTAGCGGTGAAGGCTTAAGTTGGGACACATGTAGGATGAATCTGTGCTCACGCCGGTAAAATCTAGATGGTAGGCAACCTCCCCCACTCTCTGCAACACCTTGTATGAGCCAAAGAATTTGAAAGCCAATTTTGGACATGGCATGTTGATCATAGAACGTTGAGCATATGGCTAAAGCTTGAGCAACACTAGATCACATGCTTGGAATTGTCTTTCTGTCCCGAACCTGTCAGTCTGCATCTTCATCCTGTTCTAAGCACTAGCTAACTGTTCTTTCAAAATGTTGGTGAAAGCAGCCCTCTCAGCTAACAGTTGTGCCACATCAGTCTCAATATTAGCCGGGGTTAGAGGAGCGGCATCAAATGGGAGGGTCATACCCATACAAGACTTTGAAAGGAGAACATCCTAGTGAAGAGTGATAAGATGCATTATACCAAAACTCAGCAAGGGATAACCAAAATTTCCATTTGTGGGGCTAAGCATTCACAACACACCATAGATATATCTCCACACATTGATTGACTTTTCACTCTAACCATCCGTTTGAGGGCGATAAGTCGTACTCAAGTTCAGTTTAGTACCCATCAACTTGAACATTTGAGTCCAGAAAGCACTTGTGAAGACTTTATCCCTGTCACTGACCATAGACTTAGGTAACCATGTAACTTGACCACTTGATCCAAGAGAACCTGAGCCACTTGAGTTGCTGTAAAGGGATGCTTGAGAGCTAAGAAATGAGCATATTCAGAAAACATATCCACAACCACCAAGATAGTCAAAGCCAGTTGACTTAGGAAGTTTCTCAATGAAGTCCATTGTAATGTCGTCTTAGGCTCCTTGAGGCATAGACAAGAGTTGTAACATGCCAGCAGGATGAACTCTCTCTCCTTAGCTTGCTGATACACTTGACACTATTTAACAAAGTCCTCCACATCTTGTTGCATCCCTCTCCACACAAAGAATTTCTTCAATCTCTGGTAGGTAGGCTGCACACCTAAGTGACCCCTAAGGCATTGTCATGCAAAGAAGCCACCACCTTTGTTTGAAGAGCAAAATTATTGCCCAACCATATCATCTTGTCTTTCCTGATCAACCCTTGACATAACTGATAACCTTGCTCATTTGGACTACCACACTCAGCTTGGCCAACAGTTCTTGAGCCTCACTATCTATTCCATAAGAATTTAGCACCTCCTGTATCCACATTGGTTGAACCTCACTAACCACAGCCATGACCATCACATGACCTACCCTAGAAAGGACATCTGCCACCACATTGTCCTTGCCTTGTTTGTAGATCACTTTAAACTGCAACTCCTGCTATCCTAGAAAACTAAGGGACTTATGATCTGTGTGTATCTCAAACTCAGTCCTTTGGACATAATGCCTCCATTTTGTCAACTATCATGATCAAGGCTAAGAATTCGTTTTCATAGATGGAGAGCTATTTGTTTCTAGCATCCAATGCCTTGCTGAAATAAGTTATGGGTCGACTGTGCTGCATCAAGATTACTCATAATCCATCATCACAGACATCAGTCTCCACCACAAATGATTTTTGGAAATTGAGTAAAGCCAACACCGGAGTGGTAGACATAGCCTACTTAAGATTCAAGAAAGCTGAGTTTGCCTCCTCTGACCATTGAAACTATCCCTTCTGCAACAGTCTTGTTAATGGTCTAGCAATTGTGCCATAGTTGTTGACAAAACGCCTATAGTAACCAATTAACCCCAGTAACCAACACAACTCAGTCACATTGATAGGTTGTGGCCATTTGAGCATTGTTGTTGTCTTCATAGGGTCTGTAGCCACCCCTGTGTAGAGATAATATGCCCAAGATAGGTAAATTCTTGTTGTCCAAAGACACATTTCTTTCTTTTGAGATAAAACTGGTGCTGTCTCATGGGCTCAAAGACGAACTCAAGATGTTCCAAATGTGCTTGCCAATAAGTAGGGCTATAAACCAATATATAATCAAGGAACACCATCACAAATTTGTGAAGAAATGGAGCTAGGACCAAGTTCATAGCACACCAGAAAGTAGCTAGTCATTAGAAGCCCAAAGGGCATGACCTTGAATTGCTAGTGCCCTTGGTGAGTTTTAAATGCAATCTTGCACTCATCTGATTCTCCCATCTCCACTTTGTGATAACCTGTTGTCATGTCCAAGCTAGAAAAAACTTAGTGCCTAACGATTCATCCATGATTTCCTCCACCATCAGCATTGCAAACCTATTCTCGATGGTCATGCCATTTAGTTTTCTATAGTCCATGCAAAAACGCCACGAGCCATCCTTCTTTTGGACTAAGAGAACTGGTGAGGCAAAGGTACTAACACTAGGGACAACCAGCCTAGCTTGCAGCAACTCTGTGATATGCTTCTCTATCTTGGTTTTATGAAATGGAGAATACCTGTATGGTTGATAGTTGGCAGGTATTGACCCTAGTATCAAAGGAATATTATGGTTAGAGGGCCTTGGAGGAGGTAAAACTGAAGGCACAACAAACACATCTTTGTACTTTTCCACTAAAACATGTAATTCCCCATCTACAGCATCCCTTTTAGTGTTAGAAACGGATTCCAACAAGGTAAGAGCCCAAACATCATTCCCCTTCCACCATTTCTCTAACTGGATAGTAGATAACTCCATCACTTTCCCATGCTGCTCAGAATTACCCACCAACCTCACCTGCTCTCTATTATCTTTAAAGCAAATAACCTTGCCCTTCCAATCACATTGCATGGGACTATGTTGCTCTAGCTAGTAATACCATAGAATTGCATCATAAGCCCCTAAATCCAACACTCTCATATCACTCCTAAAAAGTGTGACCATTGGTCCACCATTCCTGTAAGTGCAATGAATCCTGACAGAGGGTTTTGGTGATTAAATGACAAAACAAACATAGTTTCTAACAAGTTTGCTCCTAGTATGTATATAGTTATCCTAAAGACAGGAGGAGCACAAATTCTAAATGTACACAAAAGCGAAAGCACAGCGGATTAAAATTCTACATCATATGGCGTGCTTCAAGTGCTTGTGAACAACGACATTTTAAATGTTAAAATTCTTGAGTCATAGGAATCACCGTTCAATTAAGAGGGATCCGCAAAATTTAAGTAAGTTATTGCGATGAGCTCAGTCCAAACCTCTTCAAAATCCTCTAAGAAAACATTTTATTAGATCATGAATGTTCTTGGAAAAACTACTTTTATTTCCCACTCAGACTTTCCCAAGTTTCTGTTCAGTTTTTGAAAACCAGCTCAACTAGTTTGAAAACCAGCTCAGCTAGTTTTTGAAAACTAGCTCAGCCAGTTTGAAAACTGGCTCAACCGGTTTTTGCACTGTTCACCTTTCTTTTTCTCCACTGCCAGTCTGTCAGTCTGCCATGTCAGAAAAGCAGCGCAGCTTTTTGAAAAACCAGTTCAACCGGTTTTGGAGCCGGCTCAACTGGTTTTGAAACCGGTCCACCTACCAGCTGAGCTAGTCCCTGAACCGAGAAACACTCTGGTTCAAACCGGCTCAACCGGTTTTAGGACCGGCTCAACCGATTTTCAGTCAGAAAACCCAAACGACCACCAGCTTTTGGGGGCTCCTTTATATACCCCTTGCACTCTCTCTCCTCATTCACTTCTGCCCCATCCACGATTTCTTGGCTAACCTACTCTCAAACAAGAGCATTCACTCCACTTCTCACACCCAAAATCGCATCTCCTTCAATTGATTGAAGGACCCTTGGTGTGAGGTGAAGTTTGTCTAACTCGCTGGTGATTTCATCTCTATTCTCCCATTCTCTTCATCTCTTGAGCTTATCGCAAACTGGAATCTTGTGCGGATTTGTTACTCTTGGAACCTTGTGTTCCTTGACGGATAGAGGTTGCTTGGGAGTCTCCAAATTTGTGGAAGACCCCAATAAGTTTGTATCACCCGCTCGTTGAGCTAAGTTAAGAAGAGATTGCCTTGACCTTGGTGGTCGGCTTGTGGAGGATTAGGGTTGAAAAAGACCTGGCCCTTTGTGGGCTCCTCAACGAGGAGTAGGACACCTTTGTGGTGGTTGTCGAACCTCGGGTTAAATCGTGTATTCTTGGTGTGTTCTTGAAAAGGGCTTTAATTGTTGGTCAGTTTAGATCTGTCTATATTGTGTGCAAATTTTGTGGAACCGGTCCACATCGATTTGTCACCCATTCGAGTGGATTTTCTCTAGGGAAAGTCTTAAGAAAGAATCTCTCATTACTTCGTGATATTTTTTAACTATTTATCTAATCTAAATTGAGCAGGTTCAAACTTGTTCAGTTGTGAATAATACCAGCTGAACCAGTTTGCACCAGTGCAACTTGAAATTTGACATTATCTCGAAGTTTTTGGTGAGAAATTTCAGGTGTAGCCTATTCACCCCCCTCTAGGCTACTTTCAATTCTAGATCCTTAACTGCCATATCATAATTCTAGGCTTCACCATTTGCCATCTTCCCTATAGCCAAGGGACATTTATGCATCTGTAGCTCCAACCTATTCACCATGGCCTTGCTTATGAAATTAGTTGAACTCCCAGAGTTTACCAAAATCAACATGATCTGATTCTGAATAAGAGCTCAGACTCCCACACATGTTTTAGTAATTGTGCCACTGACATCATTCATGGATAAGTGGTAAACCTCCTCTCCCAACTGTTTCGCTTGTTCAATTTACTTCAGTGTTTCAATTTGATTATTTTAGAAATTTTATTCCAAACTTCTCTTTGGCTCCACTCAGAAAGTTACCAAATCTTAGTGAGTTGAACTATGACGAGTGGGCCGATAAGATGAAGTCGCATGTAATCGGTGTGCATCCTAGTCTTTAGGAGATTGTTAATATAGGTATGCATAAGCCTACTCAAGGAGAAGAGATAACATCGGAAATGATGCAAGAGGTGCATTGCAATGATCAAGCAGTGAGCATAATCAAAGGAAGTCTTTGTCCGGAAGAGTACTAGAAAGTTCAAGGAAGAGAAGATGCACGTGACATTTGGAATATTCTGAAAATATCACATGAAGGAGATCCCAAAGCTAAAAGACACAGAATTGAAGCTTTGGAAAGCGAACTTGCAAGATATGATTGGTCTAAGGGAGAATCTCTTCAATCACTCTTTGACCGGTTAATGGTATTGGTCAACAAAATAAGAGTGCTAGGTAGTGAAGATTGGAGTGATTCGAAGGTCACTAGGCTATTCATGAGAGCCTATAAAGAAAAGGACAAGAGCATGGCAAGGATGATAAGATATCGTGATGATTATGAGGAGATGACTCCTCATCAACTATTTGCCAAAATTCAACAACATGAGTCCGAAGAAGCCCCAATCAAAACAAGAGACTCACATGCCTTATTTTCAAATGAGCAAGATTCCTCCAAGAAAAGCAGAGATCTCAAGGCAAAGAAAGTGGTTGAAACATCAAGCGATGAAGAGAGTTCAAGTGATGATTACACTGCTATGTTCATCATGACTTTCAAGAAGTTTGTAAGGAAAAATGACAAGTTTCAGAGAAAAGGAAAGAAGAGGGCATGCTATGATTGTGGCTAGACCGATCACTTCATAGCGGATTGTCCAAACAAAAAGGAACAAGATGCCAAGAAGGATTACAAAAGGGACAACTTGAAGAAGGGAGGCAAGAGCAAAGGATACTTCAAGAAGAAGTATGGCTAAGCTCACATAGGTGAAGAATGGAACTTCGACGAAGAGAGTTCAAGCTCGGAGGAAGAGGAAGAGGTGGCTAATGTCGCCATTCAATCCACCTCGACCTCGCAACTCTTCACCAACCTCTCCGACGACTCCTACACTCCCAGTTGCCTCATGGCAAAAGGAGATAAGGTAACCATATTTAATGATGATTTTACTAATAATGATGATGAACAACTTGCTATGAAAAATAAAATGATTAAAGAATTTGGCCTAAATGGATACAATGTAATCACTAAACTAATGGAGAAGCTAGATAAAAGAAAAGCAACCCTTGATGCTAAAGAAGACTTGCTCATCCTTGAAAATGAGAGAAACCTAGAGCTTCAAGAATTGCTATCCAATAAAGATGAGATACTCGAAGTATTGACTAAGGAAATATCTTTAGTCAAAATAACTATAGAGAATAAAGAGAAAGAAATGGCTAATATAAAAACCTCTATAGTTAATCTTGTAAATGAAAAGGGTGCACTTGAATCAAGCTTATTAAGCTTAACAGTTCAAAATCAAGAACTCCAAGTGCAACTTGAAAGTTGCAAGAACTTCAACACTTCATCTTTAGTGGCAATGTCAAAGGCTAGCTCCTCAAACAATAAAATTTGCAAACATTGTACAAAATATTATGCTTCTTGTTGCTTGACTAACCATGCAAGGAAGGAAAGCTCACAGGTTAAAGTCAAGGAAATACTGAAGAAATGCTCTAGCAATGATGGGTTAAAGAAAGTTGAACCCAAGTACAAGTCCCTGAAGCCCAACAATGGGAGAAAGGGGCTTGGGTACAACTCATACAAGGTGAACCCTAGCATAGAGCATAAGAGGTGGAGATCCCCCAAATTCATAGAGGGAACTACCCTATATGATGCCTTAGGAGGATTCATTCCTCAAATGACAAGTCAACTCAAGTGAAGGTAAACTTGAGTCACACAAAGGATAAGATAAAGGATGTTGTCTCCACAAATGGAGAAAAGTTTAGAGCTCCCATTTCTCACTCTTACCTTTGTGATTATATGTTGACCTGGGATTCAGGAAAACTGGTTGTGAAATATGTGGGTGCCTACACGAAGAGAAAGGTTATGAAAAGGATGTGTGGGTACCCAAGGCAATAACTAACACTACAAGACCCAATTCAATTTGGGTACCTAAAAGCATAGCTTAAACTTGTTTTGCAGGTCTACTCCTCCGGTGGGTCAAGCTGGGTGCTTGACAGTGGATGTACAAATCACATGATCGGGGAGAAAGACATGTTTCACTCCTTGCAACTGACTTAAGAAGCACAAGAAATTGTGTTTGGAGATAGTGGCAAGAGTGAAGTGATTGGTATTGGTAAAATTCCTATCTCTGACCACCAGTCACTCTCAAATGTTTTGTTAGTTGATTCATTAAGCTACAACTTGATGTCCATTTCACAAGTTTGTGGAATGGGATATAATTGCCTATTTACTGATGTGGATGTGAAGATCCTTAGAAGGGAGGATTCCTCTGTTGCTTTTACGGGTCGCTTGAAGGGCAAATTTATCTTGTTGATTTCACAACAAGTAAGGTGATGCCTGAGACTTGTTTAGTGGCAAAATCCGACAAGGGTTGGCTATGGCATCGCCGGCTAGCTCATGTTGGCATGAGGAACTTGGCCAAACTTCAAAAGGATAATCACATCATTGGACTAACAAATGTTGTGTTTGAGAAAGATAGGATTTGTGGCGCATGTCAGGAAGGAAAACAACATGACGTTCCACATCAATCAAAGAATGTGGTCACAACTAAGAGGCCTTTGGAGCTTCTTCATATGGACCTATTCAGTCCAGTGGCCTACATAAGTATTGGAGGAAGTAAGTATTGATTAGTCATTGTTGATGATTTTTCTCGCTTCACCTAGGTTTTCTTTTTGAGTGACAAAGGTGAAACCCAAGAGACATTGAAGAAGTTCATGAGAAGAGCTCAAAATGAGTTTGAGTTAAAAATCAAGAAAGTGAGAAGTGACAATGGGACGAAGTTCAAGAATACAGATGTTGAAGAGTTCTTAGGCGAAGAAGGGATCAAACATGAGTTCTCGGTCCCCTACACTCCACAACAAAATGGTGTAGTGGAAAGGAAGAATCGAACACTAATCGAAGCCGCCAGAACCATGTTGGATGAATACAAGACACCTGACAACTTCTAGGCAGAGGCGGTCAACACTGCCTTTCATGCAATCAACCGTCTTTATCTTCATAAGATTTATAAGAAGACTACCTACGAGCTTCTCACCAGTAACAAACCTAAAGTTGATTGCTTTAGATTCTTTGGATGCAAATGCTTCATTCTTAACAAGAAAGTCAAGAGCTCGAAGTTTGCTCCTAGAGTGGACGAGGGTTTCTTGCTTGGTTATGCATCAAATGCGCATGGATATCATGTTTTCAACATTACCACCGGTCTTGTTGAAATAGCGATAGACGTGATGTTTGATGAATCTAATGGCTCGCAAGGGCATATTTCTAATGATATTGCAGGAAATGAAAAATCACCATGTGAGGCCATACAGAAGCTTGCAATAGGTGAAGTGAGGCCACAAGAAAAGAACGATGATGAAGGAACTTTTTGGATGACAAATGAGGTCATTGATGTGGGTGCAAGGGTGGTGGGTGATAAATCCTCCACCCAAGCAAACACATCAACCTCAAGTCATCAAATCCTTGAGGAAGTTCATCAACCACAAGAGTTGCCAACAATTGTGGAAGATGAACCTGAAGTAGTTGTTAGTGAAGTTCCTCTTGATCAAGAGGATGATGAAGGGCAAATTCAAAGACAACCATTAATGCCTCATCCTCGAGTTCACCATACCATCCAAAGAGATCATCCAGTGGATAACATTCTTGGTAGCATCAAAAGAGGGGTAACAACTAGATCCCGTTTAGCAATTTTTTGTGAATTTTACTCGTTTGTTTCCTCTCTTGAGCCACTTAAGGTTGAAGAAGCACTATGTGATCCGGATTGGATAATTACAATGCAAGAGGAGCTAAATAACTTTACTCGGAATGAATCTGGTCCATAGTGGAAAGACCTAAGCAAAATGTGATTGGAACCAAGTGGGTGTTCAGAAATAAGCAAGATGAACATGGTGTTTTTACAAGGAACAGAGCACTGTTGGTTGGTCAAGGTTTCACTCAAGTGGAGGGACTTGATTTTGGGGAAACCTATGCGCCAGTAGCAAGGTTAGAATCAATAAGAATATTAATTGCCAATGCTACTAATCATGATTTCAAGTTGTATCAAATGGACGTCAAGAGCGCATTTCTAAATGGGCCACTACATGAGCTGGTCTATGTGGAGCAACCGACGGGATTTGAAGATCCAAGGAAGCCAAACCAAGTTTTTCTCCTTCACAAAGCGCTCTTCGGGCTTAAACAAGCCCCTAGAGCTTGGTATGAATGTCTTAAAAATGTCCTACATAAAATGGTTTTGAAATAGGAAAAACTGACTCTACTTTATTTACTCGCAAAGTCGATAATGAATTATTTGTGTGCCAAATATATGTCAATGACATATATTTGGTAGTACTAATGAGAAATTTTGTGAAGAATTTAGTAAGGTAATGACGAACAGGTTTGAGATGTCTATGATGGGTGAGCTCAAGTTCTTTTTGGGATTTCAAGTCAAGCAGTTAAGGGAAGGAACTTTGTTGTGTCAAACCAAATACACTCAAGATATGCTGAAAAAGTTTGGTGGCAAAGGCAAAGCCCATCAAGACCCCTATGGCATCAAATGGGCATCTCGACCTAAATGAAGAAGGTAAACCAATAGATCAAAATCTCTGTAGATCAATGATAGGTTCACTACTCTACTTGTGTGCATCTAGGCCTGATATAATGTTAAGTGTGTGCATGTGTGCTCGTTTTCAAGCAAATCCAAAAGCATGTCATCTTGTAGCCGTTAAGAGAATCTTAAGATACTTAGTCCACACCCAAAACCTAGGATTATGGTACCCTAAAGGCTCCTTTTTCGATTTACTTGGCTATTCTGACTCAGATTATGCCGGTTGCAAAGTAGATCGGAAAAGAACTACTGACATATGCCAATTCCTTAGGCGATCCTTAGTGTCATGGAGTTCCAAGAAACAAAATTGTGTTGCACTTTCTACTGCAGAAGCTGAGTACATAGCTGCTGGTGCAAACCCTAAGAGATTTTGGTTGTGAGTTTAACAAAATTCCACTGTTGTGTGACAATAAGAGTGCCATTAAACTTGCAAATAATCCTGTGCAGCACTCTAGAACTAAACATATTGATATTAGATATCATTTCTTGACAGACCATGAAGCCAAAGGAGATATCGAATTATTCCATGTGAGCACCGAAAATCAACTAGCTGATATCTTCACTAAACCTCTTAATGAGACTAGGTTTTGCTTTCTAAGGAGTGAACTAAATATCTTGGATTCTCGAAACGTGTCTTAATAAATAATACTTAAATCATGATTGATTTGCATAAATTTGTTTTTGTGACACAAAATTACATTTAAAATCTTACTTTTATTGTCTAAAATTGTTAAAAATGGTCATTACATTAATCTTGTTTGTATACTTAGCCGTATTTGGCTCTTACTAAAACCTGGTTGAGTAAACCGGCTCAGCCACCCACTCAACCGGTTTCTCTCTAGTGAAAACCGGTTGAGCCGGTCCAAAAACCGGCTGAACCGCTTTTCTGGGGTCTCGGCGACTGCGCTGTCAGTCAGTTTGCAGACTGCGCTGTCAGCTAGTTAGAAGTATGTGTGTGTTAGTCCTCTTTTTTTCTGCAGCATTTACTGTGCGCGTTGCAGCAAAACTGGTTGAGTCGGTTTCCAGACTGGCTGAACTGGTTTTGGGCAGTCTGCCCTACCGCCGCCGCCCCCTTTTTCCTCTCCTTTCCCCTTTACTCTTTCTCTCTCTCCTCAGTTCTTCCCCAGCCGACGCCTTCTCTTCTCAGGTTCTCTCTCTCCCTCATCTCAAATCCCTCCAAAATCCACTCAAATCGCTCCAAAATCTTGGGAGAAAAGTTGTGGATTTGCTCCCCTCAAGCTCCTCCACATCTTCTCTTCTTCTTTTCGAGAATTTTGTGGAAGATTTCTCAGATCGAGGTAATTTTATCTCTTCCTATTTTTTGACTCGATCTATGCATTTCATGAATCTCTTGAGATTATCTTCAAGGAGGAGTTAGGTTTAGGTTTTTGATTCATACTTAATTAGTCCCCATTGTCGTGAACATAGTTTTCAACAAGAATCGGTGGGTATTGCTCATTGTAGTTAGACCGTTCATATGAACGGTTGAAATACATGCCCAATATTACACTTGACTCTCCTCAAATATGTTCTTTAAATTCCTTGAACATCAATATCTCTCTCGCCATGTGTATATTATTTGGTCTCAAGGATGGTTCGACGCCGGAATCCATCTGTCATTGAGTCTGACTCGGATGATAGTTCCCCTGAGATTCGTGAGGAGGTGCCCTCTTGGTCCAGATCCAAGCGTGGCCGAGGATCTGGAAATGTCATGATGGGTGGTGAGGCCTCTGGGTCTCAGGGAAGTCACGAGCATATGGCTAGAACCCCTTCTAGTCGCTCTCGTCCCGCGACTAATCCACAAGCATGGGAGTCTTCTAGTGATCATGAAGGCGGAAAAGATGATGTTATAGATCTTCCTTCCGATGCTGCTCCCATTGTTCGTGGGTTGGTTCTTCACAAGGCTCAAGCCCGGCGATCCCCCAATGAAGAAATCACAGACTTCAGTTCCAGCGGAGGGTCAGCTCTTCTTCATGATATGCGTTTTCAAAATCCCGCCCTTCGTGTGAGAGACATACGGATTGAAGGTAATCGTTTTTGGATTCTACTACATGTAGATTTCTATAATACGGTTATTCTTCCCAAGAAGCATCAACCCATTTTGCTTCAACGTTATATCAACTGGAGTGGGTGTGAAGGCATTGGGGATAGAGAGATGTTGTTAGCTCCGAGGGCCTATGAACAGAAGAATATGAAGAATATCATGACCTTCCATTTTGATTGGAACGATGAAATTATTGCTCAATTCTACTCCACCTTATGGATCAAGAATGCAAATGAGGAAAGTCATTACAACTTTCCTTACATGAACTTTTATATTGAAGGGAGTTGGTACAAGGTCAGCTATAGAAGATTTGCACATATATTGGGATTCTCTAATAATGATATAGCTGGAGATAAGGTCAAAATTCATGATTTTCGCCCTCCCACCAGAGCTAAGGCCAAAGATATCCATCTTTCTGAAAATGATGAGTACTGGAAGTCCACCAATATGCACAAGTTCTACAGATATCTCAACTCTCTATTCAGAATGACTCTCATTCCCAAGGTGAGAAATCAAATGAACATTCTGGGTGAAAGCAAGGTACTTCTCTCTTTCATGAAGCCCAACAGCAGAGAGAGATTGAATGTGTTTGATATGATCTGGCAAGAAATCATTCATGCCTCTTGCTCTCCACTCACAGGTTGTCTGCATGCCCCCTACATCATGAAGATGATTGAGGTTGTCATCCAAATCAGATATGAAAAGGGCACCAGACATCTTTCGTACACCCCTTTTTGGATTGATCCCAATAATTCGTAGGTAGGATGAAGAAGGCTCCTGCCAGCTCTCGTTAGCAGACCTCAGCTGGTTCCTCCCATCCTTCCCCTGGTCGTGGCTCTCCCACTCCACATGGTCGTGGTCGTGGTCGAGGTCGTGGTCGCGGCCTAGGGCCAGGTTGGCTCATGGGATTGCCGCCTTTTTCTCTATGTGCAGGGACATATCTACTGACGTGCATGAGCTAGCCAGGCGGCAGCGGGAGATGGATGACAATCTCCATCGCCAGTCAATCTCCATAGGAATTCCTTTTGCTCCCCGCTCGCGTGATGTGCCTCTTCATGCACCCCCTCCTGATATCAATGAATGGCACCAACAGGCTTATGGTGTTCCATTCATGTCTGCTGAAGATGAAGATGTTGAGGAATAATTCTTTGATGATAGAGATCAATTTGTCCTGCCTCCCCACTAGGGTGATTCGGGCCCCTCATCATCTTATCCTCCCCCCTAGGATCCTTCAGGTAGCACTCCTCCTCCTGCTAACCCCGGGGAGGAAAACTTTGTTGTTAATCTGGCATCTCGGTTCTTCAATCCCTCTCCATCTTGGTGATATGTGGCTGTGACTTCTATTTTTTGGTGCTCGCTACCAAAAAGGGGGAGAAGGGTTGTTGGGTTGGTAGCCCAAGGGGCTGAACTGCTGAACTATTTTATTTATGTAATGAACAATGATGGTCTGTAATAACTCTACATTTATCTATGCTTGTGATGATGGCCTAGGGCCATGGACTACATTATGCGATGATGATCGTTATTGTAATAGCTAGTTTTTTTATGCCATCACATATGTGTTATGCCATGCCATGATGAAATTATGAAAGTATGCCATTTGCATCATCATCTCTTATATAACATTGTTGCATCCCTCGAATAATTGTGAGATGTGTTGACTATTCACTCCCTCCAAATGTGTTGCATAATTGACATATCAAGTCAATTTGAATATTACAAAACACATGCACATATTTAGGGAGAGCCACACATACACAAGTATTCACAATCTCACTAGTCATTATATATATATACTCTAGTTTGTTTTGGCATCAATCACCAAAAAGGGGGAGATTGTAAGTGCAATCAACCCCGACTGAGGGTTTTGGTGATTAAATGACAAAAAAGCAGAGTTTCTAACAAGTTTGCTCCTAGTATGTATACAGTTATCCTAAAGATAGGAGGAGCACAGATTCCATATGTACACAAAAGGGAAAGCACAACGGATTAAAATTCTACATCATATGGCGTGCTTCAAGTGCTTGTGAACAACGACATTTTAAATTTTACAATTCTTGAATCATAGGAATCACCGTTCAATTAAGAGGGATCCGCAAAATTTGAGTAAGTTATTGCGATGAGCTCAGTCCAAACCTCTTCAAAATTCTCTAAGAAAACATTTGATTAGACCATGAATGTTCTTGGAAAAACTACTTTTATTTCCCACTCAGACTTCCCCAAGTTTCTGTTCAGATTTTGAAAACCAGCTGAACCAGTTTGAAAACCAGCTCAGCCAGTTTTTGAAGACCAGCTCAGCCAGTTTGAAAACCGGCTCAACCGGTTTTTGCACTGTTCACCTTTCTTTTTCTGCACTGCCAGTCTGCCATGTTAGAAAAGTAGTGCACAGCTTTTTGAAAAACCGGTTCAACCGGTTTTGGAGCCGGCTCAACTAGTTTTGAAACCGATCCACCTACAAGTTGAGCTAGTCCCTGAAACGAGAAACACTCTGGTGGAAACCGGCTCAACCGGTTTTAGGACCGGCTCAATCGGTTTTCAGTCAGAAAACCCCAACGGCCACTAGCTTTTGGGGGCTCCTTTATATACACCTTGCACTCTCTCTCTTCATTCATTTATGCCCCATCCATGATTTCTTGGCTGACCTACTCTCAAACAAGAGCATTCACTCCACTTCTCACACTCAAAATCGCATCTCCTTCAACTGATTGAAGGACCCTTGGTGTGAGGTGAAGTTTGTCTAACTTGCTAGTGATTTCATCTCTATTCTCTGTTTCTCTTCATCTCTTGAGCTCATCGCAAACTTGAATCTTATGCGGATTTGTTACTCTTGGAACCTTGTGTTCCTTGACGGATAGAGGTTGCTTGGGAGTCTCCAAAATTGTGGGCGACCCCAAGAAGTTTGTATCACCCGCTCATTGAGCTAAGTTAAGAAGAGATTGTCTTGACCTTGGTGGTCGGCTTGTGGAGGATTAAGATTGGAAAAGACTCGGCCCTTTGTGGGCTCCTCAACGAGGAGTAGGACACCTTTGTGGTGGTTGCCGAACCTCGGGTTAAATCGTGTGTTCTTGGTGTGTTCGTGAAAAGGGCTTTAATTGTTGGTCAGTTTAGATCTATCTATATTGTGTGCAAATTTTGTGGAACCGGTCGACATCGATTTGTCACCCATTCGAGTGGATTTTCTCTAGGGCAAGTCTTAAGAAAGAATCTCTCATTACTTCATGATATTTGTTTAACTGTTTATCTAATCTAAGTTGAGCAGGTTCAAACTTGTTCAGTTGTGAATAATACCAGCTGAACCAGTTTGCACCAGTGCAACTTGAAATTTGACATTATCTCGAAGTTTTTGGTGAGAAATTTCAGGTGTAGCCTATTCACCCCCCCCTCTAGGCTTTGGTTTGTGTTGACATCAATCACCAAAAAGGGGGAGATTGAAAGGGAAATAGGGTCAAACCTTTTCCATATGAATTTTGGTGGTTGAATTGCCCAACACAAATTATTAGACTAACTAGTTTGCTCTAGATTATGAGATCTACAGGTGCCAAAGGTTCACAACAAACCAATACAAGTCAAAAGAAAGGGTTCAAAAATAAGGAGCAAATTATACCAAAGGCAGCCCTGGTCTAGCGCACCGGACAGTATCCGGTGCACCAGGGAACCCAACTCTGAACTTGCCAGTCTCGGGAATTTGGGAGGCCGCTCTGCTATAATTCACTGGACTGTCCGGTGTGCCAACGGAGCAACGGCTAGTTCGCGCCAACGGTCATCTGCAGAAGGCATTAAATGCGCTACAGTGCGCGCCTGCGTGTGCAGAAGTCAGAGCAGGCGCCAGAAGGCGCACCGGACAGTCTACAGGACCTGTCCGGTGGCCCCACAAGTCAGAGCTCCAACGGTCGAACCCTAACGGTTGGGTGACGTGGTTGGCGCACCAGACAGTGTCCAGTGGCGCACCGAACTGTCCGGTGCGCCCGTCGACAGAAGCCATCCCCAACGGCCATTTTGGTGGTTAGGGCTATAAATACCCCCAACCACCCCACATTCATTGCATCCAAGTTTTTCAGCCTTCACACCTCATACAAGAGCTATAGTATTCAATACAAGACACAAACAAAGAGATCGAATCCTCTCCCAAGTCCGGAATCACTCCAAACAAATTAGTGACTAGAGAGAGAGACATTTGTGTTCTTTTAAGCTCTTGCGCTTGGATTGCTTTTCTTCTTCCTCATTCTTGTTTCAATAACACTTGTAATCAAAACAAGAGACACCAATTGTGTGGTGGTCCTTGTAGTGGACTTAGTGTCCCATTTGATTGAGAAGAGAAGCTCACTCGGTCTAAGTGACCGTTTGAGAGAGGGAAAGGGTTGAAAGAGACCCGGTCTTTGTGACCACCTCAACGGGGAGTAGGTTCGCAAGAACCGAACCTCGGTAAAACAAATCATCGTGCCATCCTTTCTTATTTGCTTGTGATTTGGTTTCGCCCTCTCTTTCGGACTCGTCTATATTTCTAACGCTAACCCTGGCTTGTAGTTGTGCTTAAGTTTGTAATTTTCATATTCTGCCTATTTACCCCCTCTCTAGGCGACTTTCAATTGGTATCGGAGCCCGGTGCTTCATTAGAGCCTAACCGCTCGAAGTGATGTCGGGAGATCACGCCAAGAAAGAGATGGTGACCGGCGAGAAGCCCGTTACAAGCCACGAGAAGGCTCCATCGGGAGAGTCCCGCAACAAGGGGAAGGAGAAGGACTCCCCTTCACACAAGTCGCATCGGAGTGGCGAAAAGAAAAAGAAGATGAGGAAGGTGGTCTACTACGAGACCGACTCTTCGTCGCCATCCACCTCCGGCTCTGACGCACCGTCCGTAACTTCTAAGCGTCATGAGCGCAAGAAGTTCAGTAAGATTCTCCTACACTACCCTCGCATTTCTAAACATACTCCGTTACATTCTGTTCCATTAGGCAAACCACCGGTTTTTGACGGTGAAGATTATAACATGTGGAGTGATAAAATGAGACATCACCTAACCTCACTCCACACTAGTATTTGGAACGTTGTTGAGTTTGGTGTACAGGTATCATCCGTAGGGGATGAGGACTATGATTCGGACGAAGTTGCCCAAATCCGGCACTTCAACTCACAAGCCACCACAATACTCCTCGCCTCTCTAAGTCGAGAGGAGTATAACAAGGTGCAAGATTTGAAGAGCGCCAAGGAGATTTGGGACGTACTCAAAACAGCGCACGAAGGAGACAAAGTGACAAAGATCACCAAGAGGGAAACGATCGAGGGGGAGCTCGGTCGCTTCATGCTCAACCAAGGAGAAGACCCGCATGCCATGTACAACCGGCTAAAAACCTTGGTGAACCAAGTGCGCAACCTCGGGAGTACCAAGTGGGATGACCATGAAATGGTCAAGGTTATTCTTAGATCACTCGTATTTCTTAACCCCACTCAAGTTCAATTAATTCGTGGTGATCCAATATATAAACTAATGTCTCCCGAGGAAGTGATAGGTAAATTTGTGAGCTTTGAACTAATGATCAAAGGCTCCAAAAATATCATCGAGCAAGGCGCATCCTCCTCCGTACCCGAAGCACAACCCATTGCATTCAAAGCAACGGAGGAGAAGAAAGAAGATTCTACTCCAAGTAGAATCCCCATCGACGCCTCCAAGCTCGACAATGAGGAAATGGCGCTCATCATCAAGAGCTTTCGCCAAATCCTCAAACAAAGGAAGGGGAAAGATTACAAGCCCCGTTCCAAGAAAGTGTGCTACAAATGTGGTAAGCCCGGTCATTTCATTGCTAAATGTCCAATATCTAGTGATAGTGATAGGGGCGACAACAAGAAGGGAAAGAGGAGAGAAAAGAAGAAGTACTA
This sequence comes from Zea luxurians, assembly GCA_029449295.1. Lineage (NCBI taxonomy): Eukaryota > Viridiplantae > Streptophyta > Magnoliopsida > Poales > Poaceae > Zea > Zea luxurians. The sequence continues at coordinate 2,095,693 of JAOPSE010000140.1, read as the reverse complement.
CAAGAAGAAGGGCGGCGATGCCCATGTTTGCCGAGTGTGGGACTCCGACGAGAGCTCCACCGACTCCTCCTCCGACGAGGACGCCGCCAACATCGCCGTCAACAAAGGGTTCCTCTTCCCCAACGTCGGCCACAAATGCCTCATGGCAAAGGATGGCAAAAAGAAGAAGGTAAAATCAAAATCCTCAACTAAATATGCAACATCTAGCGATGAGGCTAATTCTAGTGATGATGAGGATGATTTGTTTACTCTCTTTGCCAACTTAAACATGCAACAAAAGGAAAAATTAAATGAATTGATTAGCGCTATTCATGAGAAGGATGAACTCTTGGATAGCCAACAGGATTTCCTAATTAAAGAAAACAAAAAGCATGTTAAAGTTAAAAATACTTATGCTCAGGAAGTTGAGAAAAATGAAAAATTAACTAGTGAGCTAAGTACGTACTTGCCATGACATAGTTTCCAACCTTAGAAATGAAAATGCAAAATTAATTGCTAAGGTTGAAAAGTTTGATGTTTGTGATGATTCAATTGTTAGTCTTAGAAATGATAATGCCAATTTAATTGCTAAGATTGATCAATTGAATACCTCTCTTGCTAGCCTTAGAAATGAGAATGAAAAATTGATTGCTAAGGCTAATGAACTAGATGTTTGCAACATTTCTATTTCCAATCTTAGAGATGAGAATGACATTTTATATGCTAAGATTGTTGAGTTAAATGATTGCAAACCTTCTACATCTACCGTTGAACATGTTTCTATTTGCACTAGATGTAGAGATGTTAATGTAGATGCTATTCATGATCACATTGCTTTAATTAAACAACAAAACGATCACATAGCTACATTAACTGCTAAAATCAATAAGCATGACTTAGAAAATGAGAAATTTAAATTTGTTAGAAGCATGCTCTATAGTGGGAGACGCCCTGGTATTAAGGATGGCATTGGCTTCCAACAGGGAGACAATGTCAAGCTTAATGCCCCGCCTAAAAGATTGTCTAATTTTGTTAAGGGCAAGGCTCCCATGGTTCAGGATAACGAGGGTTACATTTTATACCCTGCCGGTTATCCTGAACACAAAATTAGGAGAATTCATTCACTCTAGGAAGTCTCACTCTGGCCCTAATCATGCTTTTATGTATAAGAGTGAGGCATCTAGTTCTAGGAAATCAACCCATGCTAAATTGCCTAAGAAGAAAACTCCTAAAGCATCAAATGATCATAATGTTTCATTCAAAACTTTTGATGCTTCTTATGTGCTAACTAACAAATTAGGCAAGGTAGTTGCCAAGTATATTGGGGGCAAACACAAGGGATCAAAAACTTATGTTTGGGTACCCAAAGTTCCTGTATCTAATGTCAAAGGACCCAAAACTGTTTGGGTACCTAAAATCAAGAACTAAAATTGTTTTGTAGGTTTATGCATCCGGGGGCTCAAGTTGGATCATCGACAGCGGGTGCACAAACCATATGACTGGGGAGAAAAGAATGTTCTCCTCCTACGAGAAAAACCAAGATCCCCAACGAGCTATCACATTCGGGGATGGAAATCAAGGTTTGGTCAAAGGATTGGGTAAAATTGCTATATCACCTGACCATTCTATTTCTAATGTTTTCTTGTAGATTCTTTAGATTACAACTTGCTTTCTGTTTCTCAATTATGTAAAATGGGCTACAACTGTCTTTTTACGGATACAGGTGTTACTGTCTTTAGAAGAAGTGATGATTCAGTAGCTTTTAAGGGAGTATTAGAGGGTCAGCTATACTTAGTTGATTTCAATAGAGCTGAACTCGATACTTGCTTAATTGCTAAGACTAACATGGGTTGGCTCTGGCACCGCCGACTAGCCCATGTTGGGATGAAGAATCTTCACAAACTTCTAAAGGGAGAGCACATTTTGGGACTAACAAATGTGCACTTTGAGAAAGACAGGATTTGTAGCGCATGTCAAGCAGGGAAGCAAGTTGGTGTTCATCATCCACATAAGAACATCATGACGACTGACAGGCCACTGGAGCTCCTCCACATGGACCTATTCGGCCCGATAACTTACATAAGCATCAGCGGGAGTAAGTACTATCTAGTTATTGTGGATGATTATTCTCGCTTCACTTGGGTATTCTTCTTACAGGAAAAATCTCAAACCCAAGAGACTTTGAAAGGATTCTTGAGACGGGCTCAAAATGAGTTCGGCTTGAGGATCAAGAAAATAAGAAGCGACAATGGGACGGAGTTCAAGAACTCACAAATAGAAGTCTTTCTTGAGGAGGAGGGCATCAAGCATGAGTTCTCTTCTCCCTACATGCCACAACAAAATGGTGTAGTGGACATGGCAAGGACCATGCTTGATGAGTACAAGACTTCGGATCGGTTTTGGGCCGAGGCGGTCAACACTGCTTGCTATGCCATCAACCGGTTGTATCTACACCGAATCCTCAAGAAGACATCATACGAACTCCTCACCGGTAAAAATCCCAATGTTTCATATTTTAGAGTCTTTGGTAGCAAATGCTTTATTCTTGTTAAAAGATATACTCACAAAGTTTGGAATGAAGGATGCCAAGCCCATCAAGACACCCATGGGAACCAATGGGCATCTCGACCTCAACACGGGAGGTAAATCCGTAGATCAAAAGGTATACCGGTCGATGATAGGTTCTTTACTCTATTTATGTGCATCTCGACCGGACATTATGCTTTTCGTATGCATGTGTGCAAGGTTCCAAGTCGACCCTAAGGAAGTTCACCTTAGGGCCATGAAGCGAATCTTGAGATATTTAGTTCAAACACCCAAGTTTAGTCTTTGGTACCCCAAGGGATCCTCATTTGATTTATTAGGATATTCTGATGCTGATTGGGCAGGGTGTAAGATTAATAGGAAGAGCACATCAGAGACTTGTCAGTTTCTGGGAAGATCCCTGGTGTCTTGGGCTTCAAAGAAACAAAACTCAGTAGCTCTTTCTACCGCCGAAGCCGAGTACATTGCCGCAGGTCATTGTTGCGCGCAATTGCTTTGGATGAGGCTCTCCTATGTGACAATGAGAGTGCAATCCGCATGGCGGATAATCCCGTTGAACACAGCCACACTAAGCACATAGCCATTCGGTATCACTTTCTGAGAGATCACCAACAAAAGGGGGATATCGAGATAGCCTATATAAACACCAAAGATCAATTGGTCGATATCTTTACCAAGCCTTTAGATGAGCAATCCTTTACTAAACTTAGGAATGAGCTAAATATTCTTGATTCTAGGAATTTTGATTGATTCTTTGCACACATAGATCATTTACATACCTTTGATCACATCTCTTTTATGTCTATGACTAATGTGTTTTCAAGTATTTTATTATGCTTAGTCATAGATATTGAAAGGGAAATGGAGTAATCGGTAAAGAAGGCGCTTCCACTCAACTCCAATTGTATTTGCCGGTACTCTGCATCGTTCTCCACTTTGGTATAATCTTCACTCATATTTTTGTGTTTGCCAAAGGAGGAGAAAGTTTGAAAAAGGGCTTATATTTCACTCACAAGTATCCGTTTTTGGCGATTCATGCCAAAGGGGGAGAAAGTATGAGCCCAAAGCAAAAGGACCGCACCACCACCGAATTTTAAAAATGAAGTTTTTCAAATTGATATCTTATTGTGTTCAAAAGGGGGAGAAAGTAGTATCTTCAAAACTTGCAAAACCCTCTTGAACACTAAGAGGAGAATTTTATTTAGGGGGAGTTTTGTTTTACTCAAAGGAAAAGCATTTGAGAGAAGGGGAGAAAATTTCAAATCTTGAAAATGCTTTCTTCAATCTTATTCATATACCTTTGACTATTTGCAAAATGATTTTGAAAAGATTTTTACAAAGGATTTGCAAAAACAAAACCCGTGGTGCAAATGAGGTCCAAAATTTTAAATAAGAAGAAAAACCATCCATGCATATCTATTGAAATAAGTATATTGGTTTCAATTCCAAGCAACCTTTGCACTTACATTATGCAAACTATTTCAATTCTGCACTTCTTTATTTGCTTTGGTTTGTGTTGACATCAATCACCAAAAAGGGGGAGATTGAAAGGGAAATAGGGTCAAACCTTTTCCATATGAATTTTGGTGGTTGAATTGCCCAACACAAATTATTGGACTAACTAGTTTGCTCTAGATTATGAGCTCTACAGGTGCCAAAGGTTCACAACAAACCAATACAAGTCAAAAGAAAGGGTTCAAAAATAAGGAGCAAATTATACCGAAGGCAGCCCTGGTCTGGCACACCGGACTGTCCGGTGTGCCACCGGACAGTGTCCGGTGCACCAGGGAACCCAACTCTGAACTTGCCAGTCTCGGGAATTTAGAAGGCCGCTCCGCTATAATTCACCGAACTGTCCGGTGTAACACCGGACTGTCCGGTGTGCTAGCGGAGCAACGGCTACTTCGCGCCAACGGTCGTCTGCAGAAGGCATTAAATGTGCTACAGTGCGTGCCTACGCGCGCAGAAGTCAGAGCAGGTGCCAGAAGGCGCACCGGACAGTCTACAGGACCTGTCCGGTGCACCACCGGACTGTCCGGTGGCCCCACAAGTCAGAGCTCCAACGGTCGAACCCTAATGGTTGGGTGACGTGGCTGGCGCACCGGACAGTGTCCGGTAGCGCACCGGACTGTCCGGTGCGCCCGTCGACAGAAGCCATCCCCAACGGCCATTTTGGTGGTTGGGGCTATAAATACCCCAACCACCCCACATTCATTGCATCCAAGTTTTTTAGCCTTCACACCTCATACAAGAGCTATAGCATTCAATACAAGACACAAACAAAGAGATCGAATCCTCTCCCAAGTCCGGAATCACTCCAAACAAATTAGTGACTAGAGAGAGAGACATTTGTGTTCTTTTGAGCTCTTGCGCTTGGATTGCTTTTCTTCCTCATTCTTGTTTCAATAACACTTGTAATCAAAACAAGAGACACCAATTGTGTGGTGGTCCTTGTAGTGGACTTAGTGTCCCATTTGATTGAGAAGAGAAGCTCACTCGGTCTAAGTGACCGTTTGAGAGAGGGAAAGGGTTGAAAGAGACCCGGTCTTTGTGACCACCTCAACGGGGAATAGGTTCGCAAGAACCGAACCTCAGTAAAACAAATCACCGTGCCATCCTTTCTTATTTGCTTGTGATTTGGTTTCGCCTCTCTTTCGGACTCGTCTATATTTCTAACGCTAACCCCGGCTTGTAGTTGTGCTTAAGTTTGTAATTTTCAGATTCCGCCTATTCACCCCCCCTCTAGGCGACTTTCAGCTACTTTCAATTCCAGATCCTTAACTGCCATATCATAATTCTAGGCTTCACCATTTGCCATCTTCCCTATAGCCAAGGGACATTTATGCATCTCTAGCCCCAACCTGTTCACCATGGCCTTGCTGATGAAATTAGTTGAACTCCCAGAGTTCACCAAAATCAACATGATCTGATTCTGAATAAGAGCTCAAACTCCCACACATGTTTTAGTAATTGTGCCACTAACATCATTCATGGATAAGTGGTAAACCTCCTCTTCCAACTGTTTTGCTTGTTCAATTTACTTTAGCGTTTGATCAGATAATGGCATGGGCAGATCTTAAGTCGATAATGCATTTAACTGCATTTGTAACCTCTTCAGACATTTCCCTTGATGGCCCGGCTCAATCTTCTCCCCACAAGTGAAACAAAGGCCATTTTGCCTATGATACTCTTTAACCAGACGCTCCTTAGACATCTCCCCTATTATTGTGGTTGCCGTGTTGTTAGTTCTCGGCACCCCATTACCCAGCCGATTCTGCCCCACAAATCTTAGAGGCTTCTGTCTCTGTTTCTCCAACACCATCTTTTGAATTTTGGCCTAATGAGCAGCTCGATCAACTATGGTGGGTAAATTTGACAAACTGAATTCTGAATCTGCTGTTTCAAACTCATGATGAATTGGTTAACAAACAAGGTTTCATCCAACTTGTGATTATGCACCAAAGTGGCATGTCGCTCTTCATCAAACTCCTTCGGATACTCCTCAACTGATCCCCTTTGATAGAAATTCAGTAAGTTTCCATTGCCTAGGAATACTCCTCGATGCCAAATTTCCGCATCACTGCATGTTCAAAATCTCTACATGAACCCAAACCATTCTGTAGTTTGAATATTTTAAACACGTAAACTGTGTTTCCGTCCATATAGATTGATGCAATAGTCACCCAAACCTCCTTGCCCATCTGCTCTAGATGCTATGCCATGCACACTCGATCTTTCACCACATTCTAAGCCATAGTGGTAGCGAACCTCGCCTGGACGAGAAGCTGCTGTTGTACTTCTTCCACCTCAACAAAATTCTCCATCAATTGATCTAACTTTACCATCATACACTCCCATCGATCGACTTCCTCCTTCTCGTGGTTTGCCATCTCTAGGATGAATCGGGTTTGCACCAATGCCTTGGGAACATGTGTTGTGGTGGACACACTATTGAGGATCACCAAATCCGATACTAGTTGTGATACCCTTGGCTGCCAACAAGGTGAGCTCATCGGGACGTGAGCGCGTGTCGTCCTGGATCGCAAGCAAGACACAAATACTATAAGTAGTTTCTTCTTATTTCTTACCTCAATCTATTCAACGATTACATCCTTTATACTCTAATTATGGGTTGGATAACTCCTAGGCTCAACAATACTCGAGGTCATTAACGACCCATACACCCACAGGCCAACATGGCAGTCACTCCACATCTCTGTCTACTAGCACTATTGACCACTCGACACACTACCAGCATGAGTTTCTGCATGATCTTCAGACTTCAGTCGTCACACTCCACCTTGCCACCCTTTTTCTCAGTGTCTTTGTCACCCTAAACGTCAGTGTGTTTATTTGTTTTTAGTTTTTGAAAAAATTATACATCCACAAGAACTTTGGGTAGGGTATGAATTGCGCACAGGATATGCGTAAGGAATACTTGGATATAGGCCTCCATGCCAGGTTCAAAGTCTGCTGAACCCAATAAGCCTTGGACCTCTTTCAGATAGGCGTAGCTCATTTCGTAAGTTAGCTTATTTGGTTTATGCATTCAGTTTGTTAGCATAATTTAGATCGAGCCAACAATTAATGTCCGAGCTCGGATCTATGGAAGGCACACACATGAGAGAATTGCTCCAGATAACCTATGATCATGGCCGAGCTTGCACAATGTGTGGCTTGGGGATGGACATGTTGTAGAGCACCACGTGCGCCCTTTTTAGCGGCGTCAGTTAGTCGCATGCATTGTTTCCATTTCAATAAAGAGAAGAGAGAACGAGAAAAGCTGCAAGTCATTGCAACACCAAAATTGTGATTCCTGTGTTCCTGAGTATGTGAGTGTGTGTTCTTGCGGGTTGTCATCTTCGTCTTCGGCATTGAGTTCTCCTTGGTGAGAGAGACATTTGGCATCAGAGCCGAGTGTTGAGCTCGAGTGCGATGTCTCTCCCACTGGAGCGCTCTCGAACACCCCAACCCCACGGACGATCTCCGCCTCAATGACAACACAATTGGGATGTCGTCGTTGAATGCGTCGTCATAGCGGCTAGACATCGAACTATCCAATGCTAAAGAATTCCAACTACAACGACTGGTCACTACTAATGAATATTAAGCTAGAGGTCAGGTTCCTCTAGAACGCCATTGATCCCAGTGACGTCGAGCTTCACGTCCACCACATGGCACTGGACGCAATCTACATTGTTGTGTCGCCGAAGATGGTGGCGTTGGTCACCACCAAGCCATTCACAAGAACAGCGTGGGAAGGGATTCATACCATGTGCATGGGAGATGGCTAGGTGAGGAAGACAAGTGCACAATGGGTATGACGACAGTATGAAGAGTTGACGTTAAAGGATGGCGAGGGGCGAGGACTTTGCCCTACGTCTCACTGGCATTGTGAGCTAATATCCATCCTCGACGACCGAGAGACCCTGCGAAGGATGTTGAGAAGTACCTCCGCATCACACATAGCAGGTACAAACAACTTGTTATCTCCATGGAAATGTTTTGAATCAAATGTGTGATGGACATTATATATATATTCATCTTTTGGTTCAAATCTTGTGTGATTGGTTGATTGAGGGGTTATAATTCCTTATGGCTAACACATAGCAGTCCTAATTCACCCCCTCTTAGGCGTCCATGTTCCTTTCATTTATGTGATGTTGTCTACTCACAAACTTTGTAGTGTGGTTAACTAACAATATCTATGATGTGGCTATGTTGTCATATTCTCTATGGATATAACTTTTGAACTTATGTCTTGTACTCATGTGAGGATATGAGGTATAACTTACTATTTGTGAGTGTGATGAATTCATAACTTGTAGTTTATTTGTGCAATGGCTCTTTGGAAGCCTTAAGGAGCTCGAATAACTTCAGAACCTCAAGCGTAGGTGGCTCCTTAGAATTAGGGGATCGAGGTCGATTCTCATAATTGTCAGGTAGAAGCTTATGTCGTACATCCTCAAGCATCTCTTCCATCCTATTGTAGTCCCCCTCTTCATCTAACTGAACTTTTGATAATTATGACAAGTTAGTTCCTCACCATGGTGCAGCCACATATCATTGCTAGGCATGAAGCCATTCCTACAACGATTTACTGACATAGTCCTCCTCTCATGGTAATAAATTTTTCGACACTTGCTACAAGGGCATCTAACATAGGTACCGGTCTCCAATCTACCAAAACCATGGTCGAGAAATTTGTTAGTCTTCGCAACCCACTCACTAAATAGAGGGTGTATTTGGTTGGACTGTGGCTGTGAAAAAGCTACTATGGGGTGTGAGCTGTGAAAAAGTTGTGGCTGAGAGTTATAAAAAGCTAAAACTATTTGGTGGAAGCTGCTAAAAGTTCTTCCATATATATTTACACAGTTCCATTCAAAATCCGCTAAAAGCAGGTCTAGAGGTACTTTCAATTTATCACTGCAAGAAAGCGGACTTTCGAAAAAAGTTGTTTTCTAGTTCGAACCATTTGGTTTGACTTTTAGCTTTTAGGGGGTAAAAGACAAACCAAACACACTTAGAGCCCCTTTCTTCCTTCAACCTTTATGCATCCATCGATGATCCTTAGCCATGCTAGAGGCAAAACATTATATTAGGTGAGTCATACATGAACCATTTGTTATTTGAAGAAATCATGCCCCTACATGGCTACATCTGTAGGAAAGGATAGGTCATAAGAGTGACCTACTAAGCACGGATTTATGATAAGCCATTAGCCCAAAAATATTTCAGTAGGATAACCCCGTTATTATCTATTTGTAAGCCTGATAATGGTACAACGGAGAACAACGGGTTTATGCTACTTGAATTTAATTTGGGCTCATGGCTTGTCATAAATACATGATCTGGAGGTTAGTCTGATGTTGTCTAAAAATGAGAATAATTTCGGACCAACACATCTCACATGCGTCACATGTGAGTAATGTCGGTCCGAAACGCGTGACACATATGTTCGTTTCTTAACCCTAACACTATAATATATTCACGCTAGAATTATGATAAAGGTAACATTAATGTCATGCTATAATTATAATAAAGCTAGAATTGCAAGTGTCATAGTAAATAATTCGACTAATAATTAACTAACATTTATATTTCCAACACCTTATTAAGTCACCATCGCAACTAACATTTAATTTTAACGGGTAGGTCTGACAGCCGTCGGAAAACTATTTCTTAGTCTGACATCAAAGTTAGATTGTTTCCAACGGCTCTCAGAAGCCATTGAAAATAACGCTATGTCTCACGGTCTCCTTGTCGAGCCGTCGGAAATTATATAGACCTTTGGAATTTCACGTGTTTCTTGTAGTGATATGTACCATTGATGAAGAGGAGTTGAACCAATCTAACCTGTTTAGAAATGCCTAGGCTCTCCTGAGCACAATGGAAACTTTCAGCATTTGCTCTATTAACGAGACCCTAGCAAAAATCTAGTAGCCATTGTGTTTGAGTTGGTATGGCTTCCGAACAGATAAGTCCTCCCTATTTTTTTTTCCAAATTCAAATAAGTCCTCCCTACAGACCTCAGCAACCAGACTTTTTCCGAACTAAATTGAATTGTTCTTTTCTTATTACCACATCCATTGACTAATAATAAGTAGATCACAATAAATGCAAACGTTAGTTGTGTAACTTGCTAACACGACTTTCAAATATATATGACTTGTCAAGAAAAAGATTTAGTATTTGGCTACCAGAATATATATATATATATATATATATATATATATATAAGCTATACCATATAATAATCATTATCTGCTTTTATAGGAAAACCATAATATTTTTTAATAAAGGAAAAGTAATATTTCCATTCCTGACTCTTAGTTTTTCACGTGCCATTGTTCTAGTATTTCCAAAAAAAAAAACTAATGCATATCATAAGCGACGCATATGCACGAGAAATCGGCAACTTCAGAGCGAGCAGCTGAAAAATCCAACTTGGGAAAGACCCGTGCCGGGGTTCCATAGTCAGAATTAATGCAATGGAGAGAGACTTTATTAATCCTTTCACAAAGGGCTATATATGTACTACGTGATGAGAGCATGGTGATGTCTTTCAGATTGGAGCTGGACGTACTGAACATGCCTACAATGCCATGCACACAGGTCTAATGGAATCATCAGGCTGCTGGATTCCTGCCAAAAAGTGCAAATTGAAGGCTTACACACAGCATGTTAATTTGAGACAGTGGATATTAACTATTATATTCTTCTAGATGACAATGAACGTGACAGGTCACGCCATGTTTTACCAAGCAAGCTGGCCCAACATGTGGTCCTAGTAGCAGAGAAATAAACGACACTAGTGTATATAATAGCCATGTCCGGCCCCCAGTGTTTGAGTTGGTATACACAGTGCCTGCAGGCCTATATGCATGTGGCCAAGGCCAACCAAGAAGACCTTTTCCTTACCCAAATCGGACCGTTCTTCACTTACCACTTTTGATCATCGTGTTTATTTTTCTATAACGCCTTGCCGATTGGTCGCCCCCTATTTACTTCCCGTACGTCCCCAGCTATAATTAATTAAATGGTCAGCATTTCGAAGCTGGTAAGAGCTAGCTTCTCTAAGAATTTTCAAAACCCACGCTCGCAATCTTTATTTTATTGTCAATGTTGAATAAACCTCTCTCCAACAACACTCTTTATGTCAACTCTCGTTTATTTCGCACAAGGAAAAATTGATCAAATCTCGTGGAAAGATACACAGGCAATTAATTTGGAGGTGTGGAGGACATAGGAAATTGTTTTTTTTTTTGGTAAAAAGTATAGAGTTGTTTTTTTGTATGCAAATACATAAGAGAGACAAAGGAATTATAAAAGTAGCGAGCTGGGATGTCTTTAAAACAGTTTGAGATCTATGATACGAAACAGTTTTCTTGTTTCTAGAAGTAAGACATTAAAAATAATTGGGAAAAACCAACAAATATGTTCCTAGGGTCTGTTTGGTTAAAATATGGCTGTAAGAAAAAAAATAGTATACACGGAGCTGTTAAAAAAACTGATGTGGGGTAGGAGCTATAAGAAAGCTAAAATTAATTTGGTGAAAGCCCACTAAAAGTTCTTTTATATATATTTCAAAGTTTTTTTCATTCGAAATACTACCGGAATTTGGCTCTTTGCCGAGTGCCAAATATTTTGCCGATTGTTTTTTTCGGGCACTCGACAAAGAAGCTCTTTGCTGGACGAAAAAAAAACCCTCGGTAAAAAAACCCTAGGCAAAGACAATTTATAAATCACATTTTAAAGCAGTAAATTAATTCAAATGAAAAAGTTTTTAACTTATCATGATGTACAATTTATATTTTGAACATTTCTTCAGATGACAAAATAAAAATAAATTTATTCATAAAACTTATATCTCTCTCGTAGTTTATGAAACTACGAGAGAGATGTGTAATATTTGTGCATATTGTTAGAACCCATCATGTGAGTTGAACAAATGACCAAACAACCAAAATAAACTTTGTAGATCTTGAGAAGTTATAGAATTTTGTAGTTAGCAACCTTTTCATTTGAAGTCATATTGTCAACGAAAACTACGTCTGAATTAAAAAATAAAAAATTTGAATTTTGATAACGACCTCGAAAGAAAAAAAACCACCAACATGAAAGTTGTAGGTATTGAAGAGTTATGAAATTTTGTAGCTGACAATGTTTTGGTTTGAAATCATCTTGTCATGCAAAACTATGTTTCAATTTTAAAATTTGAATTTTCCAAACTACCTCGGATGGAAAAACCACCAAAATAAAAGTTGTAGATCTTGAAATGTAATGAATCTTTGTAATTGACAATTTTTTGATTTGAAATCATCTTATCATTGAAAAATTTGTGTGAAGTTTTCAAATTTGAAATTCAAATTTTGTAAACGGCCTCGGATGTAGAAACTATCAAAATATAACTTGAAGATCTCAAAAAGTTATGCAACTTTATAGTTGGTCACATTTTCAAATGATTTCATTTAGTGCCTGTCGGGGACCATAATTAGGGGTACCCTCAAGGCTCCTAATTCTCAGCTGGTAACCCCCATCAGCATAAAGCTGCAAAGGCCTGATGGGTGCGATTAAGTCAGGGATCAGTCCATTCAAGGGACTCGATCATGCCTCGCCCGAGCCTAGCCTCGGACCAGGGCAACCGACCCCGGAGGATTTCCGTCTCGCCCGAGGCCCCCCTTCAGCGGCGAACATATTCCCGGCTCGCCCGAGGCCCTGCCTTCGCTAAGAAGCAACCCCGACAAAATCGCCGCACCGACCGACCAAGTCGCAGGAGCATTTAATGCAAAGGTGGCCTGACACCTTTATCCTGACGCGCGTCCCCCAGTCAGCAGAGCCGAAGTGACCGCCGTCACTTCACCGCTCCACTGACCGGTCTGACAGAAGGACAGCGCCGCCTGCGCCACTCCGACTGCGGTGCCACTTGACAGAGTGAGACTGACAGACAGTCAGGCCCGGCCAAAGGCACCATAGGAAGCTCCGCTCCGCCCGACCCAGGGCTCGGACTCGGGCTAAGTCCCGGAAGACGGCGAACTCCGCCCGACCCAGGGCTCGGACTCGGGCTAAGTCCCGGAAGACGACGACCTCCGCCTCGCCCGACCCAGGGCTCGGACTCGGGCTAAGTCCCAGAAGATGACGATCTCCGCCTCGCCCGACCCAGGGCTCGGACTTGGGCTCGGCCCCAGAAGACGACGAACTCCGCTTCGCCCGACCCCAGGGTTCGGACTCCGCCCCGGCACCAGCCGGCGATCTCCGCCTCGCCCGAACCTGGGGCTCGGACCCGACCTCGGCCACGGAAGGCAGACTCCACCTCGGCTTCGGAGGAGCTTCCACATCGCCCAACCTAGGGCGTAGACCAGCCACGTCAACAGGAGGCGCCATCATCACCCTACCCCGAGCTGACTCGGGCCGCAGGGAACAAGACCGGCGTCCCATCTGGCTCGCTCCGCCAGATAGGCAATGATGGCGCCCTGCATACTCTGTGACGACGGCGGCTCTCAGCCCCCTTACGGAAGCAAGAGGACGTCAGCAAGGATTCAACCGCTCCGACAGCTGTCCCTCCGCTAGGCTCCATCGCTCCTCCGACGGCCACGACATCACACCAGCTGGGTGCCAAAATCTCTCCGGCTGCCACAACGGTATGTACTTATGGCGCTAGCTCTCCTCCGCTAGACACGTAGCACTCTGCTACACCCCCCATTGTACACCTGGATCCTCTCCTTGCACCTATAAAAGGAAGGACCAGGGCCCTCTTAGAGAGGGTTGGCCGCGCGGGGACGAGGACGAGACACGCGCTCGCTCGGAGCCGCTCGCTCCCTCTCCCGCGTGGACGCTTGTAACCCCCTACTGCAAGCGCACCCGACCTGGGCGCGGGACGAACACGAAGGCCGCGGGATTCCCACCTCTCTCACGCCGGTCTCCGACCGCCTCGCTCTCCCCCCCTCGCGCTCGACCCATCTGGGTTGGGGCACGCGGCGACATTCACTCGTCGGCTCAGGGACCCCCGATCTCGGAACGCCGACAGTGACTTAAATAATCAATTTACTCTCGGTTGGTTATAGTACATGACGAATGAAAATGTAATATAGATATAATGATGTAGTAGTGTAGTGGTAGAGGAGGGCATGCGCGAAAGAGAGGTTGCGAGTTTGAATATCACCATTTATAAAACATGTAAATTTGATTCAAAATAATAGTGAAAAATGATTAGGGCGATGGGTATGATAATAGGTAGTGGTTGGAGAGTTGTTCCTGTAATTTAAAAAATGTTTTGTTGTTTTTTTGGATTTTTTCGATTCTCAATTTGTCGAGTGCCCGAAAAAAGTACTCGACAAAGTACCCTTTGCCGATAAAATATTTGCCGGGTATTTTTTGCCGAGTGAAAATGGCCTTTACCGAGTGTCTTAGACACTCGGCAAAGAACGTGATTCCGGGTAGTGAAAGTCACTAAAAACATACCCAAATGTGTTTTCAATTTTATAACACCGGCTTTTGGAAAAAGCTGATGGGTGGAATGATCCTTTTGGTTTGGTTTTGGTTTTTTAGGGTAAAAGCCATAGCTAAAAGCGAAATCAAACAAACCCTAGTCTTTTAGCAACTTATAAAATGGGTATATATAAAAAGATTGAACTACCAGAAATGTTCTACTACATTATATGAATCTTGTTCTATATTATATCATTATCGATATATAGTTATCGAGTTGTCACAGTCCATAAAGAGTTTGCCGAGTACGTGTGGCACTCGTCAAATTACTCCTCTGTTCCGGTCTGATGCACCTTGCAAGATGTTGCAACAGACAATTTAATCGATTATAAATTGTCTTTGCCTAGTGTTGAAAAAAAACACTCGGCAAAGAGCTCTTTGCCGAGTGTTTTTTTCAACACTAGGCAAAGACAATTTATAAATCACATTTTAAAGCAGTAAATTAATTCAAATGAAAAAGTTTTTAACTTATCATGATGTACAATTTATATTTTGAACATTTCTTCAGATGACAAAATAAAAATAAATTTATTCATAAAACTTATATCTCTCTCGTAGTTTATGAAACTACGAGAGAGATGTGTAATATTTGTGCATATTGTTAGAACCCATCATGTGAGTTGAACAAATGACCAAACAACCAAAATAAACTTTGTAGATCTTGAGAAGTTATAGAATTTTGTAGTTAGCAACCTTTTCATTTGAAGTCATATTGTCAACGAAAACTACGTCTGAATTAAAAAATAAAAAATTTGAATTTTGATAACGACCTCGAAAGAAAAAAAACCACCAACATGAAAGTTGTAGGTATTGAAGAGTTATGAAATTTTGTAGCTGACAATGTTTTGGTTTGAAATCATCTTGTCATGCAAAACTATGTTTCAATTTTAAAATTTGAATTTTCCAAACTACCTCGGATGGAAAAACCACCAAAATAAAAGTTGTAGATCTTGAAATGTAATGAATCTTTGTAATTGACAATTTTTTGATTTGAAATCATCTTATCATTGAAAAATTTGTGTGAAGTTTTCAAATTTGAAATTCAAATTTTGTAAACGGCCTCGGATGTAGAAACTATCAAAATATAACTTGAAGATCTCAAAAAGTTATGCAACTTTATAGTTGGTCACATTTTCAAATGATTTCATTTAGTGCCTGTCGGGGACCATAATTAGGGGTACCCTCAAGGCTCCTAATTCTCAGCTGGTAACCCCCATCAGCATAAAGCTGCAAAGGCCTGATGGGTGCGATTAAGTCAGGGATCAGTCCATTCAAGGGACTCGATCATGCCTCGCCCGAGCCTAGCCTCGGACCAGGGCAACCGACCCCGGAGGATTTCCGTCTCGCCCGAGGCCCCCCTTCAGCGGCGAACATATTCCCGGCTCGCCCGAGGCCCTGCCTTCGCTAAGAAGCAACCCCGACAAAATCGCCGCACCGACCGACCAAGTCGCAGGAGCATTTAATGCAAAGGTGGCCTGACACCTTTATCCTGACGCGCGTCCCCCAGTCAGCAGAGCCGAAGTGACCGCCGTCACTTCGCCGCTCCACTGACCGGTCTGACAGAAGGACAGCGCCGCCTGCGCCACTCCGACTGCGGTGCCACTTGACAGAGTGAGACTGACAGACAGTCAGGCCCGGCCAAAGGCACCATAGGAAGCTCCGCTCCGCCCGACCCAGGGCTCGGACTCGGGCTAAGTCCCGGAAGACGGCGAACTCCGCCCGACCCAGGGCTCGGACTCGGGCTAAGTCCCGGAAGACGACGACCTCCGCCTCGCCCGACCCAGGGCTCGGACTCGGGCTAAGTCCCAGAAGATGACGATCTCCGCCTCGCCCGACCCAGGGCTCGGACTTGGGCTCGGCCCCAGAAGACGACGAACTCCGCTTCGCCCGACCCCAGGGTTCGGACTCCGCCCCGGCACCAGCCGGCGATCTCCGCCTCGCCCGATCCTGGGGCTCGGACCCGACCTCGGCCACGGAAGGCAGACTCCACCTCGGCTTCGGAGGAGCTTCCACATCGCCCAACCTAGGGCGTAGACCAGCCACGTCAACAGGAGGCGCCATCATCACCCTACCCCGAGCTGACTCGGGCCGTAGGGAACAAGACCGGCGTCCCATCTGGCTCGCTCCGCCAGATAGGCAATGATGGCGCCCTGCATACTCTGTGACGACGGCGGCTCTCAGCCCACTTACGGAAGCAAGAGGACGTCAGCAAGGATTCAACCGCTCCGACAGCTGTCCCTCCGCTAGGCTCCATCGCTCCTCCGACGGCCACGACATCACACCAGCTGGGTGCCAAAATCTCTCCGGCTGCCACAACGGTATGTACTTATGGCGCTAGCTCTCCTCCGCTAGACACGTAGCACTCTGCTACACCCCCCATTGTACACCTGGATCCTCTCCTTGCACCTATAAAAGGAAGGACCAGGGCCCTCTTAGAGAGGGTTGGCCGCGCGGGGACGAGGACGAGACACGCGCTCGCTCGGAGCCGCTCGCTCCCTCTCCCGCGTGGACGCTTGTAACCCCCTACTGCAAGCGCACCCGACCTGGGCGCGGGACGAACACGAAGGCCGCGGGATTCCCACCTCTCTCACGCCGGTCTCCGACCGCCTCGCTCTCCCCCCCTCGCGCTCGACCCATCTAGGTTGGGGCACGCGGCGACATTCACTCGTCGGCTCAGGGACCCCCGATCTCGGAACGCCGACAGTGACTTAAATAATCAATTTACTCTCGGTTGGTTATAGTACATGACGAATGAAAATGTAATATAGATATAATGATGTAGTAGTGTAGTGGTAGAGGAGGGCATGCGCGAAAGAGAGGTTGCGAGTTTGAATATCACCATTTATAAAACATGTAAATTTGATTCAAAATAATAGTGAAAAATGATTAGGGCGATGGGTATGATAATAGGTAGTGGTTGGAGAGTTGTTCCTGTAATTTAAAAAATGTTTTGTTGTTTTTTTGGATTTTTTCGATTCTCAATTTGTCGAGTGTCCGAAAAAAGTACTCGACAAAGTACCCTTTGCCGATAAAATATTTGCCGGGTATTTTTTGCCGAGTGAAAATGGCCTTTACCGAGTGTCTTAGACACTTGGCAAAGAACGTGATTCCGGGTAGTGAAAGTCACTAAAAACATACCCAAATGTGTTTTCAATTTTATAACACCGGCTTTTGGAAAAAGCTGATGGGTGGAATGATCCTTTTGGTTTGGTTTTGGTTTTTTAGGGTAAAAGCCATAGCTAAAAGCGAAATCAAACAAACCCTAGTCTTTTAGCAACTTATAAAATGGGTATATATAAAAAGATTGAACTACCAGAAATGTTCTACTACATTATATGAATCTTGTTCTATATTATATCATTATCGATATATAGTTATCGAGTTGTCACAGTCCATAAAGAGTTTGCCGAGTACGTGTGGCACTCGTCAAATTACTCCTCTGTTCCGGTCTGATGCACCTTGCAAGATGTTGCAACAGCAAATTTCTTATTGGTCGGATGAGATGATAAAGGACCCGGCACGATACCGGGTGCACGGCCGTCCGGATTAAGTAAACGAAAATCTCCGGTAACATTATTAAAAACACATATGTACAGCGGCGCCCAGCCCAGATGATCTGGTCACTGCATTGACCGGTCAGCATCAGTGACCCAGCCCTTGCCCTCGTCTCTCGTCTCTCACCGGCTTCTCCATTTCCTGATAATATTTACTACTACGTATAAAAACACGCAGCTCCTGCCCGTGGCCTCCCACTCCCATCATCGATCGTCTTCGTCTGATCCCTCGCTCGATCGCTCTATAGCAAAGCAGCAGCCGAGCATCGTCGTCGTCCGTCCAACTCCCCCGGCCGGCCGGCGACCCGCGATATGCTGCTGCACACCGTCCGGTTCCTCTGCTCCGTCGTCGCCGCCTTCGCGCGCCTGGTCCGCGAGCTCCGCAAGGCGTCCGTCATGGCATCCGCATGCTCTCTGTCTCCGGTAGCGGTCCTCACCGCACCCGCTATGGCGGCGGCGCCATCTCCCATCGGCCTGATAGCCTCCACGCCGCTGCCGAAGCGAAAGAAGATGCTTGCCCACCAGGTTGCCATCCCGGAGGACCTGCAGCTCGTCGCGCCGCCGCCGCCGCCGCCACCCGTGCCTGCGCTTCCTCTTCCAGACGCAGTGGTGTCCGACTGTACCAGTGGGAGTGGGAGTGGGATCGGGATGGTAGTAGAGCAACAACAGGCTCGGAGCTTGGCGAAGAAGGCCGCGTGGGCGGCCAGGAGGCGGCCGTCGACGCTCGTCATACCGGTGGCCGACGACGCTGGCGAGGTCGCCGCCGG
Source organism: Zea luxurians (assembly GCA_029449295.1). NCBI lineage: Eukaryota > Viridiplantae > Streptophyta > Magnoliopsida > Poales > Poaceae > Zea > Zea luxurians. Next base: position 2,076,861 of record JAOPSE010000140.1, on the reverse strand, counting down.
TTGGGCCGCAGCTGCCGCGCCGGTGAAGGAGGCCGACGTGGAGGTGGTGGGGGACGGGTTTTGGTTGGCGAGTAGAGCAGGACCGAGGCATGCGATGGAGGACGCATATGCTGTGCTGACTGACAAAAATCTTGCAGATTCTCAGCTGGTAATTACATCTTTGCATCACGTGAAAATAATTCAAGCTCATTGTATATATGTATGTATATAGAATGCACTAGATCAAATAATTAGTTGGCTAAAAAATTACTAGTGATATTAGATAACTAACAAATATATCTGGTTAACTATCAGCTAATTTTAGTTGGGTTGAACCACCTAATAACTAATGGGTAATTGACGGTGTAGCTCATATATAGTTAGCTAGACTATTAAATAGGGGTGTTTGGATGTCTCTAAATAAAAACAACTAATATCTAAACTAATAGTTGGATGTTTGGATGCTTGCTAATAAGGCTATCTCCGGCATATTCACTATATATCTCATCTTCTATTTTAAACTCTATTCTACAAACAGTGTCATCTACAGTTCTATATCCTCTATTTTACTCGGTCTAACTATTAGATACAGAACATTTAAACATGGTCATAGTACTGTTACAAACTAGTACATATATAGATCTTTTGGTCAAAATAATATTTGTTAATTTGAATATTGTTGTGAGAGTGTGAGGTAAATCATCGAGGTGTCTCGAAAATAATGCAATATAGTAAGTCAGATGGCAGACACTTCATGATCGAATGTCACCATACTTAACACATATTATAACATATATGATAATATATGAAATCCGATCTGTTTTGAAGCGTAGCTCCACTAGAACATACATATATGAAACCCAATCTGTTTTGACCCAGTAAATTAGAAGACCTACATTAATTACACAGTTACACTACCCTCAACACTGAAGGAAAGGAATAATAATATCACAAAGCTTTATCATTAATTCTTTCTCGATCTCATCTCGCAGGCATTCTACGGTGTCTTCGACGGCCACGGCGGGCGCGCGGCCGTGGACTTCGTCTCCGAGCGGCTCAGCAAGAACGTGGTGTCCGCGGTCCTCGCCGCCGCCGGAACGCAGACGTCGGAGGACGACGGTGTCGTCTCGGCGGCAATCAGAGCGGCGTACCTTGCCACCGACACCGAGCTCCTCACGCAGCATCAGGTGCGTGCCGCGACACTGACGCTTAATTAGCTTTTTCCTTCGTTTGTTTACCAGGTCTACGCTCTTTTTCCCCACGTACGTTGAACGCGTCAAAAGCTTCTTTTGTTGCTGCGCAACATTTTTTTGTTGTTGTGTGTTTTGGCTGTTCATGTGACTGCGACAAGCTAGGGTTTTGACGTACGTGCACTCACTGCTTGCCGTGTCCCTATAGCGTCCCGCGCGTACAAAAAAAAGCTCCGCAATTTCGTTGTGAAAAAAAAGCAAAAGTAATGACGTCGATTATATTAATGTCTTTGAACTGACGCAGGGCTCAAGCGGCGGTGCGTGCGCCGCGACGGCGCTGGTGAAGGGCGGCGACCTGTATGTGGCGCACCTGGGCGACTGCCGCGCCGTGCTGAGCCGCGGGGGCGTCGCGACGGCGCTGACGGCCGACCACACCTGCGCCAGGGAGGAGGAGCGGGAGCGCATCGAGCAGGCGGGAGGCTACGTGAGCCGCAGCGGCAGCGGCGTGTGGCGGGTGCAGGGCAGCCTTGCCGTGTCGCGCGCGTTCGGGGACGGCGCGCTCAAGCGGTGGGTCGTCGCGGAGCCGGCGGTCACCCGGCTGCCCCTCGCCGCTGGCTGCGACTTCTTGGTCATCGCGTCCGACGGGCTCTGGGACAAGGTCAGCAACCAGGAGGCCGTAGATGCCGTCTCCAGGAGCCGCGCCGCCTCATCCTGCAGGGACCTGGTGGACATGGCACGGCGCAGGGGAAGCAGGGACGACGTCACCGTCATGGTAGTCGACCTCCAGAGGTTCCTAAGATTCGATCAGTGAAGGGTCCGAGCTGTTGGAGGCACTAATTGGGGGAAGTGAAAGTGAAACAAAAGATGACGGTACACTGACCACCAATGCTTGTAGATATTCAGCACGGTTTATTTGCATCCCTGCTGCTGGGGAGCAAATTAATTACTGCAAACGTCATTCTTTTTTCTAACCCTCGATTGTAAGTACGTAGTTGAAGCTAGGAATGCAGTGACTTGATGTTGCAGACAATTAGGAATGGAACTATTATTATTATTGCAGGTAACTTTTGCTCTGTCAATTTTTTAAGTAAAATACATCAACGGTCATTGAACTTGACACAATGTGCCACTTGAGTCTTCAAACTCAGAAAATCAGCAAAACGGGGCACCTAACTTGTTGGCCTATACAAAACCACTCAAAAACCGGGTTTCCTTATTAAACCAGATGTCGATGTGGCGTGCCATGTTAAAGTCAGTTGGTTTTCATCACTTGGGTTCCCGAACTTGTCATGTTGTGTCACCTGAGTCGCTACAATGTGGCATGCCTCATCGGCATCCCATTTGAACAAACTCAGTTTTGGATGGTTTTGCATAGACCGACTAAGTTAGTGGACCAGTTTTGCTAGTTTTTTTTAGTTCGGTGACCTAAGTGACACAATGTGCCAACAAGTTCGAGAACCGCTACTGCATTTAGTCTTCTCTTTTCGAATGGTCTTTGTGAACTGAGGCAGGGATTTTGGATCTATTGAACTCACTTACTTTTATCTGTATACATTATACATAAATTATTTGATAAAATGTTAGAGCACAATGATTAGAAGGGAACGATATTCATTTGGGATATATAACCACTATACAAATAATCCTATTTTTGTGTCACAAGTATTTGCATAATTTATATTTTATTTTACTAATTTTTAGTAGGGGTGGAGCAGAGAGTGGAGGGGCACAACAGCGAGCACGAGAGAGGGGAGCGCCAGCGGCGGCAGGGACATCGAGAGCGAGCCAGGCCGAGGAGAGGTGGCAATGGAGGAGGGGAAGGGTCACATCGACCAGACTTGACGGGAGGAGGGAGGTGCAGCGCATGGGCTACTTAGGGCGATTGCGCGGATCCATTACGTGGGGAGATAGAGTAAACGCATGACCTGCGCGCTTCGTGCGTGACACAGACGATAGCGGAATGGTGAAAACTGGTGCTTTATAGTAGTAGAGATTGTTTAAGGTGAAAATGGATGTTCAAAATCAAAATTATCCAAATTCAATTCCTGTAAAACTTCTAATACGAATATCCATGTATGTATTCATTTCTAATAGATATACTCAATGTATGCATCCCAATTCGTTTTCTATTATTTTTCTCTATCCAATACAAGATCCAAAAACATTTGTATCCATTAAAAATATGCTACTATGCTGAAACTATCTAATTTTTCTAGTGACTAATGATTAATAGTACTGATTTATAGTATTACCAATATGTACCATTAAATATATCTAGAAGTAATGACTAATAATATGAATATTAATAGAAATAAGGAAATTTAAATAAAAATTAATTAGTATTTATATACCAATGAAATTAACTTAAAGGGGAGTTTATTAGGGAGTGTGCACCAATCTCTTGCGATCTCCTAGTTTTCGATCGTTCAACAAACTTAAGAAATCTAAGATTAAAAGCTCCCCCCCCCCTCAAAGTAGTAGTTTAATGGAGAGAAGTCGTGAGGAAGAAGGTGACTTTCATGTTTTATAGGCGTTGATTAACAAAGGCGGGCAATTTAAAAACAACCACCTCTATTAATAGATATTAATGAAGACGGTTGCCTTAACACACCCGCCTCTATTAATTGTTTAAAGGAAGCAGGTGACTTAACGCAACCACCTCTGTTAATATAGATTAACGCAGCCGGTCGCCTTAAGTAGCCCACCTCCGTTGACTTTTAATCGAGGTGGGCGCAAAGGCAGCGACCCTGCCAATGTTTAACAAAGGCGACCGACATGCACGTCCACCTCCGAAAATGTTTTGTCACCATCTTGCAAAATATTTTTGTGTAGTAGTGTATGTAAATTTTAGTTAGTATGACCAATGACATGGAATGTAGATTTTAATAGTTGGCATTAATTCAACTTCAAAAGGATGGACCCTTGAAAGTATTTAGAAATTATATATATCCATGAGAGTAGCCCATGATTTTTCTTTAATACCAATGATTATATGATTGTTGATTTATAGTTTATATGGCTAATATGGTTTTTGACATGCAATTAGTATATGGCTAGATGAAGGAGGACGAGCGGCAAAACGAGCTATAAAATACGGGGTCAGACTTATTTCCAACTCATATCTTTATTGGTCTTTTGTCTAAAATAAAGTATAATATTTGTTCTTATCAGTTTAATATGTGATATGCAGACTATACGTTCGTTTTGATACTAAATTTATTTCTATAGATATTAAATATATATGATTGTGTATCGGTCATCATACTAGTAGTGCATTAACGGCTAGGCGAGAGGAATTTATTCTTTAAGCATATTTTACTCATTCACAAAACCTGAAAGAACAGACGGCGTCGTATGTGGGAACCAGGCAAATCGGAGAACCTAGCAGAAGACTGCGTCAGCCCACCCAGCCGGCCAGCTTCCAAATAAAGGCGCTACTACCTGGTCGATCTACTATACTAATACTTCCATCTCCCTCGCCGGCCTGGCAGGGAGGACGACGTACGTTGTTTGAGTCGCGTGCAGTGCAGCTGAGCTGACTACGTACGTTACATGCACACGTAGGTATATATAGAGAGCATCAGCTGCTGATACTAGAGATATGATTGACTTGCACAAACAAATTTATTATTGCACGATCGAATCTTTTACGTATATATTCCATAAAAGCCAAAACGATATTTATCTGTAGTAGTAGATTATTTCAACCTCTTGCATGAAAAAGAAAACGATGCTCAGGTACCTCGATAGTCGTTATTGCATGATGACGAACTGTGTGTAGTTATCCTCCTGAAGGCGCCGCAATAGACTAATTGAACGAGTCCTTTTCTTTCCGGCTTCGAGATCTTATACTAATGAAACTTATTTTATCTATCCATCTCATTCTCATCGTTGGAGTTGAGTTGGTATGCATCGCTCAGTCCTGCAGCCGCTGCAGGCCCAGACCCTTTGTTTTTTTTTTCTGTGGCTAGAGGAGAATGCAATTTCAAAAGCAACCTAGCTAATAATAGCTCTACACGCGCGTACTTTTCTATTTGACTTGTTAAAGTCTGACAAATAAAATATTTTTAAATACACTTCCGATCCTCTAGATGCCTCTTCATTTAATTAAGATGATTTTAGGCAACACTTTCGCACATCAACGTCCTAGCTAGTACAAGTAATTTATTTTTATGATTTGATGTTTATCTTTTGGTCCTTATATACATATCATTTTTTTGTCATTATCTAACTGTAGAAAAAAATATAAATTATCTTTGTGCCGACGAAAAAAACATATTTTATCTGATTTTTGGTCTAACGATCTTTTATTCTCGATACTAAGAACCTACAGATTATGCCTACAAAAATTATATCGATCTACATCTGCAATATTTTAATATAAAATGTATACAATAACTTTAGCTTAAGTCTCCGTTTGGAACTTTGGATGTAGATATTAGAGTGGTGGAATGGAAATGGATTCAATACCAGATCAAACTGGCTTTGGAAATCGGATGCAATACCAAATCCAGTTCAATTCCGAGCAAAACAGAGGGTAGGGGAGGGGGGGTTCAGAATTGGAGGGTGGGGGACTGGGTTTCGTGTACAGTTGAATACCGACTATAATTTGGTGGATTTCCAATTCTAAATATTGTGACCATGCAAACATCACAATTCGGATTTGTCATTTCTAATTCTGAAGTCTGGGTCTGAATTCCGACATCCAAACGCAGCGTAAAAGAAACTAAAAACTAGAATAATATAAAAAAGGCTGCAATTTTAATGTAAATGTATTAATCTTGAAGGAAACTAAAATTCAAGCACTAAATTTTAACAAGTCCCGTTTTTAAAGTATGACGTTCAAATGGCAATTTTAAGCAAAAAGTGAGATTATTATTGTCTTTATAGATGTTACGCACTTGACAAAAAAAAAGATTTTCCAATTATTCTATATCCAGCTAATAATTTAACATTGCCAAAATAGCTTCTTACCTTTAGAGAAGTATACATATTTCCTAACTATTTTTCTTTGACGAAGTACATACTACACACTTATATAATAAGCTCTACTACCACCTTAGGTGGCGCGAGTGTACTTAATTTTCTGGTTGATCAGATTAACTAGTATTAGGACCCGGCAGTGTACGTATATATGCACGCCCTCGCCGTCGGGATTAAGTAAACGAAATTCCCCGGTAACAATATAAAAAAACATATCCCAGATGATATGTGATGGCCACAGCATTAGTTGACCAGTCGGCAGCAGTGACCCAGCCCCCGGCCCCTTCTCACATCTTGTCCCGTTCCTCTCGTCATCGTCTCACTCTTCCACTCCTCATCACGTATAAAAACATTGGAAGCTAGCTGATCCATCTGCAGTGCAGGTGACTCCCATCCCGGCGGGGAACCTGGGCTAGCTCTTGCATCGCTCACCTTCAGACTCAGCAGCTAGCGCCAGTTTGACCGTCTCGCTCTCCGGCCATCACCAAGCTAGCTCTAGCTAGACATGCTGCAGACTGCCAGGTTCCAGTGCTCCGTCGCCGCAGTCTTGTCGCGCCTACTCAGCGAGCTCCGCAAGGTCCTCATCAGGGCATCCGCGTTCTCTCCGTTCATAGCTTCCCTACCGACGTCGGCGGCGGCGGCGTCTCCACCCGCCGGCGTAATCTCCTCCGCTATGACCCTCGCGTTGCAGATGAGGAAGACGCCTGCTGCTGCCTCAGACGTCGTCGCTATCCACGAGCAGCTGCTGCTGGTGGTGATGGCGTCTCCCCCCGCTGTTGCCGGTGCAGATTCGTCCAACGACGTTGTCGGTAGTTGCGACCATGACGTAGCGGAGCAACAGGCTGAGAACAAGAAGAAGAAGAAGACAGCGTGGGCTGCGAGGAGGCGGCCCTCAAGGCTGGTTATACCGGTGGCGGATGTCGACGCCGGCGAGGTGGCTGCCGGCTGGGGCGCCGCGGCTGCCGCCCCGGCGAAGGAGGCCGACGTAGAGGTGGAGGGCGAGGGGTTCAGGCTGGCCAGTAGAGCAGGACCGAGGCATGCGATGGAGGATGCGTATGCCGTGGTTACTGACAAACATGATGGAACTTCTGATCTGGTAATTGTTTTTTTTCCTCTGTGGCAAACGATATGATAAATTGCTTGCTTGATTTTTGTTGAAACCAAACTTTTATTATTATTACTAGCTAAATTTATTTTCCATCCTCCTTAAAAAATAATTTTCCATCCTAATTAATGACTTATAGACTCATAAGGCGCGCCTAAGCAATGCTATGGATTAAGATACCATTCATAATAATTTCCATCATAAATAAAGTATGACTATATATATATATACTCAGGTCACGGACCGATGATAACGTTTCGTTAAAGAAATATGTCATATTCATATATCCTTAATTAGTATACACTTTCCAGTTAAACTTGCACACATATATCATATATACTTTTGTTTCCAAGAATTATTTCATGAATTGGTGAAGGTAACGTTTTTGCTACATTAATTACTGTGTATGTCATAAATGAATATTTGATCTCTCCGCCTGTTTGCATAACATAATTTTAGATGTAGTCCTTTTTTATACACTTGGGTGGTATCACAAGCCTTTTTTAGAAAAAAAAAATACATAATTATTTCATATGTTGATAATTAAGTGCAAAAGTATAAGTGTATGTTATAAGTTTTAGGACAAGCTAAGGCTCTGTTTGAATGTACTAGAGCTTAGTTAGTTGACTAAAAAAATACTAGTGAAATTAGCTGACTAACTATTAGCTAATTTTAGCTAGGTTGAACCAGCTAATGAACTAACAGTCAGTTGAGAGTGCAACTAATAGTTAGCTGAACGATTAGTTGAAGCAGTACAGAACTTTCTCAAAAAGTTGAGGTTGCGGTATTGAAGTAAGTTGAAGCAGCTGGTTCGGGCAGAAAGTAAGTTTGGATCAACAAAAGATATCAGGAAGCACATTGGTTCCTGTCCTTTCAGATTTGATCAGTGAGATGTATGGAACTTCATATTTGAACAATGAGTTGTATGGTTCCAAGTTCATGGTTCAGGCAAATTTTCATGTCAGCTTGCTGGTGAACTTGAACAGAAACGACACGTTTGTGTCTCAAAGTTCGGCTTGACGTTCATGGTGATTTCACGAAATGAATTGACGAATTGAAATGTATCATTCACTGCTGGGAAATTAAGAGGAAGAAAAGAGAGTAAAAAGGCACTTAATTTTATTTTAGAGAAGAGATTAATTTAAAGTTAAGTTTGTAGAGATACTAGAAGAGTGAAGCCTGTTTATTAGTTGAGTGTTATAATAGCAAAAGACTCTTTTGACCCAGTGTAAGAAGTACGCGCCCAACACTGATATGGAGTAGCTATCACGTTTTGGTCTGTTAATCTATGGGCCTTTTCCTGCAGGCATTCTACGGTGTGTTCGATGGACACGGCGGCCGCGCGGCCGTGGACTTCGTCTCCGAGAGGCTGGGCAGGAACGTCGTCTCCGCCGTGCTGGCGGCAGCGGGGACGACGGAGATGCACGGGGAGGCATGGTCGTCGTCGGCAGAGGAGGACGTCGTGTCGGCGGCGATCAGAGCGGCCTACCTGGACACCGACAACCAGCTCCTCGCGCAACATCAGGTGCGTTGCGTACAGCGTACGTATAGTACTGCTAGAGTGACACCACTCATACGCACGTTCGTTTTGTTTACCTGGTCCACGCATGCACTTTTAATTCCTCGCATGTTGAACACGTCAAAGAAAAGATTCCTTTGTTGGTGCGATATACTCTACTTCGTTCTAAATCATACTCTCTCTATTTCAAAATAATATTCGTTTTAGTATATTAATAGATTTATACAATATTTGATGTATGTATTTTATATACGTGTCTAGATTTATTATCATTCATTTGAATATAGAAAATAAATAAGTTGTTAAAACCACTTATATATTGGAACAGATGGAGTAAGTTATTTTAATTTTTTAAATGCCAAAACATCTTAAATGTAACTAACTTTATATACTGAAACAATAATATTTATAATATTAAATATTTATTATTAAATTTTCTATTAAATACTTTTTAAGTATTTTTTAGATGATGTAATATTTTTATAGTTTTCTTATAACTTTAGTTAATATTATAAACGATGCTTTTGGATGGCCACTACGTGAGCTCGTCATGATTGGCATATATGATCCTAGGTAGACTTGTCGCGTGTCACTAGCGCACGGGATTCTGATGAAGTAGTTGTAGATGGGTCACTGATGTTTAGAGCCATTCTGAATGTGGTCCTACGTATTAGTGATTAAAGGTGTGTTTGGTTAGAGAGTTAATTAGAATGGAACGACTTAATTCTAGTTTTTGATAATAGAGCCGTTCTATTCCGCGTTTGAAAAGCCGCTCCTTTTTTTGTTTGGTTGAAGAGTAGAATAGAGCGAGCCACTCCGTTTTCTGTTTGGTTGGAGAGACATATGAATGTAGAAGGTAGAAGAGAAAAGAGAGCACTCGCATCCGGTCATTTTTGTGGAGCCGGAGTATTACAATTATTTATGATAAATTTTCATATAGCCATTTCACTTATTTTTTTTGTAAACCAAATATCCAAAAAAATAGAAAGGAAGCCACTTCATTTTTGTCCACTTCTTAACTAAACACACGAAGTGCATAGGAATCGTTTACGTCACTTCTGGCGTTGTGCGGGCAGAAAAGATCCGAGATTACTTAAAAAAAGAGAGAGATGATTTACTTTAAAAGCATTTGTCTTAGCTACTATACTGAGTACAACACATGATTTAATTAATGAATTTACTCAAAACAAGTTTGAATCTGAGTTTTAGGAGTGTTTTAGTTTGAAGCTTCAATTTTCAGCCACGGTCCTCTCTATTAGTGTACAGGTTATCTGAAACTGAATATTAAATCAGTTCACGATAAGCTCGTTTATACGAGTTTTCAATCAATCTCCAAACTTTGGTTGCATGACAAACTATTTCTATTTCGTCTCCATAAGTCTGTTTGCGTTCGTTGACAGAAAATACCATGAGTCTAAATATATAAGTGAAAAAATGACGTGATATTTGCTCCTTGGACAAACGCGCAGGGTGAAAGCGGCGGCGCATGCGCCACAACGGCAGTGGTGAAGGGCGGCCACCTCTACGTCGCGCATGTCGGCGACTGCCGTGCGGTGCTGAGCCGCAACGGCGCCGCGGACGCGCTGACGGCGGACCACACCTGCGCCCGGGAGGACGAGCGGGCGCGCATCGAGCGGCAGGGCGGCTACGTGAGGCGCGGCGGCAGCGGCGTGTGGCGGGTGCAGGGCAGCCTCGCCGTGTCGCGCGCGTTCGGCGACGGCGCGCTGAAGCGGTGGGTCGTCGCCGAGCCAGCGGTTGCCACGGTGGCGCTTGCCGCTGACTGCGAGTTCCTGGTCATCGCGTCGGACGGGCTCTGGGACAAGGTCAGCAACCAGGAGGCCGTCGACGCTGTATCCAGGAGCCGTGCGACGGCCTGCAGGGAGCTCGTGGACATGGCGCGGCGCAGGGGGAGCAGGGACGACGTCACTGTCATGGTCGTTGACCTTGAGAGGTTTGTACGGTAGTAGTTTCCAACGAGGCAAAGGATATGATGATGCGCTGACTGATCGAGCACCTATGAATCGAGCGAATTAGTTTGATTTGCGATTACAGAGGATGAACTGATGAGAGTTCCTTCCTCTGGACAGGTGAAGTGTACATATACACGATAGAGTTTGTAACATCCGATTTGTTTTGTTTTTTTTTTGTTTATTTATGTCTGCATAAAACTGTTGCTGACATTTAAAACCATAACTGCGCGCGAGTCTGCAATAGAAAACCTCGTGGTCATCCAAAAACTTGCACAGACCTCAAAGCAGCCCTTTCATAATTAATTAAATAGTGAAATTCACTACACCATATAGGTTCACAAAATGTCAAAATGCATATTAGGGTTTCTAAAGTTAGTTCGGTTCTGATCTAATTTGGCACACGTGTGTTCCTGGTCGTGGCATGTTGACTTAGTGTTTTTCGTGAATCTGACAGGTAGGACCCATATGTCATTGGCAAGGCTTAATCTTAGAAAATTCATATATTTTCCATATGATCAAAGACAAAGATGAGTATTATATAAAACTGAAAGCTGTCAATGAGATGTATAACTTTTTTTCGTTTTGAGTTTTATCTTTTGAGATTGCTAAGATTAAAAAATAATATAATTTCCAGCAATATTTCACTTAAGCGAATTTAAGCACCAAAACCGAACGCGTAGTTTCATTCCAGACATTTGCCCACCCGCCCACGACGTCGCCGCCCACTAGTGATCCACCCGCCCCTCGCCGTCGCCGGTGCTACACCCGCCTCACCGCCGCCGGCCCCCGTCGCCGACCCGCCCCGCCCCCCGCCCCATCTACGCTAGACCCACCGCCGCTAAGTGAGTATTTTTTATTTGTAGTATTATTTTGTAAATGTATATATTGTTTTGTAGTTGTCATTTTTGAGTATTAAATAATTTGTATGTCAAATATTGTTTAGCTTGTTATGTCCGACGGTCGGAATTTGATTATGATGAGATCCAATTATGATGTGATGCTTTACATTCTGGTTACGATTATGAACTTGTGATACTAAAGGGGGCTCGGGTGGTTTCCCGAGTACTTGTTCGTAAGGACCTGTTCGTTGGATGACCACCTGGGAAAACAGTGCAGTCATGAGGGTGGTATGGGACGTCCTTAGCTAATTAATTAGAAGAACTTGAGGTGTAGTTTGCTTCGCTGTCGTGCCGTCAATGGCGTCTGGGCACAATACTTGCTGTGCCGAGGCTGGGTGCTGTTGTTGGTCACTCTTCCTATGGGGAGATGTACTGTGTTTATCAAACTCTGGAAACCTAACGGGCGGCTATGACCTCTGGAGAATCTTTGTAAAAGGTACATAGTGAAACCCTGCCAGTTCACCTTGGAAGTGATCAATGAGGAGTCATGATCCCCGGGCGGAACGGGAATCACGGCTCATAGGTAAAGTGTGCGACCTCTGTAGAGCAATGAAACTGATATATCAGTCGTGCTCATGGTTATGAGCGGCCTTGGGAGCTCCTTTGATTAGAGATACAAATGGTTCGAGATACTATGGTTCCATTTATGGATTTGGTTACAAGATGATGATGATGATGATGATGGTTATATTAATGATATTTCTAACTATATATGGATCTTGGTTTTTCCTCTATGAGGAGGTACTCTTTGGGATAGATTGATGATAAAACTTGGCTTATATAAATGAATAAAACTTGACAAAGTAAAAGCAACCTGCTTTGAGCCTAACTCCACATAAAGCTAGTCCACCTTAGCCAAACGGGACATTTGCTGAGTACGTTAATGTGTACTCACCCTTGCATTCACAAAACATCAGGTTGCCTTTGGTGCAACCTATGCTCAGGTAAAGAAGAAGAAGGCGTCGAGGCAGATCTCCAGGAGTTCCAGGACTTTAACGAGTTCGAGGATTAGGCTAGGAATCTCCCCTAGTCAGTTGCCTGTATGTGTTGGGTTTTTTTACGTTGGCTACGTTTTTATGTGCACTTTGATATATGTTATGTAAATGACTCTAGTTTTTATTATTATTGCTTACTCTTTATTATTACTCGAGGCATTGTGCTATGATGAATCCTGATCCTGGCACGTACATGGTTTGCATTCGGTTTGCTTTCTAAAACCAGGTGTGACATAAGTGGTATCAAAGTCGTGCTGACTGAAGGATCGCTAGCCTAGAGTAGCATTGGTCGTCTAAGGACTTATTGATTATTACTTCACCTTATCCTTGATGCTGCTTCAAAATATTTGTCACTTCGACTGATTCTATGTTATTCTCCTACATATCACCTTGCTAAATATATTTTATTCTAGCACTATCCATGCTCTACTTATTCATTCTATTAGATCTAATCTCACTCTTGTGCTTGTGACATCGTTGTAGATGCCCCTTGACCATAACCTTCTTGTCTTTTGAGATTCTTTCATCTTCCATCATTAAATTGCTTCCATTTGACAATCTCTATTCCTTTGTTATTGACATGCTTGTATCCCTGGATTCTTCCATACTCTTGTTTCAAACACTTACATCTGAAAAATTTGTTGCCTGTTTAAGCATTCCAGTTTATATGTTCATGACTATCTTGTCTTTTGAGATCCCTTTCTATTTCGTTGTTTATCTTTCAGCGATTTCTATTCCCTTGGTCTTAGTATGCTCGTACCTTTGGAGTCTTGCATACTCTTATATTTTTATGTACGCTTATCTTCATACCCCAATGTCTGTGTAAGACATTTCAGTTAACATGCCCTTGACCACCCTTGTTTCTTGATGATCCATGAGCGATCATTTTATTCCACACATCCTTAGTGACCTCGTTGTTTCCTTATAACTTCCCTCGGTAATGATTACTTCCACCATCCTGTTGGGACCTTACCTATCTTATCCTTGATTGTTTTCTCCACTTCGCCACTTAACGAGACTTGCCTTAACTCTATCCTTTGTATGCTTTTTATTATTATCACCTTTACCTTTGCCACCTCTATATCTTACCTTGATGCTTATATTATACCTGCCCTCTAAAACCTTCTCTCTTCCATCTCAATTTTTGGGTTGTATTTTACCTATTTCCCCTTGGTCGTATCCTCTTCCTTGTCGCTTGCGAGTTTTTAAATCCATCTTTGTTGTGCTCCGGTTGGGTATTACTTTAACCTTTTTCATCTCTCGATCTTTTCTTGGTGGTTGCACTATGTTCGTTCTCTGAAATCTCCATTCTCTCATCTCAGTTCAAGAGTGGTGTTTTATTTATCTCGCCTTTGGTCGTAACCTCATCTTTGTCACGTGCCAGTATTTCCTTAGCTCCATCCTTTATTGTACTCATGACCTTGATTCTACTACACCCTTACCTCTTCTCTTACACCCTTATCTGTTATCGTCTTTAACCTTTGTAATGTCCATATCTTTACCTTGACGCGTACTTTGAACCTACCCTTTAAAGCCTCCTCTTTTCCATCTCAGTTAGAGAGTGGTGCTTCACCTATCTCACCCTTGATTGTTTTCCCCCATTGTCGCCTCACAAGTTTTGCCTTAATTCCATCCTTTGATGTGTTTCTGTTTGCTAACACCATTACCTTCGTCATCCATCGATCTGTTTGCTAACACCATTACCTTCGTCATCCATCGATCTTACCTTGATACTTATCTTTATGCATGCTCTTTAGAAATTTCTTCTCTTCCATCTCAATTTGAGAGTGGCAAGTTACCTATCTGGCCCTTAGTTGTATCCTCTTCTTTATCACTTGCAAGTCTTGTCTTAACTCGATCCTTCATTTCACTTTTGGTCTATTATCTGCCTTACCTTTGTAATATGTAGATCTTGCCTTGATTCTTACTTTAGATATGCTTTTTGAGATCTCTTTTCTATCTCAATTTGAGAACGATGTTTTACTTATCTCACCCTTGGCTATATCATCTTATTTACTGTGTGCAAACCTTGACTTAACTCCATTCTTGGTTGTACTTGTACCACCGGCTCTTCTATGCCATTATCTTTTCTCTTACACACATGTCTGTCATCGCCTTTGACCCTTGCGATATCTATGTCTTTACCTAAATGCTTACTTTGAACTTACCCTTTAAAAGACTCATCTTTTCCAACCTAGTTCGAAAGTGGTGAGTTACCTATCTCTTCCTTGATTGCCTTCCCCTTTTGTCGCCTTGCAATTTTTGTCTCAACCCCACCCCCTTGTTGTGCTACTATCTATTATTACCTTTAACCCTTGTCGTCTCTCGATATTTACCTTGATGCTTATCTTGTATCTGTATTTTAAAGCCTCACCTCTTCCATTTCAGTTCGAGGGTGTGGTTTTACCTATCTTGTCCTTGGTTGTTTCCACTCCCTTGCCGCTTTGCAAATCTTGCTTTAGCTCTATCCTTTGTTGTGCTCATACCCCTGTTCTTCTCCTCGTCTTTCAACAACCTTAGAGAGTAGTTATTCCCTTTTCAAGAAAGACCACCATCTAGTTAACATTAAAGTGTAGCAACAATATGTTGGTTGATGTGTGCTCGTGATGTTTGTCTTTGTGTTATGACTTATTTGCTTCTTTGTGATGAGTGTTGATGTGTTGTGACCCTTGGTCCGCAATGGCATAAATTTACTAGGTGAGTGTTATATAGTTAGGTGGTTGGGTTCTCCCCCTGCTCTCTCTAATTCGCCTATGCCTACCCTTTTCTCGCTATTCTTTTCTCCTGCACCTGTCCAGTTGGCAACCTCCAACTCCTCTTAATCAGTTAAGATCAAAATCGACAGCGTCTTCATCAACTGCATACCAATGCTCCTGTTAAGGGGGTTAGCTGCAAACCCCGATGATGGCAATGCGATCAACCTCAACCATCAAGATCAAAGAGGCACAGCGGAAGCGTGGTGAGTCCTAACCCATAGGTCCAAGGATTCTCAAGAATCGTCTTGGTTGGTCATGAATGTCTGAAGGTCAAATCAACCAGTCCGTAAGTTAAGCTGGCAGAGTCAAGGTTGAATCGAAGAAGCTGTGAAAAACCAATGAACCAATCTTGTTCTCTTGCTAGCCTCTCCTTTAATCTTGGGGCGAGATTCTATTAAGGGGGTTAGATTTGTAACACCCTGAATTTGGGAGTATAAAATTTCTTTCCTAATATCCACCAAGTTCGGGTGTTACCCTCTTCTTTGCCTGCTTTTCTTCTCTTTTTTCTAAATAATGGAGAGTTATTTCATTATATATGGATATAAGTTTTTAGCATAGTAAAATAAATTCCTAGAGAAGCTTCGATCGCTGCATTCATTCAATTGCATAGTGTTTATGAGTGCAAAATGTTATCGTAACAGGTTAAAATATCTTGAGGGTGTTTCCAAGAGTTGTTGGAATCTTTGGAACGTTTTTTCGAGTATTAAATATGAACTAGGTGAGTGCCCGTGCGTTGCAACGGAAACATATAATGTCACGGTAATTGTTGGAGACTTGTCCTCAAATGCTTCGGATTGAGAACAAGGCAACATAAAAAGTGTTAAGTGATAAGATCCTTCGTCCTTCGGAACATTATTTCCCTTCAGGATATAATGTGCTTCGGACGAAGGTTATAAGAAACATTCCTTCGTAAATACAACAAATAATGACGAAGGATTCATATAAAACATGAAATATAACTTAAGCATTATCACAGATTCATTTCTATTTTATTAACATGAGAAAATAGAAATGATTTCAAATTACAAATGTACCTTCGGTCTTGAGAGAAGGTAAAAGTACAAGCGTGACGCAAAAGCAAATGCCAAGTCAGCGTGAACAGTACGGGAGTACTGTTCATCTATTTATAGACGCGGGACGCAGCCCACGTAAAATTACATCCATGTCCATTACATTTGTTAACGGCTTATGGAAATCTGTCGAGGGCCCCGAAGTCTTTTCATCTTTAAGTCGGTTCCCCTTTCCGATATCGCGACGAAGCTTCCCTGCACACAGCTTCGGCTGTGCACCGTCCTTCGTAGAACTTGGTAATCAGCTCGTCCTTCGTCTGGCTCAGGCTTCGTCCTGACCGTGCTTTATGTTCATAATTCTGAGTCCGAAGATACCTGTTCACATAATCCACTTGGAAAACATTGTCAAATCATGTTTTTGAGGACCTTCGGAGGACGAAGACCCCCAACAGTAGCCCCTCGCAATATTAATTTGTTAATAACAAATTCAGATTGCGATATGGATGAAGGCCCTGAGCCGAAGGTCCGAAAAAACACCTTCCCTTTGCTAGAATAGCAACATTCACTGACAAGCGGGGTCTTTCAATTTTCAGCGCCCTGGGCGTATAAATAAGATCACATCGCGAACTCATTTGGTACGCACACTTGCCATCTGCTTCGGTCCACTAAATTTTTAGCTCTTGTGCTTTAAGATTTGCTAGTCTTTTTGATTTTGAAGCTTTGGCCTCGAGAGCAGTTTTTTAGCGTTTCCGAAGATGTCTGAAGGTAAGAAGATTCCTGCTGATACGAAGCTGAGTCTCGAGGAAGAGAAGAATCTGGGTTTCCTGATTGCGATGGCGGAGACCAATACAGAGAAAATCACCAAAGAGATTCTCGAAGGTCTATCCGAAGATACTGATGACAGCGACAGCTATGATGTAGAAAGTGGTGGAGAAGAGGCCGAAGATCGACCATGGCGGCCAAGTCACACGGTTTTCGGGAAGACCACTATCAAGCAGAATCATATTGATAATATGAGGGGGCGGTATTTTCGAGATATATCTATTGTGAGAGCTGATGCAGGGGAAAAAACTTCTCCCACCCCCGAAGAAGATGAAGTCGTTGTCTTCCGAAGCTTTCTCAAGGCAGGGCTTCGATTCCCTCTGAGCAACTTTGTTGTTGAGGTACTAAAAACATTTCAAATCTACCTGCATCAAATTACTCCTGAAGCCATCATAAGAATGGGGGTGTTTGTCTGGGCTGCAAGAAGCCAAGGTTTGGAACCAAACGCTAAAAGCTTCTGCAACATTCATGAGTTACTATATGAAACGAAGCCCTGGGGAAAAGAACAGTATCACAACAACTTTGGGTGCTACAGTTTCGGTGCTCGCTCCGGGTCAAGCTGCCCTGTACCAACCTTTCGGAAGAGGTGGCCCGGAGCCTGGATGACCGAATGGTTTTATGTAAAAAATGACTTATCAGCGCAAGAAAATGTCAAGAGTATTGTTATGCGCCCCATCTGGCAACGCTTCGGACTACGAAGGCCGAAGGTTGAAATGGACGAAGCGGCCGAGGAATGCCAAAGGGCCTTCGGGATTATCTGCTCTTTTATTGGGTCAAGGGACTTGGTCCAAGAGCACATTGCCTTCAGGGTATGGCCACTTGCAGAAAAATGGGAAATGCCGAAGGATACCATCAAAGAGTCCGACGAAGGCGGACTGGTGGGACTGAAGTACACATTCAAATATGCAGATAAATTTGTTGAACCTGATGACGACTGGTTGAAAAGCATTGAAACATTAAGTGACGAACTGCTTGGGGCATATTCGAAGGCTGAGAACACTGCGTTATCAGCAGCCTTCGGAGGCCGAAAAAAGAAGAGACTCAACCGGGTGTTTGATGCAATCGGGTTCTTCTACCCTGATTATCGTTATCCCATTCGAGGGCAGAAAAGGAAAAACGCAACCTCTGCAAAAGAAGAAGCTGCAACTGCTCCTAGCGAGCCAGAACCGAAAGGAAAGAGGTTAAAGGTCCTCACACACCGGCCACGCCATATTGAACCAGCTTCGGTGCCTGAGTTCACCGGAGAAACTTCTTCGGCCACCGAAGCTGAACAGCCAACCTTGCTGCCAGAAATTGCAGAGATGGCCGAAGCGCCATGCACAGAAAAAATAGAAGAAGCGAAAAAACCGACTAAGGAAAAAACATCAGGAGTTTTGAGTCCTGCAGCAAATGTCGAAACAGCAAAAAACCAAAAGGGTCCAACGGTGACCCCAAAAAGGAAAAGAATGGTAAACGTACTAGATGTCTTGGAGACAATTAAGTCTTCAAGCACAACTCCAAAAAAGAGTGCTGAAGTTGCTGAAGCTTCTACTGAAGCTTCGATGCAACAGGCTGAAGCTGAAGCTGGGCCTTCAGAGCCCTTCAAGGAGCAAACTTTGGAAGCCGAAGCAATAAAAATACCAGAACCAGTTTTAGTTGAAGAAACTGACACTGCCATCCCCGAAGCGCCTGCCAGCATGTGTGATTACATCATACGACATGCTTCGGGGAAAAAACTATCTGAAGAGGAAACTCATGAAGCTAACCATTATGCGAAGGAGCTAAAATATCCGAAGGGGGCAGTAATATTCAATGGGACGAATGAAGATGACTTCTTATACTGCCTGCCTGACAACAAAGAGCTATCTGTCTGCCGAGAGATGGCCAGGAGCATGGGGTTCCCGAAACTCGAAGCTGGATTATGCGCCATGACGAAAGAGGATCTCGCAGACAGTCTTGCATACAATAGCCTAAAGGTATGGAAATTAAGCATTTGAAAAAAAAAACTTTTTAATGCGTAATTCATTCCTTTATTCTTATATGAACTCTTTTTCATATAGGGTTTGATTCTGAGCAACGCATTAAGAGCCCAAAAAAGCGCCGAAGATGAAAGCTATGACATTGCGTTTAACAATTTACGCTCCGAAGTTATCAAACTGAGAAACGAAGCTGCGGAAAAGGATAAAATTCTGCTTACACTGGTAGATAAAGTGAAGAAGGACGAAGCTACTTCAAAGGCCCAGGCCGAAGCTCAAAAACGTGAAATTAAGGATCTTCAGAAACAGCTAACTAGAGCCAAAGAGGAACGTGCGCTTGAGGAAACGAAACGAGAACTTAGTGATTATATGGTCAGCAAATTGGAGTTAAGTGTTAAAGAGCTTCGTGCTTCTCAGAGGAACTGTTATGTTAAATCTGTAGAATGCGTGAATAAAATTAAAACCAGCTTCGCCAGCGTGGGCGCCTTTTCCAGCGAAGAGAATTTCTCTCGAGGCAATCCCGAAGGTCCAGTGGAATGGATTAGTCACGAAGCAGAGGCCTTCGAGGAGATCCTGAGCAGTCGTGGCGACATCTGCGCTTTCTCGGGCGCCAGAGGAATTGCTTCTGTCTTAGAGAAGAAAGGTTGCGGGCATGTAAAATTTTTAGCTCAGTCCGAAGCTGCCTTATCTTCCGAAGACATCAAGGACCCCTCGGCCGAAGCAAGCGTGGTTGGTGGCAAATTTTTTACTGATATCTGGAACGACGGCGGCCGAGGAATGGCGCAAGAAATCATCCAAAGGAGCGAAAAAGGCATCCATGATGCCAGGAAAGCGGCAGAAGCTGCCGAAAGAAATACAGAGCCCGAAAGGCAATTAGGTACCAATTAGTTGCTCTTATTGTGTTGTAATTTTCATTTCAAACTTTGCTCAAGGTTTGTAAAAGTAATGAAGAAATGTTCTCTTCCCTCAGAAACTGCTGGATCGACTGCCGACCCCCACACAAAAGGGGATGATGAAATTAAACAAATGGCCGAAACTATCATGGACAAAGTTGTTGATCAACTTCTAAATGAAGCCGCCGAAGCAGTATTAAAAGAAGACTAAATGCTATGTAGAAAAAACATTTAAGTCGTGATCTATGTAACATTTTGTACATTCGAATGTAATATACAAGTCTCTTTTCATTATTCAATTCTTTACGATGCATGAAACTCTACATACATACCATTTTTGAGCCTTCGGCGAAAAAACACCTTCCCTTCTTTTCATGCTTCGTGAAGAAGACATTCTCCGTTAAAATTATTCCGATGAATCACGTCCATGCTTCGTGAAAACATTCTCCGAAGCTGTATAATTTCAATATTGCTCTGATGAAGCTCGTGCATGCTTCGTAAAAATATTCTCCGAAGCTGTATTCCGAAGATTGTCATTGCATTCCTTTGTGACTTTACACAATTTTCACTTTCTCAAGGCGTCCTTTCGAAGGTTGATACTGTGTTCCCTTCTTTTGCCAGATGCAACATGATGTATGATGCTTATGCTATGCAAAATGATGTGATGATGTTATGTTATGCAAATGACATTTGTTCCGAAGATACACATAAAATATATTCGTAAGCTCTGCATTCCCTTAGGAACGTCTTTGGAGCTTCTTCGTCTTTTACTTAGACGGTATAAGCTCCGCATTCCCTTAGGAACGTCTTTGGAGCTTCTTCGCCCTTTACTTAGGCGGTATCAGCGTTGACTTTTCGCTGTAGGCTCTGCATTCCTTTAGGAACGACTTTTGAGCAGAAAACTTACACTGCGCTCCCTTTGGAACGGCTTTTTGTGACTTGACGAACTTACTCTGCGTTCCTTAGAACGACTTTCTGTTACTCCGAAGGATTTTTAATTCGAAGGTCCTCCTTGTTAACGGAAAAAGTTCTAAGCTTCCGCAACTTAAGCTTGTGGAGCAAATAGATTTTCCTCGTGGGAAACAACGAAATTATTACATGAAAACTATCAATGTTTTTTGCTTCACAGAAAATAAAACTGAATAGAAAAGACTGCTATCAAAGGTAGGATATGTGTCAATAAATGTGCTTCGACTCTGGCACAGTGCTGTTGACTGTGCGAGCTTCAGATTGCTCTCTGAAGTCCCTTTGATGTGGAGCGTATTGACTCCCTTCTAGCTGTTGACCTTGTTGCAATGGAGGTGGAGGCGGAGGCTGTTGCCAGGAAGCTTGAGGTTGACTTGCCGAAGCTACAGAAGCTGCAGGGTGGTTGTCTATGTATTGTGGGATATAAGGCGGATGATACGAAGCAGTATGCATGACCTGCTTCGGCTGAGCTTGTTGAGATGCAGCTTCGGCTATTTCCTTTTGCTTCTGGATTGTAATATGGCACGTCCTAGTGGTATGGCCCTTGCTTTCTCCACAGAACAAGCAAAACAGCTTCCTTGGTTGATCTCCGAATCTTCCGCCGAAGCCCCTGGCGCCTCTGCCTCTTGGAGCTGGTGGCCGGAAGGAAGTTTGTTGTTGCCCCGAAGCCTGTGAGGAGCACTGCGGTCTGTTCTGCTGACTCCCCTTATCATCATTCTGAGTGTTGTGGATGGACCTGACATGCCTCGGGTAGTATCTTCCTCCGAAGCCCCTGGTCATTTCAGAAAATCTGAAGGCCTCCTCCCTTCTTTGGCGAAAGTCATTGTCAGCACGAATGTACTCATCCATCTTTTGGAGCAGTTTTTCCAAGGTCTGAGGAGGCTTCCGAGCAAAGTATTGAGCTGCAGGTCCAGGACGAAGCCCCTTGATCATGGCTTCGATAACAATTTCATTGGGCACCGTTGGTGCCTGCGCCCTCAAACGTAAGAACCTTCGGACATACGCCTGAAGATATTCTTCATGATCCTGAATACACTGGAACAGGGCTTGAGCTGTGACCGGCTTCGTCTGAAATCCTTGAAAGCTGGTCAGTAACATATCCTTCAGCTTCTGCCATGAAGTGATCGTTCCTGGCCGAAGGGAGGAATACCAGGTCTGAGCAACATTCCTGACGGCCATAACGAAAGACTTCGCCATGACTGCAGCATTGCCCCCGTACGAAGACACTGTTGCTTCGTAGCTCATCAAGAATTGCTTCGGGTCGGAGTGGCCGTCAAACATGGGAAGCTGGGGTGGCTTATAGGATGAAGGCCAAGGTGTAGCCTGCAGCTCAGCGGACAGAGGAGAAGCATCATCAAAAACAAAATTTCCCTGATGGAAATTGTCATACCAGTCATCTTCGTTGACGAAGCCCTCTTGATGAAGGTCTTTCTGATGAGGCCTTCTGTTCTGCTCATCGTGAGTGAGATGGCGAACTTCCTCAGAGGCTTCGTCTATCTGCCTTTGCAACTCAGCTAGGCGGGCCATCTTCTCCTTCTTCCTCTGCACCTGTTGGTGTAGCATCTCCATATCCCTGATTTCTTGGTCTAGCTCTTCTTCCTGAAGCGTCGGGCTGACGGCCTTTCTCTTCTGGCTTCGGGCCTCCCGAAGAGAGACGGTCTCCTGGTTGTGGTCCAGCGGTTGTAGTGCTGCAGCCCCAGCCGCTGAAGCTTTCTTCGGCGCCATAGCGAAGGTCTATAGCTTCCGAAGGTGTTCACAAAACTCGAAGTGGAAGTGGGTTCACCGGAGGTGGGCGCCAATGTTGGAGACTTGTCCTCAAATGCTTCGGATTGAGAACAAGGCAACATAAAAAGTGTTAAGTGATAAGATCCTTCGTCCTTCGGAACATTATTTCCCTTTAGGATATAATGTGCTTCGGACGAAGGTTATAAGAAACATACCTTCGTAAATACAACAAATAATGACGAAGGATTCATATAAAACATGAAATATAACTTAAGCATTATCACAGATTCATTTCTATTTTATTAACATGAGAAAATAGAAATGATTTCAAATTACAAATGTACCTTCGGTCTTGAGAGAAGGTAAAAGTACAAGCGTGACTCAAAAGCAAATGCCAAGTCAGCGTGAACAGTACGGGAGTACTGTTCATCTATTTATAGACGCGGGACGCAGCCCACGTAAAATTACATCCATGTCCATTACATTTGTTAACGGCTTATGGAAATCTGTCGAGGGCCCCGAAGTCTTTTCATCTTTAAGTCGGTTCCCCTTTCCGATATCGCGACGAAGCTTCCCTGCACACAGCTTCGGCTGTGCACCGTCCTTCGTAGAACTTGGTAATCAGCTCGTCCTTCGTCTGGCTCAGGCTTCGTCCTGACCGTGCTTTATGTTCATAATTCTGAGTCCGAAGATACCTGTTCACATAATCCACTTGGAAAACATTGTCAAATCATGTTTTTGAGGACCTTCGGAGGACGAAGACCCCCAACAGTAATTTATGTAAAATATGTGTTATATTGTTAAGAGAAACTGTTTCGTAATCTATTTGTGATTCTAGTGATAAGATGAAGAGCGAGAAAATTCAAGCTATGGAAATACAGAAGATGAAGAACTGGTCGAAGGTTACCACGCTTTTAGTTTTGTGGGCATCAGAGAACCAAGTTAAAAATTTGCATATCCATGAAGTGTTGTTCAATAATGATCGAAACTTAGAGTAGATGAATAAAGAAGCATGCATGAAACAAAGGCAAAGAAGAAAAAAAGCCATGCAAGTCGAAAGCAGCTAGCTAGCTAGTGATCTGTCAGCAGCATCAGCACACTGCACTGGTTCACGTGAGGTGCTCAA
Source organism: Zea luxurians (assembly GCA_029449295.1). Lineage (NCBI taxonomy): Eukaryota > Viridiplantae > Streptophyta > Magnoliopsida > Poales > Poaceae > Zea > Zea luxurians. The sequence continues at coordinate 2,052,968 of JAOPSE010000140.1, read as the reverse complement.
CTGCTCGTCTGCTCATGAGATGGAGGATGGATTGGCGCTTGTATAATTGTATTTTATACATGGTCAAATAAAAATTTCAAGTATAGTGTTTAACACGGCTAGATACAAAGTTAGTTGAGCCTAACTATCTCACCGGTACACGCATGGACACATTGGTGCAGGATATGAATTGTGTCACCTCTTTATGACTCTTTGCAATCAACTCAATGATTATTCAGGTGAGAATGAAGCATCTAAACACATACATTTATATGTAAGTACGTACATACATGCATGCATTCAGGCTATAGTAACTTGTAACCAAGCATTGTCAGTTGTTGGTTTCGATCCATTGGATGATTATAAGTGGCCTAGCTAACAAAGAGCTATAGCAGTCACCACTCTGCCTGCATAACAATAGAAGAGTTAAGTACAATAGTTTTAAAATCCATTGATCTGGAGAACCATCTATTTAATAGTGATCAATAAACATGGAGCAACCTACTGCTACTCTGCCACTTAATAAGCAACCCACATGGCAAGGACTTATTATGAGGACATTCACCTGGGCCCCAAGAACCCAGCAATCCACATTCGACAACCATTCACTAACTTCCTAAATAAAAAAATGGTTATATTATGTATGTAATGAAGGTGGTTGTTGACATGTGTGACTTTTTTATATGGATAGATTCAAAACAAAAATACAACATATATTTAGAGAGCTATTGGAGAACTCACAATTTTTTACTACCAAAGTTATTTAGCAACTCCTTAAATCTGTGAATTAGAGAGTTAAAATTTATATAAGAAGTTGCTCTAACAGATATGACCCAAGTAGGTATGATTTAGTTTCTCAAAAACTCCAACCATTTTTAGTATCCCATCTAGTAATTGATATGCTTTGCAAACACAAATCTAGAAGTAGGATTTTTGAGCTTATGAACCAGAACTTCTGTTAGCATGGTCATCTTATAGAAATGGTACATTTCATTTTATTACAGCTATCATATGGTGTTAATACTTCACAGTTGTGTGTGGCATCGCAACACACGTCCCAATACCATTTTATGCATTCGAGAGAAAATTATTTACTACTCACCATTATGTAATCTGCATTTTCTGTCTAAGATTCACTCACATATGTAAGATAGCTTGAGAGAACTCTTATAAAAAGGTTGTAAACTCCTAAAATAAAAAGCAACATTAGCATAGTTTACACTCATTAGATTGTATTGACAAAGAAAGAGCACCTTCAGAATGCCAATAACATTATGAGTCTATGGATCATCGTAGAGCGGTGTGACATTACTAAATATTTTGCAGCTTCATAATCAAAATGAAAGGAAAGAACATGTGACTAAACGATGAAAGGGTGAGGAACAAATGGACAAAAAAATCATAGAAAGGCAGAAAGCTCCCTTCCAAGCCTTGATTTATGACAAAGCACACCTAAAGTTAACTAAGATCACGTCCTAATCTCGGCCACTGGCGCTGCCACACTATGCTGGCTTACATGAAGCTAGTGTCGATGATTCATTATCAAGGAGAGGGAAAAAATGTTTTAACAAATAACTACAAACATACCTAAAAAAGACGGGCCAAGCAGAGTAGTGTGGTACCATCATCTAGAATCTCAAATGTTGAGAACAGGTAAATGGTAACAGAAAATATACAAGTAATCAGATTCATGGGTTAATGGTAACGAAAGTGGAAGAACATGTATAAATTAATTTAAAATGGAAAACTAAGTCATTTTTAGGCTTTAGAATTTACAAAGAGCATACATGACACAATAGGAAATTAATTTAAATACCACTTGCATCCGGTTCTAAAAATTGTAAATAAATCACAAGAAAATGCGATTTTATTTCACAATTATGATATTATACTTTGAAGAGAGCATGACAGAAGTGGAAGTACTCACCTGAAGAGCCATTACTCTCGTGGTAAACTGTGCCATAGGATGTGCATCTACTAGGATAGCATCTATTGTCTATATACATGAGCTGCAACTGCAACCATATCAAGTATCAGCTACTGGAGAGCAAAGTGGCAAGATAGAACATATAAACTTAACACAATCATACTAACAGAAACATATAGAACTCTCTATGATCTGTGACTACCATTGAATTTGAGAACAGGGAGACAATTGCATCGATTTGTTCAGATAAATTATAGATTTTATTGGTCAAAACAATAACACAAGTAGCCAGCAGTGTGCTTAAAATACCTGTGACAGTTGAAAGCGCAAACAATTCCTTTGATAGTGCATCAACTTGCCCTTTGGCTGGGACCTGAAACAAGGGGAAAATCACATGCTATGTGAATTTTAGAACAGGGAGACAATTGCATCAATTTGTTCAGATAAATTATAGATTTTATTGGTCAAAACAATAACACAAGATAGCCATCAGTGTGCTTAGAATACCTGTGACACTTGAAAGCGCAAACAATTCCTTTGATAGTGCATTAACTTGCTCTTTGGCTGGGACCTGAAACAATGGAAAAAATCACATGCATAAACCTTATAGAAATAGGATGAGTAGTACTTTCCTAGTTTTACAGGGAAAATCACATGCATAAATATGTGAATTTTAGAACAGGGAGACAATTACATCGACTTAGAATTGGATATGTACCATAATTATTGAGTATTTTCCTAGCATCCTCTGCGCCTGCAAAATAAGAAATTGCCAGCTACATTGAAGTGTTTAATCTGATTAGAGAGCAACTTATTTAGAATCGGGATCTAATTCACCAGATAGAAGGTAGTACAGTGGAACCATACAAAAATATGCCCCCACCAACTATTGCTTTTCAGATACGAACCATACTTTTCAGTTTTTAGGTAGCATAACATAAATGTTCCCACCAACTATTGCTTTCTGGCTCTACCGCTCTAGCAGTCCAGAACCTATCATGTGACCACAACCAAGGAGAAACACATAAAAAAGATCATATGAGAAGCTAAAATACATACCAGTGTCAATTCTCTGAGGCGTTCAATAATTGATATGTTATTCTTCGATAGGATTAACATGTGAAGGCCTTTCAGAAGATCTCCTGCTATTACTCGCACTGTGAAGAAAGCTCCAAACATTAGAAATGCGACAGTGTGATCTTCTCGAAAGAGATGAGCAGTACAACTGCAAAAGAAAAGAAAGAAAACATCATACAATATCCCATTAATAACTAATGTTGAGCTAATAATAAAAAAAGCTTACCAATTGAGTTCCCTGATTAGGGAAAAACAAATTTGATATGGTGATACATAGAAACTCCAAAGAATTATGGCATTTCCCAACAAATGCACAACCTAACTAATACACACAAAAGACGATTGCTGGTACAATTAATTCAATACTCCTAGAAATACACAATTCATGTGTGCCTCATAACAAAAGGAATAAAATGTGAAGGAGATAGGAGCTTGCATGAAAGCTTAGATAAAGAGCAGTATCAGTGCCTAACCATATCTTGACATCATTGCATATAACAAAATTATCAGAGTTTATATCTGGTGGGTAACAAGATCAATGAGGTAGATGGTCTTCACAGGCTTCTGAAGTTGCATCTGATGAAAAGGTGAAGTCAGAGCTTGGTATCGAGATTAGTAGAGAACATATCGGTCACAACGTTCCCCCACAACAACATCACGCAGCCTGTGGCATATCCGATTCCCCTGCAGAAAGAAATGCAGAGACGATGAAAAAATATTAGATGATTAAGGAATGAAGTAATCCCCAATATTGTAGCATTACCTCGCAACAATGTCCTAAAGGCGAACATCTGCCAAGAAAACACTACTTCAACTTGATTCCCATGCGTTGCAAAGAGAATCTGAACACACTTGACGTAGATATTACTTGTAAATTGGGGGGAACCAGAACATGTTTCTGTTGACCCTTAAATAGCATGGTCAAATAAAAATTTCAAGTATAGTGTTTAACACGGCTAGATACAAAGTTCGTTGAGCCTAACCATCTCACCGGCACACGCATTGACACATTGGTGCAGGATATGAATTGTGTCACCTCTTTATGACTCTTTGCAATCAACTCAATGATTATTCAGGTGAGAATGAAGCATCTAAACACATACATTTATATGTAAGTACGTACATACATGCATGCATTCAGGCTATAGTAACTTGTAACCAAGCATTGTCAGTTGTTGGTTTCGATCCATTGGATGATTATAAGTGGCCTAGCTAACAAAGAGCTATAGCAGTCACCACTATGCCTGCATAACAAGAGAAGACTTAAGTAGTTTTAAAACCCATTGATTTGGAGAACCATCTATTTAATAGTGATCAATAAACATGGAGCAACCTACTGCTACTCTGCCACTTAATAAGCAACCCACATGGCAAGGACTTACTATGAGGACATTCACCTGGGCCCCAAGAACCCAGCAATCCACATTCGACAACCATTCACTAACTTCCTAAACAAAAAAATGGTTACATTATGTATGTAATGAAGGTGGTTGTTGACATGTGTGACTTTTTTATATGGATAGATTCAAAACAAAAATACAACATATATTTAGAGAGCTATTGGAGAACTCACAATTTTTTACTACCAAAGTTATTTAGCAACTCCTTAAATCTGTGAATTAGAGAGTTAAAATTTATATAAGAAGTTGCTCTAACAGATATGACCCAAGTAGGTATGATTTAGTTTCTCAAAAACTCCAACCATTTTTAGTATCCCATCTAGTAATTGATATGCTTTGCAAACACAAATCAAGCATGTTCATCCCAGTAAACAGAAAAATGAAGCATGGAAACATCAAATCATGTAATAAGAAGAGATATCTTGTTTCAGGCCTCAAGTTGTACCTCTAATCTGCACCAATCATTTTAGTTGGCATCTTTGTATCATGTGGTATGTCAGTCCTTTACTTTGGCATTGTAAGATTGTAGGCCTATGACTGGTAAAACAGCAGCCCCATCTGCTGAGCTGCTCTGATGAATCCAATGCCCAAGGGAATGGGATACCATGCAACATAGTACCTGGATTTGAAGAGAGAGAGAGATCTGTTTTCAACACAAGTCATGAGAGCACCTAGAAGGGGGTGAATAGGTGATCCTGTAAAACTTCAAAAACTTATAACCACAAAAACTTGGTTAATTGTTAGCACAATAATTGACAAGTGGCTAAAGAGGAATCCTCAACAAAACACAATAACCAACAAGGATCAATCACAGAGATGGCACGGTGGTTATCCCGTGGTTCGGCCAAGACCAACGCTTGCCTACTCCACGTTGTGGCGTCCCAACGGACGAGGGTTGCAATCAACCCCTCTCAAGCGGTCCAAAGACCTACTTGAATACCACGGTGTTTTGTTTGCTTTTTCTCAATCCCGTTTGCGAGGAATCTCCACAACTTGGAGCCTCTCGCCCTTACACTTGAAATTCACAAAGAACACGGAGCAAGGGAGGGATTAGCAACGCACACAAGACACAAGAATCAGAGTGTCAACACGCACACAAATCGCAACAAGAGCTCGCAACACGACTCAATGAGTTCACAACTCCACAAGAGCTTTATATGCTATCACAATGAAACGAATGCGCGAAATCTATGTCTTGGTGCTTAGAAATGTTGTAGGAATGCTTGGTATACTCCTCCATGTGCCTAGGGGTCCCTTTTATAGCCCCAAGGCAGCTAGGAGCCGTTGAGAGCAATCAGGGAAGGCAATTCTTGCCTTCTGTCGTCTGGCGCACCGGACAGTCCGGTGCACACCGGACACTGTCCAGTGCCAGATTTCTTTCTTTAAATGGCGAAGCCGACCGTTGGCAGACCTGGAGCCGTTGGCGCACCGGACATGTCCGGTGCACACCGGACAGTCCGGTGCCCCCTTCTAGCCGTTGGCTCGGCCACGTGTCCCACGCAGATTGCGCGGCCGACCGTTGGCCCGGCCGACCGTTGGCTCACCGAACAGTCCGGTGCACACCGGACAGTCCGGTGAATTTTAGCCGTACGTCGCCGGTGAATTCCCGAGAGCGGCCAGTTCGCTCGAACCAGCCTGGCGCACCGGACACTGTCTGGTGCACCACCGGACAGTCCGGTGCTCCCAGACTCAGCAGATTCTTGGCTGCTCGAGCCAAGACATTTCCAATTGGATTTTTCCTGTTTCTAGCACTTAGACACAATACATTAGTCCATAAAACAATGTACTAAGTCTGAGAAACATACCTTTATCCTTGATTTGTACTTTGTCCACCTCTTTACATTTAGGCACTTGTGTTGGACACTAAATCACCAAAACACTTAGAAATGGCCCAATGGCACATTTCCCTTTCAATCTCCCCCTTTTTGGTGATTTATGCCAACACAATATAAAGCAAGTAGAACAAGTACAAAAACAATTCAAATTAGAACTCAAAATTGTTTTGATTCAATTTGACATATATGGATCACTCTATGCCACCACTTGGTTTGTTTTTGCAAATCAAACTCAAATTCCTATCTCTAAGTCAAAACCACTTGTAGAGACATAAAGAGAGGTTTTTCCAAAGAAATTTGATCAAGGATTTCAAAAACTCCCCCTTTTTCCCATAATCAACACTTCTCCCCACAAGAGGCCAACTTTTGACATAAAAGACAATAAAAGAGTTTTGACAAACCAAAAGCTCTAATCTACTATTTTCAAAATTTCTCAAGTGGTAGCTGATCCATTTATTGCTTTGGCCTTTTTTTCTCCCCCTTTGGCATCAAGCACCAAAACAGGATCAATCTTGGCCCTTTAACCCCATTGTCTCACCAAAATTTTCAAATAAGAACACAAAGGCAATAGGAGTATAAAGATGAACTTGGAAAAGTTACTCTTTCTCATCGGAGTGCAGTGGAAGTCTTGCATGGTCCAAGTCCACCTTTTCCCTTTCAATTCTCCTTGGAGACTAAAACAACCAAACTCAAGTACATGGTTAGTCTCAAAGGGTCAAGTTGTAGCACGGCTCCCCCTAAATATGTGCATCACTTGCAAAAAGGACTTGTGAGGTCCAGGGAGTGTTTGTACAACTTGAGCACCACATTAAGCAACAATATGCAGAATGAACATGATCAAAGGCATAAACACATGTATGCTACATTTCAATCCAAGTTCCACGAATCTAAGATATTGAGCTCACTACGCAGCCTGCAAAAGGTCTTCTCATCTAGAGGCTTGGTAAAGATATCGGCTAGCTGGTTCTCGGTGCTAACATGAAACACTTCGATATCTCCCTTTTGCTGGTGGTCTCTCAAAAAGTGATGTCGGATGTCAATGTGCTTTGTGCGGCTGTGCTCAACAGGATTTTCCGCTATTCGGATAGCACTCTCATTGTCACATAGGAGTGGGACTTTGCTCAGATTGTAGCCAAAGTCCCAGAGGGTTTGCCTCATCCAAAGCAGTTGCGCGCAACACTGTCCTGCGGCAACGTACTCGGCCTCAGCGGTGGATAGGGCAACGGAGGTTTGTTTCTTAGAGTTCCATGACACCAGGGACTTTCCTAAGAATTGGCACGTCCCCGATGTACTCTTCCTATCGACCTTACATCCAGCATAGTCGGAATCCGAGTACCCAATTAAGTCAAAGTTAGACCCCTTTGGATACCAGATCCCGAAGCAAGGCGTAGCGACTAAATATCTAAGAATTCGCTTCACAGCCACTAAGTGACACTCCTTAGGATCGGATTGAAATCTAGCACACATGCATACGCTAAGCATAATATCCGGTCTACTAGCACATAAATAAAGCAAAGAACCTATCATGGACCGGTATGCTTTTTGATCAACGGACTTACCACCTTTGTTGAGGTCGGTGTGTCCGTCAGTTCCCATCGGCGTCTTTGCGGGCTTGGCGTCCTTCATCCCAAACCGCTTTAGCAAGTCTTGCGTGTACTTCGTTTGGGAGATGAAAGTGCCGTCCTTGAGTTGCTTCACTTGGAACCCAAGGAAGTAGTTCAACTCGCCCATCATCGACATCTCTAATTTCTGCGTCATCACCCTGCTAAACTCTTCACAAGACTTTTGATTAGTAGAACCAAATATTATGTCATCGACATAAATTTGGCATACAAAAAGATCACCATCGCAAGTCTTAGTAAAAAGAGTTGGATCGGCTTTCCCAACCTTGAAAGCATTAGCAATTAAAAAGTCTCTAAGGCATTCATACCATGCTCTTGGGGCTTGCTTAAGTCCATAGAGCGCCTTAGAGAGCTTACACACGTGGTCGGGGTACCGTTCATCCTCAAAGCCAGGGGGTTGCTCCACGTACACCTCCTCTTTGATCGGCCCGTTGAGGAAAGCGCTCTTCACATCCATTTGGTACAACCTGAAGGAATGGTGAGCGGCATATGCTAGCAAGATACGAATTGATTCTAGCCTAGCCACGGGAGCAAAAGTCTCCTCAAAGTCCAAACCTGTGACTTGGGCATAACCTTTTGCCACAAGCCGAGCCTTGTTCCTTGTCACCACCCCGTGCTCGTCCTGTTTGTTGCGGAACACCCACTTGGTTCCCACAACGTTTTGCTTGGGGCGAGGAACTAGTGTCCAAACTTCATTGCGCTTGAAATTGTTGAGTTCCTCCTGCATGGCCAACACCCAGTTCGGATCTAGCAAGGCCTCTTCTACCCTGAAAGGCTCAATAGAAGAGACAAAAGAGTAATGCTCACAAAAATTAACTAATCTTGAACGAGTAGTTACTCCCTTGCTAATATCACCCAATATCTGGTCGACGGGATGATCCCTTTGAATCGTCGCTCGAACTTGGGTTGGAGGTGCCTGAGGTGCTTCTTCCTCTTCAACTTGAACATCCTGTGCTCCCCCTTGATCATGCGCCTCCACTTGAGGTACCTGTTCGTCATCTTGGGTTGGGGGATGCACTATAGTTGAGGAAGACGGTTGATCTTGCTCCAAATGTTCCTGAGGCCATACATCTCCAATCGCCATGGTGCGTATCGCGGTCGTTGGAACGTCTTCTTCATCTACATCATCAAGATCAACAACTTGCTCTCTTGGAGAGTCATTAGTCTCATCAAATACAACGTCGCTAGAGACTTCAACCAAACCCGATGATTTGTTGAAGACCCTATATGCCTTTGTATTTGAATCATAACCTAATAAAAACCCTTCTACGGCTTTGGGAGCAAATTTGGAATTCCTAGCCTTCTTCACTAGAATGTAGCATTTACTCCCAAATACACGAAAGTACGATACATTGGGTTTGTTACCAGTCAGCAGCTCATATGAAGTCTTCTTGAGGAGGCGGTGAAGGTAGACCCTGTTGATGGCGTGGCAAGCCGTGTTCACGGCTTCCGACCAAAAGCACTCGGGGGTCTTGAACTCTCCAAGCATAGTCCTCACCATATCTATGAGCGTCCTGTTCTTCCTCTCTACCACACCATTTTGCTGAGGTGTGTAGGGAGCGGAGAACTCGTGCTTGATCCCCTCCTCCTCAAGGAACTCCTCCACTTGAAGATTCTTGAATTCGGACCCGTTGTCGCTCCTTATCTTCTTCACCTTGAGCTCAAACTCATTTTGAGCTCTCCTTAGGAAGCGCTTGAGGGTCCCTTGTGTTTCAGACTTATCCTGCAAAAAGAACACCCAAGTGAAGCGGGAAAAGTCATCAACAATAACTAGACCATACTTACTTCCTCCTATGCTCAGATAGGCGACGGGTCTGAAGAGGTCCATATGCGGCAGCTCCAGAGGTCTTGACGTGGTCATCACATTCTTGCTGTGATGTGCTCCTCCTACTTGTTTACCTGCTTGACAAGCTGCACAAGGTCTATCTTTTTCGAAATGAACATTGGTTAGACCTATCACGTGTTCTCCCTTTAGAAGCTTGTGGAGGTTCTTCATCCCCACATGTGCTAAGCGGCGATGCCACAACCAGCCCATGCAAGTCTTAGCCATTAAGCATGCATCTAGACCGGCCTCTTCTTTTGCAAAATCAACTAAGTAAAGTTTGTCGTCTAGTACACCCTTAAAAGCTAGTGAACCATCACATCTTCTAAAGACAGACACATCTACATTTGTAAATAGACAGTTATATCCCATATTGCATAGTTGACTAACAGATAGCAAATTATATCCTAGAGACTCTACTAAAAACACATTAGATATAGAGTGCTCATTTGAGATTGCAATTTTACCTAACCCTTTTACCTTGCCTTGATTCCCATCACCGAATATTATTGAATCTTGGGAATCCTTATTCTTGACGTAGGAGGTGAACATCTTCTTCTCCCCCGTCATATGGTTTGTGCATCCGCTGTCGATAATCCAGCTTGAACCCCCGGATGCATAAACCTGCAAGGCAAATTTAGGCTTGGGTCTTAGGTACCCAACTCATGTTGGGTCCTACAAGGTTAGCACAAATATCCTTAGGGACCCAAATGCAAGTTTTGTCTCCCTTGCATCTTGCCCCTAATTTTCTAGCAACTATCTTCCTATCCTTTCTACAAATAGCAAAAGAAGCATTTAAAGCATGATATATTGTAGAAGGTTCATTTACTTTCCTAGGAACATTAACAACATTTCTCCTAGGCATATTATGAACAACATTTCTCCTACCAACATTTCTATCATGCACATAAGAAGAACTAGAAGCAAACATGGCATGAGAATCAAAGGCATTATATGCATTACAACTCCTATAAGAATTTCTAGATTGTCTCCTATCATGGTACATAAAGGCATGGTTCTTTTGCACACTACTAGCCATAGGGGCCTTCCCTTTCTCCTTGGCGGAGATGGGAGCCTTATGGCTTGTCAAGTTCTTGGCTTCCCTCTTGTAACCAAGTCCATCCTTAATTGAGGGGTGTCTACCAATCGTGTAGGCATCCCTTGCAAATTTTAGCTTGTCAAATTCATTCTTGCTAGTCTTAAGTTGGGCATTAAGACTAGCTAATTCCTCATTTAATTTGGAAATTGAAACTAAATGATCACTACAAGCATCAATGTCAAAATCTTTACACCTATTACAAGTTTCAACAATTTCTACACAAGAATTAGATTTACTAGCTACTTCTAGTTTAGCATTTAAATCATCATTAAAACTTTTTAACGTAGCAATAGTTTCATGACAAGAAGATAATTCACTAGAGAGCATTTTATTCCTTTTAATTTCTAGAGCAAGAGACTTTTGTGCTTCTACAAATTTATCATGTTCTTCATACAACAAATCCTCTTGCTTTTCTAAAAGAATATTCTTATCATTCAAGGCATCAATCAATTCATTAATTTTGTCTACCTTGGTTCTATCTAGGCCCTTAAATAAGCATGAGTAATCTATCTCATCATCATCACTAGACTCATCCTCACTTGAAGAAGCATAAGTACTAGTATCATGAGTGCTTACTTTCTTCTCTCTTGCCATGAGGCAAGTGTGACGCTCGTTTGGGAAGAGGGATGACTTGTTGAAGGCGGTGGCGGCGAGTCCTTCATTGTCGGAGTCGGAGGAGGAGCAATCTGAATCCCACTCCTTGCCTAGATGTGCCTCGCCCTTTGCCTTCTTGTATGCCTTCTTCTTCTCCCTCTTGCTCCCTTGGTCCTGTTCACTATCATTGTCGGGACAGTTAGCAATAAAATGACCAAGCTTACCGCATTTGAAGCATGAGCGCTTCCCCTTGGCTTTGGTCTTGCTTGGCTGTCCCTTGCGACCCTTAAGCACCGTCTTGAATCTTTTGATGATGAGGGCCATCTCTTCATCATTAAGTCCGGCCGCCTCAATCTGTGCCACCTTGCTAGGTAGCGCCTCCTTGCTTCTTGTTGCCTTGAGAGCAAGGGGTTGCGGCTCGTTGATCGGACCATTCAAGGCGTCGTCCACGTACCTCGCCTCCTTGATCATCATTCGCCCGCTAACGAATTTTCCGAGGACTTCTTCGGGCGACATTTTGGTGTACCTGGGATTCTCACGAATATTATTCACCAAATGAGGATCAAGAACGGTAAAGGACCTTAGCATCAGTCGGACGACGTCGTGGTCTGTCCATCGCGTGCTTCCGTAGCTCCTTATTTTGTTGATAAGGGTCTTGAGCCGGTTGTATGTTTGAGTTGGCTCCTCGCCCCTTATCATCGCGAACCTTCCAAGCTCGCCCTCCACCAACTCCATTTTGGTGAGCAAGGTGACGTCGTTCCCCTCATGAGAGATCTTGAGGGTGTCCCAGATCTGCTTGGCATTATCCAAGCCGCTCACCTGGTGATACTCGTCCCTGCACAAAGAGGCTAGCAACACAGTAGTAGCTTGTGCATTTTTATGAATCTGTTCATTAATAAACACAGGGCTATCCGAGCTATCAAATTTCATTCCACTTTCCACAATCTCCCAAATGCTTGGATGGAGGGAAAACAAGTGAGTACGCATTTTATGGCTCCAAAATCCGTAGTCCTCTCCATCAAAGTGAGGGGGCTTGCCAAGTGGAATGGGGAGCAATTGAGCATTTGAGCTATGCGGAATGCACGAATAATCGAAAGAAAAGTTTGAGTTAACCGTCTTTCATCTGTCGTAGTCGTCGTTGTCCTTTTGGGAGGAGGAAGATTCGTCGCTGTCGTAGTAGACAATTTCCTTGATGCGCCTTGTCTTCTTCTTCCTCTCGTCTTTTCTTTTGTGGCCCGAGCCTGAGTCGGTGGGCCTGTCATCATTGGGCTCGTTGACGAAGGACTCCTTCTCCTTGTCGTTGATCACCATCCCCTTCCCCTTAGGATCCATTTCTTCGGGCGGTTAGTCCCTTTCTTGAAGAGAACGGCTCCGATACCAATTGAGAGCACCTAGAGGGGGGGTGAATAGGTGATCCTATAAAACTTCAAAAACTTATAACCACAAAAACTTGGTTAATTGTTAGCACAATAATTGCCAAGTGGCTAAAGAGGAATCCTCAACAAAACACAATAACCAACAAGGATCAATCACAGCGATGGCACGGTGGTTATCCCGTGGTTCGGCCAAGACCAACGCTTGCCTACTCCACGTTGTGGCGTCCCAACGGACGAGGGTTGCAATCAACCCCTCTCAAGCGGTCCAAAGACCTACTTGAATACCACGGTGTTTTGTTTGCTTTTTCTCAATCCCGTTTGCGAGGAATCTCCACAACTTGGAGCCTCTCGCCCTTACACTTGAAATTCACAAAGAACACGGAGCAAGGGAGGGATTAGCAACACACACAAGACACAAGAATCAGAGTGTCAACACGCACACAAATCGCAACAAGAGCTCGCAACACGACTCAATGAGTTCACAACTCCACAAGAGCTCTATATGCTATCACAATGAAACGAATGCGCGAAATCTATGTCTTGGTGCTTAGAAATGTTGTAGGAATGCTTGGTATACTCCTCCATGCGCCTAGGGGTCCCTTTTATAGCCCCAAGGCAGCTAGGAGCCGTTGAGAGCAATCAGGGAAGGCAATTCTTGCCTTCTGCCGTCTGGCGCACCGGACAGTCCGGTGCACACCGGACACTGTCCGGTGCCAGATTTCTTTCCTTAAATGGCGAAGCCGACCGTTGGCAGACCTGGAGCCGTTGGCGCACCGGACATGTCCGGTGCACACCGGACAGTCCGGTGCCCCCTTCTAGCCGTTGGCTCGGCCACGTGTCCCACGCAGATTGCGCGGCCGACCGTTGGCCCGGCCGACCGTTGGCTCACCGAACAGTCCGGTGCACACCGGACAGTCCGGTGAATTTTAGCCGTACGTCGCCGGTGAATTCCCGAGAGCGGCCAGTTCGCTCGAACCAGCCTGCACCACCGGACACTGTCCGGTGCACCACCGGACAGTCCGGTGCTCCCAGACTCAGCAGATTCTTGGCTGCTTGAGCCAAGACATTTCCAATTGGGTTTTTCCTGTTTCCAGCACTTAGACACAATACATTAGTCCATAAAACAATGTACTAAGTCTGAGAAACATACCTTTATCTTTGATTTGTACTTTGTCCACCTCTTTACATTTAGGCACTTGTGTTGGACACTAAATCACCAAAACACTTAGAAATGGCCCAAGGGCACATTTCCCTTTCAAGTCACCCCCACAAAGTTTTGCAAATACAGATACAAGTACATGTTAAATTATAATATCACCAAATAAAAGGAACATAGAACAAACCAAGAGGCTGGATGAAGATCATGCAGGCTGGCATCCAAATTCAAAGCCGAGTTATCAGTCAATAATCTGATCTTGTCCTTCAAAGCAAACAAATTCGATCCATGGCTCTAAAAACATATCAGCGCGTCATCCCAGAGTCAGAGCATAAGCGACATCGCTCCCCGTGGCCAGCACCCTCCATAGTAAGACCAACTCCATCCACCCACTTGTCCCAAGATCAATCATGATGGATTTCACTTATTGTGGGCAAAGAACAAAGTTGAGAAACTAAACCTACAATAGGTGAACAAAGTATTTGTTAAAAACACGATACCATTCACAAAATATAGCAATTCCCAGTAGCCTATCTTATTACAAAACATATCCTGTAAAATCACTTATTTGGTGCAAGCATGCAACCAAACTATTAAGAGCATCCAATCTAGATCCAACCATTAAGCATACCTTTTCCAATCTATGCAATAGGTATGTTTTGAATTGTCGAACACCACGTCCACTTGAGTTTGTGTCCATAGCATGAACGTTCTCCAGGGAGCAGCAACCAACAAATCAAAACAACATAAGATAACTAGATGTGGTGATGATTTTTGGGACAAGAAAATAGATTAAGTTGCGGAATAATATATAAAGAAGCTCGATGAGATGACTTAAATATCAATGGTATTGAAGAAATTGAAGGCAATAAATGGACAATCCTCACCCTCACCTACCCCTACTCTGATCCAAGCATATCCCTTGACACCGAGGAGGGCACCATGATCCATGTAGTAGCCTCCTAGCCAGCCTTGACGATGGCGCAGCTACATCTCCCACCAGTTCCGCAGCAGCTTTATTCGCGGGAGCGATAGCTTCAACAGCGCCTTGCAATAGTGGGGGAAAGTATAAGGATGACCAACAACAACAAACAAGATTAGAGTACAGAAGAATACATATGGGACATTTTGTAGAGCAACAAGGCATTAGGCTGCAAATATTATTACAATGAATAGATGGTTACCACACTTTCAGTTCTATGGGCATCAGAGAACAAAGTTCAAAATTTGCATATCCATGAAGTGTTGTTCAATAATGATTGAAACTTAGAGTAGATCAAAACTTAGAGTATATGAAGTGTTGTACCAGTCGGCGAACTCAAACAGGTAGAGAGATACACCAAAAAATGATTTAGATGAAAACATGAAGGTGATTCAATCAAAACTGGTCTCATAACTGTCATGGGGAAAAAGCACATATCGGTAGCAGACACTAATCTGGCTAGTTTAGTTGCTCTAAATAAACTAAAATAAAGGAAAAGAAAAAAGGAGTGATCTGAATTAGCAAGCACATGATGATGTATTGGCAAGAACATGATGAATTAGCAAGCACATGTTGAATTTGCAAGCAGTCGAGCACATGATCACACATATTTGGCAAGCTTGACATCCTCGCTCTGGAGGGGGACCCTGGCCACGAGCCCGCTGATCCTCCCGAAACCTGAGCAGACACGCAGTTTAGATCGGACCAAACCAACTTGAGGAGGGAGTGGCCTCGCCTACGGTGGCTAGGGTCAGTACGGGGTGAGATCGAACGCAGCAGATCGAGGGGCATACCATGTAGTCCGTGGTGATGAAAGGGTAGTCGACGGTGACGAGCTTGACATCCTCGCTCTATAGGGGGACCCTGGCCACGAGCCCGCTGATCCTCCCGAAACCTGAGCAGACACACAATTTAGATCGGACCAAACCAACTTGAAGTAGCCGAAGAGATCGAGGGGAGAAGGGCGTGATGGGGCGGATCGTGGAGCAGAGGGGAGGATGACGGTGTTGCCTGCGCGTTGATGGCGGGGATCGGCCGAGGAACATGGGCGGTGTTGCCTGCGCGCCATCTTCCATCGATGGTGTTGCCTGCGCGTTGATGGCAGGGATCGACCGAGGATCATGGGCAGTGATGGTGGCCTCGGATCCCCGTAATCGCGGAGCAGAGGGGTAGGAGGTCCTCGACGGCGTGGGGAGGAGGGCGGGGTGGATCGGCGTTGAGGGGAAGGCGACTATCTCGCGCAGGGGGGAGGGGGAGGGGTCCTTGCACGCAGACCGGGTGGCGGCGCGCACGGGGGCGAGGGAAGATGCGCTAGGTCAGAGTCGATCCGAGTGGGTCGTGGGCGAGCGCGGGCAGGGGATGCGGCGGCATTCTTGGGATGGAGGTATGGCAGAACAGTGCACCATCCTGGGTGTGGACGTCTACGTTAGGTACTTAATTAGTAGTAGAGATTTTCAGTTTTTTCTAATATTATTTAAATACCTAAAATTTAGTATTTGCAAAAGGCTATAAAATTCTAGAAACTCGATAATTTATGTATATATATTTCTTCCTCTCGTTGAGCCTGTTGCAAATCTCATGTCATTTTTCGTGAGATCACTGAACCGCTTCTCGTTGCGAACGACACGTCACTCGCATCTGCTATCCCTGTCTACCATCTGTCTACCCCCTCCATCAATCTCACATCGTGACGTCTCATCACGCAACGATCGTGTGTGCAACCTCCTGCCTGCCCTCGTCGTGTCGTACAGATGCAACCACCTCGTTTGCTCCTCTCGCTGACACCTCAGACCCATGAGTCAATTATGTTTTTCATAAATTATGATCAGTTTCACGCGCACATCGACTCAATCAGTCACAGTCACCTCGTTTTGCCTCGCCTCATCACACAATGCCCCACGTCGTGCGCGCAACCGGCTCGCTGCACCCCCACCTCTATTATATACGCAAACGTTCCTTCTCCTATTTCCCTATCGCTGAAACTCCTTAGGCTATCCGCAGCGGTTCCCTCTAAATAACTCACACTATATCACTTTTTGGGTCACATCATCAATAGTTTATCCCATACTTTTTCATCTCCCGCAGTGGTTCCTCCTAAATACTCCCCCTATACCTCACTACAACTATAAAATATCATTTTCTATACCTACTTTTTATCTACTATAATATTTTTCTTCTACTAATAATTGGAGACGGGCCTACAGCTGCAGTGGAACGGGAGGAGCCGGACGCGTGCTAAACCTGGAGGGAGAGAGAAGGGGACCGCGCCGTGGGAAGCGCCGTAGGGGCCACGCTGTGGGCTGCCGCGTGCCCCTGTAGCCGCCATGCAAGGAGAGGGTGCCTCTACACAGATATGCACCTCTCTCCAGATCCGGATCACGGACATCGGTTACCAGTACGCAGATGATCCCTGTCTTCTCCCTCTCTCCCTCACGCGGTCATGCCCCCCTGCTCCCTTGCGCCGTTGCGCGACGAGCCCTCCAGGGCGGTCGAGCACTCGAGCCCCACCCCCAACCCCATGGCCGAGCGGCCCCCAGGGCATGGCCGGCGACTAGGCGGGGCGCGGCTAGGCTGGGGGCGCTGGGCACTGCCCCCTACAGCGCGGCCAGGAGGCCCATGGCGGCGCCCTGCGAGCTCCCCTGGCACGGCAGCCCGCAGCCCGGCGAGCGGCCGACGGCTTCTCGGTGACCCGCCCCGCCCCTCCCCTGGCGCGTGCCCCCTCCCATGGCGGCCAGCATCCTTAGCTCGGCGGCCCGTGGCCTGCCAGCGCGGCGGTGCGTCGAGCCGGTGCGGGGAGCCCTGCGCGCGGCAGGCCGGCCAGCCTCCCGAGCCCAACAGAGAAGGAGATAGAGGAAGGAGATGCTAGGCACATCTGATCCCACCTCTATATATTTTTCTGTGGCTGCACCTCATGTGACCCTCCCTTTGTGTGGTAAGTGGTCGGCCGACAGGATCGTGCCACGTCGTCGTTAATCCACAATTAATAAATATTTGATAACTTTTGTATTATAACCTTGATTTACCCCGTTCGATTCACGTTAGATTCGTATTAACGTAGTCTACGTGTTAATACTAATATTTCATCATTAAACTTGTTCTATATAATTAATTAAATGTTAGTTTAATTAACGTTGTTAAATTAGCTCTCTAATCAAATCTCATTAATAGATTTTAACTTGCCCCTTATAAATAAATGTCGACATGCTCAATACTAACTTGGATATTTTGTGTCTAATAATTGTGTAGTATAAACACGATATTTATTTAGTGATTTTCGCGCGTCGTGCGTGTTGATTCACGTGTCATTCGCGCGTATTGTTTCGCGTGCTGTTTCGCGAGCGTCGTCACACGTTATTTGCACGTGTCACATGTGCGGATCACGCGTGTCACCACGCGTTGTTCGCACGCTAAGTCGTGTGTGTCCGCGCGTGGTCCGTGCATCATTCGCACGTGATGTTCACGTGTGTCGCGTGTGCTGTTTACGTGCTATCCGCGTGTGTTGCGCTCGCCGTCGTCGAGGTGTTCGCGCACATTTCTTAAATTGCTTCGCTTATAATCGCTCATGCTAACTAATTAATTGCTTATTTAACTGATGATTATTCTAAGTAGAAAATTAATCGAAACTAATTAGTAGTCTTATTTTGCTTATGATAAATGTTTGTTAATATGATTATGCCGAATTAAATGTCCTAGTTCATATTCGTTTAGCATCAACACATTATATCTTGACCGTAGCTCCAAATGTCGTATTTTCTTTCTTGCGTGACCGTAGTAGCGAACTCTATTTCGTATTGCATGTTTTTATTATATTTTTCTTTGTATGGTGTAATGTTCTTATGCGTATATATATTTGTTTGCTTATGCCCGTTCGTCTTTGCTTCACGTTGCGAATAGAACGCGATCCGTTTCCAAACTTCAATGAACCGACGATCAGGCTACAACGACCAAGTGATCAAGTTCGTCGAGTTCTACGAGGTTGAAGACCCTGAACATCTGTTTGGTGAAGGTAAGTGTCCTTTGACCTACTTATATCCTATTCACATGATAATTGACTTCCCTGCATTACATAATTGAAACCTAAGGATTGATTAGCTTTCTATTTACCTTGTCCTTGATTACCTTTTGGGTTATTATGATTACCTTTATGCTAGCGCTCTACTTTAATCAATGAATATGATGAGATACAATTATGATACGATGCTTTACATTCTGGTTATGATTATGAACTTGTGATACTAAAGGAGGCTCGGGCGGTTTTTCGAGTACTTCTCCGTAAGGACCTGTTCGTTGGATGACCACCCGGAAAAACAGTGCAACCATGAGGGTGGTATGGGACGCCCATAGCTGATTATTCAGAGGAACTTGAGGTGTAGTTTGCTTCGTCGTCGTGCCGTCAATGAGGCTCGGGCACAGTACTTGCTCTGCCGAGGCTGGGTGCTGTTGTTGGTCACTCTTTCTATGGGGGATGTATTGTATTTATCAAACTAGAGAAACCTAACGGGCGGCTATGACCTCTGGGGAATCTTTGTAAAAGCTACGTAGTGAAACCCTGCCAGTTCACCTTGGAAGTGATCAATGGAGAGTCATGATCCCCGTGCCGAACGGGAATCACGACTCATGGGTAAAGTGTGCGACCTATGCAGAGAAATGAAACTGATATATGACCCGTGCTCACGGTTATGAGCGGCCTTGAGAGCTGCTTTGATTAGAGATGCAAATGGTTCAAGATATTAGGTTCTATTTATGGATTTAGTTATAAGATGATGGTGGTGGTTATATTAATGATATTTGTAAGTATGGATCTTGGTATTTCCTCTATGAGGAGGTACTCTTTGGGATAATAACTTGGGATTGATGATAAAACTTGGCTTATATAAATCAATAAAAGTTGACAAAGTAAAAGCAACCTGCTTTGAGCCTAACTCTACATAAAGCTAGTCCACCTTAGCTAAACAGAACATTTGCTGAGTACGTTGAATGTGTACTCATCCTTGCTTTCACAAAACACCAGGTTGTCTTTGGTGCAACCTATGCTCAGGTAAAGAAGAAGAAGGCATCGAGGCAGATCTCTAGGAGTTCGAGGATTAGGATAGCGACCTCCCCCAGTCAGCTGCGTGTGGTGGTTTTTTTACATTGGCTACGTTTCTATTATGTGCACTTTGATATATGTTATGTAAATGACTTTAGTCTGTAATATTGTTACTTACTCTTTATTATTACTCGAGGCATTGTGATATGATGAGTCCTTTATGTAAACGTTGTGTACGTGAGTTCTGATCTTGGCACGTATATGGTTCGCATTTAGTTTGCCTTCTAAAACTAGGTGTGACAAGTGACCGCAACAATAATCATCCAAGTGGCGACTTCCGTGCATGAGTGGCTTGTATGCTTCTTTGTATTTAAACTTGTGCTTAGATTCGATTATGTATGATAGACAATATGAATTGAACTGAATGTCTATGGTTTGGTGAACGAAAGGCTTGACTTTTGAGATGCGATTGTGAATTTGAATGGATATGCGAGCTATGATGAGCTTTGATGAATTTGAAATGTTATGTATATGATGTCGGTGAATTATGAATGAAGTATATGATGTATGTGAATATATATATATATATAATCTTTGTGTTGTTGTGTTTAAATTGGATAAGAAAATGATGAAATAGGTTGTTGTGGTAGTAGAACATGATAATTCTCGTCAGCCCTACCATAGCCACCGGGAGTTAATTGCTCATGTGCCACTGTTATGCTTAACTCGCATCGACCTCAATAGTCGATGAGAGTTATTCCCTGAACACACTAATATACCATGTTTGTGGTCGACGGGAATTAGGCAATCCCAACAACAACAAAAATTCCAACGAGCAGAAATGGTTTTATATTCTTTCATATTAACCTCCAATAGCATCTTATGTAATTAATAATTAGGTATTTCTATTATTTCTTCAACTCTTTTGTCCCTTGTAATTATAATCTCTATTGCCTTTTATATAATTATCTTGTTAATGATGCTATTTATCTTTTCTTTATTAAATATCTACTGGTCCGTACGGTGCACCATCTAATTAGCTCGTTAATTATCTTCTATGACACCATATTATTCAAGATGAATTAGTCTTATTGTTGTCTTTTTTTTGTCTCATTTGTTTTTGTTCAGTCTTTCTCTATAATATCTGGTGTTCTTTTTATAGCTTTCAGTTTTCTTTTGCTTTGTAACGCAAATGTTTATTTAGTTGCTATGTGTAGTTTTGTTGTTTAGAGCAAGTACAACAAGAGGCTATAAGCTAGCTAAATGTCGAGATGTAGGAGAGAGAAGAAGCGTATTGTAAACTTCAGCCAGCTTAGACATAAGGATCAAGAAACTTTGTAAGATAAATAAGTGAGGTTCTACATTAATATATAGTGAAGAGTTAATTACTACACGGATGGATGGGCTCAACGGTAATAAGCTGTAAAGTTCCTTACATCCAGCGATCAACTGTATTATTAAACTTGCCCTTATGTATTTTGTCATGATTATACTGTCGGTATATGAACACTTTCCTTTTGCTAAGGCCGTCCGCAGCGCATGCCGCGCAGTGCCCCCTCCCCTTGCACTGTATACGCGTAGGGGGCTCTACGCACGCAGCGGCGGCCTCCAAATGGCCCCATACGTGCTGCAGCGCAAGGGGAGGTCACGCGGCTCCCCTAGATAAGGGGAGTACTGTAGCGTCCCTTGCACAGTGCTCCCCTATTTAATAGTTGAAAAAAAATAGTAATAAAAGATGAATAGGGTTAGATAATGAATAGTGGGTATATGGAGATAATATAGGCGAAACCGCTATGGGAGATGAAAAGGTAGTGGGTGAAATGTTGATGATGTGACGCAAAAAAGTGATATATAGAGAAAAATTTAGAGATCACCGCTGGGGACAGTATAAAGCCTGTATCTGCCTCGATAGTAGACTGGTGTGACTAGGACCCGACAGGCCCCAAAGAGTGAAGACACTGCTGGCCTGGAGGCGTGGCCAGCAATTAAGTGCGGTCTCCATTCCTGCATGCCTGCTTGTTCGTTGCTTTTGGACAGCTGCGTCGACCACAGTAGTGCGTATATATGTAGCAACGCCGAGAGCATACGATGTCGCCATCAAACGAGCACGGAATGTCGTCGTACTCGTACCAGGTTAGAGACAGGAGGCTCACATCTACTACGACCATCTGCATCTCAGAAAAGCAGAACAGATACAATTAGTGACTGGAGGAAGGCGACGTTCCGATGATTCTTTTCTTCAGGTGCTAGCTCAATGACTTTTGCTTGCATATCTCTTTCAGTCCTCCGGCCAGTCTGTACTCCACTCCAACAACTGCTAGCTGCTTGCTATATCGTCGTCGCGCGCACGTCAGACTATTGGGTTATATTAGGAACCGGCGAATCTGATCGAACGAACGATCTCCGGAAGGTGATCGCTGCTCTTGTTTAATATCAGGTACGCCTAGGGAGTGCCATATGGGTTCTTTCTTTCTTTGTTTGTTTATTAATCCGCAGATTCCAGGGCGCCATGTGCTGGTGTTTCGATGCTGTGTTTTGATAATTTGGTCGCGGAGACGAGCAGCAAAGGGGGTTCCCTGTCTCCGGACTGTGTCGCCTATTCTCCCTCTCTCACGTACGGCCGGTGTAGTCGTCGCTGGGAGACAGATTTGCTCAATGTCGTCCGTCCGGCCGTTCTCCCTGCACATGTGCGTACATGTACCACCCTTCCCCATGTGCTCCCTTAGCTTCAGACGAAACCATTTGCTCACATGTGGCGACCTTATTTTGATCTCTTCGATGTTGAATACTCTCAAAGTAACACCTCTCTCTCTCTACTTCATGCGTACGCATCATCGGCTTAGCAGTCCACACACAAGCGGACAATCGCGCACAGGCATCGTCATGACATGGGACGACTTAGCGGAACTCAGCTGCTGACATCCAGATGTGAGCAGATAAAAGAAAAATGAGCGTGTGCACGCTTCATTTTAAGAACTTTCCAGATGCATAAAAATCCTTTATTGAAATATCCGCAGTATAATCTCATTGTTCTCCATTGCACCATTTTCAGGCGCGCAAATGAAGAATAGCAGGGTTATTGAAAGGGAAGTGAGCTTTAAACCATTTCTATATTAGCTTTGATGATCACAATTTAATCGACCAACTGGTTTGCTAAGTATATGATCACAAGTTCATAAGAATAAGAATTAAAGATTCTAAATCAAAAACAGCTCAAACCCAACTAGAAAGGAAACACATTTTGGAAAAGATAAACTATTGGTAGTTCAATCATTTGGATAAGATCTTAATGCCCACTAGAACATATTTGAGCATCTAAGAGAGACTGGAAAGCTCAAATCTGAAATTGGTATATTAGAGTTAAGTTCGAGCCAAAACAAGAATACGAGTTGAGGATTTAAAAAATGGTCAAGTTCCATGATTTAGATTAGTTAGATGGATTCTACATATGTTTGCCCAAGTCAAAGGAACACTCATGAAGACAACCAAATCGAAACAAATAAGAAAATTACCAAAATGGACTTAAGTCAGTTGTTGTGCGGCGCACTAGACCAAGTCTGGTGTGCACCGGACCAGTTCGGTGGAACACCATACCAATTGCGCAGAGATCTTATTTCTGAGGCTTCTGATGGCTGGCACAATGGAGCCATCTGGTATGCACTAAACTGCGCACCAGACCGATTGCAGATGATGTTTTTCAAACGCGAAGCGGCTGACACACCGGACCAAGTCTGGTGAGCATCAGACCTGTCAAAGATGAACTTCTATATTTAGAGTTCAATGGTCGAGCTAACGTGGCACTGGTGTGGTAGGGTCCGGTGGTGCACCGGTCCAGTGCCACTTGACACCTACCACCCTGATTAGAATAGTCACTGAGCGAACAATATGATAGGGATCCGATGGTGCATCGAGCCAGCACTATTGGAGGTCCGATCCACCCGTAGATTGTGAAGATTTTGGGGGGATTGTCCCAGACAACTATTTAGGTGGTTGGGGGCTATAAATACAACCCCAACTAGCTGACTCAATACAATGAGTTGAGCAACAACTCCAACATTTAACAGCAACACTCCCATGTGATCAAAGCCTCCCAAGTGCCACAAAAGTGAGAATCAAGCGAATAGATATCCTTATGTGCGTTGATTTGAGATAGGGCCTTGAGAGAGGGCTAGAAAATGAGTGTGTGTTGCATCTTGTGATCCTTGAGCTTCGAATTTTGACTCCCAACGAGATTGTAAAGCTAGCAAGTGATGAGGACATTACTCTTATACATACAATGCATGGACCGATAACACGAGCACGACAGCTAAATCTCTAGGTTCGTTCTAACCTAGTCAATTGTGTTTTAGAGCTTACACGTGGTGCCATGTATGTTTTGATGATTAGAAACCTTATAGAGGACCATCGAGGACATGGTAAAGGATAAGATGTCAAGGAGGTGAAGCTATAACATTCACAGCAAGAGGTAGCCAAGTCCGACTCAACTTCATCTCCACCTTGGAGTACAGGACTAGTCTGCACTAAAACGGACGCCTTGGATGCATCTGAACTCCATTTAGGGTAGACTTTATATGGATGGAAAGGTAAAGAGATAAGCTTTCCAATCCAACTGGAACCGACTTAAAATTCCTACAAAGTCAAACAAGAATCGTCGAAACAGGTTAGCGTCCAGATTCTGTTTTAGTGCTGTGACACCGTCTTTTGGGTTGTTGGCCCGTGTGTCATGTTGGAACCCATTAGGGAGTGTCTAGGGGACTTGAAATCCCCTAAACCCTATATTATCAGCAGCCACTACCACCATTAGGGTTGGGTTTTGCTTAGATTCGTTCTATTATTGAACAGTGTCGATGTTTATCTTTTGTCTGACCCCACCTCGTGATCGATATAGTTTGGTTGCGTTCTTCCTATTCTTGCTTGTGTTCTTCATTGCGCTTGAAGGTATAACCTGTTGGGGACTTGTTCTCAAATGCTAAGAGTTAAGAACAAGGCAACATAAAAAGTGTTAAACAATAAGGTCCTTCGTCCTTCGAAACATTATGCCCCTTCGGGAAATAATGATTTTAGGACGAAGGTCATAAGAGACATACCTTCGTAAATATAATAAGTAAAGCTGAAGGATTCATATAAAGCGTGAAACATAAACATCAACATAGAATCATTTCTATTTTATTAACATGTAGAAATAGAAATGATTTCAAATTACAAATGTACCTTCGGTCCTGAGAGAAGGTAAAAAGTACAAGCGTGATGCAAAAGCCAATGCCAAGTCAGCGTGAACAGTACGGGAGTACTGTTCATCTATTTATAGGCGCGGGACGCAGCCCACGTAAAATTACATCCTTGTCCATTACATTTGTTAATGGCTTATGGAAATTTGTCAAGGCCCACGCAGTCTTTTCATCTTTAAGTCGGTTCCCCCCTCTGCTGTCACGACGAAGCTTCCCTGCGCACAGCTTCGGCTGCGCTCGTCCTTCGTCTGGTTCAGGCTTCGTCCTGGCCGTGCTTCATATTCATAGTTCTGAGTCCAAAAATACCTGTTCACATAATCCACTTGGAAAACATTGTCAAATCATGTTTTTGAGGACCTTCGGAGGACGAAGGCCCCCAACAGTAGCCCCTCGCAATATTAATTTGTTAATAATAAATTCAGATTGCGATATGGACGAAGGCCTTGAGCCGAAGGTCCGAAAAAACACCTTCCCTTTGCTAGAATAGCAACATTCACTGACAAGCGGGGCCTTTCAATTTTTAACGCCCTGGGCGTATAAATAAGATCGCACCGCAAACTCATTTGGTACGCACACTTGCCTTCTGCTTCGGCCCACTAAAATTTTTAGCTCTTGTGCACTAAGATTTGCTGGTCTTTTTGATTTTGGAGCTTCGGCCTCGGGAACAATTTTTTAGCGTTTCCGAAGATGTCTGAAGGCAAGAAGATCCCTGCTGAGACGAAGCT
Organism: Zea luxurians; assembly: GCA_029449295.1. NCBI lineage: Eukaryota > Viridiplantae > Streptophyta > Magnoliopsida > Poales > Poaceae > Zea > Zea luxurians. The sequence continues at coordinate 2,027,117 of JAOPSE010000140.1, read as the reverse complement.
GAGTCTCGAGGAGGAGAAGAATCTGGGGTTCCTGATAGCGATGGCAGAGACCAATACAGAGAAAATCACCAAGGAGATTCTCGAAGGTTTGTCCGAAGATACTGGTGACAGCGACAGCTATGATGTAGAGAGTGGTGGGGAAGAGGCCGAAGATCGTCCATGGCGACCAAGTCACACGGTTTTCGGGAAAACCACTATCAAGCAGAGCCATATTGATAATATGAGGGGGCGGTATTTTCGAGATATATCTATTGTGAGGGCTGACGCTGGAGAAAAGACTTCTCCCACTCCCGAAGAAGATGAAGTTGTAATCTTCCGAAGCTTTCTCAAGGCTGGGCTTCGATTTCCCCTGAGCAACTTTGTTGTTGAGGTACTGAAAACATTTCAAGTCTACCTTCATCAACTTACTCCCGAAGCTATCATAAGGATGGGGATATTTGTCTGGGCTGCAAGAAGCCAAGGTTTAGAACCAAATGCTAAGAGTTTTTGCAACATTCATGAATTATTATACGAGACAAAGCCCTGGGGAAAAGAACAATATCACAACAATTTTGGGTGTTACAGCTTCGGAGCCCGCTCCGGGTCAAGCTGCCCTGTGCCGACCTTTCGGAAGAGGTGGCCCGGAGCCTGGATGACAGAGTGGTTTTATGTGAAGAATGACTTAACAGCGCAAGAAAATGTTAAAAGTATTATTATGTGCCCCATCTGGCAACGCTTCGGACTACGAAGGCCGAAGGTTGAAATGGACGAAGCAGCCGAGGAGTGCCAAAGAGCCTTCGGCGTAGTCTGCTCCTTCATTGGAACAAGGGACTTGGTGCAAGAGCACATTGCCTTCAGGATATGGCCACTTGGAGAAAAGTGGGAAATGCCGAAGGAAACCATTAAAGAGTCCGACGAAGGCGGACTAGTTAGACTAAAATACACATTCAAGTATGCAGATAAATTTGTTGAACCTGATGATGACTGGTTGAAAAGTATTGAGACATTAAGTGACGAACTGCTTGGCACATATTCGAAGGCTGAGAACACTGCATTATCAGCAGCCTTCGGAGGCCGAAAGAAGAAAAGGCTCAACCGTGTGTTTGACGCGGTCGGGTTTATGTACCCTGACTATCACTATCCGGTATTGGGTCGCAAAAGGAAAAATTCTTCTCCTGCGATAGAAGCTACCACGAGTGCCCCTAGTGAGCCAGCGCCTCAAAGAAAAAAGATGAAGGCGCTCACCCATCGGACACGCTTTATTGAGCCGGCCACAGTGCCAGAATTCATTGGTGAAGTCTCTTTGGCTTCTGAAGCTACCGAACCAGCTTCAGTGCCGAAGATGGAAGAAAAGATTGAAGCGCCTTCAGCGGAAAAATCAGAGAAACCGAAGGTTGACGAGCCAAAAATGTCTGAAATCTTAAGTCCTTCGGTAAATGTCGAAGCAATAAAAAACCAAAAGGGGCCATCGGTGACCCCAAAAAGGAAAAGAATGGTAAACGTACTAGATGTCTTGGAGACAATCAAGTCTTCAAGCACAACTCCAAAAAAGAGTGTTGAAGTTGCTGAAGCTTCTACTGAAGCTTCGATGCAACAAGCTGAAGCTGAAGCTGGGCCTTCAGAGCCCTACAAGGAGCAACCTTTGGAAGCTGAAGCAATAAAAATATCAGAACCAGTTGTAGTTGAAGAAATTGACACTGCCATCCCCGAAGCTCCTGCCAGCATATGCGATTACATTATACGACACGCTTCGGGGAAGAAACTATCTGCAGAGGAAACTTATGAAGCCAACCATTATGCGAAAGAGCTAAAATATCCGAAGGGGGCAGTAATATTCAATGGGACAAATGAAGATGACTTCCTATACTGCCTACCTGATAATAAAGAACTATCTGTCTGCCGAGAGATGGCCAGGAGTATAGGCTTTCCGAAGCTCGAAGCTGGATTAAGCGCCATGACGAAAGAGGATCTCGCAGACAGTCTTGCATACAATAGCCTAAAGGTTTGGGAATTAAGCGTTTGAAAAAACTTTTTTAATACGTAATTCATTCCTATATTCTTATGTGGATTCTTTTTCGTACAGGGCTTAATTCTAAGCAACGCATTAAGAGCCCAAAAAAGCGCCGAAGATGAAAGCTATGAGATTGCGTTCAACAATTTGCGCTCCGAAGTTATCAAACTGAGAAACGAAGCTGTGGAAAAGGATAAAATTCTGCTTACGCTGGTAGACAAAGTAAAGAAGGACGAAGCTGCTTCAAAAGCCCAGGCCGAAACCCAAAAGCGTGAAATTAAAGATCTGCAGAAACAGCTGGCTAGAGCTAGAGAGGAGCGCGTGCTTGAGGAAACAAAACGAGAACTCAGTGATCATATGGTCAACAAATTGGAGTTAAGAGTTAAAGAGCTTCGTGCATCTCAAAGGAAATGTTATGTTAAATCTGTAGAATGCGTGAATAAAATTAAAACCAGCTTCGCCAGCGTCGGCGCCTTTTCCAGCGAAGAGAATTTCTCTCGAGGCAATCCCGAAGATCCACTGGAATGGATTAGCCACGAAGCAGAGGCCTTCGAGGAGATCCTGAACAGTCGTGGTGACATCTGCGCTTTTTCGGGCGCCAGAGGAATTGCTTCTGTCTTAGAGAAGAAAGGTTGCGGGCATGTAAAATTTTTAGCTCAGTCCGAAGCTACCTTATCTTCCGAAGACATCAAGGACCCCTCGGCCGAAGCAAGCGTGGTTGGTGGCAAATTTTTTACTGATATCTGGAACGACGGCGGCCGAGGAATGGCGCAAGAAATCATCCAAAGGAGCGAAAAAGGCATCCATGATGCTAGGAAAGTGGCAGAAGCTGCTGAAAAAAGTACAGAGCCCGAAAGGCAATTGGGTATTAATTAGTCGTTCTTATTGTGTTGTAATTTTTGTTTCAAACTTTGCTCACGGTTTGTAATAGTAATGAAGAAATATTCTTTTGCCTCAGAAGCTGCTGAATCGACTGTCGACCCGCACACAAAAGGTGATGATGAAATTAAACAAATGGCCGAAGCTATCATGGACAAAGTGGTTGATCAGCTTCTAAATGAAGCCGCCGAAGCAGTATTAAGAGAAGACTAGATGCTATTTAGAAAAAACATTTAAATTGTGATCTATGTAACATTTTGTACATTTGAATGTAATATACAAGTTTCTTTTCATTATTCAATTCTTTACGATGCATGAAACTCTACATACCATTTTTGAGCCTTCGGCGAAAAAACACCTTCCCTTCTTTTCATGCTTCGTGAAGAAAATATTCTCCGTGAAAACTGCTCTGATAAGTCACATCCATGCTTCGTGAAAGCATTCTCCGAAGCTATACAATTTCGATATTGCTCTGACGAAGCTTGTCCATGCTTCGTAAAAATATTCTCCGAAGCTGTATTCCGAATTTATACAATTTCGATATTGCTTTCTCAAAGCATTCTTCCGAAGGTCGATACTGTGTACCCTTCTCTTGCAAAATGCAATATGATGTATGATGCTTATGCTATGCAAGATGATGTGATGATGTTATGTTATGCAAATGACCTTTGTTCCGAAGATACACACAAAATTTATTCGTAAGCTCTGCATTCCCTTAGGAACGTCTTTGGAGCTTCTTCGTCTTTTACTTAGACGGTATCAGCGTTGACTTTTCGCTGTAAGCCTCCCTTAGGAGCTTCTTCGTCTTTTACTTAGACGGTATCAGCGTTGACTTTTCACGGTAAGCTCTGCATTCCTTTAGGAACGACTTTTGAGCAGAAAACTTACACTGCGCTCCCTTTGGAACGGCTTTTTGTGACTTCATGAACTTACTCTGCGTTCCTTAGAACGACTTTCTGTTAATCCGAAGGATTTTTAATATTTCGAAGGTCCTCCTTGTTAACACAAAAACTTCAACTTAATCCTGTGGAGAAAATAGATTTTCCTCGTGGGAAACAGCGAAATTATTACATGGAAACGATCAATGTTTTTTGCTACAGAGAATAGAACTGAATGGAAAAGACTGCTATCAAAGGTAGGATATGTGTCAATAAATGTGCTTCGACTCTGGCACAGTGCTGTTGACTGTGCGAGCTTCGGATTGTTCTCTGAAGTCCCTTTGATGTGGAGCATATTGACTCCCTTCTGGCTGTTGACCCTGTTGCAATGGAGGTGGAGGCGGGGGCTGTTGCCAGGAAGCTTGAGGTTGACTTGCCGAAGCTATAGAAGCTGCAGGGTGGTTGTCTATGTACTGTGGGATGTAAGGCGGATGATACGAAGCGGTATGCATGACCTGCTTCGGCTGAACTTGTTGAGATGTAGCTTCGGCTATCTCCTTTTGCTTCTGGATTGTAATATGGCACGTCCTGGTGGTATGGCCCTTGCCTTCTCCACAGAACAAGCAAAACAATTTCCTTGGTTGATCTCCGAATCTTCCGCCGAAGCCCCTGGCGCCTCTGCCTCTCGGAGCTGGTGGCCGGAAGAAAGCTTGTTGTTGCCCCGAAGCCTGTGAGGAGCACTGCGGTCTGCTCTGCTGACTCCCCTTATCATCATTCTGAGTGGAGCTGTGGATGGACCGGACATGCCTCGGGTAATATCTTCCTCCGAAGCCCCTGGTCATCTCAGAAAATCTGAAGGCCTCCTCCCTTCTTTGGCGAAAGTCGTTATCTGCACGAATGTACTCGTCCATCTTCTGGAGTAGCTTCTCCAGAGTCTGAGGAGGCTTCCTAGCAAAGTATTGGGCTGCAGGTCCAGGACGAAGCCCCTTGATCATAGCTTCGATAACAATTTCATTGGGCACCGTTGGTGCCTGTGCCCTCAAACGCAAGAACCTTCTGACATATGCCTGAAGGTATTCTTCATGATCCTGAGTGCACTGAAACAAAGCTTGTGCAGTGACCGGCTTCGTCTGAAATCCTTGAAAGCTGGTTAACAGCATATCCTTCAGCTTCTGCCATGAGGTGATTGTCCCTGGTCGAAGGGAGGAATACCAGGTCTGAGCAACATTCCTGACGGCCATGACGAAAGACTTCGCCATGACTGCAGCATTGCCCCCATACGAAGACACTGTTGCTTCGTAGCTCATCAGGAACTGCTTCGGGTCTGAGTGGCCGTCGAACATGGGAAGCTGAGGTGGCTTATAGGATGGAGGCCAAGGTGTAGCCTGCAGCTCAGCGGACAAAGGAGAAGCATCATCGAAAACAAAATTTCCCTGATGGAAATTGTCATACCAGTCATCTTCGTTGACGAAGCCCTCCTGATGGAGGTCTTTCTGCTGAGGCCTTCTGTTTTGCTCATCATGGGTGAGGTGGCGGACTTCCTCAGAGGCTTCGTCTATCTGCCGTTGCAACTCAGCTAGCCGGGCCATCTTCTCCTTCTTCCTTTGCACCTGTTGATGTAGGATCTCCATATCCCTGATTTCTTGGTCTAGCTCTTCCTCCTGAAGCGTCGGGCTGACAGCCTTTCTCTTCTGGCTTCGGGCCTCCCGAAGAGAGACGGTCTCCTGGTTGTGGTCCAGCGGTTGCAGTGCTGAAGCCCCAGTCGCTGAAGCTTTCTTCGGCGCCATAGCGAAGGTCTATAGCTTCCGAAGGTGTTCAAAAAAGCTCGAAGTGGAAGTGAGTTCACCGGAGGTGGGCGCCAATGTTGGGGACTTGTTCTCAAATGCTAAGAGTTAAGAACAAGGCAACATAAAAAGTGTTAAACAATAAGGTCCTTCGTCCTTCGAAACATTATGCCCCTTCGGGAAATAATGATTTTAGGACGAAGGTCATAAGAGACATACCTTCGTAAATATAATAAGTAAAGCTGAAGGATTCATATAAAGCGTGAAACATAAACATCAACATAGAATCATTTCTATTTTATTAACATGTAGAAATAGAAATGATTTCAAATTACAAATGTACCTTCGGTCCTGAGAGAAGGTAAAAAGTACAAGCGTGATGCAAAAGCCAATGCCAAGTCAGCGTGAACAGTACGGGAGTACTGTTCATCTATTTATAGGCGCGGGACGCAGCCCATGTAAAATTACATCCTTGTCCATTACATTTGTTAATGGCTTATGGAAATTTGTCAAGGCCCACGCAGTCTTTTCATCTTTAAGTCGGTTCCCCCCTCTGTTGTCACGACGAAGCTTCCCTGCGCACAGCTTCGGCTGCGCTCGTCCTTCGTCTGGTTCAGGCTTCGTCCTGGCCGTGCTTCATATTCATAGTTCTGAGTCCAAAAATACCTGTTCACATAATCCACTTGGAAAACATTGTCAAATCATGTTTTTGAGGACCTTCGGAGGATGAAGGCCCCCAACATAACCAACGGAGCAGTGATGTAGTGATTGTGAGGATCCATTCGCTCAGAGCCATATGACATGGATGAGGCCAATGAGCTCCCGCTCATAGGCTGAGAGGGCGCAATGGGGTGGCACAACATAATGGCTAAAGAACACAGCCGGATGTGCGTCCTGAATGAGCACCATGTGGAACCCATGCGAAGAAGCGTCACACTCCATGATGAAGTTCTTTGCGAAATCCGGCATTGCTAATACCAATGTCGATATAATGGCCTTTTTGAGCGCATCGAAAGCCACAACTATGACATTGATCCAGGAGAACCCTTCTGTTGGGGGCCTCCTATGCCGAAGATCACTCGTTTAACCTTTTGCTTCGACACAAGCAAGTGTGTTTCATGAGTATTTCTAATGGACGAAGCGAACCTTCGGTCGGGAAAGCATGCAAAGAAGCTTTGCACATGCGTGCAAGTGAAAAAGGTGCCAGCCAAAGACGATAGCTTTGGCGGCAACAAAGGAGTGCCTTGCCTGGGGGAAGCGTCGGTAGGGCGAGCCATGGCACAGGCTTCGGTAGGAGTGGCCGATCACGCGGGGCAGCGCATGATGCTGGCGCGGTGTAGCTATTTCGGAACTCGAGCTTGCAGGTGAGACTCATGGATGCTGCCAGCGACTATGTGTTGTGGATTTACACATCGTGGCTATGTGGAGGGAGGAGGCTGGCGGTGAATAGCTAGACACGCTGTGCTTAGTCGAGACGTCTCGCGCGCGGTACTAGGGCCTAGAACTGAAAGGGAAATGTGCCCTTGGGCCATTTCTAAGTATTTTGGTGATTGAGTGCCAACACAAGTGCTTAAGTGAAAATATATGTCAAATGTTGGACAAAGTGCAAATCAAGAGTAAAGGTATGGATCTAAGACTTAGTACATTGTTTTGAAGACTAATGCTCTGTGTCTAAGTGCTGGAAACAGGAGAAATCGAATTGGAAAAGAGATGGCTTTGTACAGCCAAAGTCTGCTCAGTCTGGGTGCACCGGACTGTCCGGTGGTGCAGGCTGGCTCTGGCTGACCTACTGCTCTCGGGACTTCGACGGCGGTGTACGGCTATAAATCACCGGACTGTTCGGTGGTGCACCGGACTATCCGGTGAGCCATTCACAGGCGAACTCGTCGCTCTCGGGAGATGATTAACGGCGTACGACTATAATTCACCGGACTGTCCAGTGGTGCACCGGACTGTCCGGTGAGCCAACGGTTAGCCGGGCCAACGGTCGGTCGAGGATTCCGCGCGTGACGCGTGGCCGAGCCAACGGTCACAAGGGGGCACCAGACTGTCCGGTGTGCACCGGACAGTGTCCGGTGCGCCAACGGCTCTGAATCTCCAACGGTCGGCTTCGCCAAAGAAGGAAAGAAATCCGCACCGGACAGTGTCCGGTGGTGCACCGGACTGTTCGGTGCGCCAGGCAACTGAAGGCAATAATTGCCTTCCTGGAATGCTCTCAATGGCTCCTAGCTGCCTTGGGGCTATAAAAGGGACCCCTAGGCGCATGGAGGAGTACACCAAGCATTCCCCAAGCATTCTAAAGCACCAAGACTTCGATTCCGCGCATTTGATTCTTTGTGAGAGCAACTAGAGCTCTATTTGAGTTGTGAACTCGTCGGGTTGTGTTGAGAGCTCTTGTTGCGACTTGCGTGCGTGTTGTCGCTGTGATTTTGTGTCTTGTGTGCGTTGCTCATCCCTCCCTTACTCCGTGTTTCTTTGTGAACATCAAAGTGTAAGGGCGAGAGGCTCCAAGTTGTGGAGATTCCTCACGAACGGGATATAGAAAAGCAAAGCAAAACACCGTGGTATTCAAGTGGGTCTTTGGACCGCTTGAGAGGGGTTGATTGCAACCCTCGTCCGTTGGGACGCCACAACGTGGAGTAGGCAAGCGTTGGACTTGGCCGAACCACGGGATAAACCACTGTGTCTATCTGTGTTGATCTTCTTGTGGTTATCGTGTCTTGCTTAGACTCCTCTCTAGCCACTTGGCATTATTGTGCTAACGCTTAATCAAGTTTTTGTGGCCTTAAGTTTAAGCTTTTACAGGATCACCTATTCACCCCCCCCTCTAGGTGCTCTCAATTGGTATCAGAGCCGTTCTCTTCACAAAGGGACTAATCACCCGAAGAGATGGATCCTAAGGGCAAGGGGATTGTGATCAATGATAAGGAGGAGTCCTTCGTCAACGAGCCGAAAGACGACAAGCCTACTGACTCGGGCTCGAGCTACAAACGAAAAGATGGGAAGAAGAAGAAGACGAGGCGCATCAAGGAGATAATCTACTACGACAGCGACGAATCTTTCTCTTCCCAAAAGGACGACAACAACGACTACGAGAGAAGGAAGACAGTTAATTCAAACTTTTCCTTTGATTATTCCCGTATTCCGCAAAGTACCAATGCTCATTTACTCTCTATTCCACTTGGCAAACCTCCACACTTTGATGGGGAGGACTACGGATTTTGGAGTCACAAAATGCGTAGTCACTTGTTCTCTCTCCATCCAAGCATATGGGAGATTGTAGAGAGTGGAATGAAATTTGATAGCTCGGATAGTCCTATGTTTATAAATGAACAAATCCATAGAAATGCACAAGCTACTACTATCCTTTTAGCATCTTTGTGCAGGGAAGAGTACAATAAGGTGAGCGGCTTGGACAATGCCAAGCAGATCTGGGACACCCTCAGGATCTCACATGAGGGGAACGACGTCACCATGCTCACCAAAATGGAGTTGGTGGAGGGCGAGCTCGGGAGATTTGCAATGATAAGGGGAGAAGAGCCAACCCAAACATACAACCGGCTCAAGACCCTCATCAACAAGATAAGAAGCTACGGAAGCACACGATGGACGGACCACGACGTCGTTCGCCTAATGCTAAGGTCTTTCACTGTCCTTGATCCACATCTTGTGAACAATATTCGTGAAAATCCTAGGTACACCAAGATGTCACCCGAAGAAGTACTTGGGAAGTTTGTGAGCGGGAGAATGATGATCAAGGAGGCGAGATACGTGGACGACGCGTTGAATGGTCCAATCCATGAGCCTCAACCCATTGCTCTCAAGGCAACGAGGAGCAAGGAGGCGCTACCTAGCAAGGTGGCGCAAGTTGAGGCGGTCGGGCTCAATGATGAAGAGATGGCCCTCATCATCAAGCGCTTCAAGACGGCACTAAAGGGACGCAAGGGGCAGCCTAACAAGAACAAGACGAAGGGGAAGCGCTCATGCTTCAAATGTGGTAAGGTTGGTCATTTTATCGCTAACTGTCCTGATAATGATAGTGACTAGGAACAAGGGAACAAGAGGGAAAAGAAGAAAGCTTACAAGAAGGCTAAGGGTGAGGCACACCTTGGCAAGGAGTGGGACTCGGATTGTTCGTCGTCCGACTCCGACAACGAAGGACTCGCCGCCACCGCCTTCAACAAATCGGTCCTCTTCCCCAACGAGCGTCACACATGCCTCATGGAGAAGGAGAAGAAGGTATGTACTCGGAATACTACTTATGCTTCTTCAAGTGAGGATGAGTCTAGTGATGATGATGAAATAGATTATTCATGTTTATTCAAGGGCCTAGATAGAACCAAGGTTGATAAAATTAATGAATTAATTGATGCCTTGAATGATAAGAATAGGTTATTAGAAAAGCAAGAGGATCTTTTGTATGAAGAACATGATAAGTTTGTAGAGGCACAAAAATCCCTTGCTTTAGAAATTAAAAGGAATGAAATGCTTTCTAGTGAATTGTCTACATGCCATGACTCTATTTCTAGCTTAAAGAGCATAAATGATGATTTGAATGCTAAGTTAGAAATAGCAAATAAATCAACATCTTGTGTAGAACATGTTACAACTTGTAATAGGTGTAAAGATTTTGATGTTGATGCTTGTAGTGATCACCTAGTTTCAATTTCTAAATTGAATGATGAATTGGCTAGTCTTAATGCCCAACTTAAGACTAGCAAGAGTGAAATTGATAAAATAAAATTTGCAAGGGATGCCTACACGATTGGTAGACACCCCTCAATTAAGGATGGTCTTGGCTTCAAGAGGGAAGTCAAGAACTTAACAAGCCATAAGGCTTCCATCTCCACCAAGGAGAAAGGGAAGGCCCCTATGGCTAGTAGTGTTCAAAAGAACCATACTTTCATTTATGGTGATAGAAAATTTTCTAGAAATGCGTATAGGACCTGTGCTTATGATTCATATGCTATGACTGCTTCTAGTTCCCATGTTCTTCATGATAGAGATTTGCGTAGGAAAAATATTCATCATGTGCCTAGAAAGAATATTGTTCATGTTCCTAGGAAAGTAATTAATGAACCTTCTACAATTTTTCATACTTGCAATGCTTCCTTTGCCATTTGTAGAAAGGATAAGAAGGTAATTGCTAGGAAATTAGGGGCAAGATGCAAGGGAGATAAAACTTGCATTTGGGTCCCTAAGACCATTGTGACTAACCTTGTAGGACCCAACAAGAGTTGGGTACCTAAGACCCAAGCCTAAATTTGCCTTGCAGGTTTATGCATCCGAGGGTTCAAGCTGGATTATCGACAGCGGATGCACAAACCACATGACGGGGGAGAAGAAATGTTCACCTCCTACGTCAAGAACAAGGATTCCCAAGATTCAATCATATTCGGTGATGGGAACCAAGGCAAGGTGAAAGGGTTAGGGAAGATTGCTATTTCATCCGAGCACTCTATTTCTAATGTGTTTTTAGTTGAGTCACTTGGATATAATTTGTTATCCGTTAGTCAATTATGCAATATGGGATATAATTGTTTATTCACAAATGTAGATGTGTCTGTCTTTAGAAGGTGTGATGGTTCACTAGCTTTTAAGGGTGTACTAGACGACAAACTTTATTTAGTTGATTTTGCAAAAGAGGAGGCCAGTCTAGATGCATGCTTAATTGCTAAGACTTGCATGGGCTGGCTGTGGCATCACCGTTTAGCACATGTGGGGATGAAGAACCTTCACAAGCTTCTAAAGGGAGAACACGTGATAGGTCTAACTAACGTGCATTTCGGAAAAGATAGACCCTGTGCAGCTTGTCAAGCAGGTAAACAGGTGGGAAGCTCTCATCATCCCAAAAATGTGATGACCACATCAAGACCTTTGGAGATGCTTCATATGGACCTCTTCAGACCCGTCGCCTATCTAAGCATAGGAGGAAGTAAGTATGGTCTTGTTATAGTTGATGATTTTTCCCGCTTCACATGGGTATTCTTTTTGCAGGGTAAATCTAAAACCCAAGGGACCCTCAAGCGTTTCCTAAGGAGAGCTCAAAATGAGTTTGAGCTCAAGGTGAAGAAGATAAGGAGCGACAACGGGTCCGAATTCAAGAACCTTCAAGTGGAGGAGTACCTTGAGGAGGAAGGGATCAAGCACGAGTTCTCCGCTCCCTACACACCACAGCAAAATGGTGTGGTAGAGAGGAAGAACAGGACGCTCATCAATATGGCAAGGACGATGCTTGGAGAGTTCAAGACTCCCGAGTGCTTTTGGTCGGAAGCCGTGAACACGGCTTGTCACGCCATCAACCGGGTGTATCTTCATCGCCTCCTCAAGAAGACTTCATATGAGCTTCTAATTGGTAACAAACCCAATGTATCTTACTTTCGTGTATTTGGGAGCAAATGTTACATTCTAGTGAAGAAAGGTAGAAATTCTAAGTTTGCTCCCAAAGCTGTAGAAGGGTTTTTGTTAGGTTATGACTCAAATACAAAGGTGTATAGAGTCTTCAACAAATCATCGGGTTTGGTTGAAGTCTCTAGCGACGTTGTATTTGATGAGACTAATGGCTCTCTAAGAGAGCAAGTTGTTGATCTTGATGATGTAGATGAAGAAGACGTTCCAACGGCCGCAATACGCACTATGGCGATTGGCGATGTGCGACCACAGGAACAATTGGAGCAAGATCAACCCTCTTCCTCAACAATGGTGCATCCCCCAACTCAAGATGATGAACAGGTTCATCAAAAGGAAGCGTGTGATCGAGGGGGAGCACAAGATGATCATGTGAAGGAGGAAGAAGCCCAATCGACACCTCCAACCCAAGTTCGAGCGACGATTCAAAGGGATCATCCTGTCGACCAAATTTTGGGTGACATTAGCAAGGGAGTAACTACTCGTTCTAGATTAGTTAACTTTTGTGAGCATTACTCCTTTGTCTCTTCTATTGAGCCTTTCAGGGTAGAAGAGGCCTTGCTAGATCCGGACTGGGTGTTGGCCATGCAGAAGGAGCTCAATAATTTCAAGAGGAATGAAGTTTGGACACTGGTGCCTCGTCCCAAGCAAAATGTTGTGGGAACCAAGTGGGTGTTCCGCAACAAACAGGACGAGCACGGGGTGGTGACAAGGAACAAGGCTCGACTTGTGGCAAAAGGTTATGCCCAAGTCGCAGGTTTGGACTTTGAGGAGACTTTTGCTCCTGTGGCTAGGCTAGAGTCCATTCGTATTTTGCTAGCATATGCCGCTCACCATTCTTTCAGGTTGTTCCAAATGGATGTGAAGAGCGCCTTCCTCAACGGGCCAATCAAGTAGGAGGTGTACGTAGAGCAACCCCCTGGCTTCGAGGATGAACGGTACCCCGACCACGTTTGTAAGCTCTCTAAGGCGCTCTATGGACTTAAGCAAGCCCCAAGAGCATGGTATGAATGCCTTAGAGACTTTTTAATTGCTAATGCTTTCAAGGTTGGGAAAGCCGATCCAACTTTATTCACTAAGACTTGTGATGGTGATTTATTTGTGTACCAAATTTATGTCGATGACATAATATTTGGTTCTACTAATTGAAAGGGAAATGTGCCCTTGGGCCATTTCTAAGTGTTTTGGTGATTTAGTGTCCAACACAAGTGCCTAAGTGTAAAGAGGTGGACAAAGTACAAATCAAGGATAAAGGTATGTTTCTCAGACTTAGTACATTGTTTTATGGACTAATGTATTGTGTCTAAGTGCTGGAAACAGGAAAAATCCAATTGGAAATGTCTTGGCTCGAGCAGCCAAGAATCTGCTGAGTCTGGGAGCACCGGACTGTCCGGTGGTGCACCGGACAGTGTCCGGTGCGCCAGGCTGGTTCGAGCGAACTGGCCGCTCTCGGGAATTCACCGGCGACGTACGGCTATAATTCACCGGACTGTCCGGTGTGCACCGGACTGTCCGGTGAGCCAACGGTCGGCCGGGCCAACGGTCGGCCCCGCGATCTGCGCGGGACACGTGGCTGAGCCAACGGCTAGAAGGGGGCACCGGACTGTCCGGTGTGCACCGGACATGTCCGGTGCGCCAGCGGCTCTCAGGCTGCCAACGGTCGGCTTCGCTATTTAAGGAAGGAAATCGGGCACCGGACAGTGTCCGGTGTGCACCGGACTGTCCGGTGCGCCAGTCGACAGAAGGCAAGATCAGCCTTCCAAGATTGCTCCCAACGGCTCCTAGCTGCCTTGGGGCTATAAAAGGGACCCCTTGGCGCATGGAGGAGAACACCAAGCATCTCCACAACATTTCTAAGCACCAAGACATTGATTTCGCGCATTCGTTTCATTGTGATAGCATATAGAGCTCTTGTGGAGTTGTGAACTCATTGAGTCGTGTTGCGAGCTCTTGTTGCGATTTGTGTGCGTGTTGACACTCTGATTCTTGTGTCTTGTGTGTGTTGCTAATCCCTCCCTTGCTCCGTGTTCTTTGTGAATTTCAAGTGTAAGGGCGAGAGGCTCCAAGTTGTGGAGATTCCTCGCAAACGGGATTGAGAAAAAGGAAGCAAAACACCGTGGTATTCAAGTGGGTCTTTGGACCGCTTGAGAGGGGTTGATTGCAACCCTCGTCCGTTGGGACGCCACAACGTGGAGTAGGCAAGCGTTGGTCTTGGCCGAACCACGGGATAACCACCGTGCCATCTCTGTGATTGATCCTTGTTGGTTATTGTGTTTTGTTGAGGATTTCTCTTTAGCCACTTGGCAATTATTGTGCTAACAATTAACCAAGTTTTTGTGGCTATAAGTTTTTGAAGTTTTACAGGATCACCTATTCACCCCCCCTCTAGGTGCTCTCAATTGGTATCAGAGCCGTTCTCTTCAAGAAAGGGACTAACCGCCCGAAGAGATGGATCCTAAGGGCAAGGGGATGGTGATCAACGACAAGGAGAAGGAGTCCTTCGTCAACGAGCCCAATGATGACAGGCCCACCGACTCAGGCTCGGGCCACAAAAGAAAAGATGGGAGGAAGAAGAAGACAAGGCGCATCAAGGAAATTGTCTACTACGACAGCGACGAATCTTCCTCCTCCCAAAAGGACAACGACGACTACGACAGACGAAAGACGGTTAACTCAAACTTTTCTTTCGATTATTCACGCATTCCGCATAGCTCAAATGCTCAATTGCTCCCCATTCCACTTGGCAAGCCCCCTCACTTTGATGGAGAGGACTACGGATTTTGGAGCCACAAAATGCGTACTCACTTGTTTTCTCTCCATCCAAGCATTTGGGAGATTGTGGAAAGTGGAATGAAATTTGATAGCTCAGATAGCCCTGTGTTTATTAATGAACAGATTCATAAAAATGCACAAGCTACTACTGTGTTGCTAGCCTCTTTGTGCAGGGACGAGTATCACAAGGTGAGCAGCTTGGACAATGCCAAGCAGATCTGGGACACCCTCAAGATCTCTCATGAGGGGAACGACGTCACCTTGCTCACCAAAATGGAGTTGGTGGAGGGCGAGCTTGGAAGGTTCGCGATGATAAGGGGTGAGGAGCCAACTCAAACATACAACTGGCTCAAGACCCTTATCAACAAAATAAGGAGCTACGGAAGCACGCGATGGACGGACCATGACGTCGTCCGACTGATGCTAAGGTCCTTTACCGTTCTTGATCCTCATTTGGTGAATAATATTCGTGAGAATCCCAGGTACACCAAAATATCGCCCGAAGAAGTCCTCGGAAAATTCGTTAGCGGGCGAATGATGATCAAGGAGGCGAGGTACGTGAACGACGCCTTGAATGGTCCGATCAACGAGCCGCAACCCCTTGCTCTCAAGGCAACAAGAAGCAAGGAGACGCTACCTAGCAAGGTGGCACAGATTGAGGCGGCCGGACTTAATGATGAAGAGATGGCCCTCATCATCAAAAGATTCAAG
The DNA here is from genome assembly GCA_029449295.1 of Zea luxurians. Lineage (NCBI taxonomy): Eukaryota > Viridiplantae > Streptophyta > Magnoliopsida > Poales > Poaceae > Zea > Zea luxurians. Next base: position 2,011,695 of record JAOPSE010000140.1, on the reverse strand, counting down.
ACGGTGCTTAAGGGTCGCAAGGGACAGCCAAGCAAGACCAAAGCCAAGGGGAAGCGCTCATGCTTCAAATGCGGTAAGCTTGGTCATTTTATTGCTAACTGTCCCGACAATGATAGTGATCAGGAACAAGGGAACAAGAGGGAGAAGAAGAAGAAGTATAAGAAGGCAAAAGGCGAGGCGCATCTAGGCAAGGAGTGGGATTCGGATTGCTCCTCTTCCGACTCTGACAATGAGGGACTCGCTGCCACCGCCTTCAACAAATCGGCCCTCTTTCCAAGCGAGCGTCACACATGCCTTATGGCAAGAGAGAAGAAGGTATGTACTCAAAACTCTACTTATGCTTCTTCAAGTGAGGACGAATCTAGTGATGAGGATGAAATAGATTATTCATGTTTGTTTAAGGGCCTAGATAGAACCAAGGTAGACAAAATTAATGAATTAATTGATGCCTTGAATGATAAGAATATGCTTTTAGAAAAGCAAGAGGATTTGTTGTATGAAGAACATGATAAATTTGTAGAAGCACAAAAGTCTCTTGCTCTAGAAATTAAAAGGAATAAAATGCTCTCTAGTGAATTATCTTCTTGTCATGAAACTATTGCTACGTTGAAAAGTTTTAATGATGATTTAAATGCTAAACTAGAAGTAGCTAGTAAATCTAATTCTTGTGTAGAAATTGTTGAAACTTGTAATAGGTGTAAAGATTTTGACATTGATGCTTGTAGTGATCATTTAGTTTCAATTTCCAAATTAAATGAGGAATTAGCTAGTCTTAATACCCAACTTAAGACTAGCAAGAATGAATTTGACAAGCTAAAATTTGCAAGGGATGCCTACACGATTGGTAGACACCCCTCAATTAAGGATGGACTTGGTTACAAGAGGGAAGCCAAGAACTTGACAAGCCATAAGGCTCCCATCTCCGCCAAGGAGAAAGGGAAGGCCCCTATGGCTAGTAGTGTGCAAAAGAACCATGCCTTTATGTACCATGATAGGAGACAATCTAGAAATGCTTATAGGAGTTGTAATGCATATAATGCCTTTGATTCTCATGCCATGTTTGCTTCTAGTTCTTCTTATGTGCATGATAGAAATGTTGGTAGGAGAAATGTTGTTCATAATATGCCTAGGAGAAATGTTGTTAATGTTCCTAGGAAAGTAAATGAACCTTCTACAATATATCATGCTTTAAATGCTTCTTTTGCTATTTGTAGAAAGGATAGGAAGATAGTTGCTAGAAAATTAGGGGCAAGATGCAAGGGAGACAAAACTTGCATTTGGGTCCCTAAGGATATTTGTGCTAACCTTGTAGGACCCAACATGAGTTGGGTACCTAAGACCCAAGCCTAAATTTGCCTTGCAGGTTTATGCATCCGGGGGTTCAAGCTGGATTATCGACAGTGGATGCACAAACCATATGACCGGGGAGAAGAAGATGTTCACCTCCTACGTCAAGAATAAGGATTCCCAAGATTCAATAATATTCGGTGATGGGAATCAAGGCAAGGTAAAAGGGTTAGGTAAAATTGCAATCTCAAATGAGCACTCTATCTCTAATGTGTTTTTAGTAGAGTCTCTTGGATATAATTTGCTATCTGTTAGTCAACTATGCAATATGGGATATAACTGTATATTTACAAATGTAGATGTGTCTGTCTTTAGAAGATGTGATGGTTCACTAGCTTTTAAGGGTGTACTAGACGACAAACTTTACTTAGTTGATTTTGCAAAAGAAGAGGCCGGTCTAGATGCATGCTTAATGGCTAAGACTTGCATGGGCTGGTTGTGGCATCGCCGCTTAGCACATGTGGGGATGAAGAACCTCCACAAGCTTCTAAAGGGAGAACACGTGATAGGTCTAACCAATGTTCATTTCGAAAAAGATAGACCTTGTGTAGCTTGTCAAGCAGGTAAACAAGTGGGAGGAGCACATCACAGCAAGAATGTGATGACCACGTCAAGACCTCTTGAGCTGCTGCATATGGACCTCTTCGGACCTGTCGCCTATCTGAGCATAGGAGGAAGTAAGTATGGTTTAGTTATTGTTGATGACTTTTCCCGCTTCACTTGGGTGTTCTTTTTGCAGGATAAGTCTGAAACCCAAGGGATCCTCAAGCGCTTCCTCAGGAGAGCTCAAAATGAATTTGAGCTCAAGGTGAAGAAGATAAGGAGCGACAATGGGTCCGAATTCAAGAATCTTCAAGTGGAGGAGTTCCTTGAGGAGGAGGGGATCAAGCACGAGTTCTCCGCTCCCTACACACCTCAGCAAAATGGTGTGGTAGAGAGGAAGAACAGGACGCTCATAGATATGGCGAGGACTATGCTTGGAGAGTTCAAGACCCCCGAGTGCTTTTGGTCGGAAGCCGTGAACACGGCTTGCCACGCCATCAACAGGGTCTACCTTCACCGCCTCCTCAAGAAGACTTCATATGAGCTGCTGACTGGTAACAAACCCAATGTATCGTACTTTCGTGTATTTGGGAGTAAATGCTACATTCTAGTGAAGAAGGGTAGGAATTCCAAATTTGCTCCCAAAGCCGTAGAAGGGTTTTTATTAGGTTATGATTCAAATACAAAGGCGTATAGGGTCTTCAACAAATCATCGGGTTTGGTTGAAGTCTCTAGCGACGTTGTATTTGATGAGACTAATGGCTCTCCAAGAGAGCAAGTTGTTGATCTTGATGATGTAGATGAAGAAGACGTTCCAACGGCCACGATACGCACCATGGCGATTGGAGATGTACGGCCTCAGGAACATTTGGAGCAAGATCAACCGTCTTCCTCAACTATGGTGCATCCCCCAACCCAGGATGACGAACAGGTACCTCAAGTGGAGGCGCATGATCAAGGGGGAGCACAGGATGTTCAAATTGAAGAGGAAGAAGCACCTCAGGCACCTCCAACCCAAGTTCGAGCGACGACCTAAAGGGATCATCCCGTCGACCAAATTTTGGGTGATATTAGCAAGGGAGTAACTACTCGTTGAAGATTAGTTAATTTTTGTGAGCATTACTCTTTTGTCTCTTCTATTGAGCCTTTCAGGGTAGAAGAGGCCTTGCTAGATCCGGACTGGGTGTTGGCCATGCAGGAGGAACTCAACAATTTCAAGCGCAATGAAGTTTGGACACTGGTGCCTCGCCCCAAGCAAAATGTTGTGGGAACCAAGTGGGTGTTCCGCAACAAACAGGACGAGCACGGGGTGGTGACAAGGAACAAGGCTCGGCTTGTGGCAAAAGGTTATGCCCAAGTCACAGGTTTGGACTTTGAGGAGACTTTTGCTCTCGTGGCTAGGCTAGAATCAATTCGTATCTTGCTAGCATATGACGCTCACCATTCCTTCAGGTTGTACCAAATGGATGTGAAGAGCGCTTTCCTCAACGGGCCGATCAAGGAGGAGGTGTACGTGGAGCAACCCCCTGGCTTTGAGGATGAACGGTACCCCGACCACGTGTGTAAGCTCTCTAAGGCGCTCTATGGACTTAAGCAAGCCCCAAGAGCATGGTATGAATGCCTTAGAGACTTTTTAATTGCTAATGCTTTCAAGGTCGGGAAAGCCGATCCAACTCTTTTTACTAAGACTTGCGATGGTGATCTTTTTGTGTGCCAAATTTATGTCGATGACATAATATTTGGCTCTACTAACCAAAAGTCTTGTGAAGAGTTTAGCAGGGTGATGACGCAGAAATTCGAGATGTCGATGATGGGCGAGTTGAACTACTTCCTTGGGTTTCAAGTGAAGCAACTCAAGGACGGCACTTTCATCTCCCAAACGAAGTACACGCAAGACTTGCTAAAGCGGTTTGGGATGAAGGACGCCAAGCCCGCAAAGACGCCGATGGGAACTGACGGACACACCGACCTCAACAAAGGTGGTAAGTCCGTTGATCAAAAAGCATACCGGTCCATGATAGGATCTTTGCTTTATTTATGTGCTAGTAGACCGGATATTATGCTTAGCGTATGCATGTGTGCTAGATTTCAATCCGATCCTAAGGAGTGTCACTTAGTGGCTGTGAAGCGAATTCTTAGATATTTAGTCGCTACGCCTTGCTTCGGGATCTGGTATCCAAAGGGGTCTAACTTTGACTTAATTGGGTACTCGGATTCCGACTATGCTGGATGTAAGGTCGATAGGAAGAGTACATCGGGGACGTGCCAATTCTTAGGAAGGTCCCTGGTGTCATGGAACTCTAAGAAACAAACCTCCGTTGCCCTATCCACCGCTGAGGCCGAGTACGTTGCCGCAGGACAGTGTTGCGCGCAACTGCTTTGGATGAGGCAAACCCTCCGGGACTTTGGCTACAATCTGAGCAAAGTCCCACTCCTATGTGACAATGAGAGTGCTATCCGAATAGCGGAAAATCCTGTTGAGCACAGCCGCACAAAGCACATTGACATCCGGCATCAATTTTTGAGAGACCACCAGCAAAAGGGAGATATCGAAGTGTTTCATGTTAGCACCGAGAACCAGCTAGCCGATATCTTTACCAAGCCTCTAGATGAGAAGACCTTTTGCAGGCTGCGTAGTGAGCTCAATATCTTAGATTCGCGGAACTTGGATTGAATTGTAGCATATATGTGTTTATGCCTTTGATCATGTTCATTCTGCATTTTGTTGCTTATTGTGGTGCTCAAGTTGTACAAACACTCCCTGGACCTCACAAGTCCTTTTTGCAAGTGATGCACATATTTAGGGGGAGCTGTGCTACAACTTGACCCTTTGAGACTAACCATGTACTTGAGTTTGGTTGTTTTAGTCTCCAAGGAGAATTGAAAGGGAAAAGGTGGACTTGGACCATGCAAGACTTCCACTGCACTCCGATGAGAAAGAGTAACTTTTCAAAGTTCATCTTTATACTCCTATTGCCTTTGTGTTCTTATTTGAAAATTTTGGTGAGGCAATGGGGTTAGAGGGCCAAGATTGATCCCGTTTTGGTGCTTGATGCCAAAGGGGGAGAAAATAAAGGCCAAAGCAATAAATGGATCAGCTACCACTTGAGAAATTTTGAAAATAGTAGATTAGAGCTTTTGGTTTGTCAAAACTCTTTTATTGTCTTTTATGTCAAAAGTTGGCCTCTTGTGGGGAGAAGTGTTGATTATGGGAAAAAGGGGGAGTTTTTGAAATCCTTGATCAAATTTCTTTGGAAAACCTCTCTTTATGTCTCTACAAGTGGTTTTGACTTAGAGATAGGAATTTGAGTTTGATTTGCAAAAACAAACCAAGTGGTGGCATAGAGTGATCCATATATGTCAAATTGAATCAAAACAATTTTGAGTTCTAATTTGAATTGTTTGTGTACTTGTTCTACTTGCTTTATGTTGTGTTGGCATAAATCACCAAAAAGGGGGAGATTGAAAGGGAAATGTGCCCTTGGGCCATTTCTAAGTGTTTTGGTGATTTAGTGTCCAACACAAGTGCCTAAGTGTAAAGAGGTGGACAAAGTACAAATCAAGGATAAAGGTATGTTTCTCAGACTTAGTACATTGTTTTATGGACTAATGTATTGTGTCTAAGTGCTGGAAACAGGAAAAATCCAATTGGAAATGTCTTGGCTCGAGCAGCCAAGAATCTGCTGAGTCTGGGAGCACCGGACAGTCCGGTGGTGCACCGGACAGTGTCCGGTGCGCCAGGCTGGTTCGAGCGAACTGGCCGCTCTCGGGAATTCACCGGCGATGTACGGCTATAATTCACCGGACTGTCCGGTGTGCACCGGACTTTCCGGTGAGCCAACGGTCGGCCGCGCGATCTGCGCGGGACACGTGGCCGAGCCAACGGCTAGAAGGGGGCACCGGACTGTCCGGTGTGCACCGGACATGTCCGGTGCGCCAACGGCTCTCAGGCTGCCAATGGTCGGCTTCGCTATTTAAGGAAGGAAATCGGGCACCGGATAGTGTCCGGTGTGCACCGGACTGTCCGGTGCGCTAGTCGACAGAAGGCAAGATCAGCCTTCCAAGATTGCTCCCAACGGCTCCTAGCTGCCTTGGGGCTATAAAAGGGACCCCTTGGCGCATGGAGGAGAACACCAAGCATCTCCACAACATTTCTAAGCACCAAGACATCGATTTCGCGCATTCGTTTCATTGTGATAGCATATAGAGCTCTTATGGAGTTGTGAACTCATTGAGTCGTGTTGCGAGCTCTTGTTGCGATTTGTGTGCGTGTTGACACTCTGATTCTTGTGTCTTGTGTGCGTTGCTAATCCCTCCCTTGCTCTGTGTTCTTTGTGAATTTCAAGTGTAAGGGCGAGAGGCTCCAAGTTGTGGAGATTCCTCGCAAACGGGATTGAGAAAAAGGAAGCAAAACACCGTGGTATTCAAGTGGGTCTTTGGACCGCTTGAGAGGGGTTGATTGCAACCCTCGTCCGTTGGGACGCCACAACGTGGAGTAGGCAAGCGTTGGTCTTGGCCGAACCACGGGATAACCACCGTGCCATCTCTGTGATTGATCCTTGTTGGTTATTGTGTTTTGTTGAGGATTTCTCTTTAGCCACTTGGCAATTATTGTGCTAACAATTAACCAAGTTTTTGTGGCTATAAGTTTTTGAAGTTTTACAGGATCACCTATTCACCCCCCCTCTAGGTGCTCTCACTAATCAAAAGTCTTGTGAAGAGTTTAGCAGGGTAATGACGCAGAAATTCGAGATGTCGATGATGGGCGAGTTGAACTACTTCCTTGGGTTCCAAGTGAAGCAACTCAAGGACGACACTTTCATCTCCCAAACAAAGTACACGCAAGATTTGCTAAAGCGGTTTGGGATGAAGGACGCCAAGCCCGCAAAGACTCCGATGGGAACCGACGGACACACCGACCTCAACAAAGGAGGTAAGTCCGTTGATCAAAAAGCAAACCGGTCTATGATAGGTTCTTTGCTTTATTTATGTGCTAGTAGACCGGATATTATGCTTAGTGTATGCATGTGTGCTAGATTTCAATCCGATCCAAGGGAGTGTCACTTAGTGGCCGTGAAGCGAATTCTTAGATATTTAGTCGCTACGCCTTGCTTCGGGATCTGATATCCAAATGGGTCTAACTTTGACTTGATTGGATATTCAGACTTCGACTATGCTGGATGTAAGGTCGATAGGAAGAGTACATCAGGGACGTGCCAATTCTTAGGAAGGTCCCTGGTGTCATGGAACTCTAAGAAACAAACTTCCGTTGCCCTATCCACCGCTGAAGCCGAGTACGTTGCCGCAGGACAGTGTTGCGCGCAACTACTATGGATGAGGCAAACCCTCTGGGACTTTGGCTACAATCTGAGCAAAGTCTCACTCCTATGTGACAATGAGAGTGCCATCCGCATAGCGGAAAATCCTGGTGAGCACAGCCGCACAAAGCACATTGACATCTGACATCACTTTTTGAGAGACCACCAGCAAAAGGGAGATATCGAAGTGTTTTATGTTAGCACCGAGAACCAGCTAGCCGATATCTTCACTAAGCCTTTAGATGAGAAGACCTTTTGCAGGCTGCGTAGTGAGCTAAATGTCCTAGATTCGCGGAACTTGGATTGATTTATAGCATACATGTGTTTATGCCTTGATCATGTTCCCTATGCATTTTGTTGTTTATTTATGGTGCTCAAGTTGTACAAGCACTCCCCGGACCTCACAAGTTCATTTGCAAGTGATGCACACATTGAGGGGGAGATGTGCTACAACTTGACCCTTTGAGACTAACCATGTGCTTGAGTTTTCTTAATTTAGTCTCAAAGGAGGTTTGAAAGGGAAAAGGTGGACTTGGACCATGAAAGACTTCCACTGCACTCCGATGAGAGGGTAACTTATTCCAAGTTCATCTCATGTACTCTTATTGCCTTTGTATTCTTATTTGAAGATTTTGGTGAGGCAATGGGGTTCTAGGGCCAAAATTGATCTCGTTTTGGTGCTTGATGCCAAAGGGGGAGAAAATAAGGCCAAAGCAATAAATGGATCAGCTATCACTTGAGAAATTTTGAAAATAGTAGAATAGAGCTTTTGGTTTGTCAAAACTCTCTTATTGTCTCTCTTGTCAAAAGTTGGCCTCTTGTGGGGAGAAATGTTGATTATGGGAAAAGGGGGAGTTTTTGAAATCTTTGATCAATTTCTCTTGGAATACCTCTCTTTATGTCTCTACAAGTGAATTTGACTTAGAGATAGGAAATTGAGTTTGATTTGCAAAAACAAACCAAGTGGTGGCAAAGAGTTATCCATATATGCCATATTTGAATCAAAACAATTTTGAGTTCTCGTTTGCATTGATGTTGCACTTCTATTAGTTGCTTTTTGTTGTGTTGGCATAAATCACCAAAAAGGGGGAGATTGAAAGGGAAATGTGCCCTTGGGCCATTTCTAAGTATTTTGGTGTTGGGGACTTGTTCTCAAATGCTAAGAGTTAAGAACAAGGCAACATAAAAAGTGTTAAGTGTTAAAGTCCTTCGTCCTTCGAAGCATTATGTCCCTTCGGGAAATAATGAGTTTCGGACGAAGGTCACAAGAGACATACCTTCGTAAATATAACAAGTAATGACGAAGGATTCATATAAAGCATGAAATATAATATAGACATCATCATAGAATCATTTCTATTTTATTAACATGGAAAAATAGAAATGATTTCAAATTACAAATGTACCTTCGGTCCTGAGAGAAGGTAAAAAGTACAAGCGTGACGCAAAAGCAAAATGCCAAGTCAGCGTGAACAGTACGGGAGTACTGTTCATCTATTTATAGACGCGGGACGCAGCCCACGTAAAATTACATCCATGTCCATTACATTTGCCAATGACTTATGGAAATCTGTCAAGGCCCAAGTAGTCTTTTCATCTTTAAGTCGGTTCCCCTCTCTGCTATCGCGACGAAGCTTCCCTGCGCACAGCTTCGGCTGTGCACCATCCTTCGTGAAGCTTGGTAATCAGCCCGTCCTTCATTTTAATCCCCCTTCGTCTGGTTCAGGCTTCGTCCTGACCGTACTTCATGTTCATAATTCTGAGTCCGAAGATACCTGTTCACATAATCCACTTGGAAAACATTGTCAAATCATGTTTTTGAGGACCTTCGGAGGACGAAGGCCCCCAACAGTAGCCCCTCGCAATATTAATTTGTTAATGATAAATTCAGATTGCGATATGGACGAAGGCCTTGAGCCGAAGGTCCGAAAAAACACCTTCCCTTTGCTAGAATAGCAACATTCACTGACAAGCGGGGTCTTTCAATTTTCAACGCCCTGGGGGTATAAATAAGATCATACCGCAAACTTATTTGGTACGCACACTTGCCATCTGCTTCGGCCCACTAAATTTTTAGCTCTTGTGCACTAAGATTTGCTGATCTTTTTTATTTTGAAGCTTCGGCCTTGAAAACAGTTTTTTAGCGTTTCCGAAGATGTCTGAAGGTAAGAAGATCCCTGCTGAGACGAAGCTGAGTCTCGACGAAGAGAAGAACTTGGGGTTCCTTATAGCGATGGCGGAGACCAATACGGAGAAAATTACCAAGGAGATTCTTGAAGGTTTGTCCGAAGATACTGGTGACAGCGACAGTTATGATGTAGAAAGTGGTGAGGAAGAGTCCGAAGATCGGCCATGGCGGCCAAGTCACACGGTTTTCGGGAAAACCACTATTAAGCAGAGTCATATTGATAATATGAGGGGGCGGTATTTTCGAGATATATCTATTGTGAGAGCTGATGCTGGAGAAAAGACTTCTCCCACCCCCGAAGAAGATGAAGTCGTAATCTTCCGAAGCTTTCTCAAGGCTGGGCTTCGATTCCCCCTAAGCAACTTTGTTGTTGAAGTCCTGAAGACATTTCAAGTCTACCTTCATCAAATTACTCCCGAAGCTATCATAAGAATGGGGATGTTTGTCTGGGCTGCGAGAAGCCAAGGTTTAGAACCAAATGCTAAAAGCTTTTGCAATATTCATGAGTTGTTATATGAGACGAAGCCCTGGGGGAAAGAACAATATCACAACAACTTTGGGTGTTACAGCTTCGGTGCCCGCTCCGGGTCAAGCCGCCCTGTGCCGACCTTTCGGAAGAGATGGCCTGGAGCCTGGATGACTGAATGGTTCTATGTAAAGAATGACTTAACAGCGCAAGAAGATGTCAAGAGTATCATTATGCGCCCCATCTGGCAACGCTTCGGACTTCGAAGGCCGAAGGTTGAAATGGATGAAGCAGCCGAGGAATGCCAAAGAGCCTTCGGCGTAATCTGCTCTTTCATTGGGACAAGGGACTTGGTCCAAGAGCATATCGCCTTCAGGGTATGGCCACTTGCAGGAAAGTGGGAAATGCTGAAGGAGACCATCAAAGAGTCCGACGAAGGCGGACTAGTCAGACTGAAATACACATTCAAATACGGGGATAAGTTTGTTGAACCTGATGACGACTGGTTGAAAAGCATTGAAACATTAAGTGACGAACTGCTTGGGGCATATTCGAAGGCCGAGAACACTGCGTTATCAGCAGCCTTCGGAGGCCGAAAGAAGAAAAGGCTCAACCGGGTATTTGACGCAGTCGGGTTTGTCTACCCTGACTATCACTATCCGGTATTGGGTCGCAAAAGAAAAAATACTTCTCCTGCGACAGAAGCTACCACGAGTGCCACTAGCGAGCCAGCGCCACAAAGGAAAAAGATGAAGGTGCTTACCCACCGAGCGCGTTTTATTGAGCCGGCCACAGTGCCAAAATTTATTGGTGAAGTCTCTTTGGCCTCTGAAGCTACAGAACCAGCTCCAGTGCCGAAGATAGAAGAGAAAACTGAAGCGCCTTCAGCCGAAAAAGCAGAAAAACCGAAGATTGAAGAGCCAAAAATATCGGAAATCTTAAGTCCTTCAGCAAATGTCGAAACAATAAAAAATCAAAAGGGCCCGTCGGTGACCCCGAAAAGAAAAAGAATGGTGAACGTGTTAGATGTTTTGGAGACAATTAAGTCTTCAAGCACAACTCCAAAGAAGACTATTGAAGTTGCTGAAGTATCTACCGAAGCTGTAGTTGCTGAAGCTTCGAAGCAGCAACCTGAAGCTGAAGCTGGGCCTTCAGAGCCCATCAAGGAACAATCTTTGGAAACAAAAATATCAGAACCAAATTTGGTTGAGGAAATTGACACTGCCGCCCCCGAAGCTCCTTCCAACATATGTGATTACATCGTGCGACATGCTTCGGGGAAGAAATTATCTGAAGAAGAGATTTATGAAGCCAATCACTATGCCAGAGAGTTAAAATATCCGAAGGGGGCAGTAGTATTCAATGGGACAAATGAAGATGACTTCCTATACTGCCTCCCTGATAATAAAGAATTATCCGTCTGCCGGGAGATGGCTAGAAGTATGGGTTTCCCGAAGCTCGAAGCTGGATTATGTGCTATGACGAAGGAGGATCTCGCGGACAGCCTTGCGTACAATAGCCTAAAGGTATGGGAATTAGACGCTTGAAAAATTTTCTTTAATAGGTAATTCATTGTTTTATTCTTATATGGATTCTTTTTCGTATAGGGCTTAATCCTAAGCAACGCATTAAGAGCACAAAAAAGTGCCGAAGATGAGAGCTATGAAATTGCGTTCAACAATTTACGCTCAGAAGTTATTAAACTGAGAAACGAAGCTCTAGAAAAAGATAAAATTCTGCTTACATTAGTAGACAAAATAAAAAAGGACGAAGCTGCTGCAAAGGTTCAGGCCGAAGCTCAGAGACGCGAAATTAAAGATCTTCAGAAGCAACTGGCCCGGGCGAAAGAAGAACGCATACTTGAAGAAACAAGACGGGAATGCAGTGACCAATGGGCTGATCATTTGGAAGCAACCGTGGAAGAGCTTCGGTCTTCTAAGAAAAAATGCTACGAAAAATCCATGGAATGTGTAAAGAAAATTAAGACCAGCTTCGCCAGCGTGGGCGCATTTTCCAGTGAAGAGAATTTCTCAAGAGGCAATCCCGAAGGTCCAATAGAATGGATCAGTCACGAAGCAGAGGCCTTCGAGGAAATCCTGAGTAGCCGCGGTGACATCTGCGCCTTTTCGGGCGCCAGGGGAGTTGCTACTGTCTTGGAGAAGAAAGGTTGTGAACATGTAAAATCTTTAGCTCAGTCCGAAGCTGCCTTATCTTCCGAAGACATCAAGGACCCCTCGGCCGAAGCAAGCATGGTTGGTGGCAAATTCTTTACTGATGTCTGGGACAACGGCGGCCGAGAAATGGCGCAAGAAATTATTCAAAGAAGTGAAAAAGGCATCCATGATGCTAGGAAAGTGACAGAAGTTGCCGAAGGGCAAATAGGTATTAATTAGTCGCTCTTATTGTGTTGTAATTTTTATTTCAGACTTTGCTCGCGGTTTGTAATAGTAATGCAAAAATATTCTCTTCCCTCAGAACCTGCTGGATCGTCTGTTGACCCTCACACAAAAGAGGATGACGAAATCAAACAAATGGCCGAAGCTATCATGGATAAAGTTGTTGAACAACTTCTAAATGAGGCTGCCGAAGTAGTATTAAGAGAAGACTAGGTGTTATTAGAAAAAACATTTGAAGTGTGATCTATGTAATATTTTGTACATTTGAATGTAATATACAAGTCTCTTTTCATTATTCAATTCTTTACGATGCATGAAATTCTACATACATACCATTTTTGAGCCTTCGGCGAAAAAACACCTTCCCTTCTTTTCATGCTTCGTGAAGAAGACATTCTCCGTTAAAACTATTCTGATGACTTATGTCCACGCTTCGTGAAAACATTCTCCGAAGCTGTGCAATTTCGATATTACTCTGATGAAGCACGTCCATGCTTTGTGAAAATATTCTCCGAAGCTGTATTCCGAAGATTATCATTGTATTCCCTCGTGACTTTACACAATTTTCACTTTCTCAAAACGTCCTTTCGAAGGTTGATACTGTGTCCCCTTCTTTTGCCATATGCAACATGATGTATGATGCTTATGCTATGCAAAATGATGTGATGATGTTATGTTATGCAAATGACGCTTGTTCCGAAGATACACACAAAATATATTTGTAAGCTCTGCATTCCCTTAGGAACGTCTTTGGAGCTTCTTCGCCTTTTACTTAGGCGGTATCAGCGTTGACTTTTCGCTGTAAGCTCTGCATTCCCTTAGGAACGTCTTTGGAGCTTCTTCGCCTTTTACTTTAGGCGGTATCAGCGTTGACTTTTCGCTGTATGCTCTGCATTCCCTTAGGAACGTCTTTGGAGCAAAAAACTTACACTGCGCTCCCTTTGGAACGGCTTTTTGTAACTTCAGCAACTTACTCTGCGTTCCTTAGAACGACTTTTTGTTGCTTCGAAGGATTTTTAATAATTCGAAGGTCCTCCTTGTTACCGCAAATTTTTAAGCTTCAGCGACTTAAGCCTGTGGAGAAGATAGATTTTCCTCATAATCAACCACGAAACTATTACATGAAAACTGAAATGTTCTTTATTACACAGAAAATAGAACTAAACGGAAAAGACTGTTATCAAAGTAGGATATTTGTCAATAAATGTGCTTCGACTCTGGCACAGTACTATTGACTGTGCGAGCTTCGGATTGCTCTCTGAGATCCCTTTGGTGCGGAACATATTGGCTCCCTTCTGGCTATTGTCCTTGTTGCAGCGGAGGTGGGGGCGGGGGCTGTTGCCATGAAGCTTGAGGTTGACTCGCCGAAGCTACGGAAACTGCAGGGTGGTTGCCCACGTATTCCGGGATGTAAGGCTGATGGTACGAAGCAGTATGCATGACCTGCTTCGGTTGGCCCTGTTGCGCTGCAGCTTCTGCTAGCTCCTTTTGTTTCTGGATGGTAACATGGCACATCCTGGTGGTATGGCCCTTGTTTTCACCACAGAATAAGCAAAATACCCTCCTTGGTTGATCTCCAAATCTTCCGCCGAAGCCCCTGGCGCCTCTGCCTCTTGGAGCCGGTGGCCGGAAGAAAGTTTGCTGTTGCCCCGAAGCCTGTGAGGAGCTCTGCGGTCTGCTCTGCTGACTCCCCTTATCATCATTTTGAGTGGAGTTGTGGATGGACCTGACATGCCTCAGATAAAATCTTCCTCCAAAGCCCCTGGTCATTTCAGAAAATCTGAAAGCCTCCTCCCTTCTTTGGCGAAAGTCATTGTCGGCACGAATGTACTCGTCCATCTTTTGGAGCAGCTTCTCCAGAGTCTGAGGAGGCTTCCTAGCAAAGTATTGAGCTGCAGGTCCAGGACGAAGCCCCTTGATCATGGCTTCGATGACAATTTCATTGGGCACCGTTGGTGCTTGCGCCCTCAAACGCAAGAACCTTCTGACATACGCCTGAAGGTATTCTTCATGATCCTGAGTACACTAGAACAAGGCTTGAGCAGTGACCGGCTTCGTCTGAAATCCTTGAAAGCTGGTTAACAACATATCCTTCAGCTTCTGCCATGAAGTGATCGTTCCTGGCCGAAGGGAGGAATACCAGGTCTGAGCAACATTCCTGACAGCCATAACGAAAGACTTTGCCATGACTGCAGCATTGCCACCATACGAAGACACTGTTGCTTCGTAGCTCATCAAGAACTGCTTCGGGTCTGAATGGCCGTCGAACATGGGAAGCTGGGGTGGCTTATAGGACGGAGGCCAAGGTGTAGCCTGCAGCTCAGCGGACAGAGGAGAGGCATCATCGAAAACAAAATTTCCATGATGGAAATTGTCATACCAGTCATCTTCGTTGAAGAAGCCCTCCTGATGAAGGTCTTTTTGTTGAGGCCTTCGGTTCTGCTCCTCGTGGGTAAGATGACGAACTTCTTCAGAAGCTTCGTCTATCTGCCTTTGCAACTCAGCTAGCCTGGCCATCTTTTCCTTTTTCCTCTGCACCTGTTGATGAAGCATCTCCATATCCCTGATCTCTTGGTCTAGTTCATCCTCCTGAAGCGTCGGGCTAACGGCCTTCCTCTTCTGGCTTCGGGCCTCCCGAAGAGAGACGGTCTCCTGGTTGGGGTCCAGCGGTTGCAGTGCTGCAGCCCCAGTCGCTGAAGCTTTCTTCGGCGCCATAGCGAGGGTCTATAGCTTCCGAAGGTGTTCAAAAACTCGAAGTGGAAGTGAGTTCACCGGAGGTGGGCGCCAATGTTGGGGACTTGTTCTCAAATGCTAAGAGTTAAGAACAAGGCAACATAAAAAGTGTTAAGTGTTAAAGTCCTTCGTCCTTCGAAGCATTATGTCCCTTCGGGAAATAATGAGTTTCGGACGAAGGTCACAAGAGACATACCTTCGTAAATATAACAAGTAATGACGAAGGATTCATATAAAGCATGAAATATAATATAGACATCATCATAGAATCATTTCTATTTTATTAACATGGAAAAATAGAAATGATTTCAAATTACAAATGTACCTTCGGTCCTGAGAGAAGGTAAAAAGTACAAGCGTGACGCAAAAGCAAAATGCCAAGTCAGCGTGAACAGTACGGGAGTACTGTTCATCTATTTATAGACGCGGGACGCAGCCCACGTAAAATTACATCCATGTCCATTACATTTGCCAATGACTTATGGAAATCTGTCAAGGCCCAAGTAGTCTTTTCATCTTTAAGTCGGTTCCCCTCTCTGCTATCGCGACGAAGCTTCCCTGCGCACAGCTTCGGCTGTGCACCATCCTTCGTGAAGCTTGGTAATCAGCCCGTCCTTCATTTTAATCCCCCTTCGTCTGGTTCAGGCTTCGTCCTGACCGTACTTCATGTTCATAATTCTGAGTCCGAAGATACCTGTTCACATAATCCACTTGGAAAACATTGTCAAATCATGTTTTTGAGGACCTTCGGAGGACGAAGGCCCCCAACATTTGGTGATTGAGTGCCAACACAAGTGCTTAAGTGAAAATATATGTCAAATGTTGGACAAAGTGCAAATCAAGAGTAAAGGTATGTTTCTAAGACTTAGTACATTGTTTTGAAGACTAATGCTCTGTGTCTAAGTGCTGGAAACAGGAGAAATCGAATTGGAAAAGAGATGGCTTTGTACAGCCAAAGTCTGCTCAGTCTGGGTGCACCGGACTGTCCGGTGGTGCAGGCTGGCTCTGGCTGACCTACTGCTCTCGGGACTTCGACGGCGGTGTACGGCTATAAATCACCGGACTGTCCGGTGAGCCATTCACAAGCGAACTCGTCGCTCTCGGGAGATGATTAACGGCGTACGACTATAATTCACCGGACTGTCCGGTGGTGCACCGGACTGTCCGGTGAGCCAACGGTCAGCCGGGCCAACGGTCGGCCGAGGATTCCACGCGTGACGCGTGGCCGAGCCAACAGTCACAAGGGGGCACCGGACTGTCCGGTGTGCACCGGACAGTGTCCGGTGCGCCAACGGCTCTGAATCTCCAACGGTCGGCTTCGCCAAAGAAGGAAAGAAATCCGCACCGGACAGTGTCCGTTGGTGCACCGGACTGTCCGGTGCGCCAGGCGACTGAAGGCAAGAATTGCCTTCCTGGAATGCTCTCAACGGCTCCTAGCTGCCTTGGGGCTATAAAAGGGACCCCTAGGCGCATGGAGGAGTACACCAAGCATTCCCCAAGCATTCTAAAGCACCAAGACTTCGATTCCGCGCATTTGATTCTTTGTGAGAGCAATTAGAGCTCTATTTGAGTTGTGAACTCGTTGGGTTGTGTTGAGAGCTCTTGTTGCGACTTGTGTGCGTGTTGTCGCTGTGATTTTGTGTCTTGTGTGCGTTGCTCATCCCTCCCTTACTCTGTGCTTCTTTGTGAACATCAAAGTGTAAGGGCGAGAGGCTCCAAGTTGTGGAGATTCCTCGCGAACAGGATATAGAAAAGCAAAGCAAAACACCGTGGTATTCAAGTGGGTCTTTGGACCGCTTGAGAGGGGTTGATTGCAACCCTCGTCCATTGGGATGCCACAAAATGGAGTAGGCAAGCGTTGGACTTGGCCGAACCACGATATAAACCACTGTGTCTATCTGTGTTGATCTTCTTGTGGTTATCGTGTCTTGCTTAGACTCCTCTCTAGCCACTTGGCATTATTGTGCTAACGCTTAATCAAGTTTTTGTGGCCTTAAGTTTAAGCTTTTACAGGATCACCTATTCACCCCCCCTCTAGGTGCTCTCAAGAACCTGTCCTGGTACTCTTCCATGGTGTTGGATCGGTTGCAAGCCGCCAGCTCGCTAGTGGATTGGATCGGAGAGGAGGCCCATAGCGCAGGTGGAGGATCTCCTTGAAATGGCACCAGGAAGGAATACCATCGTCCTGCTGGATTTGGTAGTACCATAGCTAGGCGCCATCCTCGAGGTTGTACGATGACATCCATACCTTCTCCTCCTCCATGATTCGTTGCTAATGAAAATACAATTTGCAGCGATTGATAAAGATTAGGGGATCCGACTTGCCATCATAGTTTGGAAAGTCGAGTTTCTGAAAATGCGACAACCGATCCTAATGATGCACCCTAGTCCTTGGGTGGGAGGAGGTCGACGAGGGCCCCGGCGGCACGTGCATGGTTTCCAAGCGCCGGATAGCCTGGGCATTAGCCTCCACGGACACCTGTAGGGACTTGAGGGATGTGATCATTGTGTCCAAGGTTGCTTGCAAGGTGGCGTTGTTATCCCCCATAGCTTCAAGGATGCAGCGCAGTGGTTGATGTCGTGTATGGTGGGGTCGACGAGGCATAGGACAAACTGGATCACCTAGATCGTGATACCAGGTTGTCAACGGCGTCGGGTGATAGGGTGGGTGGCCCTTGGCTACATAGATTGTAGCCACGGTCTGTGTTGGGGCGATGTTTTACCCCCCCCCCCCCCCCCCCCCCCCTCCAGCACATGGATATTAGAGAATAAGAGGAATAATATTAATTGTTCTTGCTTACTTTATTCATGCACATCCTCTGGCATTATATAGCCAAGGTTGCCTAGTACATCTTAACAAACTTCTGATAAGATAAGGGAGCTATCCATCCGATCTATCAAGATCTTAAAAAACTTGGGAGCTATCCATCAAACTAACTCTTACCTATTTTTATCTTATCTAATCTCTCCTAAATTTTAGGATCCCTTCCTTTATCCGCGTGCTCTGTGCTTGCGCCGCCTAGGCGCTCATGTGCGCGTTGCACGCCACGGGCCCTTCTATTCCTAGCGTACGTGCGGCCGTACATGACATATGTACTAATAAATATTCTGTTTAGTTAGTTAATGATATTGTTTATAGTTTGGTCTTATATTCTTCTTTCATATTATCCTCTAATAGCATTTTGTATAATTAAGGATTAGGTCTTTCTATATTTTTTCTTCAACTATTTTGTTCCTTCACATTATGATCTTTGGTAGCCTTTTATACAATTATCCAGTTAATGACGGCATTTATCTTTTCTTTATTAAATATCTGGTTGGTCTGTATAATGTGCACCATCTAATTGGCTCGTTAATTGTGATTAGTGACTTCTCTTGCTTGCTCTCTTTGAATGGATCTTCATATTTCAATGACATCATATACTATTCAAGATTAGTCTTAGTATATTTTTTATATCCTTTGTTTTTGTTATTACCGTAATTCTTTTGTTCATTTTTTGTCTCTATAATATCCGGTTTAAGTTTTATTTTGCGCAAATGTTTATTTAGTTGCTAGAGATGTGGCGAGCAAGTGCGCGCGGTCACCATTCCCGCATCTGCATGCGCTTGCTGTTCGTTGCTTTTGGACTGCTGCGTGCGTCGACCACAGTGCGTGCACAAATATGTCGCCATCACATGAGCTCGGAATGTCGTCGTACCAGGCTAACATCTACGAGAATGCATCTATCTCTCGAGGAAAGCTACCGAATAAACTGACAATTATTAATCGAGGCACGAAGGGAACAAGATTCTTTTTTTCTTCAGATCCTGAAGGAAGGGTGGAAGGCGACGTTCCGGTGATTCTTTTTTTCTTTTTCAGGTGCTTATAAACTTTTGCATTCACTTTCAGTACTCCTCCGGTCTGTACTCCAACAAACTGATCTTTCAGACAAGGACTAAGAACGGGCGAATCTGAACAAACGATCTCCGGAAGGTGATTGCTAGCTGCTCTTGTTTAATCAGGTAGCTAGCTAAGGAGTGCCATGCATGCATGGATTGTTTCTTCCTTCCTTCCTTCCTTTCTTTGTTTACTAATCCCTGCAGGCTGTGTCTTGGTCGCGGAGATGATCAGCAAAGGGAGTTCCTGTCCTCGACCGGGTGTACAGTGATTGGGAGACAGATTTGCTCGATGTCGTCCCTTCTCCCTGCACTGGATTATACACATGTACCATTGCCTTCCCCCATGTGCTCCCTTTAGATTGAAATTATTAGCTCACATGTGGCGACCATATTTTGATCTCCTTGGATAATTAATGAATACTCTCACAGTAACCTCCCTCTACTTCATCCAATCATGCATCATCGGTTTAGCAGGCCATAGCAGTGCTAGATCTAAACCTCTTCATTCACGGCAATGCCAAGGAGTGTTCATCTTCTTCAGCAATTAATACCACATTTGCAACGAATCTGACCAGACAAGAAATTGCATTCTCAGGCAACGCAAACCGTTGGGTCTGCACCCGAATTCACCATGGTCGTCCCCAAGAAACGTCTATCCAGAAATTAAACATCAGCAGTAAAAAAAAATACTCGCTGGATTCTTAGAGTCCATTTTGATACTGAACAGTTTAGATTTAAGACTCAAATATAACAGTACGGGACAACTTTAATTGCAAAACTACAAAAGTATAATGCCAGATCAAATTAAAATGAGCGTGCTTGTTTTCTAACTTCTACATAAAAAAATTTAAAGAACTTTCGAGATGCATAAGTTGTTACAAAATTAACTGGACTTAAGATTAATTTGGTAATACACCATAAAATGTAAAACCCAGATCTATTGTCAGATAATATCCATTACGTTAGAAAAAAAAACGGACCTAGACTAACTCAATCAGATTAACGCGTAAAAGAAAAATCGACAACGGATCTAATCATAAGACCGCCATCATAAGAAATCGAAAATACAGATTTACTTATAGTGTTTTCCACCAACGATGGTGAGGACACCAGCGGACGTGCGCAAAGCACTTCACAGAAACCTGATTCGCCGACACCCGTGCAGGTCGTCGAATTGCCGGTGTCGGTTCGGAGACACCGTTCTCCCTTCATCTGCTGCACGGCAGACGAAAGAACGAAAGGGCAGAGAAGCGGTGGTGCAGAGAAAAATGAGAAGGAGAGGATGAGTTGTGCGTGCAACCCCCTCCTAGATGGGACGTCTCATATATATAGAGGGGTCGCCCCAGCCTCTCGGATTCGATCTACTAAATTACAGGAACCGCCCCTGTAACCTTTCTATGTGCAACCGAACGAAGATCTCGCGTATAACGTGTGCGCCAATTACTCCCGGTTGACGTGGCATTCTAGGTGTGGTATTCGATAACCAAATAAACAAAAGACAAAAAATAAACTGTTGTTGTGAACACGTCACGACGCGATCACGCATCGTCGCAAGTCACACGAGAAAAATGTGAAACATGAGCGAACACACGCGTGTGTGGCAACCTCCATAGCCCTTTGTTTGTCTCATGTAAAGAGTAGTGAACACCCTCACATATATATTGGTTATCTTCTACCTAGATGAGCAATATGGGACTAAAGTCCTCATGTCATCTCTATACATCACATTGGCTTCCTTATTTGAATTATGCCACTGTAGAGGGTCGGCCCCTGCACGGGAATTTTCCAGGCCAAAGCGATCATGTATATAGTAGAGTAAGTTGAACTAGCTTAAAATAGGAAGATAGAGTTCATCTCGAACACGCTAGGGTTAGCAAGTTTCCGGACTATAAATATGTACCTTAAGTCACTCATTAAGGTAATCGTAAATCTTCACACGTTTGCAACCACCAGCTTTGGAGCATCGTCGCCCCTATTCTCAGGGTTTTCTACGGGTAAGTGCCATGCCACCCTGATCGCGTCTTGTGATCAAGGTGGTGTTGTTCTTATTCGTTCGTCTTTGTGTCTTTCTCGTACTGAAGCGTTTTTTATGGCGAGAAGCACTAGTTATCATGAGCATTTACAGAGTCTTATCAATAGTTTTATCAAATACGTACGTTGTTTGCCGACTATGAATGCCTAGCCGTCCTCGCGCACGTCTGGTGATACCAGCACCTGGAGCATCATACTCCACTTCTGGTGATACCGACACCTGGAGCTTCAGAATAGGAGGTTTGTTCAACAAATTATTCATTTCAATTGTTGTGAATTTAACATTTTATTTATTTGTTGCTAAGCATTATTCTCTTTTTTTAGACTTCAAAATAGATTAACGACTTCGTGAACAACATCGTCACTTCTAAAGGTAGTGGTCATAGCCCTAATAACCCCCATGTGATGTAATATGTTTTGGGTTTGATTCTAGACATGATTGTTTTACTGCTTGTTTAATGTGATGAATTGAGAAGAATGATATATTTGTGTTATGTATTTGGTGAATGTGATCAATATTGTGGTTAAATTTGATGAAATTGTGTTGTTGTGAGAATTTTGTGTATTTTGATGTGAAAAGTCTGGATGTAAATAAAATTCTACATATTTTTATCCTCTATATGGTTATTTTTGACTGTACCTATCTGGCCGCCGAAAATAGGCCAAAATAAATTTTGGCGGCTAGTGCTGATCGCCGAAAACTAACCAAAATAACTTTCAGCGGCTATGGTGGCAGCTGCTGAAAAATAAACGACCTAAATTTCGGCGGCGGGGCCCTGGTCGCAGAAAATAAGGTATTTTCGGTGGCATCCCCTTCTCCGCTAGAAAATAATGTTTAGTTTCGGCCAATGAAATGTGGTGGTCGGTTACCACTGAAAAAAGTTATTATTTTCGGTGGCATCTGGCCGCCAAAAATGAAGCGATCTCCTGTTGTCTGCTCTCTCTATGCATATTCGGTTTTTCAATAGAACTAAACAGATCTCAGTTTTAAACAATACTTTGATTTTACTGTGTTAAAGTGATAACGTAGTATTTGTGTCATACATAATTGTAAACTATAATATTTTAAAACTACAATATTTTAAAACTATATTACCAAAGACGCTCTTAGTTAATCCCATAATGACTAAAGGACTAAAGTTTGTGATAGCTTCTTTAGTCACCCCGTTTGACAATTTTATAACTAAAAGTGACTAAATTGTAGTCACTAAACTTTAGTAGGTGGGAAGCCAACAGAACCTAAAGTTTTCCATATAGTGTGCTACTAGATGGAAACCATGAGGGCTGATTTGGTGATCGGGGATCCCAAGGGGAAGAAATCCTCTTGCTATTCAAAATTGAATTGGAAGTGGATTTCTCCCCCATGGATCCCCTCGGGATCCCTAATCACCAAATCAGTCCTGAAAGCGCAGACACGCCCCCAGCAAGCATGCTGATGGGATTCTCTGTTTAGGGCTGCTTTGGAAACCACATTTTCTAAGGGGTTTTTATTTTTACAAGAGAAACTAATTTATTTTTTCTGGGAATAAAAATCCATTGAAAAAATAAAATTCTCAAACTAGCTCTTAATGGTTATATACGTCCCTAATTGGTGGGTACACTAAATTATACTTCTGCTGTCTAGAAGTTAAAAATTGGAATTATTAAATTAATGTACAACCTAGGCTGGCCTTTGCATATACGAATATGGCCTACTTCAGAAATATGCAGACGAACCCATGCTTGCTGAATGCATCCCTTCGTGGTTACATGGTGGCGTGGTCTTCACTATTGCCCATGCAAATAAATGTTGGTGGATTCAACCTTGATCAGCAAAACCGCGAGCCGGTTATGGATGCTTTTGCTGTCTCAAAAGCTGTTTTCCGCTGTCTCTCGTGAAAAAACTGGATCGTCTGTTGTACACTAGTAGAAAAAGGCTCAAAGCCTGCGGGGACGATATATTTTTACAGGCGGATTCGGTTATCCACCGACTGTGTTATTTGTAGTGGCGGTTCCTTAAGAAAACCGCCACTAGAAATCGTATTTCTACTGGCGGTTTCTTAAGAAAACCGCCAGTAGAAATCTACGATTTCTAGTGGCGGTTTTCTTAAGGAACCGCCACTAGAAATCATTTTTATCCTTAATTTTTCGAGTTTTTCAAACGGCCTCGTATGACAAAACCACCAAAATAAAAGTTGTAGATCTCTAAAAGTTATGAAACTTTGTAGTTGACAACTTTTTTATTTGAACTCATTTCGGTTCTCAAAAATTGAATCTAAGTATGTCAAATTTAAAATTCAAATTTTGCAAACTACCTCGGATGAAAAAAGTGTCAAAATAAAAGTTGTAGAACTTCAAAAGTTATTTATCTTTGTAGTTGACAACTTTTTTATTTGAATTCGTTTAGTGTCTCAAATAAGCAATTTACACTCAAATGGTTGTAATATGTGGAGAAAACAACTACAAACTAGACACAAGACATGTCATAGACGGAGTGGTAGGGGAGGGTACGCGCGAGGGTGAGGTCGACGGTTCGAATACTAACAACAGTGTAGCGCGCGAAAAATGCCGCGACTTGCGACGGAGACGGGTGGGGTGGGCTGAGGCCCCCCTAATAAAAATAAATTTTTTAACTATTTTTAAAATATGTTTTATGTTTCCTGTAAACGATTTGCACTGGCGGTTTTATTACGTCGACCTCCAGTGAAAATCGATTTTCACTGGCGGTCCTCAGTTACCCGCCTGTAAAAATGATGATTTCTACTGGCCCCTAGCACTGGCGGTTACAAAAAACGCCACTATAAATAGGTTTACAACCGCCACTATAGAACTTCTCTGTACTAGTGGTAAAAAAGGTGAAAATCACGTGGTTCAAATTGCTATGAATTATATACTATGAATAAATTATATTATTTATACGTACTTTGTTTAACTAAATCTCTTCATTAATAATTTTCATAATTTTTATTTAAAATGTTTTACTAATATTTTTAAATATTTTTATTAAAATTATTTACTTATCACAACACTTAATTATTTTAATCCTATCTTAGTTTCTATACACCTCATCACTTTAATAACATGATAAATGTGGATAATCAGTAAAAGCAGGGTCCAAACTCCTTTCAAATTTGTACTACAGAAAAGCTGCTTTCTAAAGTAGCTATAGAAAAATTAAACCCCTTTAATTCAGCTTCTGTTTTTTCAAAGCAGAAATAGGTTCAAAAGGCAGAACTAAACGTAGCCATAGAAGTTGTCCAGTGCACAATATGGCACTATAAGCCTGCCTGGTTTCTAACTAAAGCGCCACAAAATGTCTAAGTTTAGTCGCTCAAATCGAAGAACAAACTTAGCACAGAAAAGTTAGGCAAGTTTGATTAATCTGCTATCAATTCTAATTAACTAATTGGCAAATGCAAAATGGACATTTTTTTACTACTTAGGCCATATTCCAAACATCTAAAACTAGTTAGTAGCTAAATTTTGCTAAAAGGTCTAGAACAGGTTAGCTGATGGACCAATTAATTGTTAGTTATTAGTTGTTTCAACTAATGGACCCTAAAGGAATATTCAGTGTCATTTACAACACACTCTAAAAAATTATATCCTCTAGATCTTCTCAATCTCCAACAACGTCCCCTAAATTCGGTCCTCTAAAACTACAGCAGACTTTCTTTTCTCATTTCTTTAGTTTTTATTTGTTTTCTTTTCACCTTTTTATTATAAAAAAATTTAACAACTTAATTTATGAAAGAAAAACCTTGTCCAAAAAAATTTATAGCCAAATTACTCATCTTTCAATAGTAGCATTAACAAATTATTGGATTTTTCTGTTATATATTTGTTCGTTGTCACGTTCTGTGCCAGTGTAGATATGTGTCGATCGTCTAAAGAAATAATAAACAAAGGCAGAGGAAGCAACATGTGTCGATCGTCCACAGAAAAAAATACTAAACAAAGCCGGAGGAAGAAACAGACAGCGGACAGCTGCGTATAGAGAACGACCGCTCGTGCGCTACGTTTGGCGGACGACGGGCACCCTGTAAATTTTAACGAACCTTTTACCGGCTATTGTTGGGTGGAGCCAGGACGGAAGAAAACGCTATATGTAGCGGACAGAACAATTTATGGGCTATTGTTGGAGACAGCCTAATTCACCCACTAGTACATTAGCTGTCACATCCCTCTTGCCCTCGCCACGCTGCCATCGCGAAGCTAGCAGTTCGGTACGCAACGCTTTCTCTCTTTACATGTAGATACCTCGGAGGTGCTGCATCTGGAGCACTAGGACGAACCACATGAGGACGTCAAGGACGTTGGCGAATGCATGACACTGCGCGGTGCGTTCGTCTACATTAAGACGGTTTCCGCTGCCCTGTGCATCCAGTGGTAATCTGTGACCTATAACAGTAGTAGATCTTGGTTTTATGGGGTCGAAATTTTTGTTTTGCGCTAGCGTAGCCTCTCCATAATCCTACAGTACCTCAGTCATCTTGATCTTCTCCTTTGCTCTTTGTATCTCAAAGTCCTTCTTTGCTCTTTATACTACACAAACAGCTTATACCGAAGATAAATAGAGAAGTGCAAATAAAAAGTAAAACAAGAGACAAGAGACACAACAATTTTTCTCGTGCTTCGGCTAAGCCCTACCTACATCCACATGGAGTTAGCCAACCTGGCTTGAGTCTATTTCAACTTCTTCCTCCAGTTGCTCAGGTTTATCACTAGTGTGATAAATCGAGTCTTCCATTATATCGATGTTGGTTACAATGGTACTGAGGCTATCACAACATGGTAGCACAATGATATAGTACCAACCCAAATAAATGTTCAAGATCACCACTCGCTCTTGCAGCAGCACTTCGCCTCTCTCTTTTGGCTAACACACGCACCAACACTTGATATGCAGAGATTTACACAAGAGAGGGATAGAGAATGAGTGTGCACTTGTTCTACACTTGTATGCTACCAAGGTACCTTGATTGAGATCGAGGGAGGGCCTATTTATAACCCCAAGGCCTCCCATAGTCGTTGAAGCCTTCCTACAAAAACTAGATCTAGGATGGCGCACTAGACCGGTTCGGTGCACCATGGGACCTCTTTCTGTAGTGGCTCCTCCGGGATCTGACTGGATACTTCCCTTTTGAGATGGCACTAGACCAGTCCGGTGCACCACCGGACAGCCCACGTGTCACCCGATCGTTGAAGTAGTTGTTACGCGCCTGAAGATGTTGTTGGACCTTGAGGACTGGGGCACCACCAAACCAGTTGCTATAAACGGTCGGGTGAATTTTAGCTAAATTCTCGAGACTGTGAAGTTCATTATTGATGGTCTAGTGCACACTAGACTGGTTCCTATAGGGGTTCGGTGCACATAGGACCAGTTTGATAGTCGCCTATAGGGGGTGAGTAGGAGAAAACTGAAATTTACAACTTTAAACAACACTTGATCCCTCGGTTAGTGGTTAGAACAAGATAAACAATAATCCGAGTATAGAACTAAGATCATTTCTTGCAAATGTGTTGCTTTCAAAGAATGCAGAATAAACTTGAAGCAACACAACTAAATATATAAAGAGAATAGAGCAAGAAGGCTTAGATAAAGAGAGGAAAAACTAGTTCTTCCTTGCAAGAGTTGCTTCTTATAATGATACTTTTATCTTGAAGCAACACAAACTAATAACAATGAAGAATATCGCAAGAGAACGTTAGAGAGAGAAGATAAACATATCACAAGCAATAAACATAAGAGACACGGGTGATTTGTTTTACCGAGGTTCGTTCACCAAAAACCTAATCCCCGTTGAGGAGTCCACAAAGGACGGGTATTTTTCAACCCTTTCCCTCTCTCCAACGGTCACCAAGACCAGCGAGTGTTCCTTCTTTGTCAACAAAAGGCCGAAGTCTCCGCAAGGCCAACCATAAAGGTAAGGGGATCTTGATAGCTTTACAATGAGTGGGAGTCAAAACTCCACGCTCAAATGATCACAATGGGTAGCATATAATTGCTCTCAATGATTCTCACAAGGCACTATCGCTAAGCACACACAAGTAGCTCTTTCTTTCTTGATCTCTCTTTTGTGGCACTTGTGAGGCTTTGATGTGTATAGAAGTGTTGCTATAGTAGATAGGAATGAATGCCCAACTCTTGTGTATGATATTGATCAATGAATCATGTGAATGGGCTGGTTGGGGTGGCTTTTATTGCCCTCAACCACCCATATAGTCGTTATGGTGTGTCTGCCAAAGTGCATGAGTGGACGGTTCGCGGCTAGGCCTGGATGGTCCGTGACCTTCCAACAGTCGAATTTGATAGCCCAACGGCTAAGTCAGATATCCCAACTGTATGATCAATGGTTGTCTTCCTTCGGTGACGACTCGCAGACGGTCTGCCTTTGGTCCCGGATGGTCCGCACCAGCTCTAAAAATCCTTTTGCTCAACTTGTCACCTTCAAACTGAAGCAAATCAACACAGGCGGACGGTCCGCAAATTATAGCCGGACGGTCTGTGTTTATAACCCGACGGTCCAGGAGAAGGGGCCGGATGGTCTGACCACATGTGAATTTTCCAAAAAGAGCTCATGTCCGGAATAAGACCGTGTCCAGCAGTTTACCCATAGTTTACCCAAAACTTTGTTTTGCACTGTGTAGATTACATTGTTTGCAGAGTGGAGTTTGAATATAGGTATAGGGATGGATAAGCTGGTGGAGATAGTCTAATCTACGTTATTCTAGACAGTTTGCATTAGGGGCTCGGATGGTCCACACTTAGCGATTTCAAAACTTGAGTTTCTGACTTGTCGTTAATCTTTGAACTATCTTCTCCAAGTTGCTTTGGCTAAAATTTGAGAGAGATCCTATGACTTAGACAAATATATCCAGTGGCTTTCCAACTAGTCTAAGTCATGGATCTTGGACATTTTAATTGTCTAACTCATATTTCTTCTTTTGCTCAAACTAGCTCTAAAATAGTGAATTGTTGATTCCGAGCTTTCCATCTTCCTAGATGTATTGAATAAGTTCCTAAAAGTGCATTCATCCCTTTTGTGAGTTTTGGTGATTTGGATAACAACACATTTAAATGACTAACAAGTTTGCTAAGTGTTGAACAGGAAATTCAGTATGATGAACATACTTGAATAGTGTATAATGACAGTGAACAAAGGTTCAACACAAGGTTAAATAACCAGTGAGACAATGCAAATGGATACAATATGATCTCTATATTGGTTTGAATATATGGACAAGACCTAAGAAATCACTACATACATATGATCAGAATAGAGGATGAAGTGATTAAGAGAATTGGTCAAACCAAAGTGAATAAGATATGAGGAATCGTGAATTGGCTTGACCATATTACTATCAGTCCATATATGCTTCTATGAGAATCAAACTAGAGCTTGATTGGTCTTAACAATTATATCTAAAAGACATTCAAGCAAGGTTCACAATATTGAAGAAATGATTCTCTCAATGGATGCTCAATATGATGTGACTCAAGAATGGCTTGATAGGGTGAAGATAGCAAGGAAAGGGCTTCGAGGAACTAAGCGAAGGTGAAGGCCAAGCGACGGCTTGTGGACCGAGGTACCATGGCTAAGGTGAAGAAGAGAGTACTTGCACTAAGTCGATGAACTAATCAGCTATGAAGAGTTATAACATGTTGATGCATCAGTATGGTGACTTGAAGCCATGATTTGAACTCACATATGGTGATATGGTACAAGTCACAGGGTTTGATTTATGTTTGCTTTAAAAGGTGAGACAAAGATGTTTGTGATCCTTATGAAGAAACACCATGGAGAAATCACACATGAGACGCCAATGACTCAAGGAGTTTACTTAATTAATTTTATTTAATTTGAGTATAGGAATCGTCGTACTATAAAGGGGATCCAAAAAAAGGTTGGTGTTTGCCAAAGCTCAAACCTCTATATTCAAAAGCTATTTTTGAAAAACAAAAATCTCTTTAACATTCTAAGGTAGACCATGGTTAGGTTTGAGAAACCTAGAGTGTTCTTGTTGAAAAGCAGCTGAACTTCTTCAACTGCAGCTGAGATTTTTAGCTGAGCTGAACTTCAGCTGAGTTGAGCTTCTTCAGCTGCAGCTGAGCTGAACTTCAGCCGAGTTGAGCTTCTTCAGCTGCAGCTGAGCTGAACTTCAGCTGAGTTGAGCTTCTTCAGCTGAGTTGAGCTTCTTCAGCTGCAGCTAAGCTGAACATCAGCTGAGTTGAACTTTTTCAACTCCAGCTGAATTTCAACTTCAACTGGGGTCCAGGCAGGTTCAACCGGGGTCTAGGGCAAGTTCAACCGGGGTCCAAAGAGGTTCAACCGGTGTCCAGGGAAAGTTCAGCCGGGGTATTTTCCCCGGACCTCACTGGTCAAAACCGGTTAAACCGGTCCTAGGGGAGGTTCAACCGGTGTCAGGGTCACCTGACCGGTCTGACCTCCTGACTGGCAGACTGACTGCCAGTCTGACCCCCAGGCGGTTGAACCGGCCCTAGGGGCGGTTCAACCGGTGTTAGGACCTGTTTTTGCAGTCTGACTTGTAGTCTGCCAGTCTGACTGGCAGACTGTCTGTCAGCCTGCCCCAGGCGGTTGAACCGGTCTTAGGGGTGGTTCAACCGGTCTTGGTCAACTTGACCAGTCTGCAGGTCAGTCTGCTAGTCAGTCTAACAGTCAGACTGGCAGACAGTCTGCCTGACCTGCCAGGGGTGGTTCAACCGCCCTAGGGGTGGTTCAACCGGTCTCAGGCAGAAAAATCTGCCCAACGGCTAGTTTTGAGCTCCACCTATATATACTCCCTCCTACCTCTCTCCCCATAGTGAAGAGCATGACCCAAACTCCATTTCTAACATGAAGAACACCTCCCACTCTCTCTCACACATCTCTTGCCTCTCCCATTTCAAATCTTTGGAGAGAAATCTTTGAGTGAGTTTGAGAGCTGCGGTTTTTGTGCTTCATCTCCAAATCTCTCTTGCTCTTCTTCATTCGAGCTTTGGTACTACATCGAGTTCTTTGTGGATTCATTACTCTTGGAGCTTCTAGCTCCTAGACGACTAGGTGTCTCTTTTGAGTCTCCAAATCTTGTGGAAGACCACAAGAAAGTTTGTATTACCCGCTCGTTTGAGCAAAGATTAGTGTGTGAGCTTGGCCTTTGTGGTCGGCAAAGGGAGGATTAGGGTTGAAAGAGACCCGGCTCTTTGTGGGCGCCTCAACGAGGAAGTAGGGCACCTTGGTGGTGTGACCGAACCTCGGGATAAATCTTGTGTCTCTTGTGTTCTTGTTCATTGTGCTTATTCATGTTCTTCGTTCTCTCACCATTCCGTGAAAGATTTGTTTATATCTTTTTGGTGTGTGGATTTTGAGAAGTGTCCTTCTCAGATCTACTACTTTGAACCCTGTGGATCGTTTAGAACATCTCATTTCCAAAGTTAACTGGGTGAATTTCGAGATCAATTCAGTTTTACCCAATTTGCTTCTAGTTTTTGTTGAAAAAGTTTTAACTTGCCTATTCACCCCCCCCTCTAGGCAACTTTCAATTGGTATCAGAGCCTAATCCTCGTTCTAACGCTTAACCGCGTGAGGAAAAGATCATGTCGGGGGGACTAAGAAACAAAAGTGCTACTAAGCTTGAAAAAGTTGAGGTTGTCTCAACTTCATCTTTTGGTGCAGATGTTGATCCTAGGGCAATAGATCTTGCCATGAGAATCGCCGAAAGGATGTTCCTCAAAATGAAGGAAGATGAGGCGAAGAACAAGATTGAAGAAGAAGAAAATGATCGATGGAGACCAAACGATGAATCCACCTCTTCACAAGGTTCGTCTTTCAAATCCACTTCTCATATGTGCTTTGTCGCTAATGGGAGTGACAGTGAAAGCGAAAGTGAGGATGAGGAGGAGCATGAAAGTGATAGTGAAGATGAGGATGATCTTCAACAATTCTTTGCTCAACTAAGCAAGAAGAACCGGATGAGCTTGATCAAACTCATGAAAAGAGCAGAAGAACAAAAGGAAATGCTTCATAAGCAAGAAGATATCCTCATCGAAAAAATCAAAGACTTGGAGAAATTGACCAAGGAGCATGAGAAGCTAAAGTGCTCTCATTATCATTTGGTCCAAAGGTACGAAAAGGTTTCAATTGAGCAAACTAGTACTTCAAATGCTTTATCATGTGTTGCTCAATTAGAAAAAGAAAATACTATGCTCAAGAACACGATAGAAAAGCTAAATATTGAAAATCTAGCTTTGCTAGAAAAACATGATATGCTTGTGTGTTCTCATAATAAATTTATAGATTCACATATCATGCTAGAAATGGCTCATGAGGTTGTGTTAACTAATTTGAAATCATACCAACCTCACATATGCACATGTACTCAAGTAGAAACTATATTATCATGTGCTAACAAATGTTGCTCTCAAGAAAGCCAATCTTCCATTGAGCTAGACATTTCAGGAATTAGTGATATTTCTATCACACAAGAAAATAAAGAGCTCAAGGAAGAAGTTGGAATGCTAAGAAGGAGCATAACTCGTTTGAAGGGAAAGTGTCATGCTCAACCTTCTCAAGATAACCGTGATAATATGGTGAAAAAGCTTGAGAAGGGGACAACCGTAGCATGCACAAAACCCCTTCAAAAAAATACCAAGCTTTCCAAGAAGGGCATGAGCAAAATCCATGGTGAGAAAATTAATGCTCATATGATTTGCTCTAACAATGTACCTATGTGCTTCAACAAAGAAAGATCAAAGAGAAGCGATAGGAGGTGCTATGGATGCAAGGAGAAGGGCCATGAAATTGATTCATGCCCCCACATGAAGAATCAAGACCTTGCACGATCAAGAAAGATGACCATCAAAAAGGATGAAAGCAAAAGGAAAATGCATTGCAAGGACAAGCATCGCATTTGCTACATTGCCGTGAAAAAGGTCATCTATTCAAGGTTTGTCCAAAGGGTAAAACTCCTAAGCCTAACTTGTCAATACATTCAAATATGCTTAGGAGACCCAAATTTGACTCTTGTGCTAGAAATGTGATGAGTTCACCACATTCTAGGACCAAGGCTATTTGGGTGCCTAAGTCCTTATTGGCTAACCTTGATGGACCTATCATGAGATGGATACCAAAATGTACTTAATAAGTTTTGCAGGTACCCAGAGATGATATGAAGCTTTGGGGTGCTTGAGCGGTTTAACTCAATTCTTATCTCAAGCTATCAATCTTACATTGTCTATTATTTAAGATTGACCCAAAGATGAATTGAGTTGTTATATCACTAACTTCATATTCATCTCTAGCAAGAACTTGTGTTGTAGGGAATAAGGATTAACCTTTGTGGGAATCAAGCAAAAGGCCTACAACCAAGTGATATCCAAAGGATGGTAACAATTAACTCTTAAGTGCACATTGCTTTTAATTGGTATATTCCTTTGTGTCTTTTGTAACCACGTAGGAAAAATGAAGCACTTGAGAATGAACTTAAAAGATTTTACCTTGCTTTGGAAAGGATCTAATTATATGGTAGATTGCAAGTTCATATTTTTATATTGTGATAATCTACATGCTTTAAATTGATTGTATGTATCTTGTGGCATATTTCAAGTTAATCATCATATTTTTGCCATGACCTAGACATAAAGAGTATTATCCCATGTTCTTAAATGAATAGAGTGCTAAGTAAGAAATTCAAATTCTTAAAGCACTTACCAAAAGGGAATTCTCTATATGACTAGAGTTGTGAGACTAATGTTTCTATCCAAGTGTTTATGTAGTCTCACAACATGAGAATGTGTTTCCCAAATGGAGTGTGCCCTTCAACATTCAAAGAAGATCGAACCAATACTATGTGATGTATTCATTCTTGTTTAAATTGGTTTTGAGTCTTCTACATTAATCACTCACCATGCTATGAATTAAACTTGCCATGTAAACTTAATTAAATAATCATGCTACTTTCATCTTTTTTACAATTGATGTTATGCATGATGCTTGTAAGGGTAATTTAGTTCATATCATGAGGTTTCCTTGTTTTAGTAATCTTCTTGTCATTCATATACTAGAGGTTGCTAAATAGGAAACTATTGCTTGTGTTACTAATACAATCTCTTTTAAGATATTTCATGGAAATTCATAAGTAAAGATTGTGCTCTTTCAATTGGTAAAATCACAAGCTTTAAAGGTTAATCTTCACCTAAAAGAAAGATTAGGAATGATCAAGGCAAAGGTATGGAACAAATTGCTTCAATTGGTAGTTGATCAATAGTAGTTCCTTCCAAGTGGCATTCTTTCAATTGGTAATAATATATTCTATGGAAAGGAATGTCAATATGAAGGTTAAATTCCTTTTGGCTTAAATTTGTAAATTAGTGCATATTGTGAATTCACTGCTCCATGTGCATTAACTTAAAAGGAATTTAATTTATGCCTTTACGCCTCATAAATGATGATTTGTTTGCCATTCATATATAGATATCATCATTCATTAAATACTTCCTTGTACTACTAATACCTCTTTTCAAAGTGTTTTATCGACTAGTTTTAAAAGGAAAAGAGATAACAAAGAAGGAAGTCTCCACAAATGATGAAAAGAAGAATACTAAGGTGACACCACCACAGATAGTAAGATCTGTCAATTTGGTATAACAAATGGTACATTCTATATGGTGGTAAGTATTCCTAGGCATAAGTTAATTCATTGCAAATTTGTCATGCCTTGACCATGATATGTAATATACTCCTCATGAGACTCTTAACTGAATTGAAAGTGCATGTGGCAAGTCATTCAAATACTTGATGCACATATCTAGTGGGAGAACATTATATATCTTGTGTCATAGAGAATAAGTTTAACTTGAGTAAGCTATACTAAGAGAATCCAAAATGGTAAATTTGTATCTCATTCATATGGATTGTAATCTTTGTTTTCTAAATAGCTACTCTTGATGCAGTTTAAAATTCCCTTATCGTTAACTCTAAAATGCATAAGAATCTTTTTGTTGATATTCATCACATACATATGCACTAATATGGATATGATTTTTAAATTGTAAAAGGTACAATTAGTGATCCATACTCTAAATTTTGGAAACCCATATTTTGATATCTTAGAAATCTACTTCAATCGGTATCCATATGCTTCACACTAAGATTGGATCACTAAGTTGTAAATTCCATGTATAACTTGTCTTCATGATATGAATGCTTGTGCGACTAACTTTGATAAGCTAGGTGCACCCATGGTCAAGCTAGGTTCATCATCAAGAAGGCAACATAATGATGTATCAAGAAAAGGAGAAAAGGCTCCTATTCTTAACTCTAGTTTTTATCTATGTGATTAAATATTGAATTGAAACCATGTAAGATGGTTGTCATGTATATGTTGGTGCCTACACAAAGAGAAAGGCCACAATAAGGATTGTGTGGGTACTCAAGGCTTTTACTACTAATCTCAAAGGACCCAATTCAAATTGGATACCAAGATATGAAGCTTAAACTTGTTTTGCGGGATTACTCCTTCAATGGATCAAGTTGGGTGCTCAATAATGAATGTATAAA
The DNA here is from genome assembly GCA_029449295.1 of Zea luxurians. Lineage (NCBI taxonomy): Eukaryota > Viridiplantae > Streptophyta > Magnoliopsida > Poales > Poaceae > Zea > Zea luxurians. The sequence goes on along the minus strand of JAOPSE010000140.1, from coordinate 1,977,256 downwards.
TCATATTTGGAGATAGTAGCAAGGGTGGTAACAACTGAATCTCAAGTGCATATTATTTTCAAATCTTATCTCTTTTGTGACTTGTGTAGCCACTAAGGGAAAAGATGCACTTGAGGATATACTTCAGTTGTTGACTATGAAATAAAGGTCCAATTGAAAGATGAATGAATATTATCATATGGTCAACAATCCAAAATTATGTGACGTATTCTCTATCTAGTTAATTTGGATTTGATTCTTCTATATTAGACACTAACCATAATATGGATTAAGTCAGCCCTTTTAGACTTCATTGAATAACCATGCATATCTAAATCTATGTCATTCAATAGTGTATTGTGCATAAGGGATTAAGGGAAATTTAGTCCTGTTGGGGCTATGCTTCGTCGCGCCGAAGGTCTTGCAGGAAGAAGCAGCTTCGGCTGAAGCTGTCCGCAGGAGATGACCGAAGGTTCCTCTTCATGAAGCTTCGGAATTACAAACCGACTTAAAAGTAGAATGACCTTTCAGTCCATAAATGTTTGGGTCGCTGTTGTAATCCCTTATGAGGGACATAATTGTAATTCCTCACAGGCTATGTCCCGTGCCTATAAATAGTGAACAGTACTCCCTTACTGGGGACGGAGATTTTTCCGGTATTTGCAGTCGCGTCATTTGAGAATCAATCTTTGTCAAGGCAGAGGTATAATTGTATTCAACACTTAAATATATTGAATGGATATAATATGGTTCGTTTATGATTCATTTACCTTTGATATTCTATATTTTTATGCTATCTTATACAATCTGTTGAAATTCAATTACGAAGATTTAACCTTCGTAATTGTATTGACACCAACCTTCGTCCAAGGCTCATTATCCTCAAGGGAATAATGCTTCATTGGATGAAGAACATTAACATTTAACATTCTATGTTGCCTTGTTCTTAATTCAAGGCAGAGAGTTGAGAACAAGTCCCCAACATTGGCGCCCACCTCCGGTGAACTCACTTCCACTTTTTTGAGCTGATGGCTTCGTTCAACGATCAAGCTGGAGCTGCTTCGTCCCCGAAGCTGGTGCTCCCGATAACAGGTGGTTCGTGCTCAGAACCAGCCAACAAAAACAGAAGAAAGAGGCGCAGAGAAGGGTACAACATGTTGGAGTGCAGGGACCCTTCATCAAGTCAAGGTGGTCCCACATTCCAATCACCTTCTCCCAGGAGGACCTTCAGCTCAAGGATTTTCCTCATAACGATGCTATGGTTATTTCTTGCGTTATCAAAGGGTTTCTCGTCCACAATGTCTTGGTTGATACAGGCAGTGCAGCTGATATCATATTTGCTAAGGCCTTCAGACAAATGCAAGAGCCAGAAGATAAGATTCATGATGCTACACACCCTCTCTGTGGCTTTGGAGGAAGACAGATTGTTGCACTGGGCAAGATCACCATGCCAGTGACCTTCGGATTCATCAACAACACCAGAACTGAGCAAGTTGTGTTTGACATTGTTGACATGGAATACCCTTACAATGCAATTATTGGTCGTGGCACCCTCAATGCTTTCGAAGCAATTCTTCATCCTGCCTATCTTTGCATGAAGATACCTTCGGATCAAGGACCCATTGCTATTCATGGAAGTCAAAAAGCTGCCAGAAGGGCCGAGGGAAACTGGACTGACTCAAAAGCAATCCATAACATAGATGGAGCTGAAGCTTGTGAACAGTACAAATTCAGAAGGGAGAAAGCAGCTTCAGCAGATCAGCCGAAGCCCATGCTCTTATGTGAGGACATAGCAGAGCAGAAGGTGCTGTTGGGCTCCCAATTATCCGAAGAACAGGAGAAAACCTTGATAAGGTTTTTGTTCAACAACAAAGATGTTTTTGCATGGTCAGCCAATGATCTTTGCGGAGTTAACAGGGATGTTATTGAACACTCGCTCAATGTTGACCCATCCTTCAGACCCAGAAAGCAGAGGCTTCGGAAAATGTCTGATGACAAGGCCGAAGGTGCTCGGAATGAAGTCAAAAGGCTCCTCAGTGCAGGAGTTATCAGAGAAGTAAAGTACCCAGAATGGCTAGCTAACACTGTTATGGTAAAAAAGGCCAATGGCAAATGGAGGATGTGTATCGATTTTACGGATCTCAACAAGGCCTGTCCGAAGGACGAATTCCCATTGCCAAGGATAGACTCCTTAGTTGATGCAGCAGCTTCATCAGAGCTTATGAGTCTTCTCGATTGTTATTCAGGCTATCATCAAATTTGGATGAAGAAGGAGGATGAGCCGAAGACCAGTTTCATAACCCCTAGTGGAACATATTGTTACCTTCGGATGCCTGAGGGGCTCAAGAACGCTGGAGGAAGTTTCAGCAGAATGACTGCGAAGGTTCTCCAGTCCCAGATAGGTAGAAATGTGCTAACTTATGTTGATGACATCATTGTAAAAAGCACGAAACAGGAAAATCATATTGCTGATTTGCAGGAGACCTTCGCCAGTTTCAGACAAGCTGGCCTAAAGTTGAATCCAGAAAAATGTGTCTTCGGAGTAAAGAAGGGGAAATTTCTTGGATGCTTGGTTTCAACAAAGGGAATTGAAGCTAATCCAAGTAAAATTGAAGCTATACTTCGAATGGAGCCACCAACTACAAAAAAGGGGGCCCAAAGATTGACAGGGAGGCTGGCATCTCTCAATAGATTCATATCCAGATCAGCAGAAAGAAATTTACCATTCTTCGAAGTGCTGAAATCAGCCGAAGTCTTTCAATGGGGACCAAGCCAACAAAAAGCCTTTGAAGAACTGAAGCAATATTTGATAGATTTAACAACATTAACTCCACCAACGCCAGGGGCTCCTTTGTTGTTATACGTGGCAGCTTCGCACTCAGCGGTAAGTGCAGCACTTGTCCAGGAGAAGCTTGATGGCCAAGTCAAGAAGCAGGTTCCAGTGTATTTTGTATCTGAAGTTCTTAGTGTATCAAAGAAAAACTATACAGAATTGGAGAAGGTATTATATGCTGTTTTGATGGCATCCAGGAAGCTTCGGCATTATTTTCAAGCATACAATATTGTTGTTCCTTCTTCGCAGCCGTTGAAGGATATTATGAGAAATAGAGAAGCTACTGGACGGATTGGAAAATGGGCTGCAGAGCTCAATGAATTTTGCATTGATTATGTGCATAGATCCTCGATCCAGTCTCAAGCGTTGACAGATTTCATTGCCGATTGGACGCCAGGGGCTCAGGATGAAGAAACAAATAAAGATGCCGAAGTGTGGACAGTGTTTTGCGATGGGTCTTGGGGAACCTTCGGAGCAGGAGTAGCCGTTGTGTTGGTCTCACCATCCAAAGTTAAAACTTGTTATGCGACAAGACTCGATTTTAGCTGTACAAACAATATTACTGAGTACGAAGCCCTGCTTTTGGGCCTTCGGAAATTAAAAGCAATGGGAATCAGAAGGGCCATCCTTAAAACTGATTCCCAGGTTGTTTCGGGTCATATCGACAAGAGTTGCAAGGCTAAAGATCCGAAGCTTGAAAAATATCTAGACATGGTCCGAAGAATCGAAGCTTCCTTCGAAGGATTTTCTGTCAAAAATATCCCTCGAGGACAAAATGAGTATGCTGATTTGCTAGCTAAGTCAGCAGCACAGGGGCTGCCCTTACCTTCGGATGTGTTCTTCGAAACAATAAAAGCACCTTCAGTGGAACTTCTTGAAAGAGCAGTCCTCAATATATCTCCTGTTTATAGTGAAGACTGGAGAACTGAGATCATCTCTTACCTTTAGGGTAATTTCCTTTCAGATGACGAAACTTATAACAGGAGGATAGAGGCAAGAGCTCATCCATATGTCATGATAGATGGGGAGTTGTACAAGCATGGAGTTTGTGCTCCACTACTCAAATGTTTATCCAGAGCCGAAGGCATAGAGTTGATGAAAGAAATACATGCAGGCTTGTGTGGATCTCACATTGGATCTAGGCCGTTACTTGGAAAAGTTTTTCGTCAAGGGTTTTATTGGCCGAAGGCAGCTTCGGATGCAGCGGAATTAGTTCAAAAGTGCGAAGGTTGTCAGAAATGTGCAAGAGATCAAAAACAACCTTCGTCTCTATCTCAGCTGATACAACCCATCTGGCCATTGCAAAGGTGGGGTCTTGACTTGTTAGGTCCGTTACCACCGGCCCAAGGAAACTTAAGATATGTTGTAGTGGCTGTGGAATATTTTTCTAAATGGATTGAGGCAAAGCCTTTAGCCACAATAACTTCGGCCACCATTCAAAAGTTTTTCTGGCAGAATATTGTTTGTCGTTTCGGAGTACCAAAGGCCATCACTGTAGATAATGGAACACAGTTCGACTCCGAAGCTTTCAGAGAATTCTGTGATCAAATCGGCACGAAGATCCATTTTGCATCAGTCAGGCATCCGGAGTCAAATGGACTCGTTGAAAGAGCCAATGGCATCATAATGACAGGAATAATGAAGTTAATTTTCAACCAACCCAGGGGAAAGTGGCCAGATCAACTAATCAAAGTAGTATGGAGCCACAACACGACAACATCAAGGTCAACAGGCTTTACCCCATTCAAATTATTGTTTGGTGACGAAGCAATAACTCCGGAGGAAGCTAAAACTGGATCAATAAGAGTAGTAGCTTCGGCAGAGTCAGATCCTGAAGCTGATCATTCTGTTGAAAAAGATGCTATAGAAGGGATCAGACTTCAAGCCGTGGAGAACATCAATAAATATCAAGCCGAAACAATCAAGTGGCGTGATAGAAAGGTTCGGCTGAAGAATATTGAGCCAGGACATTTGGTGCTTCGGAGAGTCGCTAACCCAGATACAGTGGGCAAGTTGCAGTTGAAATGGGAGGGACCTTTCTTAGTAGCATCTTCATCAAGACCCGGTTCATACAGATTGAAGGATATGGACGGCAACGACATTCCTAGATCTTGGAATGCGGATGAGCTTCGGCGATATTATGTGTAACTTGATGTAACTTTTTATGTCTTTTCTTTTTCATGGCACCCTTTTCCTTTCTAAAGGGGGAGAAAGGTTTTTAATGGGGCCATCATATGTAATTTCCTTTTTTAGTTCTATAAGAGCAAAATACCCCAAGGAATGTAAATGTAAAAGCTGAGAACGCACCATTGAGTGCCGAAAAGTAAAAAGCGAAGAAGCTCCAAAGTCGTTCCTAAGGGAATGCAGAGCTTACAGCGAAAAGTCAACGCTGATTCCGCCGAAAGTAAAAGGCGAAGAAGCTCCAAAGTCATTCCTAAGGGAATGCAGAGCTTACAGCGAAAAGTCAACGCTGATTCCACCGAAAGTAAAAGGCGAAGAAGCTCCAAAGTCGTTCCTAAGGGAATGCAGAGCTTACAGCGAAAAGTCAACGCTGATTACGCCGAAAGTAAAAGGCGAAGAAGCTCCAAAGTCGTTCCTAAGGGAATGCAGAGCTGATGTGTGATTGTTTCTAAGGAAATAATGGCTGAGGGTATGGCTTCGGATATGTGTTTGGACATTCATTCGCACATCACATTACATCATAGCATTTGCATTCATAAACATTCATCCAGGCATATGTAGGATAATCATCATCATGGCATAAGTGGTTGCTTCGGCATAAGAGAAGAGCTTCTTCGCGTACAAAAAGGAGAGCTTCGGAAGAAAGGGAAATGTTGTTTTCTATGCTTCGCTGTGTACGAAAAGAAGGGAAGGTGTTTTTTCGCCTTCGGCTCAAAAAAGATAATTTCGTCCACAACAAAGCACTTCACATACATTAATAGAAGGGTAAGAGCATAATACAAGGTATGGACAGAACTCATTAAAGACAAGTTTAGTTACATTTACACAAGTTTTCTCAAAAGTTTCCTGAGTCTGTCTACAGTCTACTCCTACTTAATCTTCGAGGGATTTTAGCTTCGGCATCACTCTTTTTAATCATCGACTTCGGCTTCGTCATCCTACATGAATTAAGTTGTAAGTCAAAATCGAGCTTGAAGGAAAAGGTAAGCACAAGGTATGATTTCTTACTGGTTCAAGATGACTCCGAGCTTCGTCTCCAGCCTTTTCTCGCCCGCCTTTTGTCCATATCATCTTTACAAATCTGTTAGAAATGCTTCGGGCGAGGTCAGGAATATCATCTAAAATTGTTGGTGATAGAGTGAAATTGGGCCTATTGACAATTTTTCCATGATCACAGCCAGCTTTTAGGAAAGCAGCAGCAGTGCCCCGAGAAGCTACCTAGGCACAGAAGTCACCGTGCCCGGCTATAACTTCGTCAAGCTCATCAATTTCACCTTCAATATGTTCGAAGGTCTTTGGTAAATCTTCAGCTGACGGGGTGAATTTCTCACTGCTAGCTCCAACTGAGTGGAAGATTTTTCTCAGTCGTTGAATACATTTGTTGCTAAATTCCAAACATTTATCTTGAAGGCTTGCCAATAATTTTTTCAAAACTGAATTTTCTTGGACTTCGGCTTCAAGTTTCGCATTTAGTTCTTGTTTTTCTTGTTCAAACTGTTCAGATTGGCAGAGAAGCTTCGTATTCAATTCTGTTATTTTAGCTTCGGCTTCTGCCAATAAGCCTTCAGTTGCCTGAAGCTCAAAGTTTTTCTTCTCAATAGCAGCTGATTGCTCCTTTATTTTGTTTTCTAAATTTTCAATTATAACTTCGTGTTTCTTGTCTTCAAAATCTTGCTGCATTTTCAAGGCTTTGCTCAACAGCATACTCTGCACGAAAACAACCTTCGTTAGACATGTTTTCATTATTAAAAACAATATAAGTTAAGGGAAAAGTAGTTCACCTTGAAATTGGAATAAAATAAACTACCAACGATATGTTGTCGTCGGTAGCGGCTAATGTCTATTTCCAGCTTCGGAAAACCGATACTCTTTGATAGAGTACCGATGACCTTAGCTCCAGTTTGATCCCGGATGCAGTCTAATTTTTCATCGTCAATACCCCCGAAGAGGAGTGCTCCTGGTTTATATCCGCAGGATTTGGCATACTCTTTAAGCTCTTCTATTTCGGTTTTTGACAATTCTTCTCCAACCAAATTTTGGAACATGAAGGCTTCATCCTCTGAAGCTTCGTTAACAATTTCCTTTTCTTTCCCAGACACTGCGGCCATGGCCTCTTCGGCGGCAGTAGTAGCTTCTTCTGTGGCCATGTCTAGCAGTATTTTGTCGATGTGTTCAATTGTGCTTTCCAAGTTCAAACCTTCAGTTGAGGTAGCTTCGGCAGCCGCGACCTCCGAAGGTGTGATTTCAATATTTGTTATTTCTTCAGCCGCTGGTATCTTTTGAGCTGAAGCTCTCGGTGGTGTCTTGTCAATGACTTCGGTCACTGCGATGATTCTTTGTCTCTTTGTTTTAGTTGTTTTCTTCGTTTTTTCGGGCTCCTTTTCCTTCTGAAAAAACTTTGTCAGTTGAGGCCCCAATGGACTTAGCTTCGCAGGCAGGGATTCAGTCATTACCTTTAAAATCTCTTCCACGTCAGTGGCAGAGCATGATGCGGGAGTCTCCTCTTCGTCAGATACTTTTTGCTTCAGAGATGATATTTTCTTCTTCTTCGGAATATTCTTCTTTTTTGGTGGTTCTTCCTCATCTTCATTTAAAGCTTCGGCTCCCCTTTTCCTTTTCCGACCTTCGGCACCTTTATTCAGATTTTCGTAGTCAGGGTATTCAAAACCCAAGGCGTCCAGCACTCGATTCAGTCTTCGCTTCGGACGGGTACCGAAGGCCGCGGTCATCAACTGATCTTCTTTTTTGGAGTAATTACCGAGTATTTCATTGCACATTATTTCAACTGTGTCCAGCCACTCTTGGCAAGGTTTTTTAAAGTATTTCTTAAACTTGTAATAGTAAGGTAACCGCACAAGTTCCCCTTCTTTCTTCTCCCCCTCTAGCTTCGGCATTTCCCATTCTTTTAAAGTAGGAAAAACCCTGAAGGCCAAGAACTCTTGAACCAGGTCCCTAGTACTGATATGCTCTGAAATAATTTTAAACTCAGCCAGTGCAGCCCAAGTGGAACCTTCTAATGACATTTGGCATCGCGGTCTTGTTTCTCCGAAGATCAATTCAAGAGGGCTTTGTACCAGCTTCTCTTTGTCTTCGTCAACTCTCACATAAAACCATTCTGATTTCCAACCTGCCGGCCATTTGCTTCGGTAGCTGATTACAGGAAACTTTGTGGTTTTCCGATAGGCAAAATTGTAGCAACCAAAGTTATCATGTAATCCATCTTTTCTAGCCTTCGTCTGGTAATGCAGCTCATGAACTCGACAAAAGCTGTCGGCAAACGGCTCCACCGCCTGGCTTCGGAGGGCCCAGATATAAACACTAAGCCTAACGATAGCGTTAGGAGTCAACTGATGAAAGTAGATACCAAACCTCTTCAATACATCTGCAATAATCCTATGAAGGGGGAATCTCAACCCAGCCTTTAGAAAGCTCTTGAAAATGACTATTTCATCCTTCTCTGGCTTCGGGGTAGTTTCTTCCCCCCCGAAACGAAGTAGCTTCTTCTGACTTTCACTGAAATAACCTGACTTTACCATCTTGGAGAGATCAGCCTTCGAAACGGTCGACTTTCCGAAGTCCAAGTGGCTGGGCTTACTTGGCATGGCAATACGATAATCATCTTCGGGATCAGTTTCTTCAATGTTCTCTTCTTCTGCTTCGGCAGTTGCTTGTTCTGCTTCAACAGTGGGGATTTCTTCCGAAGTTACCAGTCCGGATCGTTGCATTGCTTCGAAGATGGGAATAGTCTCCGAGCCTTCAGCTTCGCCTCCTTCACGCTCAACCCTAGCGATAGAACGCACTCTGGCCATTTAATTCTGAATTTGCGGGAATTAAATACTTTTTCTTCCGAAGTTTTTTCTTCTGACGAAGTAGGCTTCAAGCTGGAGCTTCGTTTGATTCCGAGAGTCAAGCTTCGGCTATGGTTAAAAATTTTGGCAGCAAAACAGTGCAAATAGCAATGAATGCTGTGGTAACTTCACACCTACTTGTCTGTTTATATAGTGCTGCAGGTAAGAAGGTGAAACGCCAGGATTTTTACCAGGCGGACAGCCGCCTGCACTCGCTGCGCGGTGGACCGCAGAGACCAAACAGTAACTCTGCAAGGTGGGACCGCTACGCGCTCGGAAACTGAATCGTTTCTCGACAACGAGCTCAGGGAAGGTGTTTTTTGGACCTTCGGCTTCCCGAAGCTTAAGAGACTTTTTTCACGGATCAAGCTCGTTACGAAAACCGATCTAGCGCCGCGAAAGGGGCTACTGTTGGGGCTATGCTTCGTCGCGCCGAAGGTCTTGCAGGAAGAAGCAGCTTCGGCTGAAGCTGTCCGCAGGAGATGACCGAAGGTTCCTCTTCATGAAGCTTCGGAATTACAAACCGACTTAAAAGTAGAATGACCTTTCAGTCCACAAATGTTTGGGTCGCTGTTGTAATCCCTTATGAGGGACATAATTATAATTCCTCACAGGCTATGTCCCGTGCCTATAAATAGTGAACAGTACTCCCTTACTGGGGACGGAGATTTTTCCGGTATTTGCAGTCGCGTCATTTGAGAATCAATCTTTGTCAAGGCAGAGGTATAATTGTATTCAACACTTAAATATATTGAATGGATATAATATGGTTCGTTTATGATTCATTTACCTTTGATATTCTATATTTTTATGCTATCTTATACAATCTGTTGAAATTCAATTACGAAGATTTAACCTTCGTAATTGTATTGACACCAACCTTCGTCCAAGGCTCATTATCCTCAAGGGAATAATGCTTCATTGGACGAAGAACATTAACATTTAACATTCTATGTTGCCTTGTTTTTAATTCAAGGCAGAGAGTTGAGAACAAGTCCCCAACATGTCCATATTATGAGGTTTCTTTATTTTTAGCAACTCACCTGCCTTCCACATATAAAGGGTTGCTAAATAAGGAACTAGTGCTTGTGCTACTAATGCCATCTCTTGTGTTGAGTTTATCCATAGAAAATCTATGTTAAGAGATGGTGCTTATTATTAAATTGGATAAATCACAAGCTTAAGGGATACTATTCAACTAAAGTAAGATGAAGTTGATAAGAGGCCAAGGTATGAAAACTTCCTCTCCTTAAGTTGTTTTAGTATTTTATCCTTAGTGGAATGTATCATAGTATATGTTAAATTCCTTGCAATATAAAATGTTAAATAGTGCATATAGCTTTGACATCAACCATATGTGTAAACTAATTTAAAGGAATTTAATCTATCCTTATGGGTTTCAAGAATGATGATTCATTTGTCATCGACATATAAGGATCATCATTTGTGAAACCCTCTCTTGTGTTTTTAATGCTCTCTTTTCTAAGTGTTTCAACAAGGTCCTTCCAAGTTCTTTGAAGATGGATTCAAAATCTACAAATGTAAGAGTCTTGGTTCTTTCAATCATTGAGTTTCAATGGGTCTCATATCAAGTATGATCGAACCAAGCAAAGATGAATGAAGTTCAAGATCACTTGGTTGGATGAAATCATAAAGAGAAAAGAAATCACAGTGAATCAAGAAGGAAGTTGAACTATCCTGTCAACCAAATAATGAAGATGTAGTGACTTATTTATATGATATCCTTCATTATGAGGTTTGAGGTTCATATTAGCATGCTTTACCCTTTAGGATTTCAATTGATATACTTTCAATTCTTAAATCTTCAATTGGTTTAATTTTCATCATCTATGTAAAGCATGTTATGTTAAGCCAAGATATAGTACAAATATCTCCTTTAACCTCACATTGTTAATGTGCATAAGTGTACTTTGTGTACTCTTGCATGCACAAATTGAGGGAGAGTTTAGCCTATATCTTGTGAGACTAGTGATCTCTTTCAAGTTCATGTTGTGTAGTCTCACACCTTGGAGAACATCAAATGAGGATGAATGGTTCCATAGAAATGAAAATGAGTTTCTCTTGATCGTTTGAAGAGGATAAGTTTCTCTTTGAAATGTCAAGCCTATCAAAAGCTAATATGGAAATTCATGATTATAATGGAGACCATGTGGCGTAGAACAAAGGTGTGCCACTCCATGAACTATTGTATTGCATTTTGGTATCTAGGCTCTTACATGCTAGTGTATGCATGTATATGCAATATCTTAAGTCACATAATTAGGTTGCACTTGTGGTGATGATTGAAGAATCTCTAGATATTTGATTAATACCTCTTGTGGTGATGTCATAAGTTAGTCTTAAGTCATCTTAGTGAGGTGTGAGTCAAACATGCTAACTTTTTGGCTTAAAATGTTGCATATCATGTGTATTAGTATACTTGTTGAGTATGAGTAATTCCTTCAATTGGTATAATTTCACATTTCCATACTTTATTTGTACCAAGGTTCAAATTGTAGAACTTAATCCCCTGGCCTCACAAGTCCAAGTGCATAAGCTAAACAAGTATTCATCACTTGTATGCACACATTTAGGGGGAGAATAGTCTATAATTTGAATCTTTAAGACTAACTTCATTTCCAAGTCTATTATGTGTGTAGTCACGAATTAGAAAGGAATCTTCGGGCAAAGACAATCGCTTCCACTGCAAATTTTGATGGGTATCAAAGATTCTTTGCTCCAATAAATGTATCTTTTATACATTTCATAAGGGAATGAGTTTCTCTTTTATATGCTACTCCAACATCATCTAAAATTGGTAAACATGTATCACATCCTTTTGGATTGCAAATGTCTAAAGTAGCATAGCTTATAAATTCTCCTGTCTAGTTTTTAATTGATTAAATAGTGCACATGTTTCTTATGTTGCATGGTTATGTTCAATTGATACTCCTTTTATGCCAATGGTACTTTAAATTGCAAATAAGTACTTTCAACGGATATCAATTGAATTCATATATATGTGTGCACTAAAACTTGAGGAGAACTTAATGTAATATGCTATTAGTGATCTGCTTATCTATCAAATTGTATCAATTGGTGTTTTTCAATTGATATTTTTCATACATGATCACTAGTTGCATAATCCATACTTGTGCAATTTTCATGTTACCTCTTGTTGTGATAAGAAAATGCTAGGTGACATCTAGACTCTAGGTATCAAGTTTCACCTTCGATTTAGTATGACAATCTTCATTTGATATCTTGGACTTATGTCACAACTATACCAACAAGAGCATGCAAATGAATTCAAAATCCAACACAAGTTTGGAACACCCCCCTTGAAAAGGTAAAACACAAAGGTACATCACTTCATGTCACTTCTACATTACTTTTTTGTCATCTAAGGATCCTTTTCATGATAGTGTGTTTACATCTTGCTTAAATCATAATTTCTACCCTTTATATTCTTTGTATCCTTTTTGGAGATTTATGACAAAGGGGGAGAAATTTTGCATTAAAGCTTATCTTTATTTTTGAAAAGGGGAGAAATAATTAACAAAAGGGAAATCATAAGAAAAACATAAGATGTAGAAAGTTGACGAGTGCATACTATGTCATGAGCATCACGTTTATTTTATGACACACTGCACCCTATGAATAGTATGATATAAGTTGTCTCCATACTTTGACCCAAATATGTGCTTTTGGCATTTGAGTACAAAATTGGTATTTTCTGAAATGCACATATTTAGGGGGAGAAATTATATCATAGGATTCAAAATCTTATTTATCAAATCTTATGTAAGCTTTAAATGTGTTGTCATCAATCACCAAAAAGGGGGAGATTGAAAGTGCATTCATCCCTTTTGTGAGTTTTGGTGATTTGGATAACAACACATTTAAAAGACTAACAAGTTTGCTAAGTGTTGAACAGGAAATTCAGTATGATGAACATACTTGAATAGTGTATAATGACAGTGAACAAAGGTTCAACACAAGGTTAAATAACCAGTGAGACAATGCAAATGGATACAATATGATCTCTATATTGGTTTGAATATATGGACAAGACCTAAGAAATCACTACATACATATGATCAGAATAGAGGATGAAGTGATTAAGAGGATTGGTCAAACCAAAGTGAATAAGATATGAGGAATCGTGAATTGGCTTGACCATATTACTATCAGTCCATATATGCTTCTATGAGAATCAAACTAGAGCTTGATTGGTCTTAACAATTATATCTAAAAGACATTCAAGCAAGGTTCACAATATTGAAGAAATGATTCTCTCAATGGATGCTCAATATGATGTGACTCAAGAATGGCTTGATAGGGTGAAGATAGCAAGGAAAGGGCTTCGAGGAACTAAGCGAAGGTGAAGGCCAAGTGACAGCTTGTGGACCGAGGTACCATGGCTAAGGTGAAGAAGAGAGTACTTGCACTAAGTCGATGAACTAATCAGCTATGAAGAGTTATAACATGTTGATGCATCAGTACGGTGACTTGAAGCCATGATTTGAACTCACATATGGTGATATGGTACAAGTCACAGGGTTTGATTTATGTTTGCTTCAAAAGGTGAGACAAAGATGTTTGTGATCCTTATGAAGCAACGCCATGGAGAAATCACACATGAGACGCCAATGACTCAAGGAGTTTACTTAATTAATTTTATTTAATTTGAGTATAGGAATCGTCGTACTATAAAGGGGGATCCAAAAAGAAGGTTGGTGTTTGCCAAAGCTCAAACCTCTATATTCAAAAGCTATTTTTGAAAAACAAAAATCTCTTTAACATTCTATGGTAGACCATGGTTAGGTTTGAGAAACCTAGAGTGTTCTTGTTGAAAAGCAGCTGAACTTCTTCAACTGCAGCTGAGCTTTGCAGCTGAGCTGAACTTCAGCCGAGTTGAGCTTCTTCAGCTGCAGCTGAGCTGAACTTCAGCTGAGTTGAGCTTCTTCAGCTGCAGCTGAGCTGAACTTCAGCTGAGTTGAACTTTCTCAACTCCAGCTGAATTTCAACTTCAACTGGGGTCCAGGCAGGTTCAACCGGGGTCCAGGGCAAGTTCAACCGGGGTCCAGAGAGGTTCAACTGGTGTCTAGGGAAAGTTCAGCCGGGGTAGTCTGCCAGTCTGACTGGCAGACTGTCTGTCAGCCTGCCCCATGCGGTTGAACCGGTCTTAGGGGCGGTTCAACCGGTCTTGGTCAACTTGACCAGTCTGCAGGTCAGTCTGCCAGTCAGTCTGACAGTCAGACTGGCAGACAGTCTGCCTGACCTGCTAGGGGCGGTTCAACCGGTCTCAGGCAGAAAAATCTACCCAACGGCTAGTTTTGAGCTCCACCTATATATACTTGTCACACCCGGTTTTAGAAGGCAAACCGAATGCGAACCATGTACGTGTCAGGATCAGCAATTCACGTACACAACAGTTACATAACATGGACATCATCACACAGTGCTCAAATAGTATTAAAGAGGGAAATAATAGTCGATTACATCATATGTCTGAGACATCCACATAGTCTTTACAATAATCAAAGTGCGGAAAAGAAACGTAGATAAACGCGGCCGTCACAGGCAGCCGACTGGGGGTTGCCGCTAACCCACGCCTAGAACTCGTCGTAGTCTTGGAACTCCTGGAAGTCTCCTTCCACGGCTTCATCTTCTCCTGAGCAGTGGTTGCAATGCTGACAACCTGGGGATGGGGGGGGGTTGGTGTGTAGAGCAAGGGTGAGTACACATCAACATACTCAGCAAGTATCCTGTTTGGTTGTAGTGGTCTAGCTTTATATGGGGGTAAGTCAAGTAGTTGCTTTTAGTTGGTCAGATTATTATTTACTAGTAGAAAGCCAGGTTTTAACATTAACCCAATTTATTAGCCCGATGTACCCTTTCCAAACGGAAAGAATACCACTTACCAGTACCATAGTCATAACCAGAACCATCAATCTCATTGCCACCTGTAAACCAAAATGTCTCTGATCAAGTACCACTAATCACTGGAGCTCCCTTGGCCGCTCATAACCGCGAGCACGGCTGATATATCAGTTTTCAAACACTCTGCATAGGTTGTGCACTTTACCCACAAGCCGTGATTCCCTTTCTGCCCGGACATCATGACTCTCCATTGGTCACTACCAAGGTGACCCAGCAGGGCATCACTACGTAGCCTTTACAAAGATTCCCCGGGGCTGTAGCCGCCCGTTAGGTTTCCTAAATGTACCGCACTCCTCCCCAAGGGACAAATCAACCTTGGCAGAGCGAGCCGCATACACCGAGCCCCATTGACGGCACGACGGCGAAGCGAACTACACCCCGGATCCTCTAATTATTCAGCTAAGGGCGTCCCACTCCACCCTCATGGTTGCACTGTTTTCCCGGGCGGTCATCCAACGAATAGGTCCTCACGGAGCGGCACTCGAGAAACCGCTCGAGCCCCCTTGAAGGCCACATGTATAACATCATAATAAAAGAAGGGAAAACAGCGTATCATTGATAATTCTCATCATGTTCATTGATTAGAGTTGAGCGATAGCATAAGTCTAAGCAATAATAATCCAACCCAAATAGGTAAACAAGGACATGGATAACAAAAGCTAGTCAATCCTTAGGTATAAATGTGTAATGCAGGAGGTGAATTAAAGAATGAATAGGACAAAGATAGGTCAAGGGACACTTGCCTCCACCAACCGACTGCTGCTCAGGGGCTTCTCCTGCGAGTTCTTCGGGCTCTTCAACCAGATCGTTCTCTATGCGAGTGCAAACATATATTCATCCATCCATTGAAGTTAGGAAACCAACAGTACACCATACAAGAGAACAAGTAGATTAAACATGCATAGAATATGACATGTGATACTGCATTTTCCATGGTTAGAAAGAAACGGGGAAGGGTCTTGCAGGGGTTAGGGCTTATGCACAAGGCGCACTACGGGTAGACGAATAACTAGACGTTACGTGTTCTAGTTCCACTTAACTCCAATAATAATAATTAGTCACATGCACTAATGGAAACATAGCCACTTTTAGTTAATCAACATTAAATGATATAGACGATTAGCTATATGAATTAACTAACGTAACCGATTTCTAAATTGAGTTTCCTATTTTATTAACATGAACAATCATAATTAGCGTGCATAAAATATAACGGGGGGATAGACGGGCACGTCTAGGGGTAGACGAAGGCATGGCGAGTCGTGCCAAGGCACTGCGCACTACGCGAGCGCACGCGCAAGGCCGCACGCACGCGCCGCGAACTAACCGTGCGCACGTCGGGGCCGCGCGCTGGCCGAGCTGGATGGCGCGGGGCGGCGCAGCCGGGGCCGAGGCGGGGCCGGGCGGCGCGCACGGGGCGAGGGCGACCGGGGCCGGGGCAGCGGCGCCATGGCCGGAGCCGAGGCGGGCGCGGGGCGGCCAAGCCGGGGCGGGGGCGGTCGAGGCTGGGGCGGGGGCGGCCAAGGTCGGGGACGAGGCGGGCTCGCCGAGGCGGGGCCGGGCACGGCTCGCCGGGGGCGGCGCGGGGGCGGCCGAGCGCGGGGCGGGGCGAGGCGGCTCGCCGGGGAGCGGCCGGGCGCGGCCGGACGCGAGGGGTAGGGAGGGGAGGGAGAAGAGGGGAGGGGGAGGGGCCTCACCGCGGTGAGGGAGGGCGGCGCGACGGCGGCGCAGCGAGAGGGCGACGGCGGCGGTTAGGGTAGGGGAGAGGGAGAGAGAATGACGGGCAGGGCCCGCGGGGAGGGGATTTTTTTGGGGGAGGGGCGGCTGGGCCAAAAATGGGAGGGGAGGGGGAAAGAGAGGAGGAAAAGGTTTTCCCTTTTTTTGATATCTATTTTCTATATGAATGCCTTCACACTTTCAAACAACCCAAAAAATGCATGGTTCGGCATGATGCAGCAAATCAAAGAAATTAACTCTAGGGTTTACTATTATTACATAACTTAAAGTTTTGAGGACGGGTGAGGTTTTAGCAAAAAGAAATGGGAAAGAGAGGTAACACCCGAATTTGGAGAGTGAAGAAAAGAAAAAAATTCAACTCCAAAAATTCGGGGTGTTACAAACCTATCCCCCTTAAAAGAATCTTGCCCTCGAGATTCAGGGTTGGCTAGCAAAGAGCTCAGGGTATTTGGCCATCAGATCATCTTCACGCTCCCAGGTTGCTTCTTCCTCTGAATGATGATTCCATCTGACTTTGCACATTCTGATGGTCTTCCTTCGGGTGACTCTGTCTGCGGTCTCAAGGATCTGCATTGGCTTCTCAACGTAGGTCAAGTCCTCCTGGACTTCAAGGCCTTCAACTGGCAACTGCTCCTCTGGCACACGCAAGCACTTCTTCAACTGAGACACATGAAAGACATCATGCACCGCGGACAAACCTTCTGGCAAACTGAGCTGATAGGCCACTTCTCCACGCTTTGCGAGGATTTGATACGGACCAATGTAGCGGGGTGCTAGCTTGCCTTTGACTCCGAACCTTCTGACTCCTCTAATCGGTGACACTTTCAGATAGACGAAGTCTCCGACTTCGAAACTCAGCTCTCTTCTTCTTGTGTTTGCATAGCTTCGCTGCCTTGATTGCGCTATCTTCAAATTCTCTCGGACCATTTTGATATTCTCTTCAGCTTCAAGCAAAATGTCTGGCCCAGATACCTGCTTTTCCCCAGGCTGATCCCATTGCAACGGAGTTCTACAACTCCTTCCATAGAGTGCTTGAAATGGTGACATCTTCAAACTGGCCTGGTAACTGTTGTTATAGGAAAACTCTGCATAAGGCAATCTCTTGTCCCACCTGGACTGATCTTGCAACGCACAGGCTCTCAACATGTCTTCGAGGATTTGATTGGTTCTTTCAGTCTGACCATCTGTCTGCGGATGATAGACTGAACTGAAATTCAGATATGTGCCCAAGGCTTCATGCAACTGTTGCCAGAAATGAGAGGTGAACTGCGTTCCTCTGTCTAACACTATCTTCTTTGGCACACCATGAAGACAAACGACGAGACATGTACAACTCTGCCAATACTGCACTGTTGTAGTTGGTCTTGACAGGTATGAAGTGGGCTGACTTGGTCAAGCGGTCCACTACTACCCAGATAGAATCGTAGCCGGCTCGAGTACGAGGCAATCCGACTATGAAATCCATACCGATTTCATCCCATTTCCACTGAGGAATTTGCAACGGTTGCAACAATCCAGCTGGTCTCTGGTGCTCTACCTTGATCCGCTGACAACTATCACACATAGCCACATGCTCCACGATTTCCCTCTTCATTCCGTACCACCAGAATTTCTTCTTCAGATCCTGATACATCTTTTCACTACCAGGGTGAATCGAATAAGCTGTCTCATGAGCTTCCTTAAGAATCAACTCCTGAATAGATTGGACATTGGGAACACACAAGCGGTCTTTGAACCATATCACACCTTCTGCATCTTCCCGAAAATCTTTGCCTCTGCCGTCTAGAATCAGTCGCCGGATCTCACTGATCTTCTCGTCATTTTTCTGCACTTCTTTGATTTCTCGCTCCAAGGTAGGTTCCAACTCAATTGTGACTCCTCGCGAATTATTCAGGAATCCGAGACTCAACCTGTCAAACTCTTTGGCCAACTCATAAGGCATCGGACGAGCGACCATCAGATTGACTTGACTCTTCCTGCTCAAAGCATCTGCCACTACGTTCGCTTTGCCTAGATGGTAATGGATCTCCAACTCATAGTCTTTGATCAACTCTAACCATCTTCTTTGCCTCATATTCAGCTCTGACTGAGTGAATATGTACTTCAGACTCTTGTGGTCTGTGTAAACATCACATTTCTGTCCATACAGATAGTGCCTCCACGTCTTCAGTGCATGAACCACTGCTGCCAACTCTAGGTCATGGATTGGGTAATTCTTCTCATGAACCTTCAGCTGTCGGGACGAGTAAGCCACAACTCTTCCCTCTTGCATCAACACACATCCCAAACCTGTGTAACAAGCATCACAATACACCGAGAAGATCTTGTGCACATCAGGAAAGACTAAGACAGGTGTTGTAGTCAACTTCTCTTTCAGTGCTTCAAAGGCTTCTTGGCATTTCTGGGTCCACTTGAACTCAACCTTGTTGCCTAGCAACGCTGTCATTGGTTTCGCAATCTTCGAAAACCCTTCAATGAATGGCCGATAATATCCGGCCATTCCAATGAAGCTCTTGATTCCTCGAGCATCTGTTGGCGCCTTCCAGTTCAGAATGTCTGCCACTTTCTTCGGATCCACAGCCAATCCTTCTTTGTTGATTATGTGACCCAAGAACAGGACTTCACTGATCCAGAACTCACACTTGCTCAACTTTGCATACAACTGGTGCTCTCGCAATCTCTGCAATACCATCTTCAAATGATCCGCATGCTCTTCTTCGCTTTGAGAATAAATTAGAATATCATCAATAAATACCACCACAAACTTGTCAAGATAGTCCATGAATACGCTGTTCATCAGATTCATGAAGAAGGCTGGTGCATTTGTTAGAACGAAAGACATCACAGTGAACTCATATAGCCCATACTTGGTAATGAATGTCGTCTTCGGAATGTCTGAAGGTCGAATCCTGAGCTGATGATATCTTGACCTCAGATCTATCTTGGAGAACACACTGGCTCCTCTCAACTGGTCGAACAGATCTTCTATTCTGGGCAAAGGGTACTTGTTCTTGATTGTGACCTCATTCAAAGCTCGATAATCGATACACATCCTTTTGGTGCCATCTTTCTTCTCCACAAATAGGACAGGGGCGGCCCAAGGCGAGGTGCTTGGCCGAGTGTAACCTTTCTCTGACAACTCATCGATCTGCTTCTTAAGCTCAACCAACTCTAGTCCGGATATTCTGTAAGCTCTCTTGAAGATGGGGGCGGTTCCAGGAAGAAGCTCTATGGCAAATTCAACTTTCCGCTCTGGTGGCATACCTGGCAAGTCCTTTGGAAACACATCTGGGAACTCAGACACAACCTTGATACTCTCAGTTGGGTCTGCTTCACTGCTATCGACAGCCATCTGATAACAACTCCCTTTCTTCGGCTTAGGCGGGACTAACTCGGTCACCACTTCCTCTCCTAGTGGGGACACCAACTTGATTGTCCTCTTATCACAACTGATAACTGCCTGATACTTATCTAGCCAATTCATCCCTAGGATGGCATCTATTCCCTGAGTACCCATTACTATAAGGTTAGCGGGAAATGCTATCCCCCTTATTTCCACACTTACATTCAAACAAATGCTATCAGTTCGAATTCTACCACCGGCTGAGTCAATTTGAATGGGGGTTGACATGGTAGTAATTGGAAGATTATGTGCTTCTACCCATGATGCAGTAATGAAAGAATGCATTGCTCCAGTATCAAATAACACTTCTGCAATGTGGGAATCGACTGGAAACATACCTACTATCATGCCGGGGGTCTCCTGAACTGCTTCAGCCTCCAAGTGGTTCAGTTTTCCATGATTGTAACGCGACTGAGAGCGGTTGCCTGCTCCTGGCTGAGGCACATTCTGCTTTGCCGGGGCATTGGGGCCTGACTGCTGCTGGGCTGCCTTCTTCGGACATTGCATCACCCAATGGCCTTGCTCTCCACAGTGGAAACATGCTCTGTTTCCAACCTCAGCTGGTGCTGCTTGACTGTTCTGCTGGCTTGCTGGGGCAGGAAGACGAGGTGCCTGCTGATTCTGCCTCTGAAACTGACCTCCTCCTGACTGATTATTCTGACGATTCTGATACTGGTGCTGAGGATACTGCCTTTGAAACTGCTGATGCTGCTGAGGTGGACGCTGGTTCTGCCTGAACTGCTGAGGTTGATTGCTTGAGAAACGAGGACGACTGCTGCTTCCAGGCTGGGGTCCACTGATTTTGCGCTTGTGATCCTCCATCTCTTTACGCTTCCTCTCTGTCATGATTGCTCTGTCAATCAGGTGCTGGAATGTCGGGAAGGTGTGATTCATCAGCTGGTACTGCAGAGGGTCAACCAAGCCTCTTAGGAAACGGTACTGTCGCTTGGCATCGATGTTGACATCTTCAGGAGCATAGCGAGACAACTGTAGAAACCTGTCCCGGTACTCACTGACATACGATGACCCTTGCTTAAGAGCTAAGAACTCCTCCTTTTTCACTGTCATCAGGCCTGCAGGCACATGATACTGACGAAAGCTACCTCTGAACTCTTCCCAGGTGATAGCGTCGGGGTGGGCATGGGTGGCGAGATAAGACTCCCACCATGACTGAGCTGCTCCTCTCAACAGACGGGGACCATACAGGACCTTCTCCCTGTCATCGCACTGAGCGGTATGCAACTCCCGCTCCACAGTGCGCAGCCAGTCTTCAGCATCCATGGGGTCAGAAGAGTGAGCAAATGTTGGGGGATGACCTCTCATGAATTCAGCACGCTTGTCCCTGGGCATCTGAGGCTGAGGTGGGGCCTGCTGCTGCTGCTGCTGCTGAATGGCGGCCAGATCTGACCGATGGCTTGAACTGCCTGAGTCTGCATCAAAAACATCTGCTCGATGGACATCGGGGGCGAGGGCGGTAGATGCTGCTGCTGGGGCACCTCATCTTGCGGAGCTGGCCGCTCCTGCTGAGCACGCCTTCCTCCTCTGCGCCTGTTCTCTGACATCTGCAGAATGCAATCACACATCAGAACTGATCTTGCAAATCTTGCAGCATAAGAAAAGAGTATAGAATTCTCAACAACACTGAATAGACGAGCATCTTCACTGATCTCCAACACAGACCACACAGCTTCTCATATAGAGAGGAAAGTGGAATAAAAGGCTTCCCAACTAAATAGCTAACTCCATTAACATATAACAGATAAACCAAAATGCAGGGGATACCCACATCCTGGTGACAGTCATTACAAAGATCTAGATCAAACATAGTTCATCATGACAAACATAAATGCACAGGATATAGCAAACTACCCTGTCTAACTAAGACTAACTAGGAGCGAGACTGACGCTAAGACTATAGCTTCTATGTATATATCTTCGTATTAATTACAAGATCCGACTCTAACGACCTATGGTTCTAAATTTATCTTGGTCTTGCAGTCGGGGTTGCCATAAGACTGGTGTCCACGCCGAGGTGAGCGGTACAGGTGCTGAGGCCCGACGGGAGCAGGGGAACCATCGTCCAGGTGACGACGCTCCGCGCGCTCAGCCCGCAGCAAGGCGATCTCAGCACGAGCCCTACTCAGCTCGTCCAATGCATGGTCCAGCTCCGTGTTTAGCACGGCGGCTAGGTTGACTGTGCTACTCAACCTAGGATTGTCCTCACCAACAGGTGAGACAATCACGCCTCCTGTGCTGCCAGATGGACGGCGGGGGTAATACTTCAGGTCGAGATTGTCAGCTACCCCCACCGAGAACCGAGCAGTAGTGCGAAAGCGCACGCCGTGCGGCATCTTGCATGGCTGCCTCAGCTGAGTCCCGCTCAGAGATGGAATAGTGCTCTGAGCAGGCCTCCGCGCCCTGGAGACTGTTCTCCGGACGGCGCACCAAGCAGGTCGCCTCCTAGCGGTCCGGGTAGACCCCGCGACTATGCTGGTAGACCACACAGCGATACTCGATAGACCAAGTACATCGGTCAAGTGCCCGACGTAGCAGGGTGTCGAGCGCATCGTGGAAGTGACACCCGCAAGCAGCGTCGCGAGTGACGGGTCGAGCAACCCATCCTTCAGGCTCGTGGTCAGCAGAAAAGTCGGTGTCGTGGCTCGAGCTGTCGTCGCCACCTCCGTCGTCTGGGTCTCCTCCAGCAGCTACACCAGGGGCTGGAGCGCCCAGTGGTGGTGCAGGGGGCGCCTCCAGGGGGAGCACAGGGGAGCAGCTCCTCACAGACTCTATCTCCTGCTGGAGCGAGAAAGAAGAGCCCTGCTCTTCCTGTCGTCGACATTCCTGCTCCTCATGCAGGTGGTGGTGCAGCCTCTCCAAATGGCTGGACTGTCCGGCCACAGGACGGCGAAGCGGACGCTCAGCAAGGCGGGAGGGTAAGAAGGGGATGACGGACTTTCGTGCAGTGTGTCTAAGACGAGCCATCTACAAAAGACACCGCAAGCAAAAGAGTGAGAACAGAATTAATATGACCAGCAAATAATGAACCATAAATAAATGAAGGATTAGATTAAAACACAATTTTCAGCAAGGTATAATATATAGTAGAACATAGGTTTGGTCGATATGACCAACTTTTGAAAGGATACCAAAGTCAAGGCAAGGACAAAGGTCTATAATCCTTAGAACGACCCTTCTACTCTAGGTTAGCGGTCCTACAGTCAGCACAGCTTTGATACCAGCTTATGTCACACCCGGTTTTAGAAGGCAAACCGAATGCGAACCATGTACGTGCCAGGATCAGCAATTCACGTACACAGCAGTTACATAACATGGACATCATCACACAGTGCTCAAATAGTATTAAAAAGGGAAATAATAGTCGATTACATCATATGTCTGAGACATCCACATAGTCTTTACAATAATCAAAGTGCGGAAAAGAAACGTAGATAAACGCGGCCATCACAGGCAGCCGACTGGGGGTTGCCGCTAACCCAAGCCTAGAACTCGTCGTAGTCTTGGAACTCCTGGAAGTCTCCTTCCACGGCTTCATCTTCTCCTGAGCAGTGGTTGCAATGCTGACAACCTGGGGATGGGGGGGTTTGGTGTGTAGAGCAAGGGTGAGTACACATCAACATACTCAGCAAGTATCCTGTTTGGCTGTAGTGGACTAGCTTTATATGGGGGTAAGTCAAGCAGTTGCTTTTAGTTGGTCAGATTATTATTTACTAGTAGAAAGCCAGGTTTTAACATTAACCCAAGTTATTAGCCTGATGTACCCTTTCCAAACGGAAAGAATACCACTTACCAGTACCATAGTCATAACCAGAACCATCAATCTCATTGCCACCTGTAAACCAAAATGTCTCTGATCAAGTACCACTAATCACTGGAGCTCCCTTGGTCGCTCATAACCGCGAGCACGGCTGATATATCAGTTTTCAATCACTCTGCATAGGTTGTGCACTTTACCCACAAGGCGTGATTCCCTTTCTGCCCGGAGATCATGACTCTCCATTGGTCACTACCAAGGTGACCCAGCAGGGCATCACTACATAGCCTTTACAAAGATTCCCCGAGGCTGTAGCCGCCCGTTAGGTTTCCTAAATGTACCGCACTCCTCCCCAAGGGACAAATCAACCTTGGCAGAGCGAGCCGTATACACCGAGCCCCATTGACGGCACGACGGCGAAGCGAACTACACCCCGGATCCTCTAATTATTCAGCTAAGGGCGTCCCACTCCACCCTCATGGTTGCACTGTTTTCCCGGGCGGTCATCCAACGAACAGGTCCTTACGGAGAGGCACTCGTGAAACCGCTCGAGCCCCCTTGAAGGCCACAAGTATAACATCATAATAAAAGAAGGGAAAATAGCGTATCATTGATAATTCTCATCATGTTCATTGATTAGAGTTGAGCGATAGCATAAGTCTAAGCAATAATAATCCAACCCAAATAGGTAAACAAGGACATGGATAACAAAAGCTAGTCAATCCTTAGGTATAAATGTGTAATGGGGGAGGTGAATTAAAGAATGAATAGGACAAAGATAGGTCAAGGGACACTTGCCTCCACCAACCGACTGCTGCTCAGGGGCTTCTCCTACGAGTTCTTCAGGCTCTTCAACCGGATCGTTCTCTATGCGAGTGCAAACATACATTCATCCATCCATTGAAGTTAGGAAACCAACAGTACACCATACAAGAGAACAAGTAGATTAAACATGCATAGAATATGACATGTGATATTGCATTTTCCATGGTTAGAAAGAAACGGGGAAGGGTCTTGCAGGGGTTAGGGCTTATGCACAAGGCACACTACGGGTAGACGAATAACTAGACGTTACGTGTTCTAGTTCCACTTAACTCCAATAATAATAATTAGTCACATGCACTAATGGAAACATAGCCACTTTTAGTTAATCAACATTAAATGAGATAGACGATTAGCTATATGAATTAACTAACGTAACTGATTTCTAAATTGAGTTTCCTATTTTATTAACATGAACAATCGTAATTAGCGCGCATAAAATATAACGGGGGGGGGATAGATGGGCACGTCTAGGGGTAGACGAAGGCACGGTGAGTCATGCCAAGGCACTGCGCACTACGCGAGCGCGCGCGCAAGGCCGCACGCACGCGCCGCGAACTAACCGTGCGCATGTCGGGGCCACGCGCTGGCCGAGCTCAAGGCTGCGCGCCGAAGGCACGGTGGGCCAAGCTCGAGGATGCGCCGGGGCCGTCACGACGCGAGCAAGGCACGCTGGGGCGGGCGGGCGAGCACGGCGCACGGGCGGGGCGGCACGGCCGGGCGCGGGGGCCGGGCACGGGGCGGCGCGGCCGGGACGGAGGCCGGATGGCGCGGGGCGGCGCGGCCGGGGCCGAGGCGGGGCCGGGCGGCGCGCATGGGGCGAGGGCGACCGGGGCCGGGGCGGCGGCGCCATGGCCGGAGCCGAGGCGGGCGCGGCCGGGCCGGGGCGGGGGCGGCTGAGCCGGGGCGGGGGCGGCCGAGGTCGGGGACGGGGCGGGCTCGCCGAGGAGCGGCCTGGCGTGGGGAGGGGCGGGCTTGCCGAGGCGGGGCCGGGCGCGGCTCGCCGGGGGCGGCCGAGCGCGGGGCGGGGCGGGGCGGCTCGCCGGGGAGTGGCCGGGCGCGGCCGGACGCGAGGGGGAGGGAGGGGAGGGAGAAGAGGGGAGGGGGAGGGGAGGGGAGGGGCCTCACCGCGGCGAGGGAGGGCGGCGCGGCGGCGGCGGCGGCGCAAGGAGGGGGCGACGGCGGCGGTTAGGGTAGGGGAGAGGGAGAGAGAATGACGGGCGGGGCCCGCGGGGAGGGGATTTTTTTGGGGGAGGGGGGAGGGGCGGCTAGGCCAAAAATGGGAGGGGAGGGGGAAAGAGAGGAGGAAAAGGTTTTCCCTTTTTTTGATATCTATTTTCTATATGAATGCCTTCACACTTTCCAACAACCCAAAAAAATGCATGGTTCGCCATGATGCAGCAAATCAAAGAAATTAACTCTAGGGTTTACTATTATTACATAACTTAAAGTTTTGAGGATGGGTGAGGTTTTAGCGAAAAGAAATGGGAAAGAGAGGTAACACCCGAATTTGGACAGTGAAGAAAAGAAAAAAATTCAACTCCAAAAATTCGGGGTGTTACAATACTCCCTCCTACCTCTCTCCCCATAGTGAAGAGCACGACCCAAACTCCATTTCTAACTTGAAGAACACCTCCCACTCTCTCTCACACATCTCTTGCCTCTCCCATTTCAAATCTGTTGGAGACTTGTTCTCAAATGCTTCGGATTGAGAACAAGGCAACATAAAAAGTGTTAAATTATAAGGTCCTTCATCCCTCGAAACATTATTTCCCTTTAGGATATAATGTGTTCCGGACGAAGGTCACAAATAATATACCTTCGTAAATGCGATAAGTTATGACGAAGGACTTATGAGCAACATTAAAAGTAATATAAACATTTAAACTTTATTATCATGTCATTTCTATTTTATTATCGTATAACAATAGAAATGACCTCAAATTACAAGTGTACCTTCGGATTGCAGGGAGACAAGAGTACAAGGATGACGCAAAAGCAAATGCCAAGTCAGCGTGAACAGTACGGGAGTACTGTTCATCTATTTATAGACGTGGGACGCAGCCCATGTAAAATTACATCCATGTCCACTACATTTGCTAGTGACTTATGGGAATCTGTCAAGGCCTAAGTAGTCTTTTCATCTTTAAGTCGGTTCCCCTTTCTGCTGCCGCGACGAAGCTTCCCTGCGAATCAGCTTCGGCTGTGCACCGTCCTTCGTACAGCTTGATAATCAGCCCGTCCTCCATCTCAATTCCCCTTCGTCTGGCTTAGGCTTCGTCCTGACCGTACTCCATGTTCATAATTCTGAGTCCAAAGATACCTGTTCATATAATCCACTTGGAAAACATTGTCAAATCATGTTTTTGAGGACCTTCGGAGGACGAAGGCCCCCAACAGTAGCCCCTCGCAATATTAATTTGTTGATGATAAATTCAGATTGCGATATGGACGAAGGCCTTAAGCCGAAGGTCCGAAAAAACACCTTCCCTTTGCTAGAATAGCAAAAGTCACCGACACGCGGGACCACACAGTTTCCGACATATCGAGTGTATAAATAAGAGTTCGCCACGATTTGTTTGGTACGCTCTCTTGCCATCTGCTCCCGCTCACTAAATTTTTAGCTCTTGCGCACTAGGTTTTGCTGATCTTTTGGTTTTGAAACTTCGGCTTTGAAAACAGTTTTTCAGTGTTTCCGAAGATGTCGGAAGATAAGAAGGTTACTGCCGAGTTGAAGCTGAGTCTCGACGAAGAAAAGAACTTGGGATTCCTTATAGCGATGGCGGAGACCAATACAGAAAAAATCACGAAGGAGATTCTGGAAGGTTTGTCTGAAGATACTGGTGATAGCGACAGTTATGATGCAGAAAGCTGCGGGGGAGAGTCCGAAGACCGACCATGGCGGCCAAGTCACACGGTTTTCGGGAAAACTACTATTAAGCAGAATCATATTGACAATATGAGGGGGAGATATTTTCGAGACATTTCTATTGTGAGGGCTGACGCTGGAGAAAAAACTTCTCCCACTCCCGAAGAAGATGAAGTTGTAATCTTCCGAAGCTTTCTCAAGGCTGGGCTTCGATTCCCCTTAAGCAGCTTTGTTGTCGAAGTCCTGAGGACATTTCAAGTCTACCTTCATCAAATTACTCCCGAAGCTATCATGAGAATGGGGATGTTTGTCTGGGCTGCGAAAAGCCAAGGTTTAGAACCAAATGCTAAAAGCTTTTGCAACATTCATGAGTTGTTATATGAGACGAAGCCCTGGGGGAAAGAACAATATCACAACAACTTTGGGTGTTACAGCTTCGGTGCCCGCTCTGGGTCAAGCCGCCCTGTGCCAACCTTTCGGAAGAGGTGGCCCGGAGCCTGGATGACAGAGTGGTTCTATGTAAGGAATGACTTAACAGCGCAGGAAGATGTTAAGAGTATCATTATGCGCCCCATCTGGCAACGCTTCGGACTCCGAAAGCCGAAGGTTGAAATGGATGAAGCAGCCGAAGAATGTCAAAGAGCCTTCGGTGTGGTCTGCTCTTTTATTGGGACAAGGGACTTGGTCCAAGAGCACATTGCCTTCAGGGTGTGGCCACTTGCAGGAAAGTGGGAAATGCCGAAGGAGACCGTCAAGGAGTCTGACGAAGGTGGACTAATCAGACTAAAATACTCATTCAAATACGGGGATAAGTTTGTTGAACCTAATGACGACTGGTTGAAAAGCATTGAAACATTAAGTGACGAACTACTTGGGGTATATTCCAAGGCCGAGAACACTGCATTATCGGCAGCCTTCGGAGGCCGAAAGAAGAAGAGGCTCAACCGGGTATTTGATGCAATCGGGTTTGTCTACCCTGACTACCATTATCCGGTGCTGGGCCACAAAAGAAAAAATACTTCCCCTACAGTAGAAATTGCCACAAGTGCTTCTAGTGAGCCAGCGCCGCAAAGAAAAAAGATGAAGGTGCTTACCCACCGGGCACGTTTCATTGAGCCAGCCACAGTGCCTGAATTTATCGGTAAAGCTCCCCTGGCCACTGAAACTACAGAGCCAGCTTCAGGGCCGAAAATCGAAGAAAAGACTGAAGCACCTTCAGCAGAGAAGGCAGAGAAACCGAGAACTGAAGAACCAAAAATATTAGAAATCTTAAGTCCTTCAGCAAGTGTCGAGACAACAAAAAATCAAAAGGGCCCGTCGGTGACCCCGAAAAGAAAAAGAATGGTGAACGTGTTAGATGTTTTGGAGACAATTAAGTCTTCAAGCACAACTCCAAAAAAGACTATTGAAGTTGCTGAAGTGTCTACCGAAGCTGTAGTTGCTGAAGCTTCGAAGCAACAACCTGAAGCTGAAGCTGGGCCTTCAGAGCCCACCAAGGAACAATCTTTGGAAACAAAAACATCAGAACCAATTTTGGTTGAAGAAATTGACACTGCCGCCCCCGAAGCTCCTTCCAATATATGTGATTACATCGTGCGACATGCTTCGGGGAAGAAATTATCTAAAGAAGAGATTTATGAAGCCAATCACTATGCCAGAGAGTTAAAATATCCGAAGGGAGCAGTGGTGTTCAATGGAACAAACGAAGATGACTTCCTATACTGTCTCCCTGACAACAAAGAATTATCTGTCTGCCGGGAGATGGCTAGGAGTATAGGGTTTCCAAAGCTTGAAGCTGGACTATGCGCTATGACGAAGGAATATCTCACGGATAGTCTTGCATATAATAGCCTGAAGGTATGGGAATTAGACGTTTGAAAAAAAATTTTACAATACGTAATTCATTCCTTTATTCTTATATGGATTTTTTTCGTATAGGGTTTAATCCTAAGCAACGCATTAAGAGCACAAAAGAGTGCCGAAGATGAGAGCTATGAAATTGCGTTCAACAATTTACGATCAGAAATTATTAAACTGAGAAACGAAGCTCTAGAAAAAGATAAAATTCTGCTTACATTAGTAGACAAGATAAAAAAGGACGAAGTTGCTGCAAAGGTTCAGGCCGAAGCTCACAGACGCGAAATTAAAGATCTTCAGAAGCAATTGACCCGGGCGAAAGAAGAACGCATACTTGAAGAAACAAGACGGGAATGTAGCGACCAATGGGCTGATCATTTGGAAGCAACCGTGGAAGAGCTTCGGTCTTCTAAGAAAAGATGCTACGAAAAATCCATGGAATGCGTAAAGAAGATAAAGACCAGCTTCGCCAGCGTGGGCGCATTTTCCAGTGAAGAGAATTTCTCAAGAGGCAATCCTGAAGGTCCAATGGAATGGATCAGTCACGAAGCAGAGGCCTTCGAGGAAATCCTGAGTAGCCGCGGTGACATCTGCGCTTTTTCGGGCGCCAGGGGAGTTGCTACTGTCTTGGAGAAGAAGGGTTGTGAGCATGTAAAATCTTTAGCTCAGTCCGAAGCCGCCTTATCCTCCGAAGACATCAAGGACCCCTCGGCCGAAGCAAGCATGGTTGGTGGTAAATTCTTTACTGATGTCTGGGACAACGGCGGCCGGGAAATGGCGCAAGAAATTATACAAAGGAGTGAAAAAGGCATCCATGATGCTAGGAAAGTGACAGAAGTTGCCGAAGGGCAAATAGGTATTAATTAGTCGTTCTTATTGTGTTGTAATTTTTATTTCAAACTTTGCTCGCGGTTTGTAATAGTAATGCAGAAATATTCTCTTCCCTCAGAACCTGCTGGATCGTCTGCTGACCCTCACACAAAAGGGGATGACGAAATCAAACAAATGGCCGAAGCTATCATGGATAAAGTTGTTGAACAACTTCTAAATGAGGCTGCCGAAGTAGTATTAAGAGAAGACTAGGTGTTATTAGAACAAACATTTGAAGTGTGATCTATGTAATATTTTGTACATTTGAATGTAATATACAAGTCTCTTTTCATTATTCAATTCTTTACGATGCATGAAATTCTACATACATACCATTTTTGAGCCTTCGGCGAAAAAACACCTTCCCTTCTTTTCATGCTTCGTGAAGAAGACATTCTCCGTTAAAACTATTCTGATGAATCACGTCCACGCTTCGTGGAAATATTCTCCGAAGCTGTACAATTTCGATATTACTCTGATGAAGCACGTCCATGCTTCGTGAAAACATTCTCCGAAGCTGTATTCCGAAGATTATCATTGTATTCCCTCGTGACTTTACACAATTTTCACTTTCTCAAAACGTCCTTTCGAAGGTTGATACTGTGTCCCCTTCTTTTGCCATATGCAACATGATGCATGATGCTTATGCTATGCAAAATGATGTGATGATGTTATGTTATGTAAATGACGTTTGTTCCGAAGATACACACAAAATATCTTTGTAAGCTCTGCATTCCCTTAGGAACGTCTTTGGAGCTTCTTCGCCTTTTACTTAGGCGGTATCAGCGTTGACTTTTTGCTGTAAGCTCTGCATTCCCTTAGGAACGTCTTTGGAGCTTCTTCGCCTTTTACTTAGGCGGTATCAGCGTTGACTTTTCGCTGTAAGCTCTGCATTCCCTTAGGAACGTCTTTGGAGCTTCTTTGCCTTTTACTTAGGCGGTATCAGCGTTGACTTTTCGCTGTATGCTCTGCATTCCCTTAGGAACGTCTTTGGAGCAAAAAACTTACACTGCGCTCCCTTTGGAACGGCTTTTTGTAACTTCAGCAACTTACTCTGCGTTCCTTAGAACGACTTTTTGTTGCTTCGAAGGATTTTTAATAATTCGAAGGTCCTCCTTGTTACCGCAAATTTTTAAGCTTCAGCAACTTAAGCCTGTGGAGAAAATAGGTTTTCCTCATAACCAACCACAAAACTATTACATGAAAACTGAAATGTTCTTTTATTACACAGAAAATAGAACTAAACAGAAAAGACTGCTATCAAAGTAGGATATTTGTCAATAAATGTGCTTCGACTCTGGCACAGTACTATTGACTGTGCGAGCTTCAGATTGCTCTCTGAGATCCCTTTGGTGCGGAACATATTGGCTCCCTTCTGGCTGTTGGCCTTGTTGCAGCGGAGGTGGAGGCGGGGGCTGTTGCCATGAAGCTTGAGGTTGACTTGCCGAAGCTACAGAAACTGCAGGGTGGTTGCCCACGTATTCCGGGATGTAAGGCTGATGGTACGAAGCAGTATGCATGACCTGCTTCGGCTGGCCCTGTTGCGCTGCAGCTTCTGCTAGCTCCTTTTGTTTCTGGATGGTAACATGGCACATCCTGGTGGTATGGCCTTTGTTTTCACCACAGAATAAGCAAAATACCCTCCTTGGTTGATCTCCAAATCTTCCGCCGAAGCCCCTGGCGCCTCTGCCTCTTGGAGCTGGTGGCCGGAAGAAAGTTTGCTGTTGCCCCGAAGCCTTTGAGGAGCACTGCGGTCTGTTCTGCTGACCCCCCTTATCATCATTTTGAGTAGGGTTGTGGATGGACCTGACATGCATCGGATAAAATCTTCCTCCGAAGCCCCTGGTCATTTCAGAAAATCTGAAAGCCTCCTCCCTTCTTTGGCGAAAATCATTGTCGGCACGAATGTACTCGTCCATCTTTTGGAGCAGCTTCTCCAGAGTCTAAGGAGGCTTCCTAGCAAAGTATTGAGCTGCAGGTCCAGGACGAAGCCCCTTGATCATGGCTTCGATGACAATTTCATTGGGCACCGTTGGTGCCTGCGCCCTCAAACGCAAGAACCTTCTAACATACGCCTGAAGGTATTCTTCATGATCCTGAGTGCACTGGAACAAGGCTTGAGCAGTGACCGGCTTCGTCTGAAACCCTTGAAAGCTGGTTAACAACATGTCCTTCAGCTTTTGCCATGAAGTAATCGTTCCTGGTCGAAGGGAGGAATACCAGGTCTGAGCGACATTCCTAACAGCCATAACAAAAGACTTTGCCATGACTGCAGCGTTGCCACCATACGAAGACACTGTTGCTTCGTAGCTCATTAAAAACTGCTTCGTGTCTGAATGGCCATCGAACATGGGAAGCTGGGGTGGCTTGTAGGACGGAGGCCAGGGTGTAGCCTGCAGCTCAGCGGACAGGGGAGAAGCATCATCGAAAACAAAATTTCCATGATGGAAATTGTCATACCAGTCATCTTCGTTGAAGAAGCCCTCCTGATGAAGGTCTTTTTGCTGAGGCCTTCTGTTCTGCTCATCATGAGTAAGATGGCGAACTTCTTCAGAAGCTTCGTCTATCTGCCTTTGCAACTCAGCTAACCTAGCCATCTTCTCCTTCTTCCTCTGCACCTGTTGATGTAGCATCTCCATATCCCTGATCTCTTGGTCTAGCTCATCTTCCTGAAGCGTCGGGCTGACGGCCTTCCTTTTCTGGCTTCGGGCCTCCCGAAGAGAGACAGTCTCCTGGTTGGGGTCCAGCGGTTGCAGAGCTGCAGCCCCAGTCGCTGAAGCTTTCTTCGGTGCCATAGCGAGGGTCTATAGCTTCCGAAGGTGTTCAAAAAACTCGAAGTGGAAGTGAGTTCACCGGAGGTGGGCGCCAATGTTGGAGACTTGTTCTCAAATGCTTCGGATTGAGAACAAGGCAACATAAAAAGTGTTAAATGATAAGGTCCTTCGTCCCTCGAAACATTATTTCCCTTTAGGATATAATGTGTTCCGGACGAAGGTCACAAATAATATACCTTCGTAAATGCGATAAGTTATGACGAAGGACTTATGAGCAACATTAAAAGTAATATAAACATTTAAACTTTATTATCATGTCATTTCTATTTTATTATCGTATAACAATAGAAATGACCTCAAATTACAAGTGTACCTTCGGATTGCAGGGAGACAAGAGTACAAGGATGACGCAAAAGCAAATGCCAAGTCAGCGTGAACAGTACGGGAGTACTGTTCATCTATTTATAGACGTGGGACGCAGCCCATGTAAAATTACATCCATGTCCACTACATTTGCTAGTGACTTATGGGAATCTGTCAAGGCCTAAGTAGTCTTTTCATCTTTAAGTCGGTTCCCCTTTCTGCTGCCGCGACGAAGCTTCCCTGCGAAAGCTTCGGCTGTGCACCGTCCTTCGTACAGCTTGATAATCAGCCCGTCCTCCATCTCAATTCCCCTTCGTCTGGCTTAGGCTTCGTCCTGACCGTACTCCATGTTCATAATTCTGAGTCCGAAGATACCTGTTCATATAATCCACTTGGAAAACATTGTCAAATCATGTTTTTGAGGACCTTCGGAGGACGAAGGCCCCCAACAAAATCTTTGGAGAGAAAACTTTGAGTGAGTTTGAGAGCTGCGGTTTTTGTCCTTCATCTCCAAATCTCTCTTGCTCTTCTTCATTCGAGCTTTGGTACTACATCGAGTTCTTTGTGGATTCATTACTCTTGGAGCTTCTAGCTCCTAGACGACTAGGTGTCTCTTGTGAGTCTCCAAATCTTGTGGAAGACCACAAGAAAGTTTGTATTACCCGCTCGTTTGAGCAAAGATTAGTGTGTGAGCTTGACCTTTGTGGTCGGCAAAGGGAGGATTAGGGTTGAAAGAGACCCGGCTCTTTGTGGGCGCCTCAACGAGGAAGTAGGGCACCTTGGTGGTGTGACCGAACCTCGGGATAAATCTTGTGTCTCTTGTGTTCTTGTTCATTGTGCTTATTCATGTTCTTCGTTCTCTCACCATTCCGTGAAAGATTTGTTTATATCTTTTTGGTGTGTGGATTTTGAGAAGTGCCCTTCTCAGATCTACTACTTTGAACCCTGTGGATCATTTAGAACATCTCATTTCCAAAGTTAACTGGGTGAATTTCGAGAT
The DNA here is from genome assembly GCA_029449295.1 of Zea luxurians. NCBI lineage: Eukaryota > Viridiplantae > Streptophyta > Magnoliopsida > Poales > Poaceae > Zea > Zea luxurians. The sequence goes on along the minus strand of JAOPSE010000140.1, from coordinate 1,943,002 downwards.
CAATTCAGTTTTACCCAATTTGCTTCTAGTTTTTGTTGAAAAAGTTTTAACTTGCCTATTCACCCCCCCCTCTAGGCAACTTTCAATTGGTATCAGAGCCTAATCCTCGTTCTAACGCTTAACCGCGTGAGGAAAAGATCATGTCAGGGGGACTAAGAAACAAAAGTGCTACTAAGCTTGAAAAAGTTGAGGTTGTCTCGACTTCATCTTTTGGTGCAGATGTTGATCCTAGGGCAATAGATCTTGCCATGAGAATCGCCGAAAGGATGTTCCTCAAAATGAAGGAAGATGAGGCGAAGAACAAGATTGAAGAAGAAGAAAATGATCGATGGAGACCAAACGACGAATCCACCTCTTCACAAGGTTCGTCTTTCAAATCCACTTCTCATATGTGCTTTGTCGCTAATGGGAGTGACAGTGAAAGCGAAAGTGAGGATGAGGAGGAGCATGAAAGTGATAGTGAAGATGAGGATGATCTTCAACAATTCTTTGCTCAACTAAGCAAGAAGAACCGGATGAGCTTGATCAAACTCATGAAAAGAGCAGAAGAACAAAAGGAAATGCTTCATAAGCAAGAAGATATCCTCATCGAAAAAATCAAAGACTTGGAGAAATTGACCAAGGAGCATGAGAAGCTAAAGTGCTCTCATGATCATTTGGTCCAAAGGTACGAAAAGGTTTCAATTGAGCAAACTAGTACTTCAAATGCTTTATCATGTGTTGCTCAATTAGAAAAAGAAAATAATATGCTCAAGAACACGACAGAAAAGCTAAATATTGAAAATCTAGCTTTGCTAGAAAAACATGATATGCTTGTGTGTTCTCATAATAAATTTATAGATTCACATATCATGCTAGAAATGGCTCATGAGGTTGTGTTAACTAATTTGAAATCATACCAACCTCACATATGCACATGTACTCAAGTAGAAACTATATTATCATGTGCTAACAAATGTTGCTCTCAAGAAAGCCAATCTTCCATTGAGCTAGACATTTCAGGAATTAGTGATATTTCTATCACACAAGAAAATAAAGAGCTCAAGGAAGAAGTTGGAATGCTAAGAAGGAGCTTAACTCGTGTTGGGGACTTGTTCTCAAATGCTTCGGATTAAGAACAAGGCAACATAAAAAGTGTTAAATGATAAGGTCCTTCGTCCCTCGAGACATTATTTCTCTTTAGGATATAATGTGTTCCGGACGAAGGTCACAAATAATATACCTTCGTAAATGCGATAAGTTATGACGGAGGACTTATGAGCAACATTAAAAATAATATAAACATTTAAACTTTATTATCATGTCATTTCTATTTTATTATCGTATAACAATAGAAATGACTTCAAATTACAAGTGTACCTTCGGATTGCAGGGAGACAAGAGTACAAGGATGACGCAAAAGCAAATGCCCAGTCAGCGTGAACAGTACGGGAGTACTGTTCATCTATTTATAGACGTGGGACGCAGCCCATGTAAAATTACATCCATGTCCACTACATTTGCTAATGACTTATGGGAATCTGTCAAGGCCTAAGAAGTCTTTTCATCTTTAAGTCGGTTCCCCTTTCTGCTGCCGCGACGAAGCTTCCCTGCGAACAGCTTCGGCTGTGCACCGTCCTTCGTACAGCTTGATAATCAGCCCGTCCTCCATCTCAATTCCCCTTCGTCTGGCTTAGTCTTCGTCCTGACCGTACTCCATGTTCATAATTCTGAGTCCGAAGATACCTGTTCATATAATCCACTTGGAAAACATTGTCAAATCATGTTTTTGAGGACCTTCGGAGGACGAAGGCCCCCAACAGTAGCCCCTCGCAATATTAATTTGTTAATGATAAATTCAGATTGCGATATGGATGAAGGCCTTAAGCCGAAGGTCCGAAAAAACACCTTCCCTTTGCTAGAATAGCAAAAGTCACCGACACACGGGACCACACAGTTTCCGATATATCGAGTGTATAAATAAGAGCTCGCCACGATTTGTTTGGTACGCTCTCTTGCCATCTGCTCCCGCTCACTAAATTTTTAGCTCTTGCGCACTAGGTTTTGCTGATCTTTTGGTTTTGAAACTTCGGCTTTGAAAACAGTTTTTCAGTGTTTCCGAAGATGTCGGAAGATAAGAAGGTTACTGCCGAGTTGAAGCTGAGTCTCGACGAAGAAAAGAACTTGGGATTCCTTATAGCGATGGCGGAAACCAATACAGAAAAAATCACGAAGGAGATTCTGGAAGGTTTGTCTGAAGATACTGGTGATAGCGACAGTTATGATGCAGAAAGCTGCGGGGGAGAGTCCGAAGACCGACCATGGCGGCCAAGTCACACGGTTTTCGGGAAAACTACTATTAAGCAGAATCATATTGACAATATGAGGGGGAGATATTTTTGAGACATTTCTATTGTGAGGGCTGACGCTGGAGAAAAAACTTCTCCCACTCCCGAAGAAGATGAAGTCGTAATCTTCCGAAGCTTTCTCAAGGCTGGGCTTCGATTCCCCTTAAGCAGCTTTGTTGTCGAAGTCCTGAGGACATTTCAAGTCTACCTTCATCAAATTACTCCCGAAGCTATCATGAGAATGGGGATGTTTGTCTGGGCTACGAAAAGCCAAGGTTTAGAACCAAATGCTAAAAGCTTTTGCAACATTCATGAGTTGTTATATGAGACGAAGCCCTGGGGGAAAGAACAATATCACAACAACTTTGGGTGTTACAGCTTCGGTGCCCGCTCCGGGTCAAGCCGCCCTGTGCCAACCTTTCGGAAGAAGTGGCCCGGAGCCTGGATGACAGAGTGGTTCTATGTAAAGAATGACTTAACAGCGCAGGAAGATGTTAAGAGTATCATTATACGCCCCATCTGGCAACGCTTCGGACTCCGAAAGCCAAAGGTTGAAATGGATGAAGCAGCCGAAGAATGCCAAAGAGCCTTCGGTGTGGTCTGCTCTTTTATTGGGACAAGGGACTTGGTTCAAGAGCACATTGCCTTCAGGGTGTGGCCACTTGCAGGAAAGTGGGAAATGCCGAAGGAGACCGTCAAGGAGTCTGACGAAGGTGGACTAATCAGACTAAAATACTCATTCAAATACGGGGATAAGTTTGTTGAACCTAATGACGACTGGTTGAAAAGCATTGAAACATTAAGTGACGAACTGCTTGGGGTATATTCCAAGGCCGAGAACACTGCATTATCGGCAGCCTTCGGAGGCCGAAAGAAGAAGAGGCTCAACCGGGTATTTGATGCAATCGGGTTTGTCTACCCTGACTACCATTATCCGGTGCTGGGCCACAAAAGAAAAAATACTTCCCCTGCAACAGAAAGTGCCACAAGTGCTTCTAGTGAGCCAGCGCCGCAAAGAAAAAAGATGAAGGTGCTCACCCACCGGGCACGTTTCATTGAGCCGGCCACAGTGCCTGAATTTATCGGTAAAGCTTCCCTGGCCACTGAAACTACAGAGCCAGCTTCGGGGCCGAAAATCGAAGAAAAGACTGAAGCACCTTCAGCAGAGAAGGCAGAGAAACCGAGAACTGAAGGACCAAAAATATTAGAAATCTTAAGTCCTTCAGCAAGTGTCGAGACAACAAAAAATCAAAAGGGCCCGTCGGTGACCCCGAAAAGAAAAAGAATGGTGAACGTGTTAGATGTTTTGGAGACAATTAAGTCTTCAAGCACAACTCCAAAAAAGACTATTGAAGTTGCTGAAGTGTCTACCGAAGCTGTAGTTGCTGAAGCTTCGAAGCAACAACCTGAAGCTAAAGCTGGGCCTTCAGAGCCCACCAAGGAACAATCTTTGGAAACAAAAACATCAGAACCAATTTTGGTTGAAGAAATTGACACTGCCGCCCCCGAAGCTCCTTCCAACATATGTGATTACATCGTGCGACATGCTTCGGGGAAGAAATTATCTGAAGAAGAGATTTATGAAGCCAATCACTATGCCAGAGAGTTAAAATATCCGAAGGGAGCAGTGGTGTTCAATGGAACAAACGAAGATGACTTCCTATACTGTCTCCCTGACAATAAAGAATTATCTGTCTGCCGGGAGATGGCTAGGAGTATAGGGTTTCCAAAGCTTGAAGCTGGACTATGCGCTATGACGAAGGAGGATCTCGCGGATAGTCTTGCATATAATAGCCTGAAGGTATGGGAATTAGACGTTTGAAAAAAATTTACAATACGTAATTCATTCCTTTATTCTTATATGGATTCTTTTTCGTATAGGGTTTAATCCTAAGCAACGCATTAAGAGCACAAAAGAGTGCCGAAGATGAGAGCTATGAAATTGCGTTCAACAATTTACGATCAGAAGTTATTAAACTGAGAAACGAAGCTCTAGAAAAAGATAAAATTCTGCTTACATTAGTAGACAAGATAAAAAAGGACGAAGCTGCTGCAACGGTTCAGGCCGAAGCTCACAGACGCGAAATTAAAGATCTTCAGAAGCAATTGACCCGGGCGAAAGAAGAACGCATACTTGAAGAAACAAGACGGGAATGTAGCGACCAATGGGCTGATCATTTGGAAGCAACCGTGGAAGAGCTTCGGTCTTCTAAGAAAAGATGCTACGAAAAATCCATGGAATGCGTAAAGAAGATAAAGACCAGCTTCGCCAGCGTGGGCGCATTTTCCAGTGAAGAGAATTTCTCAAGAGGCAATCCCGAAGGTCCAATGGAATGGATCAGTCACGAAGCAGAGGCCTTCGAGGAAATCCTGAGTAGCCGCGGTGACATCTGCGCTTTTTCGGGTGCTAGGGGAGTTGCTACTGTCTTGGAGAAGAAAGGTTGTGAGCATGTAAAATCTTTAGCTCAGTCCGAAGCTGCCTTATCCTCCGAGGACATCAAAGACCCCTCGGCCGAAGCAAGCATGGTTGGTGGTAAATTCTTTACTGATGTCTGGGACAACGGTGGCCGGGAAATGGCGCAAGAAATTATTCAAAGGAGTGAAAAAGGCATCCATGATGCTAGGAAAGTGACAGAAGTTGCCGAAGGGCAAATAGGTATTAATTAGTCGTTCTTATTGTGTTGTAATTTTTATTTCAAACTTTGCTCGCGGTTTGTAATAGTAATGCAGAAATATTCTCTTCCTCAGAACCTGCTGGATCGTCTGCTGACCCTCACGCAAAAGGGGATGACGAAATCAAACAAATGGCCAAAGCTATCATGGATAAAGTTGTTGAACAACTTCTAAATGAGGCTGCCGAAGTAGTATTAAGAGAAGACTAGGTGTTATTAGAACAAACATTTGAAGTGTGATCTATGTAATATTTTGTACATTTGAATGTAATATACAAGTCTCTTTTCATTATTCAATTCTTTACGATGCATGAAATTCTACATACATACCATTTTTGAGCCTTCGGCGAAAAAACACCTTCCCTTCTTTTCATGCTTCGTGAAGAAGACATTCTCCGTTAAAACTATTCTGATGAATCACGTCCACGCTTCGTGGAAATATTCTCCGAAGCTGTACAATTTCGATATTACTCTGATGAAGCACGTCCATGCTTCGTGAAAACATTCTCCGAAGCTGTATTCCGAAGATTATCATTGTATTCCCTCGTGACTTTACACAATTTTCACTTTCTCAAAACGTCCTTTCGAAGGTTGATACTGAGTCCCCTTCTTTTGCCATATGCAACATGATGCATGATGCTTATGCTATGCAAAATGATGTGATGATGTTATGTTATGTAAATGACGTTTGTTCCGAAGGTACACACAAAATATCTTTGTAAGCTCTGCATTCCCTTAGGAACGTCTTTGGAGCCTCTTCGCCTTTTACTTAGGCGGTATCAGCGTTGACTTTTCGCTGTAAGCTCTGCATTCCCTTAGGAACGTCTTTGGAGCTTCTTCGCCTTTTACTTAGGCGGTATCAGCGTTGACTTTTCGCTGTATGCTCTGCATTCCCTTAGGAACGTCTTTGGAGCAAAAAACTTACACTGCGCTCCCTTTGGAACGGCTTTTTGTAACTTCAGCAACTTACTCTGCGTTCCTTAGAACGACTTTTTGTTGCTTCGAAGGATTTTTAATAATTCGAAGGTCCTCCTTGTTACCGCAAATTTTTAAGCTTCAGCAACTTAAGCCTGTGGAGAAAATAGGTTTTCCTCATAACCAACCACAAAACTATTACATGAAAACTGAAATGTTCTTTATTACACAGAAAATAGAACTAAACGGAAAAGACTGCTATCAAAGTAGGATATTTGTCAATAAATGTGCTTCGACTCTGGCACAGTACTATTGACTGTGCGAGCTTCAGATTGCTCTCTGAGATCCCTTTGGTGCGGAACATATTGGCTCCCTTCCGGCTGTTGGCCTTGTTGCAGCGGAGGTGGAGGCGGGGGCTGTTGCCATGAAGCTTAAGGTTGACTCGCCGAAGCTACAGAAACTGCAGGGTGGTTGCCCACGTATTCCGGGATGTAAGGTTGATGGTACGAAGCAGTATGCATGACCTGCTTCGGCTGGCCCTGTTGCGCTGCAGCTTCTGCTAGCTCCTTTTGTTTCTGGATGGTAACATGGCACATCCTGGTGGTATGGCCCTTGTTTTCACCACAGAATAAGCAAAATACCCTCCTTGGTTGATCTCCAAATCTTCCGCCGAAGCCCCTGGCGCCTCTGCCTCTTGGAGCTGGTGGCCGGAAGAAAGTTTGCTGTTGCCCCGAAGCCTGTGAGGAGCACTGCGGTCTGTTCTGCTGACCCCCCTTATCATCATTTTGAGTAGAGTTGTGGATGGACCTGACATGCCTCGGATAAAATCTTCCTCCGAAGCCCCTGGTCATTTCAGAAAATCTGAAAGCCTCCTCCCTTCTTTGGCGAAAATCATTGTCGGCACGAATGTACTCGTCCATCTTTTGGAGCAGCTTCTCCAGAGTCTGAGGAGGCTTCCTAGCAAAGTATTGAGCTGCAGGTCCAGGACGAAGCCCCTTGATCATGTCTTCGATGACAATTTCATTGGGCACCGTTGGTGCCTGCGCCCTCAAACGCAAGAACCTTCTGACATACGCCTGAAGGTATTCTTCATGATCCTGAGTGCACTGGAACAAGGCTTGAGCAGTGACCGGCTTCGTCTGAAACCCTTGAAAGCTGGTTAACGACATGTCCTTCAGCTTTTGCCATGAAGTAATCGTTCGTGGTCGAAGGGAGGAATACCAGGTCTGAGCGACATTCCTAACAGCCATAACAAAAGACTTTGCCATGACTGCAGCGTTTCCACCATACGAAGACACTGTTGCTTCGTAGCTCATTAAAAACTGCTTCGGGTCTGAATGGCCATCGAACATGGGAAGCTGGGGTGGCTTGTAGGATGGAGGCCAGGGTGTAGCCTGCAGCTCAGCGGACAGGGGAGAAGCATCATCAAAAACAAAATTTCCATGATGGAAATTGTCATACCAGTCATCTTCGTTGAAGAAGCCCTCCTGATGAAGGTCTTTTTGTTGAGGCCTTCTGTTCTGCTCATCATGAGTAAGATGGCGAACTTCTTCAGAAGCTTCGTCTATCTGCCTTTGCAACTCAGCTAACCTGGCCATCTTCTCCTTCTTCCTCTGCACCTGTTGATGTAGCATCTCCATATCCCTGATCTCTTGGTCTAGCTCATCTTCCTGAAGCGTCGGGCTGACGGCCTTCCTTTTCTGGCTTCGGGCCTCCCGAAGAGAAACAGTCTCCTGGTTGGGGTCCAGCGGTTGTAGAGCTGCAGCCCCAGTCGCTGAAGCTTTCTTCGGTGCCATAGCGAGGGTCTATAGCTTCCGAAGGTCTTCGAAAAAAAACTCGAAGTGGAAGTGAGTTCACCGGAGGTGGGCGCCAATGTTGGGGACTTGTTCTCAAATGCTTCGGATTAAGAACAAGGCAACATAAAAAGTGTTAAATGATAAGGTCCTTCGTCCCTCGAGACATTATTTCCCTTTAGGATATAATGTGTTCCGGACGAAGGTCACAAATAATATACCTTCGTAAATGCGATAAGTTATGACGGAGGACTTATGAGCAACATTAAAAATAATATAAACATTTAAACTTTATTATCATGTCATTTCTATTTTATTATCGTATAACAATAGAAATGACTTCAAATTACAAGTGTACCTTCGGATTGCAGGGAGACAAGAGTACAAGGATGACGCAAAAGCAAATGCCCAGTCAGGGTGAACAGTACGGGAGTACTGTTCATCTATTTATAGACGTGGGACGCAGCCCATGTAAAATTACATCCATGTCCACTACATTTGCTAATGACTTATGGGAATCTGTCAAGGCCTAAGAAGTCTTTTCATCTTTAAGTCGGTTCCCCTTTCTGCTGCCGCGACGAAGCTTCCCTGCGAACAGCTTCGGCTGTGCACCGTCCTTCGTACAGCTTGATAATCAGCCCGTCCTCCATCTCAATTCCCCTTCGTCTGGCTTAGTCTTCGTCTTGACCGTACTCCATGTTCATAATTCTGAGTCCGAAGATACCTGTTCATATAATCCACTTGGAAAACATTGTCAAATCATGTTTTTGAGGACCTTCGGAGGACGAAGGCCCCCAACAACTCGTTTGAAGGGAAAGTGTCATGCTCAACCTTCTCAAGATAACCGTGATAATATGGTGAAAAAGCTTGAGAAGGGGACAACCGTAGCATGCACAAAACCCCTTCAAAAAAATACCAAGCTTTCCAAGAAGGGCATGAGCAAAATCCATGGTGAGAAAATTAATGCTCATATGATTTGCTCTAACAATGTACCTATGTGCTTCAACAAAGAAAGATCAAAGAGAAGCGATAGGAGGTGCTATGGATGCAAGGAGAAGGGCCATGAAATTGATTCATGCCCCCACATGAAGAATCAAGACCTTGTACGATCAAGAAAGATGACCATCAAAAAGGATGAAAGCAAAAGGCAAATGCATTACAAGGACAAGCATCGCATTTGCTACAATTGCTGTGAAAAAGGTCATCTATTCAAGGTTTGTCCAAAGGGTAAAACTCCTAAGCCTAACTTGTCAATACATTCAAATATGCTTAGGAGACCCAAATTTGACTCTTGTGCTAGAAATGTGATGAGTTCACCACATTCTAGGACCAAGGCTATTTGGGTGCCTAAGTCCTTATTGGCTAACCTTGATGGACCTATCATGAGATGGGTACCAAAATGTACTTAATAAGTTTTGCAGGTACCCAGAGATGATATGAAGCTTTGGGGTGCTTGAGCGGTTTAACTCAATTCTTATCTCAAGCTATCAATCTTACATTGTCTATTATTTAAGATTGACCCAAAGATGAATTGAGTTGTTATATCACTAACTTCATATTCATCTCTAGCAAGAACTTGTGTTGTAGGGAATAAGGATTAACCTTTGTGGGAATCAAGCAAAAGGCCTACAACCAAGTGATATCCAAAGGATGGTAACAATTAACTCTTAAGTGCACATTGCTTTTAATTGGTATATTCCTTTGTGTCTTTTGTAGCCACATAGGAAAAATGAAGCACTTGAGAATGAACTTAAAAGATTTTACCTTGCTTTGGAAAGGATCTAATTATATGGTAGATTGCAAGTTCATATTTTTATATTGTGACAATCTACATGCTTTAAATTGATTGTATGTATCTTGTGGCATATTTCAAGTTAATCATCATATTTTTGCCATGACCTAGACATAAAGAGTATTATCCCATGTTCTTAAATGAATAGAGTGCTAAGTAAGAAATTCAAATTCTTAAAGCACTTACCAAAAGGGAATTCTCTATATGACTAGAGTTGTGAGACTAATGTTTCTATCCAAGTGTTTATGTAGTCTCACAACATGAGAATGTGTTTCCCAAATGGAGTGTGCCCTTCAACATTCAAAGAAGATCGAACCAATACTATGTGATGTATTCATTCTTGTTTAAATTGGTTTTGAGTCTTCTACATTAATCACTCACCATGCTATGAATTAAACTTGCCATGTAAACTTAATTAAATAATCATGCTACTTTCATCTTTTTTACAATTGATGTTATGCATGATGCTTGTAAGGGTAATTAAGTTCATATCATGAGGTTTCCTTGTTTTAGTAACCTTCTTGTCATTCATATACTAGAGGTTGCTAAATAGGAAACTATTGCTTGTGTTACTAATACAATCTCTTTTAAGATATTTCATGGAAATTCATAAGTAAAGATTGTGCTCTTTCAATTGGTAAAATCACAAGCTTTAAAGGTTAATCTTCACCTAAAAGAAAGATTAGGAATGATCAAGGCAAAGGTATGGAACAAATTGCTTCAATTGGTAGTTGATCAATAGTAGTTCCTTCCAAGTGGCATTCTTTCAATTGGTAATAATATATTATATGGAAAGGAATGTCAATATGAAGGTTAAATTCCTTTTGGCTTAAATTTGTAAATTAGTGCATATTGTGAATTCACTGCTCCATGTGCATTAACTTAAAAGGAATTTAATTTATGCCTTTACGCCTCATAAATGATGATTTGTTTGCCATTCATATATAGATATCATCATTCATTAAATACTTCCTTGTACTACTAATACCTCTTTTCAAAGTGTTTTATCGACTAGTTTTAAAAGGAAAAGAGATAACAAAGAAGGAAGTCTCCACAAATGATGAAAAGAAGAATACTAAGGTGACACCACCACAGATAGTAAGATCTGTCAATTTGGTATAACAAATGGTACATTCTATATGGTGGTAAGTATTCTTAGGCATAAGTTAATTCATTGCAAATTTATCATGCCTTGACCATGATATGTAATATACTCCTCATGAGACTCTTAACTGAATTGAAAGTGCATGTGGCAAGTCATTCAAATACTTGATGCACATATCTAGTGGGAGAACATTATATATCTTGTGTCATAGAGAATAAGTTTCACTTGAGTAAGCTATACTAAGATAATCCAAAATGGTAAATTTGTATCTCATTCATATGGATTGTAATCTTTGTTTTCTAAATAGCTACTCTTGATGCAGTTTAAAATTCCCTTATCGTTAACTCTAAAATGCATAAGAATCTTTTTGTTGATATTCATCACATACATATGCACTAATATGGATATGATTTTTAAATTGTAAAAGGTACAATTAGTTATCCATACTCTAAATTTTGGAAACCCATATTTTGATATCTTAGAAATCTACTTCAATCGGTATCCATATGCTTCACACTAAGATTGGATCACTAAGTTGTAAATTCCTTGTATAACTTGTCTTCATGATATGAATGCTTGTGCGACTAACTTTGATAAGCTAGGTGCACCCATGGTCAAGCTAGGTTCATCATCAAGAAGGCAACATAATGATGTATCAAGAAAAGGAGAAAAGGCTCCTATTCTTAACTCTAGTTTTTATCTATGTGATTAAATATTGAATTGAAACCATGTAAGATGGTTGTCATGTATATGTGGGTGCCTACACAAAGAGAAAGGCCACAATAAGGATTGTGTGGGTACTCAAGGCTTTTACTACTAATCTCAAAGGACCCAATTCAAATTGGATACCAGGATATGAAGCTTAAACTTGTTTTGCAGGATTACTCCTTCAATGGATCAAGTTGGGTGCTCAATAATGAATGTATAAATCATATTTGGAGATAGTAGCAAGGGTGGTAACAACTGAATCTCAAGTGCATATTATTTTCAAATCTTATCTCTTTTGTGACTTGTGTAGCCACTAAGGGAAAAGAAGCACTTGAGGATATACATCAGTTGTTGACTATGAAATAAAGGTCCAATTGGAAGATGAATGAATATTATCATATGGTCAACAATCCAAAATTATGTGACGTATTCTCTATCTAGTTAATTTGGATTTGATTCTTCTATATTAGACACTAACCATAATATGGATTAAGTCAGCCCTTTTAGACTTCATTGAATAACCATGCATATCTAAATCTATGTCATTCAATAGTGTATTGTGCATAAGGGATTAAGGGAAATTTAGTCCATATTATGAGGTTTCTTTATTTTTAGCAACTCACCTGCCTTCCACATATAAAGGGTTGCTAAATAAGGAACTAGTGCTTGTGCTACTAATGCCATCTCTTGTGTTGAGTTTATCCATAGAAAATCTATGTTAAGAGATGGTGCTTATTATTAAATTGGATAAATCACAAGCTTAAGGGATACTATTCAACTAAAGTAAGATGAAGTTGATAAGAGGCCAAGGTATGAAAACTTCCTCTCCTTAAGGTGTTTTAGTATTTTATCCTTAGTGGAATGTATCATAGTATATGTTAAATTCCTTGCAATATAAAATGTTAAATAGTGCATATAGCTTTGACATCAACCATATGTGTAAACTAATTTAAAGGAATTTAATCTATCCTTATGGGTTTCAAGAATGATGATTCATTTGTCATCGACATATAAGGATCATCATTTGTGAAACCCTCTCTTGTGTTTTTAATGCTCTCTTTTCTAAGTGTTTCAACAAGGTCCTTCCAAGTTCTTTGAAGATGGATTCAAAATCTACAAATGTAAGAGTCTTGGTTCTTTCAATCATTGAGTTTCAATGGGTCTCATATCAAGTATGATCGAACCAAGCAAAGATGAATGAAGTTCAAGATCACTTGGTTGGATGAAATCATAAAGAGAAAAGAAATCACAGTGAATCAAGAAGGAAGTTGAACTATCCTGTCAACCAAATAATGAAGATGAAGTGACTTATTTATATGATATCCTTCATTATGAGGTTTGAGGTTCATATTAGCATGCTTTACCCTTTAGGATTTCAATTGATATACTTTCAATTCTTAAATCTTCAATTGGTTTAATTTTCATCATCTATGTAAAGCATGTTATGTTAAGCCAAGATATAGTACAAACATCTCCTTTAACATCGCATTGTTAATGTGCATAAGTGTACTTTGTGTACTCTTGCATGCACAAATTGAGGGAGAGTTTAGCCTATATCTTGTGAGACTAGTGATCTCTTTCAAGTTCATGTTGTGTAGTCTCACACCTTGGAGAACATCAAATGAGGATGAATGGTTCCATAGAAATGAAAATGAGTTTCTGTTGATCGTTTGAAGAGGATAAGTTTCTCTTTGAAATGTCAAGCCTATCAAAAGCTAAGATGGAAATTCATGATTATAATGGAGACCATGTGGCGTAGAACAAAGGTGTGCCACTCCATGAACTATTATATTGCATTTTGGTATCTAGGCTCTTACATGCTAGTGTATGCATGTATATGCAATATCTTAAGTCACATAATTAGGTTGCACTTGTGGTGACGATTGAAGAATCTCTAGATATTTGATTAATACCTCTTGTGGTGATGTCATAAGTTAGTCTTAAGTCATCTTAGTGAGGTGTGAGTCAAACATGCTAACTTTTTGGCTTAAAATGTTGCATATCATGTCTATTAGTATACTTGTTGAGTATGAGTAATTCCTTCAATTGGTATAATTTCACATTTCCATACTTTATTTGTACCAAGGTTCAAATTGTAGAACTTAATCCCCTGGCCTCACAAGTCCAAGTGCATAAGCTAAACAAGTATTCATCACTTGTATGCACACATTTATGGGGAGAATAGTCTATAATTTGAATCTTTGAGACTAACTTCATTTCCAAGTCTATTATGTGTGTAGTCACGAATTAGAAAGGAATCTTCGGGCAAAGACAATCGCTTCCACTGCAAATTTTGATGGGTATCAAAGATTCTTTGCTCCAATAAATGTATCTTTTATACATTTCATAAGGGAATGAGTTTCTCTTTTATATGCTACTCCAACATCATCTAAAATTGGTAAACATGTATCACATCCTTTTGGATTGCAAATGTCTAAAGTAGCATAGCTTATAAATTCTCCTGTCTAGTTTTTAATTGATTAAATAGTGCACATGTTTCTTATGTTGCATGATTATGTTCAATTGATACTCCTTTTTATGCCAATGGTACTTTAAATTGCAAATAAGTACTTTCAATGGATATCAATTGAATTCATATATATGTGTGCACTAAAACTTGAGGAGAACTTAGTGTAATATGCTATTAGTGATCTGCTTATCTATCAAATTGTATCAATTGGTGTTTTTCAATTGATATTTTTCATACATGATCACTAGTTGCATAATCCATACTTGTGCAATTTTCATGTTACCTCTTGTTGTGATAAGAAAATGCTAGGTGACATCTAGACTCTAGGTATCAAGTTTCACCTTCGATTTAGTATGACAATCTTCATTTGATATCTTGGACTTATGTCACAACTATACCAACAAGAGCGTGCAAATGAATTCAAAATCCAACACAAGTTTGGAACACCCCCCCCCCCCTTGAAAAGGTAAAACACAAAGGTACATCACTTCATGTCACTTCTACATTACTTTTTTTGTCATCTAAGGATCCTTTTCATGATAGTGTGTTTACATCTTGCTTAAATCATAATTTCTACCCTTTATATTCTTTGTATCCTTTTTGGAGATTTATGTCAAAGGGGGAGAAATTTTGCATTAAAGCTTATCTTTATTTTTGAAAAGGGGAGAAATAATTAACAAAAGGGGGAATCATAAGAAAAACATAAGATGTAGAAAGTTGATGAGTGCATACTATGTCATGAGCATCATGTTTATTTTATGACACACTGCACCCTATGAATAGTATGATATAAGTTGTGTCCATACTTTGACCCAAATATGTGCTTTTGGCATTTGAGTACAAAATTGGTATTTTCTGAAATGCACATATTTAGGGGGAGAAATTATATCATAGGATTCAAAATCTTATTTATCAAATCTTATGTAAGCTTTAAATGTGTTGTCATCAATCACCAAAAAGGGGGAGATTGAAAGTGCATTCATCCCTTTTGTGAGTTTTGGTGATTTGGATAACAACACATTTAAAAGACTAACAAGTTTGCTAAGTGTTGAACAGGAAATTCAGTATGATGAACATACTTGAATAGTGTATAATGACAGTGAACAAAGGTTCAACACAAGGTTAAATAACCAGTGAGACAATGCAAATGGATACAATATGATCTCTATATTGGTTTGAATATATGGACAAGACCTAAGAAATCACTACATACATATGATCAGAATAGAGGATGAAGTGATTAAGAGGATTGGTCAAACCAAAGTGAATAAGATATGAGGAATGTGAATTGGCTTGACCATATTACTATCAGTCCATATATGCTTCTATGAGAATCAAACTAGAGCTTGATTGGTCTTAACAATTATATCTAATAGACATTCAAGCAAGGTTCACAATATTGAAGAAATGATTCTCTCAATGGATGCTCAATATGATGTGACTCAAGAATGGCTTGATAGGGTGAAGATAGCAAGGAAAGGGCTTCGAGGAACTAAGCGAAGGTGAAGGCCAAGCGACGGCTTGTGGACCGAGGTACCATGGCTAAGGTGAAGAAGAGAGTACTTGCACTAAGTCGATGAACTAATCAGCTATGAAGAGTTATAACATGTTGATGCATCAGTACGGTGACTTAAAGCCATGATTTGAACTCACATATGGTGATATGGTACAAGTCACAGGGTTTGATTTATGTTTGCTTCAAAAGGTGAGACAAAGATGTTTGTGATCCTTATGAAGCAACGCCATGGAGAAATCACACATGAGACGCCAATGACTCAAGGAGTTTACTTAATTAATTTTATTTAATTTGAGTATAGGAATCGTCGTACTATAAAGGGGGATCCAAAAAGAAGGTTGGTGTTTGCCAAAGCTCAAACCTCTATATTCAAAAGCTATTTTTGAAAAACAAAAATCTCTTTAACATTCTATGGTAGACCATGGTTAGGTTTGAGAAACCTAGATTGTTCTTGTTGAAAAGCAGCTGAACTTCTTCAACTACAGCTGAGCTTTTCAGCTGAGCTGAACTTCAGCTGAGTTGAGCTTCTTCAGCTGCAGCTGAGCTGAACTTCAGTCGAGTTGAGCTTCTTCAGCTGCAGCTGAGCTGAACTTCACCTGAGTTGAGCTTCTTCAGCTGCAGCTGAGCTTTTCAGCAGAGCTGAACTTCAGCTGTGTTGAGCTTCTTCAGCTGCAGCTGAGCTGAACTTCAGCTGAGTTGAACTTTCTCAACTCCAGCTGAATTTCAACTTCAACTGGGGTCCAGGCAGGTTCAACCGGGGTCCAGGGCAAGTTCAACCGGGGCCTAGAGAGGTTCAACCGGTGTCCAGGGAAAGTTCAGCCGGGGTATTTTCCCCGGACCTCACTGGTCAAAACCGGTTGAACCGGTCCTAGGGGAGGTTCAACCGGTGTCAGGGTCACCTGACCGGTCTGACCTCCTGACTGGCAGACTGACTGCCAGTCTGACCCCCAGGCGGTTGAACTGGCCCTAAGGGCGGTTCAACCGGTGTCAGGACCTGTTTTTGCAGTCTGACTTGTAGTCTGCCAGTCTGACTGGCAGACTGTCTGTCAGCCTGCCCCAGGCGGTTGAACCGGTCTTAGGGGCGGTTCAACTGGTCTTGGTCAACTTGACCAGTCTGTAGGTCAGTCTGCAGTCAGTCTGACAGTCAGACTGGCACACAGTCTGCCTGACCTGCCAGGGGCGGTTCAACCGGTCTCAGGCAGAAAAATCTACCCAACGGCTAGTTTTGAGCACCACCTATATATACTTGTCACACCCAGTTTTAGAAGGCAAACCGAATGCGAACCATGTACGTGCCAGGATTAGCAATTCACGTACACAGCAGTTACATAACATGGACATCATCACACAGTGCTCAAATAGTATTAAAAAGGGAAATAATAGTCGATTACATCATATGTCTGAGACATCCACATAGTCTTTACAATAATCAAAGTGCGGAAAAGAAACGTAGATAAACGCGGCCATCACAGGCAGCCGACTGGGGGTTGCCGCTAACCCACGCCTAGAACTCGTCGTAGTCTTGGAACTCCTGGAAGTCTCCTTCCACGGCTTCATCTTCTCCTGAGCAGTGGTTGCAATGCTGACAACCTGGGGATGGGGGGGTTTGGTGTGTAGAGCAAGGGTGAGTACACATCAACATACTCAGCAAGTATCCTATTTGGCTGTAGTGGACTAGCTTTATATGGGGGTAAGTCAAGTAGTTGCTTTTAGTTGGTCAGATTATTATTTACTAGTAGAAAGCCAGGTTTTAACATTAACCCAAGTTATTAGCCCGATGTACCCTTTCCAAACGGAAAGAATACCACTTACCAGTACCATAGTCATAACCAGAACCATCAATCTCATTGCCACCTGTAAACCAAAATGTCTCTGATCAAGTACCACTAATCACTGGAGCTCCCTTGGTCGCTCATAACCGCGAGCACGGCTGATATATCAGTTTTCAAACACTCTGCAGAGGTTGTGCACTTTACCCACAAGCCGTGATTCCCTTTCTGCCCGGAGATCATGACTCTCCATTGGTCACTACCAAGGTGACCCAGCAGGGCATCACTACGTAGCCTTTACAAAGATTCCCCGGGGCTATAGCCGCCCGTTAGGTTTCCTAAATGTACCGCACTCCTCCCCAAGGGACAAATCAATCTTGGCAGAGCGAGCCGCATACACCGAGCCCCATTGACGGCATGACGGCGAAGCGAACTACACCTCGGATCCTCTAATTATTCAGCTAAGGGCGTCCCACTCCACCCTCATGGTTGCACTGTTTCCCCGGGCGGTCATCCAACGAATAGGTCGTTACGGAGAGGCACTCGAGAAACCGCTCGAGCCCCCTTGAAGGCCACAAGTATAACATCATAATAAAAGAAGGGAAAACAGCGTATCATTGATAATTCTCATCATGTTCATTGATTAGAGTTGAGCGATAGCATAAGTCTAAGAAATAATAATCCAACCCAAATAGGTAAACAAGGACATGGATAACAAAAGCTAGTCAATCCTTAGGTATAAATGTGTAATGCGGGAGGTGAGTTAAAGAATGAATAGGACAAAGATAGGTCAAGGGACACTTGCCTCCACCAACCGGCTGCTGCTCAGGGGCTTCTCCTACGATTTCTTCGGGCTCTTCAACCGGATCGTTCTCTATGCGAGTGCAAACATATATTCATCCATCCATTGAAGTTAGGAAACCAACAGTACACCATACAAGAGAACAAGTAGATTAAACATGCATAGAATATGACATGTGATATTGCATTTTCCATGGTTAGAAAGAAACGGGGAAGGGTCTTGCAGGGGTTAGGGCTTATGCACAAGGCGCACTATGGGTAGACGAATAACTAGACGTTGCGTGTTCGAGTTCCACTTAACTCCAATAATAATAATTAGTCACATGCACTAATGGAAACATAGCCACTTTTAGTTAATCAACATTAAATGAGATAGACGATTAGCTATATGAATTAACTAACGTAACCGCTTTCTAAATTGAGTTTCCTATTTTATTAACATGAACAATCGTAATTAGCGCACATAAAATATAACGGGGGGAGGATAGACGGGCACGTCTAGGGGTAGACGAAGGCACGGCGAGAAGTGCCAAGGCACTGCGCACTACGCGAGCGCGCGCGCAAGGCCGCACGCACGTGCCGCGAACTAACCGTGCGCACGTCGGGGCCGCGCGCTGGCCGAGCTCAAGGCTGCGCGCCGAAGGCACGCTGGGCTGAGCTCGAGGCTGCGCCGGGGCCGTCACGACGCGAGCAAGGCACGCCGGAGCGGGCGGGCAAGCACGGCGCACGGGCGGGGCGAAGCACAGGCAGGGCGGCACGGCCGGGCGCGGGGGCCGGGCACGGGGCGGCGCGGCCGGGACGGGGGCCGGACGACGCGGTCGGGACCGAGGTAGGGCCGAGCGGCGCGCACGGGGCGAGGGCGACCGGGGCCGGGGCGGCGGCGCCATGGCCGGAGCCAAGGCGGGCATGGGGCGGCCGAGCCGGGGCGGGGGCGGTCGAGGCCGGGGCGGGGGCGGCCGAGGTCGGGGACG
Organism: Zea luxurians; assembly: GCA_029449295.1. Taxonomy (NCBI): domain Eukaryota; kingdom Viridiplantae; phylum Streptophyta; class Magnoliopsida; order Poales; family Poaceae; genus Zea; species Zea luxurians. The sequence continues at coordinate 1,924,163 of JAOPSE010000140.1, read as the reverse complement.
GGGCGGGCTCGCCGAGGAGCGGCCGGGCACGGGGAGGGGCGGGCTCGCCGAGGCAGGACCGGGCGCGTCTCGCCGGGGGCGGCGCGGGGGCGGCCGAGCGCGGGGCGGGGCGAGGCGGCTTGCCGGGTAGCGGCCAGGCGCGGCCGGACGCGAGGGGGAGGGAGGGGAGGGAGAAGAGGGGAGGGGGAGGGGCCTCACTGCGGCGAGGGAGGGCGGCGCGGCGGCGGCGCAGGGAGAGGGCGACGGCGGCGGTTAGGGTAGGGGAGAGGGAGAGAGAATGACGGGCAGGGCCCGCGGGGAGGGGATTTTTTTGGGGGAGGGGCGGCTGGGCCAAAAATGGGAGGGGAGGGGGAAAGAGAGGAGGAAAAGGTTTTCCCTTTTTTTGATATCTATTTTCTATATGAATGCCTTCACACTTTCAAACAATCCAAAAAAATGCATGGTTCGGCATGATGCAGCAAATCAAAGAAATTAACTCTAGGGTTTACTATTATTACATAACTTAAAGTTTTGAGGACGGGTGAGGTTTTAGCGAAAAGAAATGGGAAAGAGAGGTAACACCCGAATTTGGAGAGTGAAGAAAAGAAAAAAAATTCAACTCCAAAAATTCGGGGTGTTACAAACCTATCCCCCTTAAAAGAATCTTGCCCTCGAGATTCAGGGTTGGCTAGCAAAGAGCTCAGGGTATTTGGCCATCAGATCATCTTCACGCTCCCAGGTTGCTTCTTCCTCTGAATGATGATTCCATCTGACTTTGCACATTCTGATGGTCTTCCTTCGGGTGACTCTGTCTGCGGTCTCAAGGATCTGCGTTGGCTTCTCAACGTAGGTCAAGTCCTCCTGGACTTCAAGGCCTTCAACTGGCAACTGCTCCTCTGGCACACGCAAGCACTTCTTCAACTGAGACACATGAAAGACATCATGCACCGCGGACAAACCTTCTGGCAAACTGAGTTGATAGGCCAATTCTCCACGCTTTGCGAGGATTTGATACGGACCAATGTAGCGGGGTGCTAGCTTGCCTTTGACTCCGAACCTTCTGACTCCTCTAATCGGTGACACTTTCAGATAGATGAAGTCTCCGACTTCGAAACTCAGCTCTCTTCTTCTTGTGTCTGCATAGCTTCGCTGCCTTGATTGCGCTATCTTCAAATTCTCTCGGACCATTTTGATATTCTCTTCAGCTTCAAGCAAAATGTCTGGCCCAAACACCTGCTTTTCCCCAGGCTGATCCCATTGCAACGGAGTTCTACAACTCCTTCTATAGAGCGCTTGAAATGGTGACATCTTCAAACTGGCCTGGTAACTGTTGTTATAGGAAAACTTTGCATGTCTTCGAGGATTTGATTGGTTCTTTCAGTCTGACCATCTGTTTGCGAATGATAGGCTGAACTGAAATTCAGATGTGTGCCCAAGGCTTCATGCAACTGTTGCCAGAAATGAGAGGTGAACTGCGTTCCTCTATCTGACACTATCTTCTTTGGCACACCATGAAGACAAACGATGAGACATGTACAACTCTGCCAATACTGCACTGTTGTAGTTGGTCTTGACAGGTATGAAGTGGGTTGACTTGGTCAAGCGGTCCACTACTACCCAGATAGAATCGTAGCCGGCTTGAGTACGAGGCAATCCGACTATGAAATCCATACCGATTTCATCCCATTTCCACTGAGGAATTTGCAACGGTTGCAACAATCCAGCTGGTCTCTGGTGCTCTACCTTGATCCACCAACAACTATCACACATAGCCACATGCTCCGCGATTTCCCTCTTCATTCCGTACCACCAGAATTTCTTCTTCAGATCCTGATACATCTTTTCACTACCAGGGTGAATCGAATAAGCTGTCTCATGAGCTTCCTTAAGAATCAACTCCCGAATAGATTGGACATTGGGAACACACAAGCGGTCTTTGAACCATATCACACCTTCTGCATCTTCCCGAAAATCTTTGCCTCTACCGTCTAGAATCAGTCACCGGATCTCACTGATCTTCTCGTCATTTTTCTGCACTTCTTTGATTTCTCGCTCCAAGGTAGGTTCCAACTCAATTGTGACTCCTCGCGAATTATTCAGGAATCCGAGACTCAACCTGTCAAACTCTTTGGCCAACTCATAAGGCATCGGACGAGCGACCATCAGATTGACTTGACTCTTCCTGCTCAAAGCATTTGCCACTACGTTCGCTTTGCCTGGATGGTAATGGATCTCCAACTCATAGTCTTTGATCAACTCTAACCATCTTCTTTGCCTCATATTCAGCTCTGACTGAGTGAATATGTACTTCAGACTCTTGTGGTCTGTGTAAACATCACATTTCTGTCCATACAGATAGTGCCTCCACGTCTTCAGTGCATGAACCACTGCTGCCAACTCTAGGTCATGGATTGGGTAATTCTTCTCATGAACCTTCAGCTGTCGGGACGAGTAAGCCACAACTCTTCCCTCTTGCATCAACACACATCCCAAACCTATGTAACAAGCATCACAATACACCGAGAAGGGCTTGTGCACATCAGGAAAGACTAAGACAGGTGCTGTAGTCAACTTCTCTTTCAGTGCTTCAAAGGCTTCTTGGCATTTCTGGGTCCACTTGAACTCAACCTTGTTGCCTAGCAACGCTGTCATTGGTTTTGCAATCTTCGAAAACCCTTCAATGAATCGCCGATAATATCCGGCCATTCCAATGAAGCTCTTGATTCCTCGAGCATCTATTGGCGCCTTCCAGTTCAGAATGTCTGCCACTTTCTTCGGATCCACAGCCAATCCTTCTTTGTTGATTATGTGACCCAAGAACAGGACTTCACTGATCCAGAACTCACACTTGCTCAACTTTGCATACAACTGGTGCTCTCGCAATCTCTGCAATACCATCTTCAAATGATCTGCATGCTCTTCTTCGCTTTGAGAATAAATCAGAATATCATCAATAAATACCACCACAAACTTGTCAAGATAGTCCATGAATACGCTGTTCATCAGATTCATGAAGAAGGCCGGTGCATTTGTTAGACCGAAAGACATCACAGTGAACTCATATAGCCCATACTTGGTAATGAATGCCGTCTTCGGAATGTCTGAAGGTCGGATCCTGAGCTGATGATAACCTGACCTCAGATCTATCTTGGAGAACACACTGGCTCCTCTCAACTGGTCGAACAGATCTTCTATTCTGGGCAAAGGGTACTTGTTCTTGATTGTGATTTCATTCAAAGCTCGATAATCGATACACATCCTTTTGGTGCCATCTTTCTTCTCCATAAATAGGACAGGGGCGGCCCAAGGCGAGGTGCTTGGCCGAATGTAACCTTTCTCTGACAACTCATCGATCTGCTTCTTAAGCTCAACCAACTCTGGTCCGGATATTCTGTAAGCTCTCTTGAAGATGGGGGCGGTTCCAGGAAGAAGCTCTATGGCAAATTCAACTTTCCGCTCTGGTGGCATACCTGGCAAGTCCTTTGGAAACACATCTGGGAACTCAGACACAACCTTGATACTCTCAGTTGGGTCTGCTTCACTGCTATCGACAGCCATCTGATAACAACTCCCTTTCTTCGACTCAGGTGGGACTAACTCGGTCACCACTTCCTCTACTAGTGGGGACACCAACTTGATTGTCCTCTTATCACAACTGATAACTGCCTGATACTTATCTAGCCAATTCATCCCTAGGATGACATCTATTCCCTGAGTACCCATTACTATAAGGTTAGCGGGAAACGCTATCCCCCTTATTTCCACACTTACATTCAAACAAATGCTATCAGTTCGAATTCTACCACCGGCTGAGTCAATTTGAATGGGGGTTGACATGGTAGTAATTGGAAGATTATGTACTTCTACCCATGATGCAGTAATGAAAGAATGCGTTGCTCCAGTATCAAATAACACTTCTGCAATGTGGGAATCGACTGGAAACATACCTACTATCATGTCGGGGGTCTCCTGAACTGCTTCAGCCTCCAAGTGGTTCAGTTTTCCATGATTGTAACGCGGCTGAGAGCGGTTGCCTGCTCCTGGCTGAGGCACATTCTGCTTTGCCGGGGCATTGGGGCCTGACTGCTGCTGGGCTGCCTTCTTCGGACATTGCATCACCCGATGGCCTTGCTCTCCATAGTGGAAACATGCTCTGTTTCCAACCTGAGCTGGTGCTGCTTGACTGTTCTGCTGGCTTGCTGGGGCAGGAAGACGAGGTGCCTGCTGATTCTGCCTCTGAAATTGACCTCCTGCTGACTGATTATTCTGACGATTCTGATACTGGTGCTGAGGATACTGCCTTTGAAACTGCTGATGCTGCTGAGGTGGACGCTGGTTCTGCCTGAACTGCTGAGGTTGATTGCTTGAGAAACGAGGACGACTGCTGCTTCCAGGCTGGGGTCCACTGATTTTGCGCTTGCGATCCTCCATCTCTTTACGCTTCCTCTCTGTCATGATTGCTCTGTCAATCAGGTGCTGGAATGTCGGGAAGGTGTGATTCATCAGCTAGTACTGCAGAGGGTCAACCAAGCCTCTTAGGAAACGGTACTGTCGCTTGGCATCGATGTTGACATCTTCAGGAGCATAGCGAGACAACTACAGAAACCTGTCCCGGTACTCACTGACATACGATGACCCTTGCTTAAGAGCCAAGAACTCCTCCTTTTTCACTGTCATCAGGCCTGCAGGCACATGATACTGACGAAAGCTACCTCTGAACTCTTCCCAGGTGATAGCGTCGGGGTGGGCATGGGTGGCGAGATAAGACTCCCACCATGACTGAGCTGCTCCTCTCAACAGACGGGGACCATACAGGACCTTCTCCCTGTCATCGCACTGAGCGGTATGCAACTCCCGCTCCACAGTGCGCAGCCAGTCTTCAGCATCCATGGGGTCAGAAGAGTGAGCAAATGTTGGGGGATGACCTCTCATGAATTCAGCACGCTTGTCCCTGGGCATCTGAGGCTGAGGTGGGGCCTACTGCTGCTGCTGCTGCTGAATGGCGGCCAAGATCTGACCGATGGCTTGAATTGCCTGAGTCTGCATCAGAAACATCTGCTCGATGGACATCGGGGGCGAGGGCGGTAGATGCTGCTGCTGGGGCACCTCATCTTGCGGAGCTGGCCGCTCCTGCTGAGCACGCCTTCCTCCTCTGCGCCTGTTCTCTGACATCTGCAGAATGCAATCACACATCAGAACTGATCTTGCAAATCTTGCAGCATAAGAAAAGAGTATAGAATTCTCAACGGCACTGAACAGACGAGCATCTTCACTGATCTCCAACACAGACCACACAGCTTCTCAGATAGAGAGGAAAGTGGAATAAAAGGCTTCCCAACTAAATAGCTAACTCCATTAACATATAACAGATAAACCAAAATGCAGGGGATACCCACATCCTGGTGACAGTCATTACAAAGATCTAGATCAAACATAGTTCATCATGACAAACATAAATGCACAGGATATAGCAAACTACCCTGTCTAACTAAGACTAACTAGGAGCGAGACTAACGCTAAGACTATAGCTTCTATGTATATATCTTCGTATTAATTACAAGATCCGACTCTAACGACCTATGGTTCTAAATTTATCTTGGTCTTGCAGTCGGGGTTGCCATAAGACTGGTGTCCACGCCGAGGTGAGCGGTACGGGTGCTGAGGCCCGACGGGAGCGGGGGAACCATCGTCCAGGTGACGACGCTCCGTGCGCTCAGCCCGCAGCAAGGCGATCTCAGCACGAGCCCTACTCAGCTCGTCCAATGCATGGTCCAGCTCCGTGTTTAGCACGGCGGCTAGGTTGACTGTGCTACTCAACCTAGGATTGTCCTCACCAACAGGTGAGACAATCACACCTCATGTGCTACAAGATGGACGGTGGGGGTAATACTTCAGGTCGAGACCGTCAGCTACCCCACCGAGAACCGAGCAGTAGTGCGAAAGCGCACGCCGTGCGGCATCTTGCATGGCCGCCTCAGCTGAGTCCCGCTCAGAGATGGAATAGTGCTCTGAGCAGGCCTCCGTGCCCTGGAGACTGTTCTCCGGACGGAGCACCAAGCAGGTCACCTCCCAGCGGTCCATGTAGACCCCGCGACTATGCTGGTAGACCACACAGCGATACTCGATAGACCAAGTACGTCGGTCAAGTGCCCGACGTAGCAGGGTGTCGAGCGCATCGTGGAAGTGACACCCGCGAGCAGCGTCGCGAGTGACGGGTCGAGCAACCCATCCTTCAGGCTCGTGGTCAGCAGAAAAGTCGGTGTCGTGGCTCGAGCTGTCGTCGCCACCTCCGTCGTCTAGGTCTCCTCCAGCAGCTACTCCAGGGGCTGGAGCGCCTAGTGGTGGTGCAGGGGGCGCCTCCAGGGGGAGCACAGGGGAGCAGCTCCTCACAGACTCTATCTCCTGCTGGAGAGAGAAAGAAGAGCCCTGTTGTTCCTGTCGTCGACGTTCCTGCTCCTCATGCAGGCGGTGGTGCAGCCTCTCCAAATGGCTGGACTGTCCGGCCACAGGACGGCGAAGCGGACGCTCAGCAAGGCGGGAGGGTAAGAAGGGGATGACGGACTTTCGTGCAGTGTGTCTAAGACGAGCCATCTACAAAAGACACCGCAAGCAAAAGAGTGAAAACAGAATTAATATGACCAGCAAATAATGAACCAAAAATAAATGAAGGATTAGATTAAAACACAATTTTCAGCAAGGTATAATATATAGTAGAACATAGGTTTGGTCGATATGACCAACTTTTGAAAGGATACCAAAGTCAAGGCAAGGACAAAGGTCTATAATCCTTAGAACGACCCTTCTACTCTAGGTTAGCGGTCCTACAGTCAGCACGGCTTTGATACCAGCTTATGTCACACCCGGTTTTAGAAGGCAAACCGAATGCGAACCATGTACGTGCCAGGATCAGCAATTCACGTACACAGCAGTTACATAACATGGACATCATCACACAGTGCTCAAATAGTATTAAAAAGGGAAATAATAGTCGATTGCATCATATGTCTGAGACATCCACATAGTCTTTACAATAATCAAAGTGCGGAAAAGAAACGTAGATAAACGCGGCCATCACAGGCAGCCGACTGGGGGTTGCCGCTAACCCACGCCTAGAACTCGTCGTAGTCTTGGAACTCCTGGAAGTCTCCTTCCACGGCTTCATCTTCTCCTGAGCAGTGGTTGCAATGCTGACAACCTGGGGATGGGGGGGTTTGGTGTGTAGAGCAAGGGTGAGTACACATCAACATACTCAGCAAGTATCCTGTTTGGCTGTAGTGGACTAGCTTTATATGGGGGTAAGTCAAGCAGTTGCTTTTAGTTGGTCAGATTATTATTTACTAGTAGAAAGCCAGGTTTTAACATTAACCCAAGTTATTAGCCTGATGTACCCTTTCCAAACGGAAAGAATACCACTTACCAGTACCATAGTCATAACCAGAACCATCAATCTCATTGCCACCTGTAAACCAAAATGTCTCTGATCAAGTACCACTAATCACTGGAGCTCCCTTGGCCGCTCATAACCACGAGCACGGCTGATATATCAGTTTTCAAACACTCTGCAGAGGTTGTGCACTTTACCCACAAGCCGTGATTCCCTTTCTACCCGGAGATCATGACTCTCCATTGGTCACTACCAAGGTGACCCAGCAGGGCATCACTACGTAGCCTTTACAAAGATTCCCCGGGGCTGTAGCCACCCGTTAGATTTCCTAAATGTACCGCACTCCTCCCCAAGGGACAAATCAACCTTGGCAGAGCGAGCCGCATAAACCGAGCCCCATTGACGGCACGACGGCGAAACGAACTACACCCCGGATCCTCTAATTATTCAGCTAAGGGCGTCCCACTCCACCCTCATGGTTGCACTGTTTTCCCGGGCGGTCATCCAACGAACAGGTCCTTACGGAGAGGCACTCGAGAAACCGCTCGAGCCCCCTTGAAGGCCACAAGTATAACATCATAATAAAAGAAGGGAAAACAGCGTATCATTGATAATTCTCATCATGTTCATTGATTAGAGTTGAGCGATAGCATAAGTCTAAGCAATAATAATCCAACCCAAATAGGTAAACAAGGACATGGATAACAAAAGCTAGTCAATCCTTAGGTATAAATGTGTAATGGGGGAGGTGAATTAAAGAATGAATAGGACAAAGATAGGTCAAGGGACACTTGCCTCCACCAACCGACTGCTGCTCAGGGGCTTCTCCTACGAGTTCTTCGGGCTCTTCAACCGGATCGTTCTCTATGCGAGTGCAAACATACATTCATCCATCCATTGAAGTTAGGAAACCAATAGTACACCATACAAGAGAACAAGTAGATTAAACATGCATAGAATATGACATGTGATATTGCATTTTCCATGGTTAGAAAGAAACGGGGAAGGGTCTTGCAGGGGTTAGGGCTTATGCACAAGGCGCACTACGGGTAGACGAATAACTAGACGTTACGTGTTCTAGTTCCACTTAACTCCAATAATAATAATTAGTCACATGCACTATGGAAACATAGCCACTTTTAGTTAATCAACATTAAATGAGATAGACGATTAGCTATATGAATTAACTAACGTAACCGATTTCTAAATTGAGTTTCCTATTTTATTAACATGAACAATCGTAATTAGCGCGCATAAAATATAACGGGGGGGGATAGACGGGCACGTCTAGGGGTAGTGAGAGCACCTAGAGGGGGGGTGAATAGGTGATCCTATGAAAACTTAAACTTATAGCCACAAAAACTTATTAAGTGTTAGCACAATAATTGCCAAGTGGCTAGAGAGAAGTCTCAACAAAACACAATACCACAAGAGATCAAGCACAGAGGTGACACAGTGGTTTATCCCGTGGTTCGGCCAAGACCAAAGCTTGCCTACTCCACGTTGTGGCGTCCCAACGGACGAGGGTTGCAATCAACCCCTCTCAAGCGGTCCAAAGACCAACTTGAATACCACGGTGTTTTGTTTTGCCTTTCAATATCCCGTTTGCAAGGAATCTCCACAAATTGGAGTCTCTTGCCCTTACACGTATATGATCACAAAGAAGCACAGAGTAAGGGAGGGAAGCAACACACACAAATCCACAGCGAAACGCGCACACACACGGCCAAGAATCGAGCTCGAATGACTATCTCAAAGTTCTCACTAGAACGGAGCTCGAATCACTTAGAATCACAAACGAATGCGCAGAGACTGAGTGTGGATGATCAAGAATGCTCAAAGGTTGCTTGGGTGTCTCCTTCATGCGCCTAGGGGCCCCTTTTATAGCCCCAAGGCAGCTAAGAGCCGTTGAGAGCAAATCTAGAAGGCTATCCTTGCCTTCTGTCGTCGGGGGCACCGGACAGTCCGGTGCACACCGGACACTGTCCGGTGCCCGATTTCTTTCCTTAAACAGCGCTGCCGACCGTTGTAGACCGTTGCAGATCTGAGAGCCGTTGGCGCACCGGACATGTCCGGTGCACACCGGACAGTCCGGTGCCGTCTTCCGACCGTTGGCTCGGCCACGTGTCCCGCGCAGATTGCGCGGCCGACCGTTGGCCCGATCGACCGTTGGCTCACCGGACAGTCCGGTGCACACCGGACAGTCTGGTGAATTTTAGCCGTACGCCGTCGGCGAATTCCCGAGAGCGGCCAGTTCACGCCGAGTCAGCCTGGCGCACCGGACAGTCCGGTGTGCCAGACCGAGCTGAGTCTTGGCTGCACACAGCCAAGTCTTTTTCTCCTCTCTTCTTTTCTTCTACTTTCTGTTTCTAACACTTAGACAAGTATATTAGTATACAAAACCAATGTACTAAGGCTTAGAAACATACCTTTGTCCTTGATTTGTACTTTGTCCACCATTTTACAATTAGGCACCTGTGTTGGGCACTAAATCACCAAAATACTTAGAAATGGCCCAAGGGCACATTTCCCTTTCAATCTCCCCCTTTTTGGTGATTTATGCCAACACAACATAAAGCAAGTAGAACAAGTACAAAAACACTTCAAATAATAACTCAAATTATTTTGATTCAATTTTGACATATATGGATCATCCTTTGCCACCACTTGGTTTGTTTTTGCAAATCAAACTCAAATCTCTATCTCTAAGTCAAACACACATGTTGAAGCATAAAGAGAGTCATTCCAAAAGAGATTGATCAAAGATTTCAAAAACTCCCCCTTTTTCCCATAATCAATACTTCTCCCCACAAGAAGCCAACTTTTGATAAGAGAGACAACAAAAGAGTTTTGACAAACCAAAAGCTCTATTCTACTATTTTCAAAATCTCTCAAGTGGTAGCTGATCCATTTATTGCTTTGGCCTTTATTTTCTCCCCCTTTGGCATCAAGCACCAAAACGGAATCAATCTTGGCCCTTTAACCCCATTGCCTCACCAAAATCTTCAATTTAGAGCAAATGGCAATAAGAGTTAATGAGATGGACTTGGAAAAAGTTACCCTCTCATCGGAGTGCAGTGGAAGTCTTTCATGGTCCAAGTCCACCTTTTCCCTTTCAATTCTCCTTTGAGACTAAATCAGGCAAACTCAAGCATATGGTTAGTCTCAAAGGGTCAAGTTGTAACACATCTCCCCCTAAAACTGTGCATCACTTTGCAACGGACTTGTGAGGTCCAGGGAGTGTTTGTACAACTTGAGCACCACAATAAGCAACAAAATGCAGAATGAACATGATCCAAAAGCATAAATACATGTATGCTACAATTCAATCCAAGTTCCGCGAATCTAAGACATTTAGCTCACTACGCAGCCTGCAAAAGGTCTTCTCATCTAGAGGCTTGGTAAAGATATCGGCTAGCTGGTTCTCGGTGCTAACATAAAACACTTCGATATCTCCCTTTTGCTGGTGGTCTCTCAAAAAGTGATGCCGGATGTCTATGTGCTTTGTGCGGCTGTGCTCAACAGGATTTTCCGCTATTCGGATAGCACTCTCATTATCACATAGGAGTGGGACTTTGCTCAGATTGTAGCCAAAGTCCCTGAGGGTTTGCCTCATCCAAAGTAGTTGCGCACAACACTGTCCTGCGGCAACGTACTCAGCCTCAGCGGTGGATAGGGCAACGAATGTTTGTTTCTTAGAATTCCATGACACCAGGGACCTTCCTAAGAATTGGCACGTCCCCGATGTACTCTTCCTATCGACCTTACATCCAGCATAGTCGGAATCTGAGTACCCAATCAAGTCAAAGTTAGACCCCTTTGGATACCAGATCCCGAAGCAAGGCGTAGCGACTAAATATCTAAGAATTCGCTTCACCGCCACCAAGTGACACTCCTTAGGATCGGATTGAAATCTAGCACACATGCATACGCTAAGCATAATATCCGGTCTACTAGCACATAAATAAAGCAAGGAACCTATCATGGACCGGTATGCTTTTTGATCAACGGACTTACCTCCTTTGTTGAGGTCGGTGTGTCCGTCGGTTCCCATCGGCGTCTTTGCGGGCTTGGCGTCCTTCATCCCAAACCTCTTTAGCAGATCTTGCGTGTACTTCGTTTGGGAGATGAAGGTGCTGTCCTTGAGTTGCTTCACTTGGAACCTAAGGAAGTAGTTCAACTCGCCCATCATCGACATCTCGAATTTCTGCGTCATTACCCTGCTAAACTCTTCACAAGACTTTTGGTTAGTAGAACCAAATATTATGTCATCGACATAAATTTGGCACACAAACAAATCACCATCACATGTCTTTGTAAAAAGAGTTGGATCGGCTTTCCCAACCTTGAAAGCATTAGCAATTAAGAAGTCTCTAAGGCATTCATACCATGCTCTTGGGGCTTGCTTAAGTCCATAGAGCGCCTTAGAGAGCTTACACACGTGGTCGGGGTACCGTTCATCCTCAAAGCCAGGGGGTTGCTCCACGTACACCTCCTCCTTTATTGGCCCGTTGAGGAAAGCGCTCTTCACATCCATTTGGTACAACCTGAAAGAATGGTGAGCGGCATACGCTAGCAAGATACGAATGGACTCTAGCCTAGCCACAGGAGCAAAAGTCTCCTCAAAGTCCAAACCTGCGACTTGGGCATAACCTTTTGCCACAAGTCGAGCCTTGTTCCTCGTCACCACTCCGTGCTCGTCTTGTTTGTTGCGGAACACCCACTTGGTTCCCACAACATTTTGCTTGGGACGAGGCACCAGCGTCCAAACTTCATTGCGCTTGAAGTTGTTAAGTTCCTCCTGCATGGCCAACACCCAATCCGGATCTAGCAAGGCCTCCTCTACCCTGAAAGGCTCAATAGAGGAGACAAAAGAGTAATGTTCACAAAAATTAACTAGTCGAGACCGAGTAGTTACTCCCTTGCTAATGTCACCCAGAATTTGGTCGACGGGATGATCCCTTTGAATCATCGCTCGAACTTGGGTTGGAGGTGCCGGTTGCGCTTCTTCCTCCAACACATGATCATCTTGCGCTCCCCCTTGATCACACGCCTCCTTTTGATGAACCTGTTCATCGTCTTGAGTTGGGGGATGCACCATTGTTGAGGAAGAAGGTTGATCTCGTTCATCTTGTTCCTGTGGCCGAACGTCTCCAATCGCCATGGTTCGTATAGCGGCGGTCGGAACATCTTCTTCATCTACATCATCACAATCAACAACTTGCTCTCTTGGAGAGCCATTAGTCTCATCAAATACAACGTCGCTAGAGACTTCAACCAAACCCGATGATTTGTTGAAGACCCTATACGCCTTTGTATTTGAATCATAACCTAATAAAAACCCTTCTACAGCTTTGGGAGCAAACTTAGAATTTCTACCCTTCTTCACTAGAATGTAGCACTTGCTCCCAAATACACGAAAGTAAGATACATTGGGTTTGTTACCGGTTAGTAGCTCATACGACGTCTTCTTGAGGAGTCGATGAAGGTAGACCCTGTTGATGGCGTGGCAAGCCGTGTTCACGGCTTCCGACCAAAAACACTCGGGGGTCTTGAATTCCCCAAGCATAGTCCTTGCCATATCTATGAGCGTCCTGTTCTTCCTCTCTACCACACCATTTTGTTGTGGTGTGTAGGGAGCGGAGAACTCGTGCTTGATCCCCTCCTCCTCAAGAAACTCCTCCACTTGAAGGTTCTTGAACTCGGACCCGTTGTCGCTCCTTATCTTCTTCACCTTGAGCTCAAACTCATTTTGAGCTCTCCTGAGGAAGCGCTTGAGGGTCCCTTGGGTTTCAGACTTATCCTGCAAAAAGAACACCCAAGTGAAGCGGGAAAAGTCATCAACAATAACTAGACCATACTTACTTCCTCCTATGCTCAGATAGGCGACGGGTCCGAAGAGGTCCATATGCAGCAGCTCCAGAGGTCTTGACGTGGTCATCACATTCTTGTTGTGATGTGCTCCTCCCACTTGTTTACCTGCTTGACAAGCTGCACAAGGTCTATCTTTTTCGAAATGAACATTTGTTAGACCTATCACGTGTTCTCCCTTTAGAAGCTTGTGGAGGTTCTTCATCCCCACATGTGCTAAGCGGCGATGCCACAGCCAGCCCATGCAAGTCTTAGCCATTAAGCATGCATCTAGACCGGCCTCTTCTTTTGCAAAATCAACTAAGTAAAGCTTGCCGTCTAGTACACCCTTAAAAGCTAGTGAACCAGGACACATCTACATTAGTAAAAAGACAATTATATCCCATATTGCATAGTTGACTAACAGATAGCAAATTGTAACCAAGAGACTCAACTAAAAACACATTTGAGATTGAGTGCTCATTAGAAATTGCAATTTTACCTAACCCTTTTACCTTGCCTTGTTTCCCATCACCGAATATAATTGAATCTTGGGAATCCTTATTTTTGACATAGGAGGTGAACATCTTCTTCTCCCCCGTCATATGGTTTGTGCATCCGCTGTCGATAATCCAGCTTGAACCCCCGGATGCATAAACCTGCAAGGCAAATTTAGGCTTGGGTCTTAGGTACCCAACTCATGTTGGGTCCTGCAAGGTTAGCACAAATATCCTTAGGGACCCAAATGCAAGTTTTATCTCCCTTGCATCTTGCCCCTAACTTCCTAGCAATTACCTTCTTACCCTTTCTACAAATAGCAAAGGGAGCATTGCAAGCATAATAAATGGTAGAAGGTTTGTTCACAACTTTTCTAGGAACATGAGCAAAATTTCTCCTAGGCATATGCACAACATTTCTCCTACACATATCTCTATCATGCTTATAGGAAGAACTAGAAGCAAACATGGCATGAGAATCATAAACATGTGAATTAAAATCATTATAAGCATTTCTAGCATGTCTCCTATCATTATACATAAAAGCATGGTTCTTTTTAGCGCTACTGGCCATAGGGGCCTTTCCTTTCTCCTTGGCGGGAATGGGAGCCTTATGGCTTGTTAAGTTCTTGGCCTCTCTCTTGAAACCAAGACCATCCTTAATTGAGGGATGTCTTCCAATTGTATAGGCATCCCTTGCAAATTTTAACTTATCAAATTCACTTTTGCTAGTCTTAAGTTGGGCATTAAGACTAGCCAATTCATCACTTAGTTTGGAAATTGAAACTAGGTGTTCACAACAAGCATTAATATCAACATCCTTACACCTAGTACAAATTTCAACATGTTCAACACAAGAGTTAGATTTATTTGCTTCTACTAGTTTAGCATTTAAATCATTGTTAACACCTTTTAAAGTAGAGATAGTTTCATGACAAGTAGATAATTCACTAGAAAGCATCTCATTTCTTTTAATTTCTAGAGCAAGAGAATTTTGTGCACTAACAAATTTATCATGCTCCTCATATAAAAGATCCTCTTGTTTTTCTAGTAATCTATTCTTGTCATTCAAAGCATCAATCAACTCATTAATCTTATTAATTTTAGATCTATCTAATCCCTTGAATAAGCATGAGTAATCTATCTCATCATCATCACTAGACTCATCCTCACTTGAAGAAGCATAAGTACTAGTATCATGAGTGCTTACTTTCTTTTCCCTTGCCATGAGGCAAGTGTGACGCTCGTTGGGGAAGAGGGACGACTTGTTGAAGGCGGTGGCGGCGAGTCCTTCATTGTCGGAGTCGGAGGAGGAGCAATCCGAATCCCACTCCTTTCCGATATGTGCCTCGCCCTTGGCCTTCTTGTAATGTTTCTTCTTCTCCCTTTTGTTCTCCTTTTCCTGGTTACTTTCATTATCGGGACAGTTAGCAATGAAATGACCAATCTTACCACATTTGAAGCACGAGCGCTTCTCCTTTGTCTTGGTCTTGCTTGGCTGTCCCTTGCAACCCTTAAGCGCCGTCTTGAAGCGCTTAATGATGAGGGTCATCTCCTCATTATTTAGCCTAGCCGCCTCAACTTGCGCCACCTTGCTCGGTAGTGCCTCCTTGCTCCTCGTTGCCTTGAGAGCAAGAGGTTGCGGCTCGTTGATCGGTCCATTCAAGGCGTCGTCCACGTACCTCGCCTCCTTGATCATCATTCGCCCGCTAACGAATTTCCCAAGAACTTCTTCGGGCGACATCTTGGTGTACCTGGGATTTTCACGTATATTGTTCACCAAATGAGGATCAAGAATGGTAAATGACCTTAGCATTAGGCGGACGACGTCGTGGTCCGTCCATCGCGTGCTCCCGTAGCTCCTTATCTTGTTGATAAGGGTCTTGAGCCGGTTGTATGTTTGCGTCGGCTCCTCGCCTCTTATCATCGCGAACCGTCCAAGCTCTCCCTCCACCAACTCCATCTTGGTGAGCAAGGTGACGTCGTTCCCCTCATGAGAAATCTTGAGGGTGTCCCAGATCTGCTTGGCGTTATCCAAGCCGCTTACTTTATGGTATTCATCCCTGCACAAAGAAGCTAGAAGAACAGTAGTAGCTTGTGCATTCTTATGAATTTGTTCATTAATGAACATGGGACTATCCGAACTATCAAAGTGCATTCCACTCTCTACAATCTCCCATATACTAGGATGGAGAGAGAATAGGTGACTACGCATTTTGTGGCTCCAAAATCCGTAGTCCTCTCCATCAAAGTGTGGGGGCTTGCCGAGTGGAATGGAGAGCAAATGTGAATTTGAACTTTGCAGAATACGAGAGTAGTCAAAAGAAAAGTTCGAATTAACCGGTTTCCTTCTCTCGTAGTCGTTGTGGTCCTCGTCCTTTTGGGAAGAAGTAGATTCATCGCTGTCGTCGTAGTAGACGATCTCCTTGATGCGCCTTGTCTTCTTCTTATTCCCTTCCTTCCGTCTATGACCCGAGCCGGAGTCGGTAGGCTTGTCGTCTTTCGGCTCGTTGATGAAGGATTCCTTCTCTTTGTCGTTGATCACGATACCCTTCCCCTTAGGATCTATCTCTTCGGGCGGTTAGTCCCTTTGTGAAGAGAACGGTTCTGATACCAATTGAGAGCACCTAGAGGGGGGGTGAATAGGTGATCCTGTGAAAACTTAAACTTATAGCCACAAAAACTTATTAAGTGTTAGCACAATAATTGCCAAGTGGCTAGAGAGAAGTCTCAACAAAACACAATACCACAAGAGATCAAGCACAGAGGTGACACAGTGGTTTATCCCGTGGTTCGGCCAAGACCAAAGCTTGCCTACTCCACGTTGTGGCGTCCCAACGGACGAGGGTTGCAATCAACCCCTCTCAAGCGGTCCAAAGACCAACTTGAATACCACGGTGTTTTGTTTTGCCTTTCAATATCCCGTTTGCAAGGAATCTCCACAAATTGGAGTCTCTTGCCCTTACACGTATATGATCACAAAGAAGCACAGAGTAAGGGAGGGAAGCAACACACACAAATCCACAGCGAAACGCGCACACACACGGCCAAGAATCGAGCTCGAATGACTATCTCAAAGTTCTCACTAGAACGGAGCTCGAATCACTTAGAATCACAAACGAATGCGCAGAGACTGAGTGTGGATGATCAAGAATGCTCAAAGGTTGCTTGGGTGTCTCCTTCATGCGCCTAGGGGCCCCTTTTATAGCCCCAAGGCAGCTAGGAGCCGTTGAGAGCAAATCTAGAAGGCTATCCTTGCCTTCTGTCGTCGGGGGCACCGGACAGTCCGGTGCACACCGGACACTGTCCGGTGCCCGATTTCTTTCCTTAAACAGCGCTGCCGACTGTTGTAGACCGTTGCAGATCTGAGAGCCGTTGGCGCACCGGACATGTCCGGTGCACACCGGACAGTCCGGTGCCGTCTTCCGACCGTTGGCTCGGCCACGTGTCCCGCGCAGATTGCGCGGCCGACCGTTGGCCCGGCCGACCATTGGCTCACCGGACAGTCCGGTGCACACCGGACAGTCCGGTGAATTTTAGCCGTACGCCGTCGGCGAATTCCCGAGAGCGGCCAGTTCACGCCGAGTCAGCCTGGCGCACCGGACACTGTCCGGTGCACACCGGACAGTCCGGTGTGCCAGACCGAGCTGAGTCTTGGCTGCACACAGCCAAGTCTTTTTCTCCTCTCTTCTTTTCTTCTACTTTCTGTTTCTAACACTTAGACAAGTATATTAGTATACAAAACCAATGTACTAAGGCTTAGAAACATACCTTTGTCCTTGATTTGTACTTTGTCCACCATTTTACAATTAGGCACCTGTGTTGGGCATTAAATCACCAAAATACTTAGAAATGGCCCAAGGGCACATTTCCCTTTCAGGTAGACGAAGGCACGGCGAGTCATGCCAAGGCACTGCGCACTACGCGAGCGCGCGCACAAGGTCGCACGCACGCGCCGCGAACTAACCGTGCACACGTCGGGGCCGCGCGCTGGCCGAGCTCAAGGTTGCGCACCGAAGGCACGCTGGACCGAGCTCGAGGCTGCGCCGGGGCCGTCACGACGCGAGCAAGGCACTCTGGGGCGGGCGTGCGAGCACGGCGCACGGGCGGGGCGGCACGGCCGGGCGCGGGGGCCGGGCACGGGGCGGCGCGGTCGGGACGGAGGCCGGATGGCGCGGGGCGGCGCGGCCGGGGCCAAGGCAGGGCCGGGCGGCGCGCACGGGGCGAGGGCGACCGGGGCCGGGGTGGCGGCGCCATGGTCGGAGCCGAGGCGGGCACGGTAGGGCCGGGGCGGGCGCGGGGCGGCCGAGCCGGGGCTGGGGCGGCCGAGGCCGGGGCGGGGGCGGCCGAGCCGAGGCGGGGGCGGCCGAGGTCGGGGACGGGGCGGGCTCACCGAGGAGCGGCCGGGCGCGGGGAGGGGCGGGCTCGCCGAGGCGGGGTCGGGCGCGGCTCGCCGGGGGCGGCCGGGGGCGGCCGAGCGCGGGGCGGGGCGGGGCGGCTCGCCGGGGAGCGGCCGGGCGCGGCCGAACGCGAGGGGGAGGGAGGGGAGGGAGAAGAGGGGAGGGGGAGGGGCCTCACCGCGGCGAGAAAGGGCGGTGCGGCGGCGGCGGCGGCACAGGGAGAGGGCGACGGCGGCGGTTAGGGTAGGGGAGAGGGAGAGAGAATGATGGGCGGGGCCCGCGGGGAGGGGATTTTTTTTGGGGGAGGGGCGGCTGGGCCAAAAATGGGAGGGGAGGGGGAAAGAGAGGAGGAAAAGGTTTTCCCTTTTTTGATATCTATTTTCTATATGAATGCCTTCACACTTTCAAACAACCCAAAAAAATGCATGGTTCAGCATGATGCAGCAAATCAAAGAAATTAACTCTAGGGTTTACTATTATTACATAACTTAAAGTTTTGAGGACGGGTGAGGTTTTAGCGAAAAGAAATGGGAAAGAGAGGTAACACCCGAATTTAGACAGTGAAGAAAAGAAAAAAAATTCAACTCCAAAAATTCAGGGTGTTACAATACTCCCTCCTACCTCTCTCCCCATAGTGAAGAGCACGACCCAAACTCCATTTCTAACTTGAAGAACACCTCCCACTCTCTCTCACACATCTCTTGCCTCTCCCATTTCAAATCTTTGGAGAGAAATCTTTGAGTGAGTTTGAGAGCTGCGGTTTTTGTGCTTCATCTCCAAATCTCTCTTGCTCTTCTTCATTCGAGCTTTGGTACTACATCGAGTTCTTTGTGGATTCATTACTCTTGGAGCTTCTAGCTCCTAGACGACTAGGTGTCTCTTGTGAGTCTCCAAATCTTGTGGAAGACCACAAGAAAGTTTGTATTACCCGCTCGTTTGAGCAAAGATTAGTGTGTGAGCTTGACCTTTGTGGTCGGCAAAGGGAGGATTAGGGTTGAAAGAGACCCGGCTCTTTGTGGGCGCCTCAACGAGGAAGTAGGGCACCTTGGTGGTGTGACCGAACCTCAAGATAAATCTTGTGTCTCTTGTGTTCTTGTTCATTGTGCTTATTCATGTTCTTCGTTCTCTCACCATTCCGTGAAAGATTTGTTTATATCTTTTTGGTGTGTGGATTTTGAGAAGTGCCCTTCTCAGATCTACTACTTTGAACCCTGTGGATCATTTAGAACATCTCATTTCCAAAGTTAACTGGGTGAATTTCGAGATCAATTCAGTTTTACTCAATTTGCTTCTAGTTTTTGTTGAAAAAGTTTTAACTTGCCTATTCACCCCCCCTCTAGGCAACTTTCAGTTCCTCAGGGTATTTAAAACTTATCCAAAGAGTAGAACTATTGTTAGTTCATTATTCAATGTTTTACCCCCTATTTGGTTGGATCTAGGCTGATTATGCCTTAGAAACTAAACTAATGAACTTATGAACCTGTGAATCAAAGACTAGGCAAACTACTTAGTCCATATGGTTGTGATGGTCATCAAGCACTAAAATTAATATAAGAAAAGGTTTGAGACCATTTCCCTTTCACGGTTCTTGTAGGGGGTCCGGTGCACCCAGACTGCAACTCCTAAGTTCTTTTTCCTTGGTTCTTCTTCCAATAAATTTGGACTTTCTTGAGCACCTTCTTGTGACTTAGACAAACATAATTAGAGACTAATCTAATTGACTAAGTCAAAGGAACTCACCTCTATCTCCTCTCCATAGTTTTTCTATTTCACCTCAAACAAGGACCAAAGTGACACTTCCTCTACAAATCAAGTTGGAATGCAAACTGAAGTGTCAAATACATAGTAAAACATGTATGCAACATATTAAAATGTTCAAACCTAGCATACTCAACCTTTTTCATGAAGTTACTCTTTTTAGCCTGTCTGAGCTCGATGTTGGACTCCAAACCTTCAAGTCACATAACTTGATTACTCTAGCCATCTCTTGAGTTCCAACACCTTCCAATGGTCACTTAGAACATTTCCAAACTTAGGAGTGACCCAAACCCCATTTCAAAGTGCACTTAGCGCTTTGGGCCCTTCTAGGTTCTGACTTTGATACTTCACCTTGTAGTGACCATGATTCGACTCAAGCTAGGATCTTGAGCCTTATGACTTAAACCATAAACCATATGAATTACCATGATGGTTTTAAGTCACGTTCATATGTTGTGGTCTTCAATGCACCATGTCTCTTCTCAGCTTGACCAACCTTGATCTTTTACAAGAACCTCTTGTTCACCTTGGCTTTAGGTACCTCGATCTTCTATATCTTCTCCTTTGCTCTTGCTATCTCGAAGTACTTCTTGCCTTCGTCCTCAGTTCAATCAACTATCTCCAAGCCATGTACATTGTGTCACACTTAGTCAATGTCCATCCTTCAGTTTGTCTTGTAATGTCCACAATGCATAGTCAGCTCAACCTATTAGACCATCACATTTGATCACCTTGTGTTCAACCTTTCAAGTTGTTTCCTAAGTTCTTGTTCAACACTCAACACCTAAGTTAATCCTTTAATTGTGTGGTCATCCAAAACACAAAAGACCACAAGGGACATTTCACCACTAAACCACCTAATAATAACATGTACGTATGTATAGAATTTGCTATTTTATAGACATTCCATAACTTTGTATTAAGTATTTGGACTATTAAATAAACTCAAATGAGGAAAGTTTCAACTATAAAGTTTTAGATGTTGTTAGACACTACAACTTCAGTATATGATGTGTCTTCATCCCAGATTATTTGAAAAAATAATTGAAATATAAAAATATGTGAACTTAAAACAAACATGTGAGACACTAGACAACTTCAAATAAAAAACTTATCCATAGAAAAATAAAAATTAGATTGGCTATTACAACTTTGGTATTAACCGTAAGATATTCAATGCCATTATAAATTTAAAATTTTGAAATCTGAAATCTACGAATTTATGACATACATTTGATACTCTACACAACTTCAAATAAGTTTTTAACTAGCTGTAGATTGTATTGTGAATTACAAATTGCAACAGTCCGTATGTACGTAGGGTGGTAATTGGTTCTAAATTTTACAATATAAAATTTAAGGATCGAATCGGACTTTATTCCGGTTTATTTTTGAACTAAAATTTATTAAGAGTCACAAGTTTTTGTGAAATTTTTTTTGATCACGATCCATTACCATCCCTATATGTATGTAAAAGTGCCAAAACAACTACTCCCTCCATCTTAAAATATAGTTTTTTGTAGCCCTCTTTTTTCCGTCCACATTCATCAAATGATAATAAATATAGACATACATACGAAGAGATTAATTAATTAATGTTTGTTTAGTCTAAAACGAACTATATTTTGAGATGGAGAGAGTAGAATAGAAAAGTAGTCCGTAGATCTAAAATTATCATCAACATTGGTCCATGTTCCCAACAATGTAATGCTCTACTCTCACTGCTAAAATTGGTACTATATTTTTGGATGCAAATTGAAAGGACTAACTATGGACTAATTGTAGATCTAATTATTATACAAGCGATAACTAATTAATTGATGATTAGGTCATGCTTATTGTAGCGCCATATGAGTTACTCGTGGCCTAGTTAGGATTAATAGGTTGATATTGAGAACTAGCTAGTAGTCACTGCAATTGGTTTTGAAATGACTTCACGTTTTATCCTTTTACTTATTAGCGTGTAAACACAGTGCTGATTTTTAGCACATTGGATTCAAACAGCTGGTCTTAAGACTGTTTCAGTCACCATGAGTACAGCAGCAATTGCCAGATGCATGCATTACTATATATATATATATATATATATATATATATATATATATATATATATATATATATATATATATATATATATATATATATATATATATAGTATAAATAATATAATAATTAGCATTAGATTAAAGTGACGTTTGGTTCACAACATGTAACATAAATAGTAATGATAATGATTGATATTTATAATGACATCGATAATAAATTTAATAGATTGATATCAGTTTTCAGTGTGATCTAATTATGATTAAACTTAAATAAATATAATTTAATGTTAACGGTTACCCATCACCTTACAGTTACGTGAACCAAACATGTCTAAGAGCTTTGCTCCTCCAGCCAGTACAATCATTCCCAGGGCCGGGAGACAGTGCAATCTCCAAGCCTGATTCCGTGAGCTGAACCTGGACGTTTCGGTTGACGAGGTCCACATTTTATTTTTTTCATTCACGTCACGGCGCAGGTGCGTGTACGAACTACGAAGCAGCCGAATATTGCGTACGGGCCTGGGCCCACATTATCTGACACTGTCGTCAGATAATAGAGATCATGAAGGAAACTTCAGAGCTCTTGTTCCTGCGATCCCTCAATTCTTCAATTTTCTACTCCTATCCTCTATAGTATCCACACACACACACTTTAGAGCAGCAGATGCATTTCAACTTCTCATCCATGAGAGGGAAACAGAAAGAATTACATCCTGCTTGTTGTTTTTTTACCCACGTGAATTGCACGTGCTAGCTAGCTAGACCTTATTTGCTAGCTACCAAGTCTGCACACACTGACAGACGGGACCCATAGACGTTCAGAAACCAAAGAAAATCAAAGGATCATTAGAACATTCTTAACCATGATCGATTATGCTCTCTAGAATAGAATACCTCGTTGACCTATATATATGGTTTTAAGAAGAAGATTGATTAAACCAATGGGTTTTCAGTTCACACCTCTAAAAACCAAAGGATGTGAAGCTGCATCTGCCGGTGGGGCCCAGGGCCCAGACAGGTAGGTCCCAGAGATTACCCCCCTGGGCCCAGTCGTCAGTGTCCTCCATATCGCCCTCCCACACTGGCGGGGCCACGAGCATGGCCTCGGCCAGCTCATCCCACATCTTGGGCGACTCCACCACCTCCACGTCGGTCCCGAGCAAGACGTCCCACGCCACATCGTCGTCGCCTGCAGCCAGCGCTAGCGGCTCCGGGCTGCCGGTGTCGCTGCCGCCGAAGCAGCAGCCCTCCCCGCCGGAGGCCTGCATTGCGACGAGGTCCGGCCTGAACCGGACCTGGGCCGCGGCCTCCAGCGCGGCGGCGCGGACGTCGTCGGGCTCGGCGGTGGCCGGGCGGCGGAAGCGGTGGACCAGGCCCGGGAAGTTGAGCCGCGCCTCGCGCCCGCGCAGGCGCAGCGCGGCCACGTCGTGCGCCACCGCGGCCATCTCCGGGGACTCGAAGCTGCCCAGCCAGATGCGCGTCTTCTTGCCCGGCTCTCTTATCTCCGACACCCACTTTCCCCACTTCCTCTTCCTCACGCCGCGGTACGACTGCCCGGCCGCGACGCCCGGAGCGTTCTTGTCCAGCACCATCTCCATTGCTGCACAGTGACCAAGCTTCTTATGTATGTGTTCCTTCCGTTCCGCCGCCTCCTCTTGCTTTCTGGACGATGAGAGCTGATCAAGTTACAGTAGTGACGAACTACAACTAAGCTTGATGAGCAGTGTTTGATCGACAAATGCTGTAGACTGTCGATGCGATGTTGCAGTGAGATGGAAGAGCTGTTGGTGGTGCTGGGAGTGGGAGGTGCGTGCGTGCATGTATATATAGAGACTAGGAGGGAGACGAGGAGTGAGCAGCAGGGTGTGAAGGTCGACGATGAGAGAGAGGTGGGTGTTGTGTTGTGTTGAAAGCGCGCGCATGATGCATGGCATGGGTGCATGCATGGGGACGAAGAAGAGAGCAGGAGGACAAGTGATAGCGAGGTGAGGTTCGACCTGGGTGGAGACAGCTGGAGCCTGATACGTGTCCTTTTCCCAGGATTTCTTTTTGTTTCGTATACATGTATATTTAATTATTTATTATGGATGTCTGTCTGGATCCAAAAACACATTAGAGGCGAGAAGATTGTGCTGGTGCATTATCCACCGGCACAAGTATATCAGTCATCAGAGATGTTGGGCTCGCTTTAGTTTGAGATCGAGGCAGCTTCCTGGATAGTGTGCAAGGGCTTTTGGAGGTTAGCTTGCTTGGACTATGTATGTAGCAGTGTACTTGACGTCTTAATTATTTGGGGCAACGACATGGAGCTGTAGCTACCACTTTGGTTTTATGTCTCTCTCACTAAATTAGTGCTGACACAATTATATTTTTATTTGAGATTGAAATATTTCTGTGGGTCTAAATTCAAAGTTCTCTGAAAAATTGTGTAAATATTTGTATATATTAGTTTTGCTAGAACAAGATCTATATATGTAAAAGTTATGTTATTACTATTTGGTAATGTTTATAAAAAAACTAATGTAAAATTGATTTAGTTAGTAATTAGAAGAAAGATCACTCAACTTACTTAATAAAACCAACAAAAATTTTAGTAGTTTAGTAATAGTATTTTTAACTGTAGTAGAATATTTAGCCTACGAAGATAAAAATGAATAAGAGACAAAAAGATATTAAGCTTTTTATATAGTTTTTTATTTTTAGTAATTAATTTGTTATACCTTAAATTTTAGGAAAATTAGAGGGAATATAATATCTAATTACTATTTTTTGTAAAAATATATAATTTTTGGATACTATAGGATAACAAAACTGAAAAAGACAAAACTGGTGTTAATTAAATCATTGTCACGTCATCAAAACCACCAACTAAAACTCTCCCGGTGGTTATTTAAATTTGTCTGGTTTTATAAAGCTGGAAAGGTTAAACAACCAGTTTTGAAGGGGAGGGGTGAGGCTGTCCGCAGTTGTCCTCTCCCCTATCGCTGTTCGTGTTTAGCGTCACTCTGTTGCTGCATCGCTCGTCCCTACGCTTGTCTCTACACTATCGGAATCGACGGCTTTACACTCGGCAAAGATTATTTCACTACACTTTGCCGAGTGTCAATCAACTGACACTCGACAAAGGCTTCTTTGCCGAGTGTCATCTCTAGACACTCGGCAAAGTACATTTTTATTTTTTTTATTTTCTAAACCAAACTTTTTGTGGTATATTCCTACACTATATAGACCTACATGTACCATTTTGGAACAATTATAAAAGTGTTTTCTATAGCTAGTACATTTAGTTCGTTTATTTGAATTTCTTCGGAAAATTCGTATTTGAACTGCAAGTGGCTCGAAACATGGAAAACTATGCATGCAAAAATGATATCTATGTTAGGTAACACAAGTTACGACCAATTTCGAGAGCAGACCGGAACCTTCGAGCACTATGCTCACTAAACATGGCCGTGAACTTGTCATCCATATGTTTAAAAATTGTATAAAACACAAACAAAGTCATAAAATCATGAAACTTGTCCACGTGTCATGATATCATATATAGAGGCTGTGATAAAAATTTGAGAAAGTTTCGAGAAAGCTGTGACACACTATGTGTAGAAACCTAAGAGATCCACACATGATCTCTTAGGTTTCTACACATAGTGTGTCAAGATTTCTCGAAACTTTCTAAAATTTTTATCACAACCTCTATATATGATATCATGACATGCGGACAAGTTTCATGATTTTCTGACTTTGTTTGTGTTTTATACAATTTTTAAACATGTGGATGGCAAGTTCACGACCATGTTTAGTGAGTATGTTGCTCGAAGTTTCTGGTCCGCTCCTGAAATCGGTCGTAACTTGTGCTAAGTAGCATGGATATCATTTTTGCATGCGCGGTTTTTCAAGTTTCGAGTGACCTGCAGTTCAAATCTAAATTTTCCGAAGAAATTCAAATAAACGAACTAAATCTACTACCTATTAAAAACTCAATTATAATTGTCCCAAAATGGTATATGTAGGTCTACATAGCGTAGGAACATACCACAAAACGTTTGGTTGCCAAAATTAAAAAAATATGCTTTGCCGAGTGTCCTAAGAAGACTCTCGGTAAAGAGGTCTTTGCCGAGTGCAAGATATTTGGCACTCAGCAAAGAAGCCTCTTTACCAAGTGCCGGCCCTCGGCCCTCGGCAAAGGCTGACGTCCGTCAGCTTTAGACGGCCGCTGACGGCCCTTTGCCGAGCGCCATCTTTGCCGAGTATTTGCCACTCGGCAAATATGTCTTTGCCGAGTGTGTTTCTATGCCGAGTGTCCTGCACTCGGTAAACGAGCTCGTTACCGAGAGCAGGACTTTGCCGAGTGCGGCTCTCGGCAAAGGCTTCTTTGTCGAGTGTCCGAGAAAAAGCACTTGGCAAAGAGGTTGGCACTCGGCAAAGACCCAGATTCTGGTAGTGCTATGCGCTACAACTCTACAGGAATGTACATGTCCGCGCCAGATGTGGCAGGCTGCAAGCCACCCCCTGCCCTCGAAACCCGCGCACGACATTGTTTTTTATAGTGAAAATGGTAATAGATGATGAAAAAGTACGAGAAATAATATTTTATGGTTGTAGTGGTTAGTGATGTCCATATGGGCCGTGCCCCCGTTAGGCCCGAAGCACGGCACTATTAGAGCCCGTCACGAAACCGGCCCGGCACGGTGGACGTCGGGCTCGTGCCGACCCGGCCCGATGGTCGTGCCGGGTATGGGCTCCATGGCCGGCCCGTCGTTCTTGGCCCGGCACGGCACGGTTTAACGGGCGGCACGGTTGCCGGCCCGACTCCCCCCTCCCCTCTGCGTATAACCGAGTACTCCCCGTCTTCCCGTCTCAGTTTCTCACGCGGCCAAACCCTAAATCCCTCTCCCTCCTCTTCTGGGCTCTAGCGGCGGTGCCCGACTGCCGACGACAGCGACGCCCGACGTGTGACGCTTGTCGGCGACAGCTTGTTTGGACTTCCCGAAGCTCTTCTCTTTCCTCTAATCCCCTTCCCTACTCTCAAATCTCGAAGGACCCGAACCCTAATCCCCATCCTAGCATCTTCTTGGCCCAACGATGGTGCTCCTGCTCCTCGCGGTGGTGCTTGCAACTACTCAGGTGACTCGGGTGCTCCAGCTAAGCAGGTGTGTTCTTACTCTTTGTACTGTGCTCCTCCTCCTTGCATTGCTTTCTTCTCCAGATCTTCTTGTTCTTTTTAGGTATCGTTCTTGTGACGGTGCCGCTTAGCCGTCGAGGGACCAGAGTTGCTGACGAGGAGCCGGATAAACAGTGGGCATGGACGATGAACTTGATCCGATCGTTGTGGAGGAGGAGCACCGGCTCGAAGACCATAATGAAGAAGAGGATGCTCTGGCCCTCTTTGGCGGCAAACCCGGCATTGCTGCTGCTGCCATTAACATCGATGATGCCCCCCTGTTCCTTGTGCCGGTGGTCAGACGGGCACAGGCTCCACGAGCCCGACACCGACCGGCACAAGCACTGCTGCCACAAGTTCTAGTAAGCGTCCTCCCAGATCTAAAGTGTGGAACGACTTTGATGAACTGACCCACATCGTCAATGGTAAGAGGGTAAGGTATGGCGCTGTTTGCAAGTACTGTAAGGTTACTTTAAGTGGTAAATCTAGTTCTGGGACTGGTCACTTACTTCACCATAACTGCTCTGCTAAGAAAGAACAACAGCGTGCGGGTATAGTTCAATCCTTGCTTAAGTACAACTCTGATGGATCCTTGAAACATTGGGAGTACTCTCCTTCTGTTGCAAGAAATGAACTGTGTCGGTTAATAGCTAAAGAGGACCTACCTCTATGGTTTGGAGAGTCTGATGCTTTTCAGGAGTACATTACTAATGCCCATAATCCTAAATTTATCAAATGTTCTAGACAAACCACTGCTAGAGACATGGTGAAGCTTTATAATGAGCGTGTGGTTAATTTGATTGAAACTTTTAAAACCTCTGTTTCATCTGTTGCTCTTACATCTGACATTTGGAATGGTAAGGCTAAAGAGGATTATCTATTTGTAGTTGCTCATTTTGTTAATTCCAATTGGGAGTTAGAAAAGAGATTGATTGGTCTTAGGTTAATTGATGAATCACATACTAGTAGAAATATTGCTGAACGTATTGCAACAGTGGTTGATGAGTACGGCTTGAACAACAAAATTTTTGCTATAACTCTTGACAATGCTTCATCAAATATAACTGCTATGTCCTTTCTGAAACCATTGTTTTGTACTTACCTTGGCCTTGTTTGTCCTGATCCATCTGATGAAACTGCTTATGAATCTGATGATCCTGATGATTTAACTACAGTTTTTTACATCAGCGTTGTGCTTGCCACATAATTAACTTGATTGTGAAGTCTTGTTTAACAATCTTAAAGCCTTATCTTGATGATTTTAGAAAAGCTATCAATTTTTTGAACTCTTCAAACCAAAGAATTGGTGCTTACAAGAGTTATTGTCTCAGTATGGGTGTTACACCTAGAAAGTTTGGTGTTGATATTGAAGTTAGATGGAATTCCACATTTTTGATGCTTAAGCACCTAGTTCCACAAAGAAGCACTTTTTCTGTCTTTATCCAAACCCAATATCCTATGCAAGAAGGTAGTCCTCCTTTACTCACTACTAATCATTGGACTGTTGCAGATGAAGTGTTATCTTTTCTACAGTTATTCTATGATTGTACTGTTGCACTATCTGGTGTTTATTACCCTACTTCACCCTTAATGTTGCATCAAATTTTAAAGATTGCTAGACATCTCAACACTTATGAAAATGATGAACTGCTAAGACAAGCTGTAGTTCCTATGAAAGATAAATTTTTAAAATACTGGAGACAAATACCCTTGTTGTATGCCTTTGCTTTCATTCTGGATCCTAGGGCCAAAATGAGAGGTTTCCATAAAATCCTTCTTCGTTTGTCTGCATTAACTGGTACAGACTACTCTAGGCTTCCACATAAGGTGAGATCTCAGTTAACCAATACTTTTCAATTGTATGAATCAAAGTTTGGTGATGTGCGTTTGCGAGCACAACACCAAATGTCCAGTGCTAATCAGGGTAAGAACAAAATGGCTTGGGATGACATCTATGGCGATGATGATTTTCATGTTGAGTCATCAGGATCAGGTAATATTGCTCCCTCTTCTGCTACCTTTGCAACTGCAGCCTCTGTCTCAGAGTTATCTTCATATCTAGACAGTGATACTGTCTCACAATTCAATGAAGTCTTCAACATCTTGAATTGGTGGCATGAACATAAACTTACCTATCCTATTCTTTCTCTCCTTGCTAAAGATGTGATGACTGTTCCTGCTTCAACTATATCTTCTGAATCAACTTTTAGTCTTGTTGGCAGAGTGATCGAGGAGCGCCGCCGCCGGCTCACAAGTGATATGGTGGAGATTTTCTCTTGTATCAAGGATTGGGAATTAGCAGACTCACATATGCAACACAATGTGGAGAAGGACACCAAAGAGATGGAACTTATCCATGAAAGTATGATCCTTGAAGATGAAGCCTCTGTTTGAAAGTTTGTTTGGACTGTAACTGTGGACTGAAACTGTGGACTATAATTGTGGACTGTAATAAACATTAATACTTTAGTTTGGAGCTAGCTGTACTCTTTTTTCCTTTCTAGGGTTTTCTCACGAGGTGTGAGTTTTTACCTAGAAAGGTTTTTAACGAGGCAGCATTGCACATGAGCTCCAAACCAAATTAAATATCTATTTTGCTGAAGTATTAATGTTATGCTTTGGAATCTTGACTTGTAATTATGATGTGGACTTGCAGTTGTAATTGTGATCTGGACTTATAGTTGTATGGTGACATGTATATGAATCTGGATTATGTAATGTGAAGTTGAACTTGTATTAGATTTTGAATTGTGACTTACATATGAATCTGGATTATGTATTGTGAAGTTGAATTGTGACTTATATAATGTGGCTCTGATTTTGTATTTTTCATTCTGTAATGTGAATCTCGGGCTACTGGGCGGCCCGGTACTATCTGGCCCGTCGGGCCCGTGGCACGGCCCGGCACGAAAAACGACTGACCGTGCCGAGCTTGGGTGAAGAGGAGGCACGACGTGCTGGCCCGGCCCGGCCCGGTAACCTGACCGTGCCGTGCCGTTTTTGAATTTTCGTGTCGTGCTTGTTACGGGCTCGTGCCGGGTCGGGCCGGGCGGCACGAATGGACATCTATAGTAGTGGTGTATAGAGGGAGAATTTAGGGGAATCCGCTGCGGGAGAGGAAAATGTAGGGGATGAAATCTTGATGACGTGGCACAAAAGTGAGATATAGAGAGAAAAATTTAGGGAAACTCGTTGAGGGCAGTCTGAAGTAGTTCACCCTCTAAAAGTAGGGGTGAAAACGGGCAGGGTACCCGAAATGGGTACCGGATACGGGTACTGATTCGGGACCATTTTTCGGATACGGATACATGTATTTTTTATATTCGGGACGGATACGGGTAATACCCGGATAGTACAGCTTCGGATTCAGGTCGGATACGGAGCGAGTACTACCCGGTAAATACCCGGATATTCGGGTCGGATACGGGTACCCGGAATTCGGGTACCCGTTTTTTCTTTTTCTGCATAATAATATAGTTATAAAATCATAACTTTTACATATGAAATCGGATTAAGATAAAGTTTATATGAAAATTGTAGAGCTCGAAGAGATCTATAACTTTGTAGTACAACACATTTTGTTTAAACATATCTTTAGGCCAAAATCATTGAAATAATGTTTAAATTTATATCAAAATAATAGACTTTATCATTTTCATGTGGGGACTTAAGATTATATCCATGTGGGAACTTAGGATTATCTTTTTATAAACTATTTATTAATATTGGTAACTTATTTGTAATTTTCGGTCGACGCTACAATATTTTTATAAATTTAATTGTATTTTGATGATTTTCTACAACAAGAAATTAATAATACACCAAATAGCCTAAAAATTCATGAATTTTTACGGGGACACAACATATATCCACATATAGTTCTCAAAAACATTTGGACTATAAAATCCACAAGATGTTGGTGTTTCTTCCATTCCACTCCCACTTATTGCGTGAGTTACATGTGAAATCATTTTATGTATCGAAGTTTCAACATAATTAATATTTCACTTATCATTTTCATGTGGCGACTTGAGGTTTTATTTGAATAGAAAGTTTATTTGTTTTGGTAAGCTTTTTGCAATTTTAGATCAAAACTAGTGTATTTATGAATTTTAATTATATTTTGATGATTTTATGTAGAAAGAAATTAATAATGTATAAATAGCCTCAGAAATCTATGAAATTATACGAAAGTACAACATATGGCCACATATAGTCATAAAAAATAATGGGATCATAAAATCCACAGGATGTCAACGTTTCTTCTATTTTATTTCCACTTATTGCGTGAGTTACACATGAAATCACTCTAAGTATCCAAGTTTCAACATAATCAATACTTCACTTTACCATTTTTATGTGGGAACTTAATATTATCTTCTATTAAATGTTTATTAGTATTAATTTACTTGCAATTTCATGGTCGAACAAGAATATTTTTTGATAACCAATTAATGTATTATTCGACAAGTATCCGATATCCGATCAAATAATATCCGTATCCATCACTTATCCGCCCGGATAAATATCCGGTCCCTGTATCCGTGTCCGTCCCGTTTCTAACTATCCGTATCCGATCCCGAATCTGTTTTAAATACATTAGGGTAGGATACAGGATGAGCTAATATCCGTCCGTATCTGCCCGTTTTCACCCCTATCTAAAAGTTAGGGGTTACGTAGACTTTTTCACTAGAAATAACGTGCCTCTGCTTGAAACCTTCGAACTTTCTTCCACTTGTGTTTTTTAACACAAACTTTTGATAAATTTGTTGGCCTTGCTGGTATAGTCCACATTTGCAGCCATCAAACGAAAATGATGTTTTCCATTCTTTTTGGGGCTATGGAGTCTATACTAAAACATACAAAGCTTATCAAACTCTAAAGGTGTATATATAGACATTGCTTAATCTTGTGCATGGCTTTGGAAAAGTTCTTAGCAAATGAATCAAAATATGTTCTTATGTATACTTATTAAGGACAGGGCGAAGCCCGCTGGAAATATACCTTGGTGCACAGCTTAAGAAAACAAACAATTTAGAACATATTTATGGTGAAGAAAACAAACAATTTAGCAACTTAGAAAAACACACGTCGAGGGTAGAGATGGCAACGGTGTCGGGTTTTTACCTTCCCTTCCCCGTCCCTACGCGATTTTTTTTTTCCACGGGGATCCCCACGAACGCTTGCGGGGGATATTTATTCCCCATCCCAGTTCTCCATCAGAGATCTTCGTCCCTATTTAAATTATAATTAAATATTATTAATGCAAAATATTGTTATTTATACATATTGTTAGATGCAAGAAATCATTACGTGTACATCAAAATAAACACATTTGTACAATGAGTCACAACAGGAATTCTAAAGATTCCTGTCGACTAAAATAACTCCCGTCGACCAGGACAAAGGCCGATAGGAATTAGTTAATTCTCGTCGGCTACCTAACGGCCAACGGGAATTATATTAACTCCCGTTGATCTGTGTCAGGGCCGATGGAGATTAACTTATTCCCGTCGGCCCCGTACACTGGCCGACGGGGATTAATGTAATATGAGCCGAGCGCCGCACGCGCGGGTCATTTTCTTTTCTCACTACCTCTGCCACCGCCGCTCCTTCACGCCGACGCCGCCCCCAGCCCACCGTCGTTCGCCGTCCCTACCACTCCGCCGTCACTAGTGATCTCTCACAAGGGTTGGCGGGAGGGAATGGCGGGACTTGGAGGCATAAAATCAGATTTAAAATCAGATTTTGGATAACTCACTAGTACAAACAACATCTATAGAGGCGGTTCGAAACTTTATTTACAGACATTTTGACTCCGATCCCGCGCACCGAAAGGCTCTAGCAGCAACTTTACTGGTCTATAAATAAGTGTTTTGTAGCACTTTCAACACAGCTGTAAATACAGTAGTGTTATCAATTAATAAACTCTTCGAAGATACTAACGCTTGATATGGTTTCACGTACCAATCAACACCTGTCAAGCTACTACCGCTCCACATCACCCCCACCACCACGATGTCACCATCCTTGATTCTCGTCACATGTTTGTATTTTCGGCTTACTCCTGCGATAGATTTGACCTATACGCAGACAGGGTCAATCTTCACCGGATCCTCAGGTGGAACTACATGAGTACCGAAAATTTGCACATTGCCATAAGATCTAATTTTAAATCTATGTATTAGGTAGCTTGCACGCGTTGAACCTAACACCCGCTCCCTCCGTTCCGAAGTACGTATGAGTCGTTTTTACTTTTATGAAGAGTCTAGATATTTTAAATTTAACTAAAATTATAAAGAAAATTACAAAGACTTATTGTTGAGCACATTTGATGGCACTGGCCATGGCTGGACGGTCCGTTCCGTAGCCGGACAGTCCGAGCCGCGGACGGTCTGCCTGTTGGAAACGCTTAAGAACAAGTTTAGACCTCCTCCTATATACATGAGGTACAGCCGCCATCAATTGAACCAATCAACCAGTATATCAATTCCTTTAGGGCGTGTTTGGTTGGAAAGTTAACTAGAATTAAGCGTCTTCATTCCAAATTTTGAGAATGAAGCCATTCTATTCTGCATTTGGCAAGCAGAACAGAGCTGTTCTATTTTTTGTTTGGTTGAAAAGTAGAATAGAGCGAAGCCGTTCTTTTCTTTGTTTGGTTGGAGAGCCATATGAGTGCAAATGGGAGGAGAGGAAGGAGAGCGCTCGTGTCCGGGAGAGCACTCGCGTCCAATCGTTTTGGTGGAGTGGGAGCATTCCAAATGTCTATGGTAAATTTTCATATGGAGACTCTAGGAGCCGTTCCGCTCTTCTTTTGTTGGAAACCAAACACCCAGAAAATAGGAATGGAGCCGCTCCATTCTCCTCCACTCCTCAAACAAACACACCCATACTTTCTTGCCTAAGGTGTAGCCAGTCGTAGCCTTATTTATCTCAATCTTCACTTCTCTGTGACTCTACATCGTCTAGAGGCGTCTTGAGTGGCCTGCTGATCCCAAGGCAAACCCTAGTATCTCTTCTCCCTGATGGGTCCCTCCCGGGAGGCGAGATCCAGGGGTTGTTGGTGAACGCCACCAGCCCTGCGCACTCGTGGACCGTCCGGACACCAGACGCGGACCATCCGTCTCAGAGCAGGGAACCTCATTCCTACTGCCAGGTCGCGGACCGCCCGGCCCTAAGCCATGAACCGCCTGCGCCGCTGAGAGCCCGCCAAGTGGAACAACTCCCAGTGATTGGCGCCCAGATCGACAACAACATACTTTTTTGCGATTCCGCTAGGGAAACTGAGATTGGATTTACCAGATCGGCCCCATATGGCCAGTTCAAAGGGTAACTCCGATGTCTCCCCTAATAACATCATCAAGTCGACTACGGATGACCTATCGATTAAATAATATCAAAGGCTAGAAGATGCCAGGAAAAAGATGCTGGCAGAACTCGACAAGCCGTTCTTGGCTGATTTCAAGGTCGACCGAAACCAGAAGCTCATCTGACTGAGGGAATACAACCTGGTGAGTCTTCGTCCTACTACAATCAGACCCGCTGTAAGTAAACCCTACGACATCCAAGTTCTTTGATCTTACGTAGAGGAACGGCAGGAACAGATGCAACAAATCTTAGGGGCGTACAAGAGGATTATAGGAGGCTAACACGCGTATTTGATAAATCTGCTATTACTAGTTTTCCATCACATGATGCCCAAACTAAGAGAACCTACAGGACCCATCGACTGTGAATGGGCATGTCCAATCCTAGCACCTTTATGGGATGATGATGAACTCCTATAACGACCAACCACATCCTCTATCACCTATATGGTAACAACATGTGCCCCTGTGCATGATCGAACAGTCTAGGCCTGAGGCCGGATGGCCCGGCCTAGCATAGGTTGCTCCATCCCCCACGACGAGTCACCAAAAACCGCATTAGGGACAGTAGCATCAGTTGGCTCATTTGACATGTTTGTGAAGTGAAATACAATGTTTCTTGGTACAATAATCCAATAGAATGTACAATTTTGTGATGTTATGCATTAGAGAATGCATATTGACACATAGATTTAAATATCTAGTTAGTTTTTAAATTAGCATGCAACATACTAATATCATATGAAGGCAAAAAAATATATCAAATATGTAGATCCTAAAGAGATATACAATTTTGTAGTTGATGACTTCTTCATTTGAAATTATTTAGAGTAAAAAATATATATTAAGTTATGAGAGTTTTGAAGAACATTTAATTTTTTAACTTTCCATATGCCTTTGAATGGATATACAACTCAAACCAAAGTTGTATAATAGGTGAGATATATAATTTATCAAACACAATTTACTCTTGTGAACGATGTATAGGTATATAACACTAAGTGTCCTAAGGGATATATAGGTTGACCCTTTGCTCTTTTAAATTATGGTTGGATGCACCTTTTACAAATAAGGTTTTGATATGGTGCAATCACCATGGTGTAAACAATAAATGACGCAATGAACAATGTTAGGATTATTTTTGAACAATAAATGATGCAATGACAATGGCGAGGATTATTATCAACAAAGGAATGATAGGTCATTATAATTTCTCTTGAATGTTGTCATCAACTTTGTGATGAGGTATGACTACTTTAGCTTGCTTCAATGTTGGTAATTTTGATCCCATTAGGGCTTGTTTCATTAGTTCCCTCTTCCCTCCTATGAAATTGAAGCGCATGACAGAGATTTGACATGTAAAAGATTAAACTCCCATGAATCCATTTCAATTCCCATCCAAATCTCATCAAACCAAACAAGTCCGTAAGGAGTATGTTAATAATCGAAACCATGAGAGATGTCACTAACAATGCAAATTTCTACTTATTGTTTGGCTTGCTACAAGTTGTAATGACACTTTCTTTGCTTTACCTCCCATTATGGTGGAGGTAGTTGTCAATGTACTTCCAAAGACTTGTTACTAGACCTAGAGTCAGTCATTTGATATAAAACACTCATCTACCAATATCTCTCGTGGCAAAACAAGGCTGACGTAGATAGGTTGCTATATGGTGTTTCCTCTAACCTGGCATATGAATTAAGCTAATATGGTTTTATGCAAAATATATTTGTATACTATTATTAGCAAGATGTCGGAGATATTTATGTGCTACTTTTTTTTAATATAGAGGAGTGAGCCGAACATCGTCCTATAACTTACAGAGTAGAAACATATTCTACTAATACATAAAACCATTTCTCATCTTCCACCCTATAAATTTGAGATAGGCTTATATCTAAACTTTAAAAAGTAGTGGAATGAAAAATTCCAAACCAAATGGGTTATTTGATTAAGAAAATTTTTCGATTCCTCCAAAATGAAAGGATCCAAACGACACATTTAACTATTTTAAACAACTTATTTATTATTATCACTTTATAAACAGTAAAATCTATAGTATAAAACAGTGTTATATATATGGTCATGCGCATGATCGGGTAGCCAAGCGATGCCCACCTTGATCCGAGAAGAAATCATAAAAAAATGCATAACAGTAGAACCATAAATGGCCTATATGCATGCACTCCTATAAAAGAAATGCTGCTGGTACTGCTGGACAAGAGCGTACGGAGGAATCGGGGCATCGGCATGGCGGTGGCACTGCACTGCCGGCCGCTGCCAGCTAGCGTACGTCGCCGCCGAGGGGGGCTGGCCGGATGATTGGGAGCCGCGCCGAGCCCTGCCATGCAGCTGACCCG
The DNA here is from genome assembly GCA_029449295.1 of Zea luxurians. NCBI lineage: Eukaryota > Viridiplantae > Streptophyta > Magnoliopsida > Poales > Poaceae > Zea > Zea luxurians. The sequence goes on along the minus strand of JAOPSE010000140.1, from coordinate 1,887,361 downwards.
GCGCCGCGCGTGAGCCCGGGGGGGGGGGGGGGGGGGGGGGGTCAGAGTCAGAGAGCTTGAACCCACGCGGCAGTGAATGCTTGGATCGAGAGCTGGCCAACCAAGGAATTCAAGGGGGAGTGTCCGTCTCGCCGAGCTGTGCTAGCGCAGTGTTAATGGCACCGGGCCGGGCCTCAGCTCGTGGCCAGCTTAGATTGGGTGTGTGTGTTCTGCTGGTTTGCTCTGGTGCATCAGCCATCGGCCATGCAGTCGAGAGTGCGCCGGTGTGCGTGCATGCATCTGCTGCACATCGAGCTGCATCGCTCTGCAGGGGGGGGGGGGGGGGGGGGGGGGGGGCGGGGGGGGGGGGGAGTTGAGGTTTGCAGCAATCATCGGTACGGTGTTCAACTGTTCATCCATCCGCTCTCACACTGTGCCTTGGGTTGGGTACCTGTTTTCGTCGTCACCTTCTACTCTAAAATGTCATTGCACAACGCCACCCATGACTTGCAGAGATATCTATAACTATTCTTAGGCTATCCGCACTCATACTACTCTAAATTTGTACTCTAAAAGGAATATTCTATCCTCGTCAGCAAGATTATCTACTCTATACCACAATCCTCTGCAGTCATGTTTACTCTATATCTCAACTCTATAACAACTACCATATATTATACCATTTCTTTTAACTCTATTCTATTCTCACCCACCAATCTCCTGCTGATCGTACGATGGAAAGGACGGAGAGAGATTTTAGAGTACCAGACGCATGCACCCTGTAAATGAAGTTCTGCGTTCGCTCTCCCCTCGTAGAGTAGCAGATAAAGTTGACCGATGCAGCCGTTTTCGGTACGCTAAACCAGCAGCGTTCGCCGTGCAGTCGCCGAGTGCGGCTAGCCTTAGCGCGTAGCATGTCGTCCATCTCGAGCATTGTTTCTTTGTGTTCACGAAATAAAAACAAGAGGAAATGACAGGGCATATATACGAGAGAGCAAAGGTTAAGACTTTGCTTGAAGGGGATAATAACATTAAATTCTTTCATCTAGTGGATACTATAAACACAGTAAACAACACATTTTTATACTAGAACAAGAGGAAGGTGTTATAGTAGGTGATGAACAATTAAAATCATACACCACCACATACTATAAAGGTTTTATCTGGTCCACCTGAAGATAATGGTTTCACTTTGTGTGAATATCAAATTGATGATATCCCACAAGTGACAATTGGGGAAACGAGATTCTTGTTTCTCCATTCATAGAAGAGGGAGTTATTTTTTTTTGTCTTTCAGGCGGAGCATAATAAAGCTCCAAGACCAGATGGGTTCCTAGCAGATTTTTTAAGTGTTTTAGGAAATTATAAAGGAACACCTGTTGAGACTCTTCAAGGATTTCTATGACGAGCATTTATCGCTTTTTAGTCTTAACTTTGGGAATGTAACCCTTTTACCAAAGACTACAGACGCTAAACAAATTCAACAGTACCGCCCGGTTTGCTTACTCAACATTAGCTTTAAAATTTTCACTAAAGTTGATACTAATTTAACAAAGTGCGGTAGTAAGCCCTTCACAAACTGCCTTTATGTTTGGTAGAAATATGATGGAAGGTGTGTCATAATTCTGCACGAAATGATACATGAATTACATATTAAAAAACAGAATGGAGTCATTTTTAATATTGACTTTGAAAAGTCCTATGATAAGTTTAAATGGTCCTTTCTCCAACAGACACTTAAGGGTTTCTCTTCCAAGTGGTGTCAATGGATTGATAACTATGTTAAAGGAGGTAGTGTCGGAATAAATGTCATTGATGATATTGACCATTACTTTCAGATCCATAAGGGTTTGCGCCAAGGAGACATAATGTCCCCTATTTTGTTCAATATTGTAGATGATACGCTCACAATTTTAACCACACGAGCTAAGGCTGATGGCCAAATTAACGGAACTATTTCACACTTGGTGGATTATCGATTCTGCAGTATGCAGATGATATCATACTTTTTCATGGACCATGATTTAGAACAAGCCAAAAACATGAAGCTCTTATTGATTGTTTTTAGCAGATATTCAGACTGGAAATAAACTTCCATAAGAGTGAGATTTTTTTGCTATGGGGCGGCAAAACATTTTGAGTTTTAATATATTAAACTTTTCGGATGTAATCCTGGAGTATATCATTTTAGGTACTTGGGGATACCTATGCATCATAGAAAACTTCAGAACAATGATTCGAGGATAATTGAAGATAGATTTGAAAAAAGCTAAATTGCTGGAAGTCAAAATACTTGTCTTATGGTGGGCGGCTTATATTACTTAATTCAATTTTAAGTAGCCTTCCTATGTTCATAATGTCTTTCTTTGAAATACCAAAGGGTGTTAGAAAAAAAATTAGATCAGTATAGAACTCATTTCTTTTGGCAAGGAGGGAAGGATAAGAAAAAATATCGCCTGGCTAAATGTGACATAACGTGTCGCCCTAAAGACCAAGGAGGTCTTGGTATTGTCGATCTAGCTATTGAGAATAAGTGTATGTTAAGTGAATGGTTGTTCAATTTGCTTAATGGGGATGGAATATGGCAAACGTTAATAAAAAACAAGTACCTAGCTTCAAAACAGTTGTCGCGAGTTGGGATGAAACCTCATGATTCACAATTCTGGAAAGGTCTTCTAAAAGTGAAATATTATTTTTTAAAATGAGGATCTTTTATTGTGAACAATGGATCAGAAGCTAGATTCTAGGAAGACATCTGGTTGGGTCAAAGTCCTCTTTGTGAGTCATACACATAACTTTTTAGAGTTGCCCGCAAACCACATACAACAGTGCAATCGTTTTTGTCGACATTGCCCTTTAATTTATCGTTTAGGAGGGCTTTAGTGGGTGATAAACTCGTTGAGTGGCTAGCGTTGGTGAGAAATATAGCTCATGTTAATTTGTGAGGAAAGTGACATTTTCTTTTGGAGGTTACATAGTGGAAAATTTACAGTTCACTCGATGTACGGATTTCATATGAACCAAGAGGTCCCTTTTAGACACAAAATAATTTGGAAATTGAAAGTGCCACTTAAGATTAAAATATTCCTTTGGTATGTGCAATAAGGTGTCCTACTAACAAAGGACAATTTATCTAAAGAAATTTGGAAAGGTAGTCAGATTTGTTGCTTTTGTAATAGCAATGAAACCATTAACCATATCCTTTTTTAATTGCCACCATGCTAAAAACATTTGGAGGGTAGTTCGGATATAGTTACCGGACTAAAAGCACCTACCTCGGTCGAACATATGTTTCTCAGATGGTTGTCTGGGGACTCTGTAAAAGAAAGGCGCGTTATTTTAGTAGGTGCAGTAACTGTATGCTGGTCGATTTGGGGATGTTAACATGATATTTGTTTTAACAATGCAAAATATAACTCTTTTTTACAAGTTGTCTTTAGAGGAACATACTGGCTAAGGTCTTAAGCGTTGTTGTGGCCTGAGGAGAGCAGAGATAATTTCTGTTTAGTAAGCTTCAACTTGGTGGTCACAGCCATAAAACTTTTCGCGAACAATGGATGGAAATATAATTATAGACTATGACCTCCTTGATTAACATACTACGCTCTTCAAGCTTTTTCTAGCAACACCTAGTTTTAGACCTGTAATAATGTACGCTGTACGTGTGTGAATTATAAACCACATAGGCAGGAAGTTTTTTTCCATTATCTAAAGAAAATACCTCTGAAGCATTGAACGATTCTTGTGTGGGTCCCCAAACAAAAAAAATCGATAATGTTGGCCATCTTATCTATTATCTCTCTTCTCAAATATTTTTGTGTGAGTCCCCGAACAGTTAAAAAAGAATAGAGGGAGTATATTAAATGGACTATCTATCTCGGTCTAAAATAGACTAGATGGTGTACAGTAGCCGACGTGGCTGTCCACGTCCCCACCGGAGCGGACCTACATGTAACCCAGTGAGAGTATAGACTCAGCTCATTTGTCTATTGCAAGTAGTAGAACCTAAATTTTGACTATTAAGTTCTCTATTCAGTCTAGTTTAGATGTCCTCGCTCTGACATTTTAGTGTTAGTTATTGAAAGTATGCCCTCAGTTATATTTTATCTAGGTCCCCGTCCGTCCACGGGAGGCACACGCGTTGAGTCGTGGAGGCACACGCGTGAGTGGTGACTGACGCCAGCGACTGGAGCAGTTCGATCGCGTACGGAGGCGGCGCTGGCGGAGAAACGAAAGGGACATTCAGAGACTCTGAAGATTAGATGAGGCATCTCAATATGGCCTTAGCATGCTGATGCAAGCATTACAAGACATGAGGTCAGTGTCCGAAGAAGCTTCCGAGCTCGTGCGCGGAAGAGGACATTCGCAGACTCTGATGATGTGCATATGGTAGGATTCTAATCTCCCATCGCATTCTTGATTCATTGGACTAACTACTACTACTACTACTCATGCATGGTGACTACTTTAGGAGGGAGGGGCACTACTGCACTAGTATATTAAGGAGATGCCGCCACCATCGAAACAGCGCAGGCTAATAATGTACAATCAGGGCAGAGCTTTCTGTCTAGCTGTCTGATTTTGTCAGAGATTTGGGCTGACCCTTAGCCTTAGGCATGACATGTTTTGTAGCATTTTTTTCCACCCATCGATGAATGTAAGCGCGTAGAGAAATGACACGTGTCCTCCCTCTATTGCTCGCACACGTTAGTTTGTTTATTGTTGCGCGGTGCGAAAGTTACACTGCATCTCGGCTATCTCCCATGCCTCGTGATCCCTATCCACCAAATCGACTCTAATACTGTCCTAAACTCATCAACCACATCGGTGTAGAGAACATGTTCGCACGGGAAATAACAATAATGCATGTGCTGTCCCACTCGTCATGTCTTTGGTGACGGTGACATGCTTTTTTGTTTTTTTTATTTAGTTTGTATGCTCACAATGGACCACAAATTGAAGCAGAAAAAATACAGTGAAATTCCGAACTTATTTCATAGCTATCCACCAGTTCTGTTTTCCCAAAAAAAAACAACTAAATCTATAGGAAACTAGAAAAGGGTAAACTAAAAAAAACTATAGCTGCATTCTTGCTACAAGTAGTTTATGTTTTTTTTGTTCTAGTGATAGTCAATTTGAGCTCTACGATTCATGTTTTCAATTAAGCACCCAATTTACTTTCCTCTTAGGACATAGGTCCGTGTCATCGGTAGAGTTTTATCTGAGTTTCATGTCTACCTAATACTGTCACACATTAACATGCGGATTTGAAGAATTAGCGTGTTTATTATATAAAAAAAGATAGATTACAAGTTCGTATGGATGAAACCTGTTATCATATATAACATACATGTCTTGTTATCTGTGTCATGAAAAACTCGCCATTAAGACTGATCTTACATGCTTGTGGGGACCTTTTCCCTATCATTGTCATCTCTAATGTTCTCTCTCCCACGCCCTTCGTCGCTCTTTAAATCCTACTTTGTAGAGTGGTTTCCAATTATAATGTGACGTTCAAGCAATCACAGTTAAAAACAACCGCTAGTGTAAATGGATTATTTATAATAGTAATTTTCATGAGAAAATTAAACCATCAGTGTGTTTTGTTTTACGTTGGCAGTTACCTTAGTTAAAGGTGCATCCTATAGATGAGATGACCCAATCTCATCATAAGGATGCTCCTCTTCTTCCTTGTCGTTGTTGCCACCATAACGAGTAGCTGCATAATGTATCCAAGTGCTAGCCTCTTTTTCCAGTATTTTGTTAACAACCAAGGTACACATAGGGTTTAGGTTGATATTGAGAGTTTTGTTGTCACAACATATGCCTAGGAAAGAATGTGTCACATTGTCAATGCCTTTCATGCAAAATTATCAATGTAGACCATAGACTGTTGTTTCAGGTTGTTTCCCTAGAAACAACTAAGTGTTAGTTGCTATTTGCTATATGTGTTCCAATTTTTGTCATTCTAACTTTTTTGCGACTCTAGAATTACCACTCGATCTAGGATTAGAGTAGCTTCTACTTGCATCCCTAGAAGAGTAGCCAGGTTGTAGGATATGACTTCATCTTCTGAAGGCTTAATGTCAACATATATAATTCCCTTGTGTCCATTCGCCCTTTAGCTTTGACCATGTCACACCAAGGTGCGAAGATATATAACAGCAAAAGTTTGAATTGTTGTGTGACTCGTTGTTATCTTCCAAATTTCATGGAAGTTGTCCCACTCCTCAATGTAGACACGGTTGTGAGTCGCAAAGTGCATATTTTTATGATCAAATCTACAAATTTAATGAAAGGCGACAACTACACTTACTAGTGTCTAAAAGGTAACAACTATAATTGCATGTGAATGAAAGGTGACAAATACAATTGATTGAGAATTGACCAATACGATTTATTGTATATTACTTATGCATAAAATGTGACAAATACAATTGATTGAGAATTGACCAATACAATTTATAGTATATTACTTATGCATAAAAGGTGACAACTACAATTACTAGTGTCTAAAAGGTAACAACTATAATTGCATGTGAATGAAAGGTGACAAATAGAATTTATTGAGAATTGATAAATACATTTTATCGTATATTACTTATGCATAAATGTTTTTGTTGTACTCAATTTGGTCGCCATCAATCGGAATGCATGAATGATCCTTTATGGTATAAGTACAAGGAATTGGTCAAATGGCTACTAAGTGTCATTCTCTTAGGAAGCTAAGGTTGTTTGGTTTTGGTATTCCAGAACATGGTTTCTTTGGAATAGATATTCCTGAGAACAAAGGGCAGGAGGTTGGTTTAATTGCTATTATTCAAATCCTAGAAAGTGAACCAAATGAACAGAGATTAGATGAAGAACTAAAGAATTTGATCCAAGATAAGTGGGACTTTGGGGTGAGGAAGATGGACAAGTATGAATACATAGCTTCTTTCCCTGATAAATGTTCTTTAGATACCTTTGCTAGAGTAAGTAGTCTTGAGATGCCTATATACAGGTTCAGAGTGAAGATCTCTAAATCCATGGTGGACCTAAAAGCATCCTCTATGCTGAAGAGCGTATGGGTTGGAATTTTCAATCTTCCTAACATTGCTCGAGAGGAAGGAATTGTGAAATAGATATATAGTGATGAGGACATCACTCCTATATATACAATGCACGGACTGATAACACAAGCACATGCACGACATCTAAATCTCTAGGTTCGTTCTAACCTAGTCAATTGTCTTTTAGAGCTTACGCTTTGTCCCATGCATGTTTTGATGATTAGGAATCATGGAGAGGACAAGCAAGGACTTGGTAAGGGACAAGGTGTCAAGGAGAAGCTAGGACGTTTACAACAAGAGGAAGCCAATTCCAACTCAATTTGCTCTCCACCTCTGAGTCCAGGACTAGTCTGCACTCAAAATGATGCATCTGAAGTCCATTTAGGTCATGCTTTATATGGATGGAAAGCTAAAGAGATAAGCTTTCCAACCTAACTAGAACCGACTCAAAATTTCTTCACAGACAACGGGAATCATCAAAGCAAATCAGCATCCAGATTCTGTTTCGGTGTTAGTTTATATTTATTTTGGTTCAGTTTGATCCTTTGCATCCAAAAGAGATTGCATCATTTTTCATCTCATCATCTTGTTTTTATTAGATTAGTTTGTATCTAGTTTCGTATTTTGATCATAAATCTAGCATACAAACTCAGAATTTAGTGTTCTTGTACTTTATGGAAAGCTTAGAAAATTGTCGACAATTTCCTTATTTACGAGATTTCTAGAAAATATTAGTATCAAAGAGTTATCTGTATTGGAAGTAAAATTGTTTGTGATCCTAAAATTTCGGACCAGTCTGTTTTTCGGGGTCAATACCTCCCACTTACTTTAAACTAAAGAGGCATTCCATATATCTAAAAGAAAGTGAAAAAAAGGAGAGCTACAACTTTCGTGTTGTGAGTTTTTGCATTTGAGATCGTAAATTTGTTAAATTGTCAGTTGAAGTTAAAGCATAAAATTTGTAGCAGACAGCTGAGAATTGTTTTGATACTCTTGTGTGTTTCTTGTTTTTGCGACACTTTTGTGGACAAAAGAGAATATAAAAGGCAAGTACAAGAAAAAATCCGCACAAAAGAAAAGAAAAAAAGAAAAGAAAAAAATCAGAAGTGCTCGTATCCATTGTGTTTTTTGTGCTTCCTTAAACTAGTTCTAGAAACACTATTGATCTGTGCGCCTCTGTGACTATTTTTCCTTCCAACTTGTTCCCTTGTTGTATCCAGGTCCTTGCTATCTCCTGTGCGTCTTACTCCAAATGTTCTAATACATTTTCTAGACCAGCAACTAGGACGAGTATTTTGAACACTTCTTCAACATTGCTATCTATTACTGACTTGTGTGCTACAGATATATATTTAGTGAGCCTTTCCAAATCTCCACATTTCTCTCGAGTGAAACATGTTACGTTTTGTCGCAGTTTCTTTGGAAATGCTAAAATCTGATGTTTGATTGGAGCAATTCCCTGTCCTGTGTGGAGGACTTTTTTATAATCAAGAATTCATCAAGTGCTAGGGTCGTTCTAATAAAAGGAGCTTATAATCTGTAGCAGACAAGTAAGAAATTTTTAATACTCTTGTGTGTTTTTTGTTTTTGCAGCACTTTTATGAAAAAAGAGAATATAAAGGCAAGTGCAAGTAAAAAGCCACACAAAACAAAAGAAAAGAAAGAAAAAAATAAATTAAAAAAATCAGAAATGCTCGTATCCATTGTGTTTTTGTGCTGGCTTAAACTAGTTCTAGGAGCACCATTGCTCTGAGCATATCTGTGATTATTTTTTCTTTCAACTAGTTCTCTTGGTGTATCTAGATCCTTGTTATCTTTTGTGTGTTCCTGTAACTGTTCTAATACATTCTCTCTAGACCAACAGCTAGGACGAGTACTTTGAACACTTATTTAACATTGTTATATGTTACTGACTTGTGTGTCACATATATATATATTTAGTGTGTCTTGTCAAAGCTCTACCTTTCTCTCGAGTAGAACAAGTTACGTTCTGTCGAAGTTTCTTTGGAAATGCTAGAATCAGATGTTTGATTGGATCAATTCCCCGTCCTATGTGGATCAGAGGACTTGTTTTATAATCAATGATTCATCAAGTGCCAGGGTCCTAATAAAAGGAGCTTATTCCATGCCTTTACAGTGCTATGTTGATTTAGCAGGCATGGTTTGGGCCATTTGAAGGAATCATAACAAAATGGCGGTGGAGAATATGTTTCCTAGCTATATCAGCCACATCTTGTATGATGTGATTTCTTACATGCATGATTGGGGAACACTGGTAAAAAAGTAGAGGAGGTGCCGACCCTTGAAAAGACGGTGGATTCCATGAAGATGTGGCTGCAGAAATATATTCAAACCAAGGCGTGATGTTGTGTCTGATATAGCTGTTATTTGATGGTCTGAGTAGTATGTTGTTCTGTTGGTCAGGCCAGTAGTTAGTTGCTGACTGTCAGGTTCTTGATGTTTTTGATGTCCTCTTGTGTAGTGTATGTTGATGTTTTTGTTCTTCGATGACACGCCATTGTACCGCTGCATACAAACGGTGCCTCTCAAAATACAATCGTGCCCGCCATTTGACGCTGTTAAGCTCAAAAATCTAACGTTAGGGCCATATATAGGCCAAATAAGTAAGAAAAATCTATTTTAGGGCCATACAAGGAAGCGATATTCTTTTTTCCAAGGCAACAGAGAGGGAATTCTCTCATATGAATACTCTATCATGTTGAAGTTCCAAGAACTTCTCAATATATTCGTGACATGTAAATATCCATTGAACATATACTGTTCACAGTATCTGTCTGGTAGTGCTTAGTTTGCCTCCAGTTTGATACACATGCTCTCTCCATTTTCGTCACTTTTTGAGAGCTTCGGCTGGAAATTTATAACAAAAGATGGTTAAATACTAAATTGTTGCACAGGCCACCTGGATAAAAGAGTACTCTTATCTGCAAAAAAAACCCAACTTTATAAATCCAATAACAAATGGCATTGCTTTATTTTTCTCTCTCTCCATTCAAATACAAAAAAATGTATTGATCACGGTAATGCGCGGACACTGTGCTAGTTGACTATAAATTTGAATTTTTACAGAACCACTTGTACAACCTTTCGCAATGACGTAAGAGTGGAAATACAAATTTTCTTTTGCAGAAGTACTTTAAATTTAGATTTCATAATGTGAATGTACGCACACAGTAAATCAAGGAGCTCTGCTTTTTTTTGGGATATTTTATACATCTCTTCTCTCAAAATTTAAAAATTAAGAAGTGGTTTCCTAATTCCATAGCCGTGTTGGGCCAAATGCACTACGTTCTCTTTTTTTCCTGACAGCCCAACCTATCAAGATTCCTATTCTTCGGTCGAAACCTCATTGTTTAAGAGCACAACCAGACCTTTTCCCTTCTACTCCCAAATCATCCCACCTCGGCCCATCTTAAAATCTTTGCATGGCTCATAGTTGATCTGTTCGGTTAAGAGCATAATACAACAAAATACACATGCTCTGGCACTGGCAGCACAATGCAAATTTTCACAGAGCAGATTTGTTCGGTTAAGACTTAAGAGCACAATAAAACACAGGGGGCCATGCATTAGAGCCGTCCAGCACATATTAGTGTCGTCCAGCACAAATATCCAGCAGACCAGCATAGCCTCACAGGCTCACACAGTCACAGCACAGGAGCCATATGCATTCACATTCGGACATATACCCAGCATAGCAGTGAGCAGGCTAACATCATCGCTCGGCAGCTAGAAGCCTAGAAACTTAGTCCATCCTCTCTCCTTTTTTCCACATAATAAACAACTTAGCCCATCCTCTCTCTTTGTCCATCCTGAAAGTCAGATATAGTAAAAGCAAGATAACTGACACCAAGAACAACATGAGCAAATAACAACGACACTGCAACATATATAGGACACATCCAACATAGTCACTGCTTAGTTTTCCTCTAGAGCGTTGCTTGGCGAATGGCGACGAAGGCTGCACGGTGGTCGTCGGGCGTCGGTTGGTTGCGATCGAGCGAGGCCACTGGTGGCCGGCCGGCTGCGGCTGGTGCCTGGTAGCGCGCGGTGGCCGCCATGCGGCGGCGATCGATGGTGGCTGTTGCTGTGGCTGGGCGCTTGGCTAGGGTTCGCCTAAGTCCCGTGCTGCACTGCACTACGTAAAACAGTAAAAGTCCGATGGCTCCTTTATATCCGATGGCCACCTAGGAGACCATCGAACATAAGCTTATGTCCGACGGTTCCGAACAGCCGTCAGACATAACGCGATATATCCGAGGGCTGTCAGAGTTACCGTCGGACATAAGCTTTGTTATGAAGGAATACAACACAAATGGGATCAATCACAGAGAAGACACAGATTTAACGTGGAAAACCCCTCCAAGGCGAAGGGGAAAAAACCACAGGCGCCGGCCAGCAACAATCTCACTATTATCGGGTGGTTACAGATCGCAAAAGATTTACAATGAGATAATTATCTCCTGCGGCTTACAAAGATATTTATAGAGGTGAAACCCTAAAACGAGTAGGGAAACGATCCGTACCGTATGGCTTGGGCCTCCGCTTCACTCGCTAACTTGGCCGACTTCTTCAGAATTTTGGATCACAAACTCAATAAACTCCACCTTTAAACAAATTCCTTGTAGTATCATAATAGCAACTCCACCTTAAACAAATGCATCATCATATTGCCGGCGCCAACAGCCACTAAGGGCTAATTTATAATACCAACTAAGTATAAGCATAAACAATAGAGCTATAATGATAGAAAATACAACAAAAAATTACCTAGTCGATTCACAGGTCCAAATCACTCAGATGCTTTAGTACCCATGACTCAAATGTTATGTCTGATGCAGCAGATAAGAAACCACACATACCCTTTTGATCTTTGTGTGCTAGATACGTTCCTACCATTAACTTTTGATCAGTAGTAATTGTCATATTCTCAAGCCTTTGCCACAATATTGCATCAGGGTTAACAAAAGGCATAGGCACTGGAGGTGGTGGCTTCTTAAGATCATTTCGAAGTTCTACCAAAGTAGCATTGAGTTCATCTACTACCTTTGTTGTGCGACTCTTTGGTTTCACATTCCTCTTCGCTGGTACTCCCTCTCCTTGTGGGCGCTTCAGTCCAGAACTTGACGAGCTATGATCAACACTTTGAGATGGATGATGATTGGGAGATGGTAAAGTGTCAGAATCATCACCTAAATCATGCACAGGCTGAGGATAGTTGGAGAAGTCACTGCACACGTCATCATTGAAGTCACTGTCATCTCCAGGATGAGTTTCATTCATGCAAGTTGTAGCTTCCATGGCTAGAGAGCCATCAGCACTGCTGTTAATAAACAACTCTTGCATTTCATTGAAAAACTTGATAGGCTTAGAAAGGAGCCTCCTTGCCCTATCCTGCATACAGAAACATAGAGCATAAATAGGAATTTTTAGGTACATGTAGGAACAAATACATATAATAAACAGAGCAAGCACCTAGAATGCACGGCAAATAGTATCTAACATGTATGATTTCAAGCATCTGAAGGAAATGCACATTCCATAAAGAAACTAGAAATTAGAAACTAAAAATGCACGACAAATAGAGTTTATTACCTTTAGGTTAGCTTTCTCTGATTCAGATATGACTACCATAGACCTTGTTGTGTCAAAAGTGTTACCACTCTTGCTTAAGGTTGCAGCAACAAACTTCCAATTCTCTTTATAATGCCTGTAATGTATTTCAACTTGAGTAGCAGTGACCCCCATATTGAATTGTCTGTTCAATGCCTCAGCACACTTGAAGTGGTGTTGTTTTTTAATCTTAAAACCAGCATGTTGTTCTTTTATGAAGTCAGTAAACCAACCAAGCATAAACTTGCTTTGATCCTCATCCCACACAGTGGTCCTCTCAATCTTCTCTTTTCCTTTACTCATCTATAAATTTCAGCAATAAAGGCACAAACAAAATACCATGAATATAACATAAATAGGTTCTGAGTACAACAACATAATACCATAAAATAGGTTCTCATTACAGCCACATAAAACCATAAAATAGGTTCTCATTACAGCCACATAAAACCATAAAATAGGTTCTCATTACAGCCTAAGATCAAAATCCACGACAGCTAACACATTCTGTGTTGGGTAGTGTTTTCTACCTCTAAACCTATCCTGCATATAAATGGGGACCCATGCTGGTACATGTGTGCCATCGAGTGCTCCTACACATCTCTATCAAACAGAAAAATAGGTATTTGTAAGTACCTAATATAAGGATCAATTCCATTTATATATGTGTGTGTGAGATATGTTACCTCAAAGTAAGGGTGAAATCTTCCCGGGCTACTAGATATCTTTGGATGTGTCTCTGTGGTTCTCATAGTAATGAGGTCAAGTGACATGACACATAGAGCATCTAAAACAAGGTTGAAGTACCTGCTAACTGTTTCTCCGGACCGTAGGAATTCAAACCCAACTGACCTATTTGTCCATCTATGACCAACAAAATTTAAGAACATAGCAACCTGTTCTTCAACAGAGACATTGACGGTATCCTCTAACAGCCTACGAGACCTTAAATGGCTACATAATCTATGGAAAACAAATTTGCGCATGCGCAACTCACTAATACAATTGGCTTCTGTCCCATTATACAACCGGTTGAGCCGCCTCTCTCGTTCCAAATCTCGTTGTAACAAAGGACCATATTTGATACTCTTCTTATGTAATCTAGACAGTTTATACCACAAAAAACCACACAAATGGTAGTGCAAATGAGCACACTTCTTCTTCGTAGGTACTGGTTGTAACTATTGTAATATTGAAGATACATCTCCTTCACACCCATCTAGACAAATTAAAAACTAATTACAACCTTTAGAATCTTTGAAAATGCAAGTTTCGGAGAGTATAATTTTAGTTACCTTTAGAATCAGTTACTCAGTTCGCAGAATCAAAATAGGTGCACTCCTGATCCTGTACAAGCAGAAAAAAGAATCATGAGATGACCAAACCGTCACTGGTTAACAGGGACCACCGTTGGCGCCATGATGGCCATCGGCGCTGGCCGTAGGGGTGTAACAGCACCGGCCTGGGCAGTAATTACCAGGAACAGAGAAGAAAGGGAATCGGCAGACAGAAAACAGAGTGCATAGAAACCGGCTGTGTGCTCTGGAGTGATGGCCACGACGGCCATGAAGACATGTGGTCAGAGAAGAACAAAAAAAGAAGAACAGAGAGAGACCAAGGGAATCGCTCGATCAGGATCACCATGGTGCGGTCAGCCAGGAGCCTCCCTGCGGTCGGACGAGCGCGACAAAAAAGAGAGGAAGAAGCACGGCGCGGTCAGCAATGGAGTTTTGGTGGCCGAATGTGTTACAAAATAGAGAGGGAGAGAAAATAGCCGGCCGCCAGGGAGGCAAGCGACTGCCGGCACATGTTTGTGGCAGCTGGGTGAGGAGTTGAGAGCATCTGAGAACACCCAGCCCAGCCCCCGCCACACGTAGCTCAAGATCTATCGCGCCCAGCTCCACGCGGCGGGGCCCGTCCCCACGCCAACGCCGGATCCTGGTGAAGAACGAGGCGTCCACAGCGGCTCGGCGTCCAGAAAGGGGAAGAAAGAGGCGAGCGCTGCGGGGAAGGAGGATGGAGGTGAACCACTAGGGAGCAAAGTGAAAAGCAGAAAGGGGAAGAACCTCACCGTTCTTGGAGGAGATGAGAGCCAGATCGTGCGGCGGCGAGCAAGTGAGAGCCAGATCCAGGTGCGGCGGCAAGCAAGTGAGGATGCGAGCAAGTGAGGTGAGAGGAGAAGTGGGGCGTGCGATGGCCAAAATGAGTGCCCCAGGTGCGGCGTAAAAATATACGGCGAGCGTTGTGAATCACGCCACACTTTTTGTGGCTACCTAATATTAGGCATGAACCAAACACTTACCGGGGCATGCCTAACCTTAGGCTGTGGCATCTGGGACAGTGAACCAAACACGCCCTGAGTCTCATGGGAGCTGCTTGAGCCAGTGAGCCATGACTAGGCTGATATGTGATGTATGAGCATGATGGGCTAAAAGGCCAACTCTACAACTAGTGGCTCATGTGTTCCCGGTTTTCGGTTTAAACCGAATAAAATAACTGAACACCGAAATTAGTTCGGTTTCTACATGTTGGTAACCGAAAAAATAATTCGGTTTGTCTGGTTTTGGTTTTTTTATTTTGGTTTCGATTATTTCAGCTTTTATGCCCAATCCTGGTGTCTCACATCCACTTCATTTCTTCTATCTCCCTTGAGCTCAGATCTCTCTCTCCATTCTCTCTCAGCCAAGCCAGTGCACCAGGGCAAGGCTAATCTCTACTACTCTATAAGCCTTCAATGTAGGCGTCCACAACCGTGTGCCAGGTTCTGTCGCGCAATCCTCTCCCTCTGCACACCATCGCACCGATGAGCTCCCACCACGCCTACGCCGCTCTCAAGCGCCTCCCCCACCGTGCCATTCCATCCATGGCGGTCGCCTCTCAATCGCCTCCCCCACCACGACATTCCATCCATGGCGCGCGGTTGTGTCCATGCGATTAGGAATGCCTCCCCGACCGTGCGAGATCTTCAATCCGCGCCTCCCCCACCACGCCCTTCCATCCATGGTAGTCGCCACAATCAAGCATCCCCCATCGTGCCTACAGTGATGGAGATGCGCTGCCACCATGCCAAAGCCGCTCTCAATCGCATCCCCCACCGCAGTAGATCCACAAACCCACACCCTCCTCTGTGTTCGTCAATCATGCCCTGCCCCGCAATAGCCGCCCGCGCAACCTCCTCCACCTACCCTTCCTGAGCTGCCTCACCCCCGCCCTACAACCGCTGCCACCTGAACGATCTGCAGTAGCGGCGAGGAAAGCCATCGCCGCCACATGGGACGAGCGGCAGGCGGCGACTGGCAAGCACGCAATCACCCACCCATAGAGGTCCAGTCGTCGCTGCTACTTTGACCCCCTTCCAGCGACGAGAACCACCAAGTAGGCCCTCCCCTTGGCCTTCCTTTCATGTTGCAGGAAACAGTGCAGGCGGACGACAGCCTGCTGTTCGCGCTATGCCTATCGCAGTCATGTGCGGGGGAGGCGAAGGACAAGCTGGCGGCCACGGGCGCCACCAAAGTCAACCTCTCTGTGCTACTCATGCATGATTCGTCGTCTTACACAACATCGCTGCCACTTCGTGTGCTGCTCGAAGCTCGAGTGGATGGGGCTCTCATTGTTCAACATATTAATCATATCTCATTTTGTTGAACAAGGTAAGATTTTTTTCTTGCATCGATCCATTCCAATCCGAGGCCACCTGAATTAGTCATATGATTATATCAATAATTTATTTTATTCCCGCTTTTTATAGTGTGTTGAAGAAATACACATCCAAGTTCATTGGTTGCTATCTTGCGAATCTTGTAGACGATGGAACTATAATTAAATAAATAGCTTCTGACACAAGTAGACACTTGGAATTTTCTTTTAACACAAAAGGGTTGATACATTATGCTATTTTCTAATATGCAAGGTGGTTGATATGCTTCCACACCTAAAAACATGACATTGTGTGGGTCGGTGTGCCACCACCTGTAGGGTGTTCCAGAAAAATGCCAGTGAAGGATGTGGTTCCGTTGATCAGCATGTTGTATATTGGATTTTGGAAGACAATCTCACACCTGGATCTGAGTGTCTTGTTTATACTTTTGCATTTTTTGATGTGGTCATATTATAATATGATTTAATACACCTTGCATTAGTCTTTATAGTATATGACTGTAAATTCATTTTCTGTGTCCTCTATAAAATTGTCTGTGATTCTTTGTTTGAAATCATTGGAAAAGACTCCTTATCTACCTGGTTATGAGAAGAAAATAGCTATACTGTATGATTGATTATTGGAAAATAATCCAAAGAAATTAACATACGTTAGCTATAGAGTTTTCAGTTTTTGTATTTTTTCACGTTTGAGATTCATCTTGTAGTTGTTCGTTGCAATTTACATTTTAAGAGATTGTGCGAGTGTTCTTGGTGTTGTGGTTGAGTTCTTGCTCTTGTGTGTTTTGTCTCCTCTCTCCCTCTTGCGCTCTTGGAAAATTGTAACTGAAAGTCGCCTAGAGGGGGGGGGTGAATAGGCAGAATCTGAAATTTACAAACTTAAGCACACACTACAAGCCGGGGTTAGCGTTAGAATCAAAATTGAGTCCGAAAGAGAAGGTGAAAAACAAATCAAAAGCAAATAAAGCGGATATCACGGTGATTTGTTTTACCGAGGTTCGGTTCTTGAAAACCTACTTGGAATATACTTCTTAAGAAATATACTTCTTAAGAATGATTAGTTTTACTTCATTCCAAACTTCTTAAGAATGTCTTGAATATACTTCGTTTGGCTGATGAAGGTGCCCTCTTGGAGTTGCTTGATTTGGAATCCTAAGAAATATCTCAACTCCCCCATCATTGACATCTCGAATTTTTGAACCATGATCCTACTAAACTCTTCACAAGTAGATTTGTTAGTATACCCAAATATAATATCATCAACATAAATTTGGCATACGAACAAATCATTTGCAATAGTTTTAGTAAAGAGAGTAGGATCGGCCTTGCCGACTTTGAAGCCATTAGTGATTAGAAAATCTCGCAGGCATTCATACCATGCTCTTGGGGCTTGCTTGAGCCCATAAAGCGCCTTTGAGAGTTTATAGACATGGTTAGGATACTCACTATCTTCAAAGCTGGGAGGTTGCTCAACATAGACCTCCTCCTTGATTGGTCCATTGAGGAAGGCACTTTTCACGTCCATTTGGTAAAGCTTAAAGCCATAGTAAGTAGCATAGGCAAGTAATATGCGAATTGACTCAAGCCTAGCTATGGGTGCATAAGTTTCATCAAAACTCAAACCTTTGACTTGTGAATAACCCTTGGCCACAAGTCGGGCTTTGTTCCTTATGACCACATCATGCTCGTCTTGCTTGTTGCAGAATACCCATTTGGTACCATCAACATTTTGATTAGGACGTGGAACTAAATGCCATACCTCATTTCTCGTGAAGTTGTTGAGCTCCTCTTGCATTGCCAACACCCAATCCTAATCTCGTAGTGCATCCTCTACCCTGTATGGCTCAATAGAGGAAACAAAAGAGTAATGTTCACAAAAATGTGCAACACGAGATCTAGTGGTTACCCCCATATGAATGTCGACAAGGATGGAGTTCACGGGGTGATCTCGTTGAATTGTTTGGTGGACTCTTGGGTGTGGCGGTCTTTGACCCTAAATTTCCTGTTCATCTTCCTTGTCTTGATCAATTTCATCTCCCCCTTGATCATTGCCTTCTTCTTGAGGTGGCTCATCTTCTTGATATTCTTCTTCATCACCTTGAGCTTGTTCCTCATTTTGAGTTGGTGGAGATGCTTGTATGGAAGATGATGGTTGATCTTGTGCTTGTGGCGGCTCTTCGGATTCCTTAGGACACACATCCATAATGGACATGTTCCTTAGGCGACGCACGGAGCCTCTTCATCATCTAATTCATCAAGATCAACTTCCTCCACTTGGGAGCCATTAGTCTCATCAAACACAATGTCACAGAAAACTTCAACTAGTCCAGTGGACTTGTTAAAGCCTCTGTATGCCCTAGTGTTTGAATCATATCCTAGTAAAAAGCCTTCTATAGCCTTAGGAGCAAATTTGGATTTTCTACCTCTTTTAACAAGAATAAAACATTTGCTACCAAAGACTCTAAAATATGAAACGTTGGGCTTTTTACCCGTAAGGAGTTCATAGGATGTCTTCTTGAGGATTTGGTGAAGGTAGAGCCGGTTGATGGAGTAGCAGGCGGTGTTAATCGCCTCAGCCCAAAACCGGTACGGTGTCTTGTACTCATCAAGCATGGTCCTTGCCATGTCAAGTAGAGTTCTATTCTTCCTCTCCACTACACCATTTTGTTGAGGTGTGTAGGTAGAAGAGAACTCATGCTTGATGCCCTCCTCCTCAAGGAAGCCTTCAATTTGAGAGTTCTTGAACTCCGTCCCATTATCGCTTCTTATTTTCTTGATCCTCAATCCGAACTCATTTTGAGCCCATCTCAAGAATCCATTTAAGGTCTCTTGGGTTTGTGATTTATCCTGCAAAAAGAACACCCAAGTGAAGCGAGAATAATCATCCACAATAACTAGACAGTACTTACTCCCGCCGATGCTTATGTAAGCGTTTGGGCCGAATAAATCCATGTGGAGTAGCTCCAGTGGCCTGTTCGTTGTCATGATGTTCTTGTGTGGGTGGTGGGCGCCAACTTGCTTTCCTGCTTGGCATGCGCTACAAACCCAAGTCCTTTGGCCAAACCTTGATTTCCATCCCCGAATGTGATAGCTCTTTGGGGATTTTGGTTTTTCTCATAGGAGGAGAACATTATTTTCTCCCCAGTCATGTGGTTTGTGCATCCCCTATATCCAACTTGAGCCCCGGATGCATAAACCTGCAAAACAATTTAGGCCTTGTTCTTAGGTACCCAAACAGTCTTGGGTCCTTTGATGTTAGAAACAAGGACCTTGGGCACCCAAACACAAGTCTTTGATCCCCTATGTTTGGCCCCAACATATTTGGCAACTACTTTGCCTGATTTGTTAGTTAAAACATACGATGCATCAAAAGTCTTAAATGAAATAATAGGCTCATTTGATGCAGTAGGAGTTTTCTTTTTAGGCAATTTAACATGGGTTTATTGCTTAGAACTAGATGCCTCATTCTTGTACATAAACGCATGATGAGAAACAAAATGAGACTTCCTAGCATGAATTCTCCTAATCTTGTGCTCAGGATAACCAGCAGGATATAAAATGTAACCCTCGTTATCCTGAGCCATGGGAGCCTTGCCCTTAACAAAGTTGGACAATTTCTTAGGGGCATTAAGCTTGACATTGCCTCCCTTTTGGAAGCCAATGCCATCCTTAATGCCAGGGCGTCTCCCATTATAGAGCATGCTACGAGCAAATTTAAATTTTTCATTCTCTAGTTCATGCTCGACAATTTTAGCATCTAGTTTAGCTATATGATCATTTTGTTGTTTAATCATAGCAATGTGATCATGAATAGCATCAATATTAACATCTCTACATCTAGTACAAATAGTAACATGATCAACACTAGATGTAGAGGGTTTGCAGGCATTTAATTCATCAATCTTAGCATGTAAAATGGCATTCTCATTTTTAAGATTGGAAATAGAAACATTGCAAACATTTAAATCTTTAGCCTTAGAAACTAATTTATCATTCTCAATTTTAAGGCTAGAGAGTGATGCATTCAATTTATCAATCTTAGCATTTAAACTATCATTTTCATTTCTAAGACTGACAATTGAATCATTGCAAGCATTTAATTTTTCAACCTTAGCAATAAAATTAGCATTCTCAGTTCTAAGGTTGGAAATAGTGTCATGGCAAATGCTAAGCTCCTTAGTCAAATTTTCATTTTTCTCTACTTTCTGAGTATAAGCATTTTTTACCTTAACATGCTTCTTATTTTCCTTAATGAGAAATTCCTCTTGGCTATCCAAGAGTTCATCCTTCTCATGAATAGCTTCTATCAATTCATTTAATTTTTCTTTTTGTTGCATGTTAAGATTGGCAAAAAGTGTGAGCAAATCATCCTCATCTTCACTAGAGCTAGCCTCATCACTAGATGTTGTATATTTTGTGGAGGCTCTAGATTTTACCTTCTTCTTTTTGCCGTCCTTTGCCATGAAGCGTTTGTGGCCGACGTTGGGGAAGAGAAGACCCTTGTTGACGGCGATGTTGGCGGCATCCTCGTCGGAGGAGGAGTCGGTGGAGCTCATGTCGGAGTCCCATTCCCGACACACGTGGGCATCACCGCCCTTCTTCTTGTAGTACTTTTTCTTCTCCTTCCTCTTTCCCTTCTTGTCGTCGCTCCTATCACTGTCACTTGACATTGGACATTTTGCAATGAAATGACCGGGCTTACCACACTTGTAGCACACCCTTTTGGAACGGAGCTTGTAATCTTTTCCCTTCCTTTGCTTGAGGATTTGGCGAAAGCTTTTGATGATGAGCGCCATTTCCTCGTTGTCAAGCTTGGAGGCATCGATGGGATCCTACTTGGTGTAGAATCCTTCTTTTCTTCTTCTGTCGCCTTGAATGCAACGGGTTGCACCTCGAGTGTGGAGGTGCCGCCTTGCTCCAAGTTGATGATTTGTTTGGAGCCTTTGATCATCAATTCAAAGCTCACAAATTTTCCTATAACTTCCTCGGAAGACATTAATTTGTATCTAGGATCCCCACGAATTAATTGCACTTGAGTAGGATTGCGAAAAACAAGGGATCTTAGAATAACCTTGACCATTTCATGGTCATCCTATTTGGTGCTCCCGAGGTTGCGCACTTGGTTCACCAAGGTCTTAAGCCGGTTGTACATTGCTTGTGGCTCCTCTCCTTGGTTGAGGACGAACCGACCGAGCTCCCCCTCGATCGTTTCCCGCTTGGTGATCTTTGTCACCTCATCTCCTTTGTGCGCGGTCTTTAGTACGTCCCAAATCTCTTTGGCACTCCTCAACCCTTGAACCTTATTATACTCCTCTCGACATAGAGAGGCGAGGCTTGGGAATCAAAGTGCTTGATTTGGGCAACTTCGTCCGAATCGTAGCCCTCATCCCCCACGGATGGTACCTGCGCTCCAAATTCAACAATGTCCCAAATACTTGCGTGGAGTGAGGTTAGGTGATGCCTCATTTTATCACTCCACATACAATAATCTTCACCATCAAAAACCGGTGGTTTGCCTAGTGGGACGGAAAGTAAAGGAGTGCGTCTAGAAATGCGAGGGTAGCGTAGGGGGATCTTACTAAACTTCTTGCGCTCATGGCGCTTAGAAGTGACGGACGGCGCGTCGGAGCCAGAGGTGGATGGCGACGAAGAGTCAGTCTCATAGTAGACCACCTTCTTCATCTTCTTTTTCTTGTCGCCGCTCCGATGCGACTTGTGAGGAGGTGATCCCTCCTTTAGCTTGTTGCCGGACTCCCTCGATGGAGCCTTGCCGTGGCTTGTGGCCTTCTCGCCGGTCACGATCTCCATCTTGGCGTGATCTCCCGACATCACTTCGAGTGGTTAGACTCTAATGAAGCACCGGCTCTGATACCAATTGAAAGTCGCCTAGAGGGGGTGGGGGGTGAATAGGCGGAATCTGAAATTTACAAACTTAAGAACACACTACAAGCCGGGGTTAGCGTTAGAATTAAAATCGAGTCCGAAAGAGAGGGCGAAAAACAAATCAAAAGCAAATGAAGCGGATAACACGGTGATTTGTTTTACCGAGGTTCGGTTCTTGAAAACCTACTCCCCGTTGAGGTGGTCAAAAAGACCGGGTCTCTTTCAACCCTTTCCCTCTCTCAAACGGTCACCTAGACCGAGTGAGCTTTCTCCTTAATCAAACGGGTCACTTAGACCCCACAAGGACCACCACACAATTGGTGTCTCTTGCTTTGATTATAAGTTACTTGAAGAACAAGAATGAGGAAGAAGAAAGCGATCCAAGAACAAGAGCTCAAAGAACACGAGCAAAACTCTCTCTCTAGTCACTAATTGTTTGGAGTGGATTTGGGACTTGGAGAGGCTTTGATTCTTTTGAATTGTGTCATGTATTGATTGCACTAGCTCTTGTATTGAATGAGATGTCTGAAAAACTTGGATGCTTGGAGTGGTGGTGGTTGGGGGGTATTTATGGCCCTCAACCACCACATAGCCGTTGGGGAGGATGTCTGTCGATGGGCGCACCGAACAGTCCGGTGCGCCACCGGACACTGTTTGGTGCGCCAGTCATGTCACTCAACCGTTAGGGTTCTGAAGATTCTGACCATTGGAGCTTTGTCTTCATGTCGCACTGGACAGTCCGGTGCTGCACCGGACAGGTCCTGTTCGCTGTCCGGTGCGCCTCTGACGCCTGCTCTGACTTCTGCGCGCACTGTTCACACACTGTTCATGCTTTTGCAGACGACCGTTGCGCTGTTAGCCGTTGCTCCGCTTGGTGCACCGGACAGTCTGGTGGCACACCTGACAGTCCGGTGAATTATAGCGGAGCGCGGCCTCAAAAACCCGAAGGTGAAGAGTTTGGAGTCGATCGCCCCTGGTGCACCGGACACTGTCCAGTGCGCCAGACCAGAGTCCTCTTCAGTTTCTTTTGCTCCTTTTTTTGAACCCTAACTTGATCTTTTTATTGGTTTGTGTTGAACCTTTATGCACCTGTAGAATATATAATCTAGAGCAAACTAGTTAGTCCAATATTTGTGTTGGGCATTCAACCACCAAAATCATTTATAGAAAAAGGTTTGACCCTATTTCCCTTTCAGTAATTCCCATCAACCTGTGTATGGATAGCAAGATACTGTGATATGTGAAGATCTTTGTGAGGAATTGACTATAGTGGAAGTTGTGGTCTCAAGTTGATCATTGGATCACTTGTGAAGGGTTAGGTGCAACCCTCGTCCTCTGGACACCACAACGGGGATGTAGGCTCTTCAAAGTTGAACCTTGGTTAAAAAATCACCGTGTCTTGTGTTCATTACTTTCTGCACTTTGTTTTTCCTTCTCCCACTCTAAGTTCTTGATCTTCACTTGATATGGCCCTTGAACTAATTCTGTAATCAAGTTGGGCACCAAGTGCAATAACTTCTCTCTTCTCTTACATTCATGGATCTAGTTTTGATCTAAGTTATAATTTGAGATTCAAGTTTTTATTTGTTGGGGACTTGTTCTCAAGTGCTATGAGTTAAGAACAAGGCAACACAGAAAACTTTAAACGTTAAAGCCCTTCGTCCTTCGAAGCATTATTTCCCTTAGGATATAATGACTTTCGGACGGAGGTAATGAAGGACATACCTTCATCAACATAACATATAGAGATGAAGAAAGAATCACATAAAACATAAAAGATAATATAAACAATCATATATTATTATTATCTCATTCTTATTTTATTACTATGGAAAAACAGAAATGATATCAAATTACAAGTGTACCTTCGACTTGAAAGAAGGTAAAGGTACCAGCGTGACGCAAGGATCAATGCCTAGTCAGCGTGAACAGTACGGGGTTACTGTTCATCTATTTATAGGCACGGGACACAACCCATGTAAAATTACACTCATGCCCTTTACATTTGCTAATAACTCTATAGTAATCCATCGGGGTCTGAATATCCTTTTCATCTTTAAGTCGGTTTTCCTTTTCTGCTATCACGCCGAAGCTCTCCTGCGCACAGCTTCGTCTTCTCGCTATCCTTCGTACTCCTTCTTGTGCTTCTTCATGCTGTGGTTTCAACTCAAGTCTGAAGGTACCTGTTCATGCATTATACTTCCAGAAACATCGTTAAATCATGTTTTTGAGGACCTTCAGAAGCCGAAGGTCCCCAACAGTAGCCCCTCGCAATATTAATTTGTTAGAATGATAAATTCAGATTGCGACAAGGACAAAGGCCTTGAGCCGAAGGTCTGAAAAAACACCTTCCCTTTGCTAGAATAGCAATAGCCAGTGACAAGCGGGCCCTCCAGCATGCAACGCACCAGGCGTATAAATAAGAGCATACCACAAGCTCATTTGGCACGCTTTCTTGCCATCTGCTCTTGCTTACTCAATTTTTAGCTCTTGCGCACCAACACTTGCTTGGCTTTTTTAAATTTTTAAGCTTCGGCTTTGAGAGCACTTTCTCAGCATTTTCGAAGATGTCTGAAGATAAGAAAACTGTCGCTGAATCGAAGCTGAGCCTTTCTGAGGAGATGAATCTTGGCTTTATTGAGTCAATAGCAAAGACAAATGCAGAGAAGATTACTAGGGAGACCTTAGAGGGTTTATCTGAAGACACTGATGATAGTGACAGCTATGATGTGGAAAGCGGCGGGGAAGACTCCGAAGATCGACCTTGGCGACCGAGCCATGCAGTTTTTGGAAAATCAACTATTAAACAAAGTCATCTTGACAACATGAGGGAGAGATACTTTCGGGATATGTCTATTGTGAGGGCTGACGATGGAGAGAAGACTTGTCCTACTCTAGAGGAAAATGAAGTCGTGATCTTCCGAAGCTTTTTCAGGGCTGTGCTTCGGCTCCCTCTGAGCAGCTTCGTAGTCGAGGTTTTGAAGATATTCCAGATTTACCTTCACCAAATTACCCCCGAAGCCATTATAAGAATGGGAATCTTCGTATGGGCTATAAGGAGTTAGGGCTTGGAGCCAAATGCAAAAAGTTTCTGCAGTATGCATGAACTGTTATATGAGACGAAGCCCTGGGGTAAAGAACAGTATCCTAGCAATTTCGACTGCTATAGCTCCCCAGTACCGACTTTTCAGAAGAGATGGCCTGGAGAATGGACGAAAGAATGGTTTTATGTAAAAAATGATTTAAAGGCACGAGAAGACATTAAAGAGATAATCATGCGCCCTATCTGGCAACGCTTCGGGCTCCGGAAACCGAAGGTAGAAATTGACGAAGCGACCGAAGAATGTCGCAAGGCCTTCGGCTTAGTATGCTCTTTCATCGGGACAAGGGACTTAGTTCAAGAGCACGTGGCCTACAGGATATGGCCATTGTTAGCCAACTGGGAGATGCCAAAAGAATCCATCAGCAATCCCCACGAAGGTGGTTTGGTTCGACTAAAATATACCTTCAGGTTTAGAGACCAGTTTATCGAGCCAGACGATGACTGGCTGAAAAGCGTCGAAGCTACAAGCGATGATCTGCTTGGGCTGTACTCCAGAGCAGAAGATAACGCATTATCCGCGACCTTCGGGAACCAGAAAAAGAAGAGACTAAACAGAGTTTTTGATGCTCTTGGGTTCATGTATCCTGACTACCGTTACGCGCCCCAGGGGCAAAAAAGAAAAAGTAGAGGTTCTGGGAGAGATGATGTTTCAGTCGCTTCGAGCGAGCCTGTGCCGAAGAGGAAAAGGGTGAAGGTCCTTACTCATCGACCGCGCTATATTGAACCGGCCACAGTGCCCGAATTTGGTGGTGAGACCTCTTCGATGACCGAAGGCAAGAAACCTGCGATTACGCAAAAGATTGAAGAATCGTTTGTATCGCCGAAGGCATCATGAGCCAAATCAGATGAGCCGAAGGCCATTAACATTGAAGAGATGAAGGCTGAGAAAACGAGGATATTAGAAGTAATAAGTCCTTCGGTAGAGGTGACAATACCGAAGGCACAAAAGGATCTTTCAACGACTCCCAAGAGGAAGAGAATGGTCAACGTATTAGATGTGCTAGAAACAATAAAATCTTCAAGCTCTACTCCAAAGAAAGCTACCGAAGCTTCGGAAACACAAATTGAGGGCGAAGCTGCCAAGATCCAAGTCGAGACCGAAGCTGGGCCTTTAGAGCCCGCCAAGGAGAAATCCTTGGAAATCGGAGAAAAGACGGAGAAAGAAGCTGCAGAAGTAATTTTAACTGGAAAAACCGCCATTCCTATTCCCGAAGCATCATCTGAAGCTCCTGATTATATTATACGACATGCTTCGGGAAAAAGTTTATCTGAGAAAGAAAAGCGAGAGGCTCAATTCTATGCTCAAAGATTAAAATATCCAAAGGGGGCACTGGTATTCAATGGCAGCGGGGAAGAAGACTTCTTGTACTGTCTCCCAGACAGCAAAGAGATTTCTGTCTGCCGAGAGATGGGCAAGAGCTTCGGGTTCCCAACACTAGAAGATGGGCTCTCAGTGTTATCAAAAGATGAGTTAGCCGACAGCTTGGCATACAATAGTTTAAAGGTGAGAAAATGAGATTTTTGTATTTAAAAACAAAATTTTCCATTTGCCTACACTAAATACCGCATTTTTGCAGGGCCTCATCCTTAGCAACGCCCTCAGGGCGCAAAAAAGTGCGGAAGATGAAGGGTATACCATAGCCTTAAACAACCTTCGTTCCGAAGTAATTGAACTAAGGAACAAAGGTCTTGAAAAAGATAAAATATTAAACTCATTGTTGAACAAAATAAAAGAAGATGAAGTTGCTTCCAAAGCCCAAGCTGAAGCTCAGAAATACGAAATCGAAGATCTTCGGAAACAGCTATTCGAAGCTAAAGAAAAATGTGGTCTTGCAGAGGCTGAACGAGATATTAGTGTATATTGGAGGAACCACTTACAAAAAACAATTGATGAACTTCGTGCATCCAAGGAGAGGTGCTATGAAAAGTCTATAGAGTGTGTTAAGAAGATAAAAACTAGCTTCACCAACGTTGGCGCATTTTCTAACGAAGACGACTTCGTAAGGGGTGATCCTGAAGGCCCAATTGATTGGATCAGTAACGAAGCTGAAGCTTTTGAGGAAGTCTTGAGTGGTCGCGGGGATATCTGCGCTTTCTCGGGTGCCAGGGGAATCGCAGCTATTTTAGAAAAGTCAGGCTGCGACCATGTGAAAGCTTTGGCTCAAGCCGAAGCTACTTTATCTATTGAAGATACAAAAGATCCCTCGGCCGAAGCAAGCTTAATTGGCGGAAAATTCTTTACTGACATCTGGGAGAATGGCGGCCGAGGGATAGCGCACGAGATGATAAAAAAGAGCGAAAAAGATTCTCATGATTCAAAAGAAGCGACGAAGGCAGCTGAGAAAGTGGCGGAACTTGAGAGGCGGATAGGTATTGCTTAATAACTTTTTAACTTTATTTACTAATTTTGCGACTTCGGACTTATTTACATTTTATATCGCAGCTGAACTATCTCCTCCTCTAGAGCCCTTTGAGTCAATGGCCAACCAAGAAGTAGAGAAAGAAGACGAAGTCATTAAAGTGGCCGAAGTTATTTTGGACGAAGCTGTTAATCAACTGCTGAACGAAGCTGCGGAAGCAGTTTTAAAAGAAGAATAGCTTTTATTGTAAAAACATTTGGAATGTAACATTTGCTGAACAAAGTGCATAATATTTTTATAATTTTGAATGTAATATTTAAGCTGCTTGTAGTTGAATTCTTTACGATGCATGAAACTTTACGTACATACCGTTTTTGAGCCTTCGGTGAAAAAACACCTTCCCTTCTTTTCATGCGTTGTGAAGAATATCCATATTTCGTAAAAATATCCAATCTTCGTAAAATCATTATGCTTCATAAGCAATAGATATCCTTTTCATTTTAGAGTTTGACGAAGCTATACTTCTTCAATACTTATTTTGTGCCTTGGCACTGCTTCTTCGAAACAATCTCCGAAGATCAACATTGAATCCCCTTCTTGCGCCATTGATGCAATATGATGTATGATGTTATGCTATGCAAAATGATGTAATGATGTTATGTTATGCAAAATGGTATTTGTGCTGAAGATACACACACATTCCCTCAGTAAAGCACACAATCTTTTTGCCATTTATTTTTAGGCTTCACCGCTTATTTTTCGGTGTATCAGCGCTGACTTTTCGCTGTAAGCCTCCCTTAGGAGCTTCTTCGCCTTTTACTTCAGCGGTATTCGCGTTGATTTTTCGTGCTTCGCCTTTTACTTCGGCGGAATCAGCGTTTATTTTTCGCTGTAAGCTCTGCATTCCCTTTGGAACGACTTTTGCGCAGAAAACTTACACTGCGCTCCCTTAGGAACGACTTTTTGTTGCTTCGGGAAACTTACACTGCGTTCCTTAGAACGACTTTCTATTGCTTCGACAAAACTTGTAATGTGATTGCGAACCCTGCGCTCTCTTGAGAGCAACTTTCGTGCTTCACCAACTTTTTGGACTTCGTGAGTCTGTAAAAAAGATACATTTCCACTATGGCCAAAATGAAGCTATTACAAGGAATTGAAAACGACAGGAAAAACTTAGGCTTTTAACGATTGTTCTCTATTAAAAAAGAAAAATGATAACGAATGCCAGAACTATTTCAGAAGTAGGATATCTTCTAGTAGATGTGCTTCGATTCTGGCACAGTACTGTTGACTGTGCGAGCTTCGGACTCCTCTCTGAAGTCTCGTTGCTGATGAGTGTGCTGGCTCCCTTCTGGCTACTGGCCTCGTTGCAATGGTGGTGGAGGTGGAGGCTGTTGCCAAGATGCCTGAGGTTGGCTTGCCGAAGCAACAAAGGCTGCAGGATGATTACCCACATACTCTGGAATGTACGGTGAGTGGTACGAAGCAGTATGCATGACTTGCTTCAGCTGGCTTTGTTGGGCTACAGCTTCTGCTATCTCTTTCTGTTTCTGGATGGTGACGTGGCACATCCTGGTAGTGTGGCCCTTGTCCTCACCGCAGAATAGACAATAAAGTTTCCTGGGCTGATCCCCAAACCTTCCTCCGAAGCCCCTAGCGCCTCTGCCCCTTGGAGCTGGGGGCCGAGGATAGCTCTGTTGCTGCCCCGAAGCCTAGGAAGAATATTGCGGCCTCTGTTGTTGACTTCCCCTATCGTCATTCTGAGTGGAATGAATTGATCTGACGTGCCTAGGGTGGATTCTCCCTCCGAAGCCCCTGGCCATTTCGGAGAAGCTGTAAGCTTCCTCCCTTCTCTGTCGAAAATCATTGTCAGCGCGGATGTATTCATCCATCTTCTGAAGCAGTTTCTCCAGGGTTTGAGGGGGTTTCCTGGCGAAGTATTAGGCTAAAGGTCCTGGCCGAAGCCCCTTAATCATGGCCTCAATGACAATTTCATTGGGCACTGTTGGCGCTTGTGCCCTCAGACGCAAGAACCTTTGGACATACGCCTGGAGATATTCCTCTTGATCTTGCGTGCACTGGAACAAGGCTTGAGCGGTAACTGGCTTCGTCTGAAACCCTTGAAAACTGGTGACCAGCATGTCCTTCAGCTTCTGCCATGATGTGATTGTTCCTGGCCGAAGAGAGGAGTACCAAGTTTGTGCAACATTTTTGACTGCCATAACGAAGGATTTCGCCATGACTGCAGTGTTGCCACCATACGAAGATATAGTTGCTTCGTAGCTCATCAGAAACTGCTTCGGATCTGAGTGTTCGTCATACATGGGGAGTTGAGGTGGCTTGTAAGACGGGGGCCAGGGCGTAGCCTGTAGTTCTGCTTACAGAGGAGAAGCATTATCAAAAGCAAAATTTCCATGATGGAAATCCTCATACCAGCCATCCTCGTTGAAGAAGCCCTCTTGGTGCAGCTCTCTGTGGTGGGGCCTTCGGTTCTGCTCATCTTGAGCAAGATGGCGCACTTCTTTGGTAGCTTTGTTAATCTGCCTTTGCAGGTCCATCTTTTTATTCTGTACCGAGCCATCTTCTCCTTCTTCTTCTGTACCTGCTGATGAAGCATCTCCATATTCCTGATTTCTTGGTCCAACTCATCCTCTTGTGGTGTTGGACTAGTGGCCTTCCTCTTCTGGCTTTGGGCCTCCCAAAGAGAAAGGGTCTCCTGGTTTGGGTCCAGCGGCTGCAGAATGGCAGCCCCTGTTGCCGAAGCTTTCTTTGGTGGCATGACGAAGGTCGATGCTTGCTGAAGGTGGTCGAAAAAAAGGGTTCACCGGAGGTGGGCGCCAATGTTGGGGACTTGTTCTCAAGTGCTATGAGTTAAGAACAAGGCAACACAGAAAACTTTAAACGTTAAAGCCCTTCATCCTTCGAAGCATTATTTCCCTTAGGATATAATGACTTTCGGACGGAGGTAATGAAGGACATACCTTCATCAACATAACATATAGAGATGAAGAAAGAATCACATAAAACATAAAAGATAATATAAACAGTCATATATTATTATTATCTCATTCTTATTTTATTACTATGGAAAAACAGAAATGATATCAAATTACAAGTGTACCTTCGACTTGAAAGAAGGTAAAGGTACCAGCGTGATGCAAGGATCAATGCCTAGTCAGCGTGAACAGTACAGGGTTACTGTTCATCTTTTTATAGGCACGAGACACAGCCCATGTAAAATTACACTCATGCCCTTTACATTTGCTAATAACTCTATAGTAATCCATCGGGGTCTGAATAGCCTTTTCATCTTTAAGTCGGTTTTCCTTTTCTGCTATCACGCCGAAGCTCTCCTGCGCACAGCTTTGTCTTCTCGCTATCCTTCGTACTCCTTCTTGTGCTTCTTCACGCTGTGGTTTCAACTCAAGTCCGAAGGTACCTGTTCATGCATTATACTTCCAGAAACATCGTTAAATCATGTTTTTGAGGACCTTCGGAAGCCGAAGGTCCCCAACAGTATTAAGTTATGAATTTTTAGGTGTCACATATTCACCCCTTCTCTAGGTGATTATCAAGTCGGTTACACGTGGTTGCTTTCTGGTTGGATGGTTCGGTCGGTATTAGTCGTAATTACCACTGTGAAGTGTTCTAATTGGACCATGCATGTGCCACGTCAACTAGACATTTTGATCGTTTGAAGTCCAAAAACTTCATTTTTTAAAAAAATACAAAAAATCATGGAACATTACCTATAAATAGATGGGGTGGTTGGGTTCATTCATACTCCTCACTCTCCATTTCGCTTGTCTTCTTTCATATTGTAGCCTACCACTCTGAATTTCAATATTGACCTCCTATGGAGTCTGAACTTACAAATCTTCATTGACTTGATCAACAACTAATCTCCACAACTTTCTAACACCCCTACTAGTGTGGGAGAGGGTCTTCTTTGATGGAATTTCTGCACATCTCTATTCCCTCACTCCACAATCTCTATTTCCATATCCATATTCTCTTTTGTATCCCTACCAACCTTTCATGGATGCTCCTCCTCCTCCCAATGATGATCCTACTGATAATACTACTAGAGCTCATCCTTCTTCCATTGAAGCTCTTACCATCAATGCTCCTCCTCCTCCATCATTCAGGTATCCATACTCTCATCCATAGCCCATACCCATATGGATATCCATATGGTGCTCCTCCATATTGATCATATTAAGGGTGAAAATGGGCTGGGTATACCCATCGGAAACTGGATACAGATAGTACAAGTACTCATTTTCTTGGATGTAGATTCAAATACTTTTATATTGGGGACAGGTACGGGTAGTACTCGGAAATTGTAGCTTTGGATTCGAGTCGGATTTGGAGCGAGAACTATGCGGTAAATACATGGATATTCGGGTCAGATATAGGTACCCGGGTTTTAGGTACCCTGTTTTCTTTTAATGTTGAGA
Source organism: Zea luxurians (assembly GCA_029449295.1). Taxonomy (NCBI): domain Eukaryota; kingdom Viridiplantae; phylum Streptophyta; class Magnoliopsida; order Poales; family Poaceae; genus Zea; species Zea luxurians. Next base: position 1,855,236 of record JAOPSE010000140.1, on the reverse strand, counting down.
GCACCTAGTGGGGGTGAATAGGTGATCCTGTAAAATCAACCACTAAATAGCCACAAAACTTAGTTATGAAAGAGTTAGTGCGACTAAGTAGCTTTGAGGCGAGTTCTTGTGAACAAAACAATCACAAACAAAGCAACACAAGAGACACGCGATTTTTATCCGTGGATCGGCCAAGTAATACTTGCCTACTTCTACATTGTGGTGTCCCAATGGATGAGGGTTGCACTCAACCCCTTTCAAGTGATCCAATGATCGAGTTGAATACCACGACTTTCTTCCTTATAGTCTTTCTCTCGTTTGCGAGGAATCTCCACAAGTTGGAGCCTCTCGCCCTTACAATAGAAATCACAAAGAAGGCATAAGAGTAAGGTTAGGAGAGCAACACACACAAGACTCAAATACGCAGCACAACCACGCACACAAGTCACGACTTGAGCTCAAAACACAACACACAGAGTTCGCAACTCAAATGGAGCTCAAATCACTAACACAGAGAATCAAATGCGTGGAGTTGGAGTCTTGGAGTCTTAGGATGCTTAGTGAATGCTTGGGTGACTCCTCCATGTGCCTAGGGATCCTTTTTATAGCCCCAAGGCAGCTAGGAGCCGTTGGAGACAATCTTGAAAGGCAATTCCTGCCTTCTATCGAGTGGCGCACCGGACAGTCCGGTGCGCCACCGGACAGCTACTGTAGCCTGTCCGGTGCGTGATTTCCTTCCAAATCGAGCACAGTCGACCGTTGCAGCTCTGGGCCCGTTGACGCACCGGACGCTGTCCGGTGCACACCGGACAGTCCGATGCCTCCTTCCGACCGTTGGAGCTGCCACGCGTCGCCCGCAGATTTCGCGGCCGACTGTTGGTGCTGGCGATTGATGGCTCACCAGACAGTCTGGTGAATTTTAGCCACGTCTCCTTTCTTCATTCTCGAGAGCAACGAGTTCGCCGCGGATGACCCACCGGACAGTCCGGTGATTTTTAGCCGTACGCCGTCATTGAGTCCCGAGAGCGGCAAGTTTACGCGGACCAGCCTGGCGCACCGGACACTGTCCGGTGCACCACTGGACAGTCCGGTGTGCCAGACCGAGCTGAAGTTTGGCTGCACAGAGCCAAGTCTTTCCCTTTTCCTCTCTTCTTCTTTAGTCACTGTTTCTAGCACTTGGATAACCATGTTAGTACATAAAACAATTCATCATGTCTAGAAACATATCTTTTGCCTTGATTTGCACTTCTCGCTTTATTTGGCACATAAGAACTTAATTAAACGTGTTGTGCACTTAATCACCAAAACATTATAGAAATTAAGAGCACATTTCCCTTTCAATCTCCCTTTTTTTGGTGATTTATGCCAACACATCAAAAAGCAACCAAAATAAGTGCAGCATCAATGCAAATGAGGACCAAATCATTTTTGCACATGATTTGACATATTTGGATCAATTTGTGCCACCACTTGGTTTGTTTTTGCAAATTAAATTCTTTTCCTTTCTCTAAGTCAAACACACTTGTTTGGGCAAATAGAGAGATATTCCAAGAGAAAAATTGATCAAGTACCAAAAATTCCCCCTTTTTCCCATAATCAAAATTTTCCCCCATAAGAGACCAAATTTTGCAATAAGAGTATTTTGGACAAATAAAAAATTATAACTCTATTATTTTCAAAATTCACAAGTGGTTAGCTGATCCATTTGCTTTGGCCTTAATTTCTCCCCTTTTGGCATTAAGCACCAAAATGGGATCATTTTTGGCCCTTTAACCCCATTGCCTCACCAAAAATTGTCAAGTAAGAGCAAAAAGGCAAATAGAGCATAAAAATGAACTTGGAATTAGATACACTAATACCGGAGTGCAGTGGAAGTCTTTGCGTCGTCCAAGTCCATTTTCCCTTTCAATGCACCTTTGAGACTACAACAAGTGTTCTCAACCGAATAAGTTAGTCTCAAAGGGATCAAGTTGTAGCACACTCCCCCTAAATATGTGCACCATTTGCATATGGACTTGTGAGGTCCGGGGAGGCTTGTACAACTTGAGCACCATAAATAACAATAATCGATTGATAATGCACAAAGTAACATGATCAAAGGCATAGAACACATGTATATTATAGATCAATCCAAGTTACGTGAATCTAAAACATTTAGCTCACTACGCAACCTGTAAAGCCTTTTCTCGTCTAAAGGCTTGGTGAAGATATCGGCTAGCTGGTTCTCGGTGTTAATATGGTACACCTCGATATCCCCCTTTTGCTGGTGGTCTCTCAGGAAGTGATGCCGGATGTCTATGTGCTTAGTGCGGCTGTGTTCAACAGGATTATCCGCCATGCGGATTGCACTCTCATTGTCACATAGGAGTGGGACTTTGCTCAGATTGTAGCCAAAGTCCCGGAGGGTTTGCCTCATCCAAAGTAGTTGCGCACAACACTGTCTTGCGGCAACATACTCGGCCTCAGCGATGGATAGGGCAACAGATGTTTGTTTCTTATAACTCTAGGACACCAGGGACCTTCCTAGAAATTGGCATGTCCCCGATGTGCTCTTCCTATCAACCTTGCAACAGGCATAATCGGAGTCTAAGTATCCAATTAAGTCAAAGGTAGACCCCTTTGGATATCAGATCCCTAAGCAAGGCGTAGAAACTAAATATCTAAGAATTCGCTTAACGGCCACAAGGTGACACTCCTTGGGGTCGGATTAATATCTAGCACACATGCATACACTTAGCATAATGTCTGGTCTACTAACACATAAATAAAGCAATGCCTTTTGATCAACGGACTTACCTCCTTTGTTGAGGTCAACATGCCCATCGGTTCCCTTAGGTGTCTTCGTGAGCTTGGTGTCCTTCATCCCAAACCGCTTTAGAAGATCTTGTGTGTACTTCGTTTGGGAGATGAAAGTGTCGTCCTTGAGTTGCTTCACTTGGAACCCAAGGAAGTAAGTCAACTCGCCCATCATCGACATCTCGAACTTTTGTGTCATCACCCTGCTAAACTCCTCACAAGACTTTTGATTAGTAGAACCAAATATTATGTCGTCGACATAAATTTGGCACACGAAGAGATCACCATCACAAGTCTTTGTAAAAAGAGTGGGATTGGCTTTCCCAACCTTGAAAGCATTAGCAATTAAGAAGTCTCTAAGGCATTCATACCATGCTCTTGGGGCTTGCTTAAGTCCATAGAGCGCCTTAGAGAGCTTAAACACGTGGTCGGGATACCTGTCATCCTCAAAGCCAGGGGGTTGTTCCATGTATACCTCCTCCTTGATTGGCCCGTTGAGGAAAGCATTCTTCACATCCATTTGAAACAACCTGAAAGAGTGGTGAGCAGCATAGGCTAATAATATACGAATAGACTCTAGCCTAGCCACAGGAGCAAAAGTCTCCTCGAAATCCAAACCTGCGACTTGGGCATAACCTTTTGCCATAAGTCGAGCCTTGTTTCTTGTCTCCACCCCGTGCTCGTCTTGCTTGTTGTGGAACACCCACTTGGTTCCCACAACATTTTGCTTTGGACGTGGCACCATGCTCCAAACTTCATTTCTCTTGAAGTTGTTGAGCTCTTCCTGCATGGCCTCTTCTACCCTAAAAGGCTCAATAGAAGAGACAAACGAGTAATGCTCACAAAAGTCAGCTAATCTTGAGCGAGTAGTTACTCCCTTACTGATGTCACCCAGAATCTGGTCGACGGGGTGATGTCTTTGGATCGTTGCTTGGACTTGGGTTGGAGGGGCCTGTGGTGCTTCTTCCTCCATCACTTGATCTTCCTGTGCTCCCCCCTTGATCATGCCCTTCTTCTTGATGTACCTGTTCATCATCTTGAGTTGGGGGTTGCACCATAATCGAGGAAGATGGTTGATCTTGTTCCTGTAATTCCTGTGGTCGCACATCACCTATTGCCATCGTGCGTATTGCGACCGTCGAAATTTCTTCTTCATCTACATCATCAAGATCAACTTGCTCTCTTGGAGAGCCATTAGTCTCATCAAATACAACGTCGCTAGAGACTACAACCAATCCCAAAGATTTGTTGAAGACCCTATACGCCTTTGTATTTGAGTCATACCCTAGTAAAAACCCTTCTACTGCCTTGGGAGCAAACTTAGAATATCTACCTTTCTTCACCAGAATGTAGCATTTGCTCCCAAATACTCGAAAGTAAGAAACGTTGGGTTTGTTACCGGTAAGGAGTTCATAGGAGGTCTTCTTGAGAAGGCGATGCAGATAGAGCCGGTTTATGGCGTGGCAAGCTGTGTTCACAGCATCCGACCAAAACCGCTTGGGCGTCTTGAACTCTCCAAGCATCGTTCTTGCCATGTCGATAAGCATCCTGTTCTTCCTCTCTACCACACCGTTTTGTTGTGGTGTGTAGGGAGCGGAGAACTCGTGCGTGATGCCTTTATCCTCAAGATACTCCTCCACTTGCAGATTCTTGAATTCGGACCCGTTGTCGCTTCTTATCTTTTCACCTTGAGCTCAAATTCATTTTGAGCCCTCCTTAACAAGCGTTTTAGGGTCCCTTGGGTTTCTGATTTGTCCTGCAAAAAGAACACCCAAGTGAAGCGGGAAAAGTCATCAACAATAACAAGACCATACTTACTTCCCCCGATGCTAAGGTAGGCAACGGGTCTAAAAAGATCCATGTGAAGAAGCTCCAGTGGTCTTGATGTTGTCATCACATTCTTGCTGTGATGAGTGCTTCCCACCTGTTTCCCTGCCTGACATGCTGCACAAGGTCTGTCTTTCTCAAAACAGACATCGGTTAGTCCTAACACATGATCTCCCTTTAGAAGCTTATGAAGGTTCTTCATCCCAACATGTGCTAGACGGCGATGCCACAGCCAGCCCATACTAGTCTTAGCTATTAAGCATGCATCTAGATCGACCTCTTCTTTCGAAAAATCAACTAAGTAGAGTTTGCCGTCTAATACACCCTTAAAAGCTAATGAACCATCACTCCTTCTAAAGACAGATACATCAACGTTTGTAAAAAGACAATTGTAACCCATGTGACACAATTGACTTACAGACAGAAGGTTGTAACCAAGCGACTCTACTAGAAATACATTCGATATGGAGTGCTCGTTGGTGATGGCTATCTTGCCCAAGCTTTTGACCTTGCCTTGGTTCCCATCTCCAAAAATAATCGTATCCTGGGAATCCTTGTTCTTGACGTAGGAGGTGAACATCTTCTTCTTCCCCATCATGTGGTTTGTGCATCCGCTGTCGATTATCTAGCAAGAGCCCCCAGATGCATAAACCTGCAAGGAATTTAAGCTTGGGTTTTAGGTACCCAACTCTTGTTGGGTCCTACATGGTTAGTCAAAATAGTTTTTGGAACCCATATGCAAGTTTTGTCTCCCTTGCATTTGGATCCCAACTTTCTAGCCACTACTTTTGCATTCTTACATGAAAGAATAAAAGAAGTGTTGCAAGCATGAAAAACAGTAGTGGGTTCATTGCACATTTTCCTAGGCACATGGGACACAACATTATTCCTCCTAGGCGCATGGGGCACAACATGATTGTGCCTGCTTCTACCATGAACAAAAGTAGAACTAGAGGCAAACATAGCATGTGAATTATGAGAATCATGATTATAGCTCCTATTATAATAAGAATGACTACCAATTTTCCTATCATAAATAAAAGCATGGTTCCTTTTATGACTACTAGCCATAGGGGCCTTCCCTTTCTCCTTGTTGAGAATGGGAGCCTTTTGACTTGTAAAGTTCTTGGTTTCCCTTCGGAAACCAAGTCCATCCTTAATTGAAGGGTGTCTACCAACAGTGTAGGCATCCCTAGCAAATTTCAATTTATTGAAATCATCCTTGCAAGTCTTAAGTTGAGCATTAAGACTCACCACCTTATCATCCAATTTAGTAATAGCAATAAGATGTTCATTACAGGCATCAACATCAAAATCCTTACATCTATTACAAACAACATGCTCTACACATGAACTAGATTTATTAACTTCCTCTAGCTTAGCATTTAATTCATCATTTAAACTCCTTAAACTAGAAATAGATTCATGGCAAGCAGACAACTCAGAGGATAGCATTTCATTTCTTTTAACTTCTAGAGCAAGAGATTTTTGAACACTAACAAATTTGTCATGCTCTTCATACAAAATATTTTCTTGCTTCTCTAGTAATCTATCATTTTCATTAAGGGCATCAATTAATTCATTAATTTTGTCTACTTTATTTCTATCTAGACCTTTAAAACAATTCAGTATAGTCTACTTCATCATCAGATGACTCTTCATCACTAGAAGAAGTATACTTGGGAGTGTCCCGAATACATACCTTCTTTTCCTTAGCCATGAGACAACTATGTCGTTCGTTGGGGAAGAGTGATGACTTGTTGAAGGCCGTGGCAGCAAGTCCTTCGTCGTCAGAGTCGGAAGAGGAGCAGTCCGAGTCCCATTCCTTTCCAAGGTGCGCCTCGCCCTTAGCCTTCTTGTAGTTCTTCTTCTTCTCTTTCTTCCCATACTTTTCTTATTCCTGGTCATTATCGTTATCGGGGCATTGAGCTATGAAATGAATAGTCTTACCGCATTTGAAGCAGGAGCGCTTTCCCCTTGTTTTGTTCTTGTTGTGGTACTCCTTGCGTCCTTTAAGCACGGTCTTGAAGCGCTTGATGATAAGCGCCATCTCATCTTCGTTGAGGCCGGCAGCCTCCACTTGAGCTACCTTGCTTGGTAGCGCCTCCTTGCTGCTTGTTGCTTTGAGAGCAACAGGTTGTGGCTCGTAGATGGGTAGTGGACTGTTCAAAGCGTCGTCCACGTATCGAGCCTCCTTCACCATCATGCGCCCACTCACAAATTTTCCAAGGATGTCCTCGGGTGTCATCTTGGTGTACCTGGGATTCTCACAAATAAGATTGACAAGATGGGGGTCAATAACCGTAAATGACCTGAGCATGAGTCGGACGACATCACGATCCATCCATCTTGTGCTTCCGTAGCTTCGTATCTTGTTGACCAGGGTCTTGAGCCTGTTGTAGGTTTGTGTTGGCTCCTCTCCCCTGATCATCGCAAATCTCCCCATCTCGCCTTCCACCAACTCCATTTTGGTGATCATGGTGGCGTCGTTTCCCTCATGAGATATCTTGAGGGTGTCCCAGATCTGCTTCGCATTGTCCAAGCCGCTAACCTTGTCATATTCATCCCTGCATAGAGATGCTAGCAAAACAGTAGTGGCTTGGGCATTTTTATGAATTTGCTCATTAATAAACATGGCATTGTCAGTGCTATCGAAGTGCATTCCGTTTTCAACAATCTCCCAGATACTAGGATGGAGAGAAAATAAATGATTGTGCATTTTATGACTCCAGAAAGAATAGTCTTCTCCATCAAAGTGGGGAGGTTTCACAAGTGGAATTGACTGCAAATGAGCATTAGAATTGTACGGAATACGAGAATAATCAAATGAATAGTTTTGATTAACCGTTTTCTTCTTTGACGAGGAGTCGTCGTCGTCGTGTGGTGAAGAAGACGAGGCATCACTATCGTAGTAGATGATCTTCTTGATGCGCCTCTTCTTCTTCCCGTCTCTTTTCTTGTGACTCGAGCCTGAGTCGGTTGGCTTGTCATCTCTAGGCTCGTTGAGGAAGGACTCCTTTTCCTTGAAGTTGACCACCATCTCCTTTCGCTTAGGATCCATCTCTTTGGGCGGTTAGTCCCTTAAGTGAAGAGTACGACTTTGATACCAATTGAGAGCACCTAGAGGGGGGGTGAATAGGTGATCCTGTACAATCAACCACTAAATAGCCACAAAACATAGTTATGAAAGAGTTAGTGTGACTAAGTAGCTTTGAGGCGAGTTCTTGTGAACAAAACAATCACAGAGAAAGCAACACAAGAGACACACGATTTTTATCCCGTGGTTCGACCAAGTAATACTTGCCTACTTCCACGTTGTGGCGTCCCAATGGACGAGGTTTGCACTCAACCCCTTTCAAGTGATCCAATGATCGACTTGAATACCACGGCTTTCTTCCTTATAGTCTTTCTCCCGTTTGCGAGGAATCTCCACAAGTTGGAGCCTCTCGCCCTTACAATAGAAATCACAAAGAAGGCACAAGAGTAAGGTTAGGAGAGCAACACACACAAGACTCAAATACACAGCACAACCACGCACACAAGTCACGACTTGAGCTCGAAGCACAACACACGGAGTTCGCAACTCAAATGGAGCTCAAATCACTAACACAGAGAATCAAATGCGTGGAGTTGGAGTCTTAGGATGCTTAGTGAATGCTTGAGTGACTCCTCCATGCGCCTAGGGACCCCTTTTATAACCCCAAGGCAGCTAGGAGCCGTTGGAGACAATCTTGGAAGACAATTCCTGCCTTCTGTCGAGTGGCGCACCGGACAGCTACTGTAGCCTGTCCAGTGCACGATTTCCTTCCAAATCGAGCACAGTCGACCGTTGTAGCTCTGGGCCCGTTGACGCATCGGACACTGTCCGGTGCACTCCGGACAGTCCGGTGCCTCCTTCCGACCGTTGGAGCTGCCACGTGTCGCCCGCAGATTTCGCGGCCGTGGTGCTGGCGACCGATGGCTCACCGGACAGTCCGGTGAATTTTAGCCACGTCGCCTTTCTTCATTCTCGAGAGCAACGAGTTCGCCGCGGATGACCCACCAGACAGTCCGGTGCACCACCGGATAGTCCGGTGATTTTTAGCCGTACGCCGTCGTTGAGTCCCGAGAGCGGCAAGTTCACGTGGACCAGCCTGGCGCACCAGACACTGTCCGGTGCACCACCGGACACTCCGGTGTGCCAGACCGAGCTGAAGTTTGGCTGCACAGAGCCAAGTCTTTCCCTTTTCCTCTCTTCTTCTTTAGTCACTGTTTCTAGCACTTAGATAACCATGTTAGTACATAAAACAATTCATCATGTCTAGAAACATATCTTTTGCCTTGATTTGCACTTCTCGCTTTATTTGGCACATAAGAACTTAATTAAACGTGTTGTGCACTTAATCACCAAAACATTATAGAAATTAAGAGCACATTTCCCTTTCAATCTCCCTTTTTTTTGGTGATTTATGCCAACACATCAAAAAGCAACCAAAATAAGTGCAGCATCAATGCAAATGAGGACCAAATCTTATCACAGTAAATAATAAACAGATAATAATAAAAAGTATAACAATGAGTGATGAATATCTCTATACCCAAAGCCACATAAAGCAATAGCATGTACTACCCAAAAATTTAGTAGTAAAACCAGTGGTGAAACAAGGTATAAAGATAGTCAAAATCTAGGGTAACCTATTGGGTCCCATCAGAATTAACCTATGCAGATCATTATGAATAATAAGAACATGAATGGGTAAAAGGAAGTGATCCAGGGCACAACTTGCCTTCAATGAGCTCATGCTCAGCAGTCTCTACCAGCTGAACCTCAGGATCCTCTGTAGCTTGCTCGTCTACTGGCATCAACACAATACATACATAGTATAACAAAAATTAACATAACACCAAACATGTAAATAAAATACACAATAATAATCTAGACATTAAAATAAGATCATAGGAACTGGAATCATTAAATTAGGAGTTATAGATTTTAAGTTATGAATTTTCCAAGGTTTTATGTGCTTAATACCAGATTAAGTACTAGGTAACTTTTAATGTGTCTTTCATGTCAAAAAGTGACACTAATGGTTAGACAATAATATTACAAAAATTTAGGAACTGGAATGGACCAATTTAGAGTTCATATGCATTTTCTATGAATTATACAAATTCTAGGAATTGTTTTTATATTAAAAACTCGTTTTCTAATTTATTTTCTATTTGTTTTCTTTGATTCTTCAAGTTTCTGGGCTAGTCCTCAATTTCAGAGAACAATAGGGGGCCGGAATAAACATTCTCCAAGACACAGCGCACCACACACAGGACGGCGGGTTAAATCTAAAATAGCCCAGGGGCTCTTTTGTAAATCGGCCAGCTGCGAAGGGGTACTGCGGTTCATGGACCATCGGATTAGAAACTAACGGCCCCAATCTAATCTGGCGATCACCGAACCGGTATGGAATCACGCCCCTTGGATGAAAGATCTACGACCTAGATTTTAATGTAACACGATTCGTTCGGATTCGACCGATCAAAAATCTACGTCTACGGTTCCTTTAGACGAAGGGGTATTCACGGATTAAATCATGGCCGCGGGCGCCAGATCCAACGGCCGGGCCGTCGTCTTCCTCGCGCGACCGTCACGCTACGCGAACGCGACCGTGGCGACGACCTCACCGGCGATCTCCTATCCCGACCAAACACTGAACTGACCTAAGCGAGGCCTACAATATTTCGACGGGGAGGAAAGTGCGAATGCGCATGGAGACTCAACGGGAAGAATGTCTACCAGTAGACACTTGTCCTCGCCACGGTGCGGTCCGGAACGAAACTCGGGCACCGACGAGCAATTCCGGTGAGGCAGCGCTAGTCCAGGGGCCGAGTTGTTCATGGCCACCACCGGAACGACGCCGCAACCGCACCAGATCAGGTACCAAGGCACGCACGCCGGTGAATCAGCGGCTGGTCAACGACGGTGGACCCCAAACACCCGTGGGCTCGGCAATGGCGGCGTCAATTTGTTCAGGGAGACTAGGCTTGCGTGAGAAGGTAGTAGGAGGAGGAACGGGTCACGGGGACTCCCTTTTATCCCCTGGAGTCCAAGTTCGAGGAGAGGGGGGAGGTCGCCCATGAACCCGGCAATGGCGGCGGCATCCGCGCCAGCCATTGCAAAGGAGAGGGAAGGCGCTGACGCGCGGGGACCCACAGATCAGTGGAGGCGCGAGCGCGAGGGTGTCAGCCAGAGGGCCCACAAGTCAGTGTAAGGAAAGTAAGCAGGCGTGCATGAAACCGACGGGCGGACCCCATCTGTCATGTGGACAGCGCGTGCGAGGGCGCAAGTTCCATAGGCCACGCGATGCGTTTCTGTGGTTGGGCCGAAAGCAAGATCCTGGCCCATTCAAGCGTTTTCCCCCTTTTCTTTTATATTCTGTTTTCCTTTTCTTTTTAATTTCCAACTTCATAATTTAAATTCCCATTCAAGTTTAAATTTCTCAGCCCATTTGTTTTCTCATAAAATATTCCCCTTACACATGGTAGGAGTAACTTACCTATTTTAATATTCATTGGGTGATTATTAGTGCTTCTCTTTCTTAATCCCTAGAATTCCCTTTTGATTTTAACTTTCACTTTGGAATTTAATATATTCCTTTTTACATTATTTTATATTTTCACAAAAATGCACACGAAATAAAACTTCAGCATGATGTATATTTCATTTTAGTAGCATTTATTTTGGCTAAAACTCTGACTTATAGGTATGCTCCTGTTATGATGAACATATGGCACATAAAATAGAAAGATCAACTATATCCTCATTGTATATATTTTTGGGTATTACAAATCCTACCCCCCTTAACAAGAATCTTGCCCTCGAGATTTAGGAAGGACTAGGGAAAAGATTGGGAAAATCTATGCGAAGCTCTTCTTCTCTCTCCAAAGTAGCTTCATCTTCTCCATGGTGACTCCATTGCACTTTGCACATCTTTATAACCTTATTTCTTGTAACTTGCGTCAAAGTGTCAAGAATCTTGACAGGATAATCTATATAAGTCAGATCATCTTGAACACTGAGGTCCTCCATTGGTAGCTGCTCCTCAGGTATCCTGAGGCACTTCTTTAGTTGGGATACATGGAATACATCATATACATCTGCCAGGTGATCGGGTAATTCTAGTTGATATGCAACCTCTCCCACTCGCTTTAAAATCAAGAAAGGTCCAATAAAGCGAGGGGACAGCTTCCCTTTAACTTTAAATCTTCTCATACCCCGGAGTGGTGACACCTTCAGATACACGTGATCACCCTCTTTAAACTCTAGTAGTCTTCTCCGGGTATCAGCATAGCTCTTCTGTCTTGATTGTGCAATTCTCAATTTTTTTCTTATCATTCGCACTTGTTCCTCTACCTCTTGTATAAGTTCAGGCCCAAAGAACTGCCTTTCACCAGTCTGATCCCAGTATAGGGGAGTCCTGCATTTTCTGCCATATAGAGCCTGAAACGATGACATCTTCAAACTGGCCTGGTAACTATTATTATAAGAGAACTCTGCATATGGTAAGCTCTTATCCCAAATTCCACCATGTTTAAGAGCACAAGCTCTTAACATATCCTCCAGCACTTGATTTGTCTTCTGAAATACTCAAAGTTGTATACAAAGAATAATAGAGAGATCTCCTCATTTTATGTGCCTTAATTGCATCATGAAAAGAGCATACATAAAACCAAGGATGATTAAATTAAACCAATGATACTAAAATAAAAGGAAGTGCATTTGTTGGAGTTTTTATATGTTTGTGCATTAATAAAATAATAAGGATAATAAGATAAGAAATACTAGAAGTTGAATCAAACCCTAAATTTGAAAATAGGGTTTTGAAAATAAAAAGAAAAGAAATACCACATAAAACATAGGGAATAAATATATATACATAGATACATTCTCTTCATCTCCAAATGTAAATTGGCACATTTTGATATAAGTACAAATCCATAACTGAAATTCAAATTTGAATTTGAAATCTAAAAGGAGAAATGAAAACCTAAATAAAAAAAGAAAAAAGAAAAGAATAAAGAAAAGAAAAAAAAGGTTAAAAGCCAGTTGGGCCGCCTCCCCTCAATTCGGCCCAGCAGCCAGAAACCACCCCACGCGGCCCAACTTCCAACTCTCCACGCACGCGCCTAGTCAAGCGCCATGACCGACGGCCCGGCCCCACCTGGAAGCCTCCCTGTCCGTTCTCCCTGTTGCGCGTGTTGCCTCGGTGGCCTCTTACAGGTGGGCCCTGCATGTCATCTCCTTCATCCGCACTCGCGTACCAAACCGAGCTCGCGCTAGAACTCCGCCAAGGAAATTCCACCCGCGGATCCCGCGGAGGCCGTTGAAACTGAGCCCCGGATGGCTCGAGAACCTCCCGATGATCTAGAATAGACCGACTGTGCACGTCGCGCTTTTGCCGCTGCGTCTGGGACCTCTGGTCAAAGCCCTCTCCCTCACCTCCGCAACGCCCACCGCCGCGCACGGCGTGTATCCCGCCGCCAGCTACAGAACCGTTGGGCCGCCAGTACCCCACCTCGCCCTGGGTATATAACCCGACTACTCGAGACCCTTTGACCGTGCCCCGCCATCCCATCCACTAGTGCCTCCTCGCCGCCGAGAATTCTTCTCTGCCGTGAGGACTAAGCCTGCCGCCACATCCAAATCAAGTGGTCACCGGCGTTGGGACCCCAGGAATTAGACTAGGAGCGTCCGTGGGCCTTCTGGGTGGGTGGCGTGTCGTCCTCGGGTGAGGTCGGTCACCGAGCTAGGCGCAATTGCTCACCGGACTGCATTCCTCAGCCGCGGTCTGCTTCTCGTCGCGGCCAGCGTCGCCGTGGCATCGATCACCGGTAATAAGCCCACTCTTGTCTTCGTTATGCATTGCGCATTGTGCTGCTGCGACGAATTGGAAAATGGGGGGGCAGGAGCGTGTGGTTGGTGCTCTCCGGTGATGGCGCCGCCGCGGAAGGATAGCGCCGCCTCGCTCACCCGTCGGGATTGGGGGAAGTATCCTGCGCCGTCGGATTCCTAAGGAACGATTGTGATCAGTCGGGCGCATACCGATTCGCGATAGGGTTCTGTGTCCACTGGATGTCAATCGGACGGTCCAGGTTGAATCCAGAGCATTTTAAATCAGCGCCGCAGATCACGAATCCAAGGGGCCTCGTGTGAGTACCGGTTCGGGATAAAATCAATCTAATCCACACCGTTCGCGTCTGATCCAATGGCCGAGATCTGATTGTACCCCTTCGCGGGTACACTTTACAAAAGAAACCTTATGTTTTTAGGATATAGAACCTGCCATCCATAGGAGTTGTGCTCTGTGTCTGCAGATTCTTACTCCGAGCCCCCTAGTCTTCCCTGTAATTGACGCCCAGTCCAGAGGATAATAAAAACCGAGAAATGATTATAGAATTTAGTTTATAATACAAAAACAATTCTAGAAACTTGTAAAATGCATAGAAAATTCATTTTAGCTCCAAATTGAACCATTCCAATTTCTAAATTTTTGTAATAATATTCTCTATCATTTAGTGTCTCTGTTTTGACATGAAAACAGTAAGAAAATGAATTTCTCATTTAATCCTATTTTAAGTACATAAAGTCTTCAGAAATTCATATCTTAAAATCTGTAACTCCAAAATTAATAATTCCAGTTCCTATGGTTTTATTTTAATGCGTAGATTTTTATTGTGTATTTTATTCACATGTTTGGTACAATGTTAATCTTTGCTATACTATGTATGTATTGTGTTGATGCGAGTAGACGAGCAAGCCACTGTGGATTCTGAGGTTCAGCAAGTAGAAGTAGCTGAGCAGGAGCTCATTGAAGGCAAGTTGTGCCCTTGATCACTTACTTTTCCCAGCCATGTTCTTGTTAATTATAATAATCTGCATAAGTTAATTTTGATGGGATCCAATAGGTTACCCCAGTTTTGGTTATCTTTATACCTTGTTCACCACTGAAATATTTTTGGGTAGTACTTGCTATTGCTTTATGTGGATTTGGGTATGGAGATACACTATTCATGATTATCCTGTTATTATCATGTTGTTATTACTGTTCATGTTAAGATCATTAAATTAATGGGAACATGGAGCGACCACCCGGGAAAACAGTGCTACCACAAGGGTTTAATGGGACGCCCTTGGCTGATTAACTAGGAAAGCTAGTGGAAGTCTTCCTTACCCGAAAGGGGCAAGGGCAGTAGGGGAGTGGTCAGTGTAGGGAGGTCCTTGGGTTGATTTTGCTGCGATGGTGGTCAGGCGAGGGATTCCTGCACTGGAGCTTCCTATAAACTATAGCGGGATTTCTGAAGCTAGTGGAACTTTGTAAAGGCCTTGTAGTGTTACCCTGCCTCGCCTCCTCGGTAGAGGTGTATGGGATTGGCCGTCTCTTGGCAGATGGGTAACATGACTTGTGGGTAAAGATGCGCAACCTCTGCAGAGTGTAAAACTAGTATACTAGTCGTGCTCACGGTCATGAGCGGCTCGGACCCTCACATGATTAATTATGGAACTTAAATTTAATTTAACATTTGCATCGGATTTGGGATTATTTTACTATTACTTTCTTTATTATTATTAAGGCTTGGTATTTACTTACACCTAGTAATTGCTAATAAAAGTTTGACCAACTTATAAAAGCAATGCTCAGCTTCAGCCTCTATTTCATTGATCAGCCTTACACTACATGAACTCCCACCTTTGGTGAGTTCATGCCACATTATTCCCCATGACTTGTTGAGCTATGAACGTATGTGAGCTCACCCTTGCTGTCTCACAACCCCCCCACAGGAGAAGAACAGGTGGTTCAGGAGGAGCCACAAGGCGAGGAGTATGACCTGATCTAGGTGGCGTTTCTCAGTTGACATTGGCGCCGATGATCCTTAGTTCGTTTTATATTCATTCTTCTATTTTGTAATAAGTCTTCCATTTGTAATAAATACTCTGATGTTTTATGACATTTATCTCTATACACTCTGTTATTATATATGTTGTCTTCTTGGCGCATGTATGAGATGCACCTGGCTTTGTTCCTTAAAGCCGGGTGTGACATCTTCTCAGTCTGTCCATCAGTTTGAGGATGGTAGGCCGAACTGAAATTCAACTGTGCATCCAAGCTCTCATGCAACTTCTTCCAAAATCGAGAAGTAAACTGTGATCCTCGGTCTGACACGATCTTCTTAGGCACCCCATGTAGGCAAACTATCCGAGTCATATACAATTCTGCTAGCTTGGCTCCCGTGTAATTAGTCCTTACTGGTATGAAATGAGACACTTTTGTCAATCTGTCCACAATTACCCAAATAGAGTCATACCCAGCAGGGGTGCGGGATAGTCCAACAATAAAATGCATACCAATTTCTTCTCATTTCCACTCAGGTATCTTAAGCAGGTGCAATAGTCCAGCTGGTCTTTGATGTTCGGCCTTGACTCTTTGACACACATCACACTTAGCCACATGAGCAGCCACATCTCTCTTCAATCTATACCACCAGTATTTCTACTTCAAATCCTGATACATCTTAGTGCTACCAGGGTGGATGGAGTAATCAGAATCATGAGCTTCTCTCAATATAGTCTCACGAAGGCTATCAATCTCCGGAACACATATCCGATCCTTGAACCATATAGTACCTTGCTCATCCTCCGTGAATTCCGGACCTCTACCTTTCGTAATCAGATCCTAAATCTCTTGAATCTTAGCATCACCAACCTGATCCTTACGAATTTCTTGCTCCAAGGTAGGTTCCGATTCAATGGTAAATCCTTCAGTATGAGCAACTATTCTTAGGTTAAGTCTCCTGAAATCCTCAACAATCTCATCGGGTAGCTAGGCAACAATAGCGGAATGAACGTGCTCCTTCCGACTCAAGGCATCTGCAATCAAATTCGCCTTGCTTGGGTGATAGTGAATCTCCAAATCATAATCCTTAATGAGCTCCAACCAACGGCGTTGCCTAAGGTTGAGATCCTTCTGAGTGAATATATACTTCAAACTCTTAAGATCTGTGTATACTTGGCACTTAGTTCCCATGATATAATGTCTCCAAATTTTAAGCGCATGCACAACGGCTACCATTTCTAAGTCATGAGTGGGGTAGTTCAATTCATGTTTCTGCAACTGATGAGACGCATATGCAATCACATGTCCTTCTTGCATGAGCACACATCCTAATCCTTGGCCACATGCATCACAATAAATGTCAAATCCCTTCTGTAGATCTGGCATAACCAACACTGGTGGTGACATCAATCTTTCCTTCAATTGATCAAAGCTTTCTTGGCACTTCTCATCCCACTTAAATTCTCTTCCCTTCTCTAGAAATGAGGTCATAGGTTTAGCAATCTTAGAAAATCCTTCAATAAATCTCTGATAGTATCCTACAAGTCCCAAGAAACTCCGAATCTCAGTAGCTGTAGTGGGTATGCTCCACGCCATTATCTCCTTGACTTTAGCAGGATCCACTAAAATTCCTCCATTAGAAATGATATGTCCAAGGAATGGCACCTTGTCAATCCAAAATTCGCATTTGCTAAACTTGGCGTGGAGTTGATTATCTCGTAGCTTCTGTAGCACCAATCTCAGATGTTCCTCATGATCACTATCACTCTTGGAATAAATAAGAATATCATCGATGAATACTATGACGAATCTGTCCAAAGACTCCATAAACACCTTATTCATCAAATTCATAAAATAAGCTAGTGCATTAGTTAGTCCAAATGACATAACAGTGAACTCATATAATCCATATCGGGTCGAGAAAGTCGTCTTGGGGATATCCGATGGTCTAATCTTCATTTGATGGTAACCCGATCGGAGATCAATCTTCGAGAATACCCTAGCACCTCTCATCTGATCAAACAAATCCTCAATGCGAGGTAGCGGATACTTGTTCTTCACAGTAACATCATTAAGAGATCTATAATCCACACACATCCGTTGCGATCCATCTTTCTTCTGTACAAACAGAATTGGCGCTCCCCAAGGTGAGGAACTCGGATGAATGTACCCAGCCTCTTGTAACTCCGTTAACTGCTTCTTCAGTTCCTTTAACTCTTCTACAGACATCATGTATGGCCGTTTAGATATAGGGGCAGTCCCAGGTAAGAGATCAATAACAAACTCCGCTTCCCTATCTGGTGGCATCCATGGTAACTCCTTTGGAAAGACATCTGAAAAATCTCTGACCACATGGATGTTGTCACCAACAAACTCCTCAGCTATAAAGTATATCGCCTATTTGGAAGAGGTGGTTACTGCAATTTGAACTTGAAATCTTTCTCCTTTAGGGTTGGTGAGTTCTACAGTACCCCTACCACATGCTATAATGGCCTTCTCCTTTCTTAACCATGACATACCAAGGATTAGATCTATACTACTTGCTTCTAATATTATAGTAGTAGCTCCAAATTCTCTTCCCATAATTGTTAATGTCAATCTACGTGTCATTTGATTTGCCTCAATAGGCCCTTTAGGTGTGATCACTATCATTGGTTTTCTCATATTTAGCAGTGGTATCTCATTTGTGTTGGCATATCGAGCAGACATGAATGAATGTGTAGCATCAGAATCAAATAATATGGTTGCAGGAATGGCATTAATGTAAAACATACCAAGTACAATGTCAGCACCATCACGAGTAGCATCAATGCTGACTTGATTAACCCTGGCAATAGAGTATCCCTTGCCAGGAGTCTGTTGCTTGTTCTTAGCTGGTGTACCAGAATTCCCTACCGGACAAGCATTAGCATAGTGCCCAATCTGACTGCACTTGAAGCATGTAGGGCTGGTCTTCTGTCCTGTAGGCCTTGTCGGGGTGCCAGTGGGAGCAGCCTGATGAGTAGGAGGTGTCCGTGGAGACCCCTGTGGAGCGTACTGAGCTGGGCATGGTCCTCCTCCTGGACGAGTAGGTGTACCCTGTGGCGAAACATAGTGGGGACGAACACTGCTGCTACCCTGCCCCTATGAGATAGCCTTCCTCTTCAAGTCTCCCAGTTGAACACGCTTGTGTTCAATAGCAAGAATCTTATCCAGCAGCCTTTGAAATGATGGAAATGTGTGTGCAACCAGTGCATACTGTAGGGGTCCATTAAGTCCTTTAATAAAGTGTTCCTGCTTTCTCTCATCCTCAGGAACTTCATCTAGAGCATATCTGGAGAGCTGAATGAACTTATCTCGGTACTCGCTGATAGACACGTTGCCTTGCTTTAATGACAGAAACTCCTTCTTCTTAATCTTCATCAATCCAGCAGGAATGTGGTAGTTTCTGAACTGTGTACTGAACTCTGCCCAAGTAATAGTGTCAGCAGCATCATGGACAGCAACATAAGAATCCCACCAGTCAGCAGCAGGACTTGTCAGACGACCAGAGACATAAAGAACTTTCTCCCGGTCTGAGCATTGGGCGATGTTGAGCATCTTCTCAATTGACTTCAACCAATCATCTGCATCTAGTGGATCTGGCGAACTGGCGAAGGTCGGTGACTTGTGACTCATAAATTCTCGGTGCTTATCACGAGGTGGAACTGGTGGTGGTGGTGGAGGCAGTGGTGCTTGTTGCTATTGCTGTTGCTGCTGCTGCGCCCTTCTCTCCTGGTGTATCTCTTCTCGTTCTTGGCGCAGCTCCCGGCGTATCTCCTCTCTCTCTCCTGGCGCATCTCTTGGCGTTCCTGCTGCATCTGCGCACGCATATCCACCATGGTGTCAGCCATTTGTTGCATCATCCTCATCTGAGCTGCAACCATTGGGTCAACTCTTGCTGGTGGAGGCAATGGTGGAGGATCCATCTCTACTGGTTGTGGCTAGGGTTGTCTAAATATCCTCCGAGTGTTTCGTCTGGGAATAAATCAATTCCACCACCCATCCTGGTATTGACCATCTGAGTTAGAAACATATGGTAAGAGAGAATAGTAGACAAGGCAGGTAATTACGAATCATGTTACTTTGGGGGATTTATTAGCTAAGCAGATTGGTGTTTTACTTACTAAAGCTAATTCATTACCTTATGGTGGTACATGCTAAGATGTCCATATGTAATATTTCAATCAATCAAAGAAGCAAATCAGACATTTATCATCAGAACAATCAAACAACATTTTTAAATATAGAAAATAGTTTTAATTTTGTCTTAGGTTCCCTATCTCTTAAAAGATCTTAAGTGTAGGATTCCAAGGTGTGAAATCCATCTTGTCTTAGAGTAGAAAAGGTAAGAATGATCAGAGTAGAACAGTAGAAGGTGAGACAGGATCAAGATAAGTATAGAAAGAATCAGAGTAAGGTAAGTAGGTAAGGGTTTTGTCCATTTCTATCTAGGTTTCGTCCTACAGTCAACATTTCCTCTGATACCACTTCTGTCACACTCGGGCTTTAAGGAACAAAGCCGGGTGCATCTCATATATGTGCTAGAGAAGACAACACATATAATAACAGAGTGCATATAGATAAATGTCATAAATATCATCAATGTACTTATTACATAGCGGAAGTCTTACAAAAATAAATGATAAAATAAAGCGAACTATATATTATTCCCTGGTGCCACAAAGCTGACTAGGAGACGCCACCTAGATCAAGTCAAAAGCCTTAGTGTTAGGCGGCTCCTCTTCGACCACCTGTTCTTCTCCTGTGAGGGTGTGAGACAGCAAGAGTGAGCTCACACATGTTCATCGCTCAACAAGTTGTGGGGAATAATGTGCATGAACTCACCAAAGGTGGGAGTTCATGTCAAATGTAAGGTAGATCAATGTAATAAAGGCTGAAGCTGAGCATTGCTTTTATAAGTTGGTCGAAATTTTATTAGCAATTACTAAGTGTAAGTAAATACGAAACCATAATAATAATAAGTAAAAGTAATAATAAAATAATCCCAAATGCAATGAAATGACAAGTTAAGTTTAAGTTCCATAAATTAATCATGTGAGTGTCCGAGCCGCTCATGACCGTAAGCACGGCTAGTATACCAGTTTTACACTCTGCAGAGGTTGAGCATCTTTACCCACAAGTCGTGTTACCCACTTGCCATGGAGTTGATCAGAACCCATACACCTCTACCATGGGAGCGAGGCAGGGTACCACTACGAATCCTTTACAAAGTTCCACTAGCTTTAGAAAACCCGCTACAGTTTATAGGAAGCTCCAGTGTAGGAATCCCTCGCCTGACCGCCATCGTAGCAAAATCAACCCAAGGACCTACCCACTGACCACTCCCCTACTGCCCTTGCCCCTTTCGGGTAAGGTAGTCATCCACTAGCTTTCCTAGTTAATCAGCCAAGGGCGTCCCATTAAACCCTTGTGGTAGCACTGTTTTCAAGGGTGGTTCTCCATGTTCCCATTAACATAATGATCTTATCACAGTAAATAATAAACATATAATAATAAAAAGTGTAACAATGAGTGATGAATATCTCTATACCCAAAGCCACATAAAGCAATAGCATGTACTACCCAAAAATTTAGTAGTAAAACCAGTGGTGAAACAAGGTATAAAGATAGTCAAAATCTAGGGTAACCTATTGGGTCCCATCAGAATTAACCTATGCAGATCATTATGAATAATAAGAACATGAATGGGTAAAAGGAAGTGATCAAGGGCACAACTTGCCTTCAATGAGCTCCTGCTCAGCAGTCTCTACCAGCTGAACCTCAGGATCCTCTGTAGCATGCTCGTCTACTCCCATCAACACAATACATACATATTATAGCAAAAATTAACATCACACCAAACATGTAAATAAAATACACAATAATAATCTAGACATTAAAATAAGATCATAGGAACTGGAATCATTAAATTTGGAGTTATAGATTTTAAGTTATGAATTTTCCAAGGTTTTATGTGCTTAATACCATATTAAGTACTAGATAACTTTTAATGTGTCTTTCATGTCAAAACAGTGACACTAATGGTTAGACAATAATATTACACAAATTTAGGAACCGGAATGGACCAATTTAGAGTTCATATGCATTTTCTATGAATTATACAAATTCTAGGAATTGTTTTTATATTAAAAACTCATTTTCTAATTTATTTTCTATTTTTTTCTTTGATTCTTCAAGTTTCTGGGCTAGTCCTCAATTTCATAGAACAACAGGGGGCCGGAATAAACATTCTCTAAGACACAGCGCGCCACACACAGGAAGGTGGGTTAAATCTAAAATAGCCTAGGGGCTCTTTTGTAAATCGGTCAGCCGCGAAGGGGTACCGCAGTTCATGGACTGTTGGATTAGAAACTAACGACCCTAATCTAATCTGGCGATCACCGAACCGGTATGGAATCACGCCCCTTGGATGAAAGATCTACGACCCAGATTTTAATGTAACACGATTCGTTCGGATCCGACCGATCAGAAATCTACATCTACTGTTCCTTCGGATGAAGGGGTATTCATGGATTAAATCATGGTCGCGGGCGCCATATCCAATGGTCGGACCGTCGTCTTCCTCGCGCGACCGTCGCGCTACGCGAACGCGACCGTCGCGCTACGCGAACGCGACCGTGGCGACGACCTCGCCGGCGATCTCCTATCCCGACCAAACACTGAACTGACCTAAGCGAGGCCTACACTATTTCAACGGGGAGGAAAGTGCAAACACGCATGGAGACTCACCGGGAAGAATGGCTACCAGTAGACACCTGTCCTCGCCACGGTGCGGTCCGGGACGAAACTCGGGCACTGGCGAGCAATTCCGGTGAGGCAGCGCTAGTCCAGGGGCCGAGGAGTTCGTGGCCACCACCGGAATGACGCCGCAACTACACCAGATCAGGTACCAAGGCACACACGCCGGTGAATCGGCTGGTCAACGACGGTGGACCCCAAACACCCGTGGGCTCGGCAATGGCGGTGTCAATTTGTTCAGGGAGACTAGGCTTGCGCGAGAAGGTAGTAGGAGGAGGAACGGGTCACGGGGACTCCCTTTTATCCCCGGAGTCCAGGTTCGGGGAGAGGGGGGAGGTCGCCCATGAACCCGGCAATGGCGGCGGCATCCGCGCCAGCCGTTGCGAAGGAGAGGGAAGGCGCTGACGCGCGGGGACCCACAGATCAGTAGAGGCGCGAGCGCGAGGGTGTCAGCCAGAGGGCCCACAAGTCGGTGTAAGGAAAGTAAGCAGGCGCGCGTGAAACCAACGGGCGGACCCCGTCTGTCATGCGGACGGCGCGCGCGAGGGCGCAGGTTCCATGGGCCGCGCGATGCGTTTCTGTGGTTGGGCCGAAAGCAAGATCCTGGCCCATTCAAGCGTTTTCCCCCTTTTCTTTTATATTCTATTTTCCTTTTCTTTTCTTTTTAATTTCCAACTTCATAATTTAAATTCCCATTCAAGTTTAAATTTCTAAGCCCATTTGTTTTCTCATAAAATATTCCCCTTACACATGGTAGGAGTAACTTACCTATTTTAATATTCATTGGGTGATTATTAGTGTTTCTCTTTCTTAATCCCTAGAATTCCCTTCTGATTTAACTTCCACTTTGGAATTTAATATATTCCTTTTTTACATTATTTTATATTTTCACAAAAATGCACACGAAATAAAACTTCAGCATGATGCATATTCCATTTTAGTACCATTTATTTTGGCTAATAACTCTGACTTATAGGTATGCTCCTGTTATGATGAACATATGGCACATAAAATAGAAAGATCAACTATATTTTCATTGTATACATTTTTGGGTATTACAAAAAAATTGACAAAGCAACTTAAATTAGATGAGGAAGAACTGACGGAACACTACCGGAATCCGAGGCTTTGCCGAGTGTCGGACTCTTTGCTGAGTGCCTTTTGTTGGGCACTCGGCAAAGAAGGCTTTGCCGAGAGCCGCACTCGGCAAAGTTCGGCTCTCGGTAACGAGCCTCTTTACCGAGTGCAGGACACTCGGCATAGGACCACACTCGGCAAAGACATGTTTGCTGAGTGTTTGACACTCGGCAAAGAAGGCGCTCGGCAAACGGCCGTCAGCGGCCGTCCTAAAGATGACGGCCGTCAGCCTTTGCCGAGAGCTGAGGACTCGCACTCGGCAAAGGGGCTTCTTTGCCGAGTGCCAAATATTGGGCACTCGGCAAAGAACTCTTTACCGAGTGCCTTCTATAGACACTCGGCAAAGCATATTTTTGTTTTTTACATTTTGGCCACCAAATATTTTGTGGTATGTTCCTACACTATGTAGACCTACATGTATCATTTTGGGACAATTATACCAGTGTTTGCAATAGCTAGTAGATTTAGTTCGTTTATTTGAATTTGTTCGGAAAATTCATATTTGAACTGTAGGTCACTCGAAACTTGGAAAACTGTGCATGCAAAAATGATATCCATGCTACTTAGCACAAGTTACGACCGATTTCAGGAGCCGCACTCGGCAAAGAGGCGCGCTTTAACGAGTGTCGCGCGCGGCACTCGGCAAAGAGCCTGACATGAGGACCCTCCCTGGCAGGTCCTTTGCCGAGTGTCCCAGGTGGCACTCGGCAAAGATGGATTTTTTGCCGAGTGCTTCTGGGAAGACACTCGGCAAAGGTAACTCCTTTGCCGAGTATCATCCGTGACACTCGGCAAAGACGCCGTCTCCGTCACATGTCGCCGTAACGGTCGCTTTTCTTTGTCGAGTGCCCGAGAAAAAGTACTCGGCAAAGATGACTTTGCCGATGCACTGTTTACCGAGCCTTCTTTGCCGAGTGTGACACTCGGCAAAGCTTTTGCCGAGTGTTTTTAAGGCTTTGCCGAGTGCTCTGGGCACTCGGCAAAGCACTCGTTTCCGGTAGTGGAAGGCTCGAAGAGGAAGATGAGAAATAGGAGCATCAGTTTATTAATTTTATTTATGAATCATGTAATTTTTATTTTTATGTTATGTGATTTTAATTGTTTTTTGTGAATTATTTAATTTTATTTCTTAATTATGTAATTAAATGTATTTTTTACTAAAATGATGTATTTCCTATCAACTAAAAGTATGTAAAAGAAAAAACTGATGTGACGTTGGATATGCAATGTGACATAGACTAGCTAAACTTAGACCCCGGAACCAAATGGTCTCTTATACCATGTTCAACAGTTTACCAATATGGTTATTTAAAACAATGTTCTTCACTATAGACTGCATTATTTGTAGAATAAAAATTTGAATATAGAGATGGAGATGTGTAAACCGTTGAAGATAGTCATGATATACACTGGAGTGTACGCTGTAGTAAATAAAAGCCGACGAGAATTCAAAAATATGGTCGATCGATGATGTGCCACGACGTGGCAACAGATACTGACCTCCGCTTTACAAAGATAAGAGGTGGTCCTCGTGAGTTTGTGACAACCGGCTGAGATAAGAGGCCTGCTAGGTGCTAGGAGGCCGGTGGTGGTCGTGTGGTTGTGACAACCAGCTGATCAGCATCGTAGCCGCATGTGGTCTCGAGCTAGCTGACCAGCGATGTACAGCGACGCACGCTAGACTACTAGTACTAGAGACAGCAACATATCATCACACACTTGAGTTGATGCGAAGGCAAGAAACATATTATGCTTGCTGAAGCATAGTAACACATGTACGTAGGTCATCTATATTGGTCATACTGCTGTATCCATCGAGCATGGCTTGCGTGCTAAATAATCGGCTGGCAAAGTAGCCAACTATGACTGAGCACTTTAGGTGCTGTTTGGTTTATAAAATATAACTTAAATGCTAATGATAATTATTCACGCTTAAATACTAATAGTAATAAGTTTAAATAGCCTGATATTACTTTCTATTGTGGTATCCGATTGCTGATGGACTTCAAACATGATTTAACGTTATCAAGTACCCATCACATTATAAATATACGAACCAAACAACACCTTAGTATGATGCTTATGTTACGGTTTTGAGTTACACGGCGTACCCTCTATTCCTCTTTAGTATGACATGAGAATGAGAGATGCTATTAGGGCTTATTTAGATGCATGGATATTAGAGAAGATCAGACATAGGGATTATATACACATGCATCCAAACAAGCTCTTACAAAATACTCCCTTAATTTATAATTTGTTAGATTTTTTTATCTTAAGGTTGAGCAACTCGTATTATTCATTTTTTGCAAAAAATAAAAAATTTAAAGCCATACTTGAAGCATATTATATGCTAAACGATATCACAGTAAAAAATATTATAATGATGATTTTTTAATGAGATGAGGTAGTTAAATTTGGGATAAAAAAGTCAAATGAAGTATAAATTGGAATGGAGGGAGTATGTCCCGAAAAAAATGCAACTCATGAACCATGTGAGCCGTCATGATTAGACAGGTCATTTGATTGAACCTTAAATACCACTATTACAAATAACAAACATGCATTGTGAAATTCTAAAACTAAATATTTGTCAAATATGTCATACACATCATATATATATATATAGTTTATAGTAGTACCTAGAAGGTCTTTAGCGACGCTTCTAAACCTATTTGCACTAGGGTTTTTAGTGCCGCTTGTACTAGAGGCTAGTGGAATTGACATTTCCACTTGCGGTTATTTTGGAACCGCCATGGCGCTTTTCTTAAGGCAACCGCTAGTGGCTGGCGATTCGATTGGCACTGGCGATTTTGTTAAGAAAATCGCGAGTGAAAATCGGTTTCCACTGACGGTTGGCTAGTCGGGTCCACCAGTTTATTATCACTAGCATGAGATAACCGAAATTGCGTGTAAAAAGTTGAACGAACCGTATGCTTAGAGCTCTTTTCTACTAGTGTTATGAACATGAGCATTTAAAATTTATACATACAAGAGGATCTATGTAACTCATATTTCATCATCAGTTGCTATGAACAAAGTACGTAAAACACTAGATATAAATCCACTAGTGTTTAGGTTTGCTCTCATATTAGATCCCACCCCTATACAAAGACCAAAATTAATACTTCATTGGCTGAACTAAATCAACATACACCAAGAGTTAACTATGTCGTGAGATTAGAAATCTTTCTATAGCAGAGTAGGTAGAGATTGCATAAAAGCACAACCTGAGGCAAATTTAGAGAGGTTTATTAGGGTCAGCTGACCCCGATAAAATCTATAAATCCATTAGCAACACATTATTAAAATACAAAAAATCATATCATATAGTAAAGATGACCCTGTTAACCCTAACAATATTTTCGATTAGATTCGCCACTGGCACAACTATAAGACAATGAGTATTAAAGTATATAAACAACTATAGTAGGTTGTTTACTTATCAGCAAGTATACTACATGATTGATCTTAGAATTTCCCAAAAACAAACACCCATAGGAATTGCAGTCAAAACAGCTAGTAGTTCAATTGAATTCAGATTTCATGAACAACTACAACTGTTCCCAGAACAATTTTAGTTAAGTCTACGATGTAATCTATGGCTAGTCTCACCTTAGTGTGGGATTTAATCATCATCGAGCAATCACATCCTACCAACCTTGCAACTGATCATTTACACAAGAATTGCACAACAAGTAACGAAGAAAGATAAACCAGCCTTAATCGGTGTAGATGAACTGATGAAGTAGTCATGAGGCAAAGCACGCACAACACGCTATCCCAAAAAACAGATCCACCCCTCCATTACCGAGGTCGTGAGGTGATGTTTCTGCATATGCAATGCCGCCGCACAGATCACAGGCACACTGTGACCTATGCCTGTAGCAACAAGCATTAAATGGTCGTTAACGGATTTAAACATCTCTTTCTTCTTATAGCAAATCATTCAATCATTTATCCAATCATCTTCAATATTATTACGCAATTCTCTCTTGATGAAATTTATTACTGAAATTTCTCTCCCAGCACTTGCCGTTGACACGGGTAATAGCAAGGCCAACTCAATTAGCTTGTAGACAAAAGAAAAAACAACATGCTTTCCAATTTCAACTAACTTATTCGAAAGAGATGCAATATCTTCACAAGTACCAAAAGTATCATGTCTTCTTACATGAAAAATGTATATCTCAAGTTACTCTATTAACATTGCACGTTCAATAACAGAAAAAATCTTGATCATTCAAAACCAAAAAATGAGTTCTTTGGATCAAGGCAAGAAAAACAACTAGCAACTCACTAGAAGCTTCATTGAACTAATGGCACAACTCCATGCATGTTTATTTTATCAAGAACAACAAAGAATATTTCGGTGCGGTAATAATGAAGGTTTGAGATTTTAAACCCATCTTGCCTTCAGCGGCCTCTAATAGGAAGCTCTTCATTCATATCTACCACAAGAATACCCTTTTGAGCACAAAATTACCTCAAATTATCAAACACTGACTCACAACCACTATTTGTCCACATCAAAGCCATTTAGATCTTCACAACATCAAACAACTTCATAGTAAAAACAATATTGTCATTCTTCCTTTGCAAGGATTGAGAGAGATCATTTGTCATGGCAAGCATTTTCAACATTAATTTTAGAATAAAAACAAATTTGAAGCTCTTCATTTTTCTATCAATCCCACTACTTGTGTTGGTACACGACCATCTTCATGAACAATGGCAAGAACATGCAATATCGAGTCCCACATTGATTTTAGGTGAAGAAATATAAAATAATGTGAACCTCATCTTGTGTCACTAGGTCTAGCAAGGTTAGTTTATCCATTCTAGCACTATGATAGGGAAAGTTAGGGTTGTTGGACTGAGCTGGCCTATATAGGTATCCATCTGTTCGTCTCTTAATAGCGTCGGCTCAATGACTGTTTAGCCAAGAGATCCAAATGAAGCCACTGGCTTCGATATTGCTTGTAGAAAATGTTGATGTCTAAAAGGGGGCGAGTTAGGCAATCTAATTTCTCTATAATCTATGGTTTTTCTTCTAGTCGAAACATATGTAGTAAAGGGTATTGACTAAGTGTTTATATCCCTACCACAAAGGAGTCATGCAACCTAGCTTCAGAACATATTCACTAGCCTATATCTAAGCTAGAAAGATAAAGCATATAACCAAGGTAACATACACACAAATGCATAAGCTTAAATATGATAGATATACAAACCTCCATTTACATCTCAATATTTTTACTGTGGTATCAAGAAGCGCACTAGATTTCCTCTAATCATTGTTAGATCCCAACACAAGGAAAGCCCATGCGAGGGCCAAGTTCCTAGTCAAATAACTGTGTGGATAGCCTTAGGCATTCTCGACACACATGTTGCGCTCCCGTTGTGGCCTATCTCGGGTGCCTCCCCATCGTCTCCACTATGTGAACTATCCTTTGTGTTAAAGATTTATTCTCCAAAAAAAGAATTAAGTTAAATTATCTCTTAATATAGATTTTACATAAGAAATTATATCCTTCTAAATAAATATGTGAAGATTATAAATTTATTTTATTGTACTTCTAAAATGTGGCTATATGTTTGAATTATTTTTTTAATAATTATTATTGTAAAACATCTTACATGAATTATTCCTACTAATTTTCATTTTCTTAAATGGATAAATTAATTAATAAAAATGCTTTATTCATGTTGAGTTTTTGTTTGTTGCAATTTATGCTTGAAATAGAAAATTTAACTCATCTCTAAATTAGACTTGAATTTTAAATTTAAAATAGAAAACAAAAATTAGAAATATAAGCTAATATAATGGATCGATGTATGTTTGGTTGGTTTGTTTGTACACGACGTCATTTAGGTAAAGTTGATACAAATTAGAATATTGCAATAAAATATTTAAGAAAATACTGCTTTCACCTCACATGTAACACCCAAAAAATTAATTTAAAAAATTTAAATAAAAATATATTCTAAGATTTATTTAAAATGAAGGACTATTATGATTAGTACAAATTAACAACAATATTATTGGAATAAAAGAGATAAGTTAGAATTCCTAATAGATATGATATGATTGTTACAGATAAGTACCAGATTAGATCTATCATGTAACAGATTTGGATTCGAATTTGTTAGAGTTCCTAATATATAGGATATGATTGTAACAGATAAGTACCATATTAGATTTATCATGTAAACGCCCACCTCCTAGCCTATATAAATACATGCCACCATAACACCACAAGCCATCAATCAAAGACTCATCTCAGTCATAGCCTCACAGCAACCACTGCTCGCCGGTGGGCCTGCCACCGCGAGCAGGATGCCGCAACCCCATTCCAACGTGAACATGATCGTCACCCACCACGAGCAGGATGTTGCAGCCCCATTCTGGCGTGAACAGGATCGTGCGGAGGAGAAACGGCCCTGGTCGTCGATCCGGTGATGAGCGCTCATGATTGAATCTCAAATACCCCATCATGATCAAAAATCGTAGTTGTTGATCTTGGATCTGTTGGCCGAGATCAGATCGTGGGATCCTTTAATCTAGAGTATTGATTTTAGACCCGACTGTTGTGATAGAATACCGGTTCAGGTGAGATAGGTCTCTGATCTCTACCGTCAGATTTTGATCCCATGGCTAGCAATTCACTGTACCCCTTCACTATGTCCATCTTTATAAAGAGACCCTAGACTTTATAATAACTAACCCGCGCTCCTGTCCCATTCAAGAATCATCACAGAAAGGTCCTTTTCATTGTAAAAACAACCCCGAGCTTGTTAGGAATTGTGGTCGTAGTCCAGAGGTTAAATAATATAATAATATAGAAAATGGTTTTTAGTATGAAAATAATTCCAGAAACTTGTTTAATTCATATTTAATCCACTAGGTAAATACCCGTGCGTTGCAACGGAAAAAAATAGTGTAACAATAACATATATATAGCCATGTATTGTATTGTAAATCAAATTAAGTTGCCTCTAGAACTTTGTAGTAATCCTACATCTTTTAAGATATATAGTTAGATACTCGTGTGTTGCTACGATTTCTATATATCATTTAAGTATACTTTATTTAAAAACAAAAACCAAGAACAATCTTTCATAGATCATTGAATTTTAGATACAACTTTATTTATAAACAAACTCATGTAAGATTATAAGCATCAAGTGTCTTTCTTTGTATGATCTTTGAGTCCATTTTTGCATGAGCTTACTGGCACAAGGAAAAGAAAATTCAATATCAAACTGATTGAAAGGTATGTAATTATCATTAAAATTGAAGTGTGGAACTATCATTGCAATTGAACAAGAGCTCATACTTCAATAAGAAATCCCATGATTTGCTAACAGCATCTTACATGAAGCTTCAGCAACCATTTGCCTCTTCACCTTCTTTTGGCTCTTCATCCTCTTCAACCTATCAATCAAGAGGGAGGTTACAGCAGTCAAATAAATGAAAAGGCCATACAAATTCATAGATCAAAAGAACCGGTATGGTCAAGAGGATAAGCAAGAAGCTTTGTCAAGACTCTACCTCAATAATTCTTGATTTTTCCTACCATTTGTATATGGGGAAAGACACAAACTGAAAAGTTTGCGAACTCATACTTATCATCAGGCTGTAGAATACATATTAATGTAAGGTTACTATTAAGAAAGAAAAAGCATTTCATGGAATATCACAAGAACATATCAACATACTGTTATGAACAGTCTAATCTAAGTTCCACATGTAAGCATTTTCTCAAGACCAGAGTCTCTTCCTTGATGAAATAAGACCTACTGTCAGCCATACCTTCACAAACACATTGATTATCTAATTTTGGACTTTTGGTGGACACCACAACCTGCAATTCTGATTGACAAAATGTCAACTTCAATAATGGTGTAAGCTAGTACAGAACGAGTAAAAACTCATTCCATGTAGAATTACTTAAGAAAAAAATCATTTAAGAAACATCTCAAACATTCTCTGCAATAAGAAAAGCCAAGTAAAAAACCAACACCAAACTGACCAACATGACAACATCTGCTTTAGGGAGTTCAGAAACAGGGTGAAGCACTGGATAACGTTCGATGAGCCTTGGAGTTAATTTTAAGTATTTTAATGGCTACCCAGTGGCGTATTGGCGCCTGGCAGGTGCTCTGCTTGGGAAAATTCAGGATATAGCATGGGAGACTCTGGAAGGGAACCTTATATTGTAGCTCATAACCAACTTCTGGCTTATGCTGCAGCAGTTCAACTGTACAGAGGCGAATACCAAGTACAAATTTCATTTCCTAATTGATGTTATTTTCAGCAACAAACAAATAAAACATGTTGTGTAATAAACGTAACAAAATGCATTCTGGCCGTTTGAATTTCAGTAATTAAATCAAACAAAAAACATTGTCAAATGCCATATAACATCCAAAAGCAATACCAGTCCTAAGGCGATACATGAGAAAACATGCAATAAGTTATGGCGCGACTGATAGTAGCTCATCACCAAAACAAACAGGTTAAGCAATTGATGCATAAATAGCAACTGAACTTTCTTTTAAAGTTCCATCTTATTTACCTGAGACGGCAGCAAGGGAAGGAGGTGAGGATTAGCATGAACCAAACATACCTTGTTTTTTGGATAAACTTTCTCCTTGTAGGCTTGTACCATGCTAACCTACAACAAACCTAATCGTGGCTAATTTTCCAACAATAAACTGAAATAAGTAGCATGCCACTTTGCACATTAAAAATAGTGTGTATACTTTGAAACTTACAAGCAAAAAAAGTTTACTAATGCATAACACAATCATGTTAACTATTACTACTAACAAAAATAGAGATGAAATTCAAACAGTGCAGCAATGTAATAACAAGCCAAGTGGTTAGGCTTGATTCTAGTGGATGCCGCCTATTTTTCCAAATAATAATTGGGAAGTAACAATACTATAATTGTCTAATTCTCTTAAACAATTGCACTGTAGAGACCCCGAACAGATCATAAGTTGCAATAGTATCTTCTACAAGTATCTTGGTGCACGAATCATACTTTAAAAACTCAACTAAGTGGCTTGGCATTTATTTTTACACGTGCATACTACATAAATAGTAACCCAAAGAGTTATCTTCAGATGATGCCATGTGAGAGTAGTAAATGGACAACCTATTCAAGTCCTTTCTTGGACAATATGTCTATGCAGAAATGATACACATAAGGGTCCTAAGCTAAAATTGTAGCACAGAAATATATTTGACAGCCAAAGATGGTAATGATGAGCAAATTTGCAAGAACCACAACAAGCTATCAAGAATTCAAGTGAGTTGGGACTATTTGTAAACAAACACAATAGACATGCTTCTTGCTGACCAAGCGGGGCTGCTTCTTGCTCCCTTCCCCTGCCTGTAACACCGAATTATCACGAGGATTCCCATTTCATGTGCAACTGCATTTACCGGCCAGGAACACTGGCACAGCATGCAGGAACTCTGCCAATGTCTTCTTGTATGAATCTCCATCAAAATGTAACTTTTACTTTGTAGTTGGTTTCAAAACATATGTAGAATTTAAGATATGAATACCATGTGATGTTGCAATCTACCAGCAAAAGTTATTAAGCTAAACTAATCCTTCCTTTCTATAGATTACCTTTAACTTGTAGTCAACCTTGGTTGGTTTGTATTCTGATTAGGTAACCAACTTTGGTCAAAAAAAGTGTTGCTGGAAACTTTTGGTATTAAACAAAGTTGGAGTGGATAAATAGTAGTGAGGTTCAAAATTTACAATAGACATGCTCATGAAGGAATTAGGGACCAGTCCCACTAACCATAACTGACCATAATAAGATCATGAAAAGCTAATTATTATCTTATCTATACAACATCACATTGGTATCTGTTTCTTGCCTTCCTTGTGATCTGTGATGAGTGAGGTGTTTTTTGCTGTGTCACTTGTTCACATTCCAGCCAGTCTACAGGAAATAATGTGCGCTCCTTGGCATTAGTAGAAATAGGTAGAGATAGAGATTCTCAATCAAATATAACCTTTGCTCATGTTTTGTCCATGACTTTAAAGCATCGGATTGAAGTTTGACAATGAAATGAATAACACAAAAGATACTTCTTCATGCCTAAATCATCACACCAAGTGAAATTCTTGCATGGAGTCCAACTAACTCTTTGCTTAGTTAAAATTAGCTTTCGTAGCATGGTTAAGGCCAAAGAATAATTCATCATCTATGATCAAACTAATGTTTTTTTTCAGTCCAAAACCAATGTTGTAGCTTGCATATTTTAATTCATTCAAGCATTAAGAAAACCACAATACCACGTTGTTCAATTACAACTCTATCAGTAAGAGAACTGAATTGCAGTTTTATCAGTATTATCAAACTATAGTTAGTTTAGAAGAAATGATATCGAAAAAAGTAAATGATTGGACATACTCTCTAACAAAGCTAAACAAGATGCACGTCAGAGCACATGCTCTGTTAGTTGATTTAGTTCAAGATGTTCATGTAGTCTGCCACTGTGATAAGTGCTAGGTTGTTAAATGTTTGATCGGCACCCGCACCTTTGTAGATACAAGCTAAAGTTATAAAAATTTTGGCAGAAGATTCTATTAAGATAAAATGAGGATCACAGGTCATCAATAATTAAGGATAAAGTGTATCGACAAATCATATATCTGTGGATTCTCAATTTACAAACCAGGACACTAGATAGTATACGAATCGCAGCATCCATAGCCCAATTTCAACCCATAACGCAGTAGTACCAATCGCTAGTGAACTCAGAGCCAATCTAATGTTTTGCAAGCGCAACGAACTACTCACTGAGCTGATGAAGTCGACAAGTGCGGTGTTGACCTCGCCATCCCTCGCCAGCGCGTCGATCTAGACGTCGAACGCCTCGTCCCCAATCTGTACAAAATTCACACACGGACGCTTCAGGGTTAGCGTTTGAGTAGAGAGACAACAGCAACAACCGAGAATCTGAAAAGGGCAGAACGACCTGTGATGGTGGCGACCTTAGAACCAGGCTTGGTGTGGACTGAGATGGCAACTGTCAACGGCGACATCAATCGGAGGTAGCTCAGGAACCCACCTCCATCGGCGTTTGCGGTGGTGCCTCCACTTTTTTGGCCTTGCCTCGCTTCCCTGAGAGGGGGATGGAGTGACGAGGTCGGCTTTGGAGGAGGAGGGCGCGCCTGCCCCGAGCTCGCGGCGGATGCGGTATAGATGAGGCGGGCGGCTGGTGCAGGGTGGAGAGGGGAGGGGGCGAGCACCGGTTGGTTGGATCATGCATGGGGAGGGACGCGATATCGGAGGGGCGGGTGCGACTAGACGGCGTGGACAAGAAACGAACGGTGCAGATTAGCTAGAGGCAGAACCAGATATAGGCAGGCTACCCTTGCAGCCTTAATGTAGTAGTATAGATTTTAACTTCAAATTGATCCATTCTAGTTGCATTAAATTCATAATAATATTGTTTATGAGCTGGTAACCTTAGTTTGTTATGAAACCTAGATTAAAAATTATGCACTTAGTTTCTTTTATATCCAACATTTAAATCTTTAGAAAATCATAACTCTTTAGCCTTAACTCCGAATTTAGTGGTTCTTGAACCTAGGTTCTCGTTACGACGCGTAGATTATTATTATGCAGTTTGTTCTTATGTTTGGTGTGATGTTAATTTTGCATATACCATGTTTGTTTGTATTTATATGAATAGCAGTGAGGTCACGAGAATCTGAAGACCATCTTGGTACCTAGAATCTCAAGTCTCAAGCAAGTTGTGCCCTTGATCACTCCTTTTTACCTAATAATGTTTGTTGTTAATCACTGTGACATGTTCATGTTAATTTGATGGGACCTAATAGGTTTCCCTAGCATTGTTTATCCCTCACCTTGCAGACATATGAATTATTGGGTAGACTTGCTATTGCTCTACCTGGTTTTGGGAAGCTATTGTTTTATTATGATCATGTTTCAATTATGATGTTGTTTAATTATTGTTCATGATAAGATCATATTGTTAATTGGAACATGGAGCGATCACCCGGGAAAACAGTGCTACCACAAGGGTGGTATGGGACGCCCTTGGCTGACTAATTAGAAAAGCTAGTGGAGGACTACCTTACCTGAAAGGGGCAAGGGCAATAGGGGAGTGATCGGTGTAGGGAGGTTCTTGGGCTTCAGACGAGGGATCCCTGCATTGGGGCTTCCTAGAAACTGTAGCGGGTTTTCTGAAGCTAGTGGAATTTTGTAAAGACCTGTAGCGGGTTTTCTGAAGCTAGTGGAATTTTGTAAAGACCTCATAGTGGTACTCTGCCTCGCTTCCTTGGTAGAGGTGTATGTGGTTTGATCAACTCCATGGCAAATGGGTAACACGACTTGTGGGTAAAGATGTGCAACCTCTGCAGAGTGTAAAACTGGTACATCAGTCGTGCTCACGGTTATGAGCAGCTCAGACCCTCACATGATTAATTTATGGAAGTAAACTTAATTTGTCATATGCACTGCATCGCGAGTGTTGTTATCAATTTTTTGGGTTGGTATCTACTTACACTTAGTAACTGCTAATAAAATTTTGACCAACTTTAAAAGCAATGCTCATCTTCAATAATCCTCTTTGGTAAGCCTTACACTTCACATGAGCTCCCACCTTTGGTGAGTTCATGCATTATTTCCCACAACTTGCTGAGCGATGAACGTATGTGAGCTCACCCTTGCTGTCTCACACCACCCTAGGTCAAGAACAGGTACCGCAGGATGAGGCGCATAAAGGACGCTGTGATGAGTTCATGAGTGGTAGGTCGTCGTCTCCCAATCAACTATGGGTTGCTGGATCGTTGTCTTCATATGATGTAATTATTTAATTATTTTGTATAGAACTCCGTTATATATTAATGTTGTGACATTCGCTTTTGTACCATGAGTCATCATATGTATGAGACTTGGTTACAGCACACTTAGTGATTATGCTCGCACCCGGGTCCCTAAAACCCGGGTGTGACAGAAGTGGTATCAGAGGAATGTTGACTGTAGGACGAAACCTAGATAGAACAGGATAACCCTAACCTACTTACCTTTGCTACTCTGATTCTGTCTAAACTTTCCTTAATCTTTTCTCATCTATTGCTGCTATACTCTGATTATTCTTACCATTTCACTTCTAAAGACAAAAGTGGATTTCACACTTTGAAATTTTGTACCTAAAGTGACTCTTAGGAATAGGAGACCTAATCTTAGGAATAAAAACAAAACTATTTTTGTAGGTAACTATACGCTTGAATGCTTGTTCTTATGAAACCTGCTTGATTTATAACAATAAAGTAATAACATTTACGATATCAAATGTATATCATTATATTCTCTATTAAATATATTTTCATACTATATCTATTCCGTGTCATAAATCTTTATGATTTTCACTATACTTTTAGTCAAACTTTAAAAACTTTGACTCTCCAAGAATCTTGGAATGACTTATATTTTGAGACGGACGGAGTAGTTACATGTGGCGTGGAGGAACAAAGGGCTTGACCGTTAAGACGTACGGTAAGAATGCACGGACGGACGTTTTTTTTTTCTTCTTCTTCTTATTTTACGGTCGATTTTCGATTTGTAGAAATGGAAAGACATTTCTACTTTTCTAGGGGTAAGGCCGCGACCTCGACCTGAAAACTAGTTTCTCTTGACCCAAACACTCAGTGGTGTGAACGTGTAACACGATTTTATTCAGTAATTCTCTGCATGGCTTGCTGTGAACGTGTGAACGTGTGAACATTCACTTACATGCAAGAGGTGACGGCGACGCCATGTCAGGAGTGCTACTTGATTACTGGGTAATCAACTGTAATGAAGATGTAATCTGTGAGTTGGGCCTATTGTGGCCATATTTCTAGTGGGCTGTATTAGCCTAGTGTTGTACTATAAATACTGGACAAATACTAGAGAATGGACAGAAAAGAAAGATAGAAAGTATTCCACCATACCTGTTGAACGCATCTGGAAGTTGTTCTTCCTTCTGGCAACAGCTCACGACGGTGGCTTGCGTTCCACCGTCCCTGGGTTGTGACAGTGGTATCGGATTCAAGGTCCTCGGCGGTGGGGTCTTCAACGGCAAGCGCGGCTTCCGGTGAGCGCAGGGCGGAGTCGTCTTCCCGGCGTTCGGACTGCTTCATCACGGCGCCCGCTGCAAAGCCATCCGTCCAGACCCGCTTCATCCTGAACGCCATGGCGGACCACGATCGAGGAACGCAGGAGAGTTGGGGGCGGATGATGGAGACTCTGGAGGCGGTTTGCGCTCGACTCAAGGAAGTGGAACGCGCCCAACAACAGTTGATGGTTCGGTCGGAGTTGGCTGCTTCGATGGCGGAGTGCGCGGCGACCGAGAGGGTGCAGATGGGCCAAAAGATGGAAGAAACAGAGAAGTTGATAGCGCAACTGCGGCTGGAACAGATGGGCAAGGATCTCGGTGAGACATCTGATGCAAACACGGCAAGAGAACAACATCAACATGCACCAGGTCGTCCTGTTGTCAGACCAAGGCAAGAACGAATGGAACAACAGCGAGGGCCAATGGGGGGCATGCAAGGGGGACAGGTCGAACCGCGTCCACACGGAGAACCCTATCATCCTCCATTACCGAAGTTACCCTTTCCGAAGTACGCTGAAGGAGATCCTATGGTATGGTTGAACAATTGTTTGGAGTATTTCTCTGTTTTTAGTGTTCCTACTGCGATGTGGGTGTCAGTGGCATCGATGAATTTGGAACATACTGCAGCCCAATGGTGGCAGTTTCACAAGATGCGTCATGGGCTGGGAAGTTGGCAAGAATTTTCTGCAGCAGTGGTGGAGAAATTTGGGGCTGAAGCGTATCCAAATGCGTTGAGAAAGTTGTTGGAATTAAGGCAAACGGATACCCTTGATCAGTATATTAAGGAGTTTGATCGGATTCGATATGGGGTAGCAGTGCACAACCCTGTGTTTGATGAGATTTTCTTTGTGACTCACTTTGTACGTGGTCTGAAGTATGACATTCAAAGTGTGGTCAGAATGCAGATGCCTACGACGGTTGATCGGGCAATTGTGTTGGCTCAAACTCAGCATGATATTTTGGAGCAAGCCAAAGGAAAGGGACAGCGTCAGCCGTTCCATAACAAGCAAGTTGGGGTGGGGTTCAAAGGAGAAGGGAAGCAACCACCAGTGGGAGGTGATCTGTCCAAAGAACGACAAGTAAGGGAGTTTCGGAGACTAAATGGATTATGTTATGCTTGCGGTGAAAGATTTGAGCCGGGACATATTGCCAAGTGCACGAAAAGAGGTCCTGCCCAGCTCAATACAGTGATTGTTGAGAATGTGGAGATGGTTTTGACAGATGAGGTGCTGCAACAACTGGAGCAAGAGGATGAGCAGCAAGGGGTGTGTTGTCAAGTCTCAACACAAGCCTTATCTGGAACTGTAGGGGTGAACAGTATGAGGATCAGAGCAGTGGTGCAAAAGCAAGTCATGGTGATGTTGGTTGACTCAGGGAGTTCCACTAGCTTCATCAGTGAACAGGTGGTTCAAAAGTTAGCATTGTCGGTATATCCTTGTTCACCCGTAACTGTGAAGGTAGCAAATGGGGCTTCTATGGTCTGTCACAAGATGGTTAAGAAGTTGGAATGGTGGGCCAATGGTCACTTCTATCACACAGATATGAGAGTATTGCCCATTAGTGCTTTCGATGCAATTTTGGGGTATGACTGGCTACAGGATCATAGTCCCATGGAGTGTGATTGGAAAACTAATGTCATTAGTTTTGTGGATGAGAATGTGCCAGTGATTCTTAAAGGAGATGCGGGGGAGGACTCATTAATGGTACAACAAGTATCTGTATCTCAGTTGCACAAATGGGAGAAAGGAAATGAGGTGTGGGCCTTTGTGTTGGTAGAAGCTAACGTGGACCAACAATCACACCTACAACATGCAGATGTTCAGTGTGTATTGATGGAATTTGCAGAATTGTTCACAATTCCAAATCAGCTACCTCCATCCAGAGTATATGATCACTATATTCCGCTAGTGCCAGGAGCTGTACCTGTGAACTCCAAACCTTATAGATATTCTCCTCTCCATAAAGATGAGATAGAGAGGCAGGTGAATGCTTTATTAGAAGCTGGTTTGATTACTCCAAGTGTGAGTCCCTTTGCCTCTCCAGTGCTTTTGGTTAAGAAGAAAGATGGATCTTGGAGATTTTGTGTCGACTACAGGAAACTTAATGACATGACTGTCAAAAATAGATTTCCTATGCCACTAGTTGAAGAGATTCTAGATGAGTTATCAGGCACACAATTCTTTACCAGTCTTGATCTTACAGCTGGGTATCATCAGATTCGAATGGGTGAGACAGATGAGTTCAAGACAGCATTTAAAACCCATCAAGGTCATTACCAATTTAGAGTCATGCCTTTTGGTCTCACTAATGCGCCTGCAACTTTTCAGTGTGCTATGAACTCAATTTTAGCACCCTTTCTTCGTAAATTTGTCCTGGTATTCATTGATGATATATTGATCTATAGTGCATCTTGGGTTGATCATTTACAACATCTGAGACTGGTGTTTGAGAAGCTGAAGGAACACAAGTTTTTTTTAAAGAAATCGAAGTGTGTTTTTGGGCAGGTGGAGTTGTTGTATTTGGGGCATATTATTTCTCAGAAGG
Source organism: Zea luxurians (assembly GCA_029449295.1). Lineage (NCBI taxonomy): Eukaryota > Viridiplantae > Streptophyta > Magnoliopsida > Poales > Poaceae > Zea > Zea luxurians. The sequence continues at coordinate 1,815,144 of JAOPSE010000140.1, read as the reverse complement.
GAGTATCCACCGATCCTTCTAAAACTGAGGTCATGAAGAAGTGGCCTACACCTACCAGTGTGACTGAGTTGAGAGGTTTTTTGGGGTTAACAGGATATTATAGGAGATTTGTGCAGCATTATGGAATCATTGCTAAACCTCTCACCAACCTTCTCAAACATAAGGCATTTCACTGGAGTCAAGGTGCGGAAACATCTTTCCAGCAGTTGAAACAAGCTATGTGTGAGACACCAGTGCTAGCTTTGCCTAATTTTGAAGAAGTATTTGTGGTAGAAACTGATGCCTGCATGGATGGGATTGGGGCAGTTTTAATGCAAAGAAACAGACCCATTGCATTTCTTAGCAAAGCTCTAAGTGAGAAAAATCGGATGCTATCCATTTATGACAAGGAATTCTTGGCCCTTTTAATGGCAGTGCAAAGGTGGCGTCAATATCTTCAGAGAGCTGAATTTGTGATCCGAACAGATCACAAGGCATTGAGTTTTCTAAATGAGCAAGTATTGCAGTCAGATTTGCAAAAGAAGGCCATGGCAAGATTAATGGGACTGCAATATAAAATTGTCTATAAGCAAGGTAAAGAGAATATTGCTGCTGATGCTTTGTCTAGAGTTGGGCATTTGATGGCACTGCAGACCTTGACTGAAGTGAAGCCTTTGTGGGTACAAGAGGTGCTTAACTCTTATGTGACTGATGATGAAGCTCAAAGATTATTAGCTGAGTTAGTCCTTCATAGTCCCAATGAACAAGGGTTTTCAGTGCAGAAAGGTGTGATTAGAAAAGGGAACCAGATTTGGGTTGCTCAGAACTCAGCTCTCAGAACAAAGATTATTGCTGCACTACATGACAGTATAGTCGGAGGCCATTCTGGCAGCTTAGCAACCTATCACAGGGTGAAGAGGTTGTTTTGGTGGAAAGGGTTGAAAACTGATGTCAAATTGTTTGTGCAACAGTGTTTAGTATGTCAACATGCTAAATCTGAAAGAGTTCTTTCACCAGGATTGCTACAACCTTTACCTATTCCTCAGGGTGCATGGCAAGATTTGACTATGGACTTCATTGAAGGCCTTCCAAAGTCAGAAGGGTGTGATACTATTATGGTGGTGGTTGATAGATACTCTAAGTATGCACACTTCTTTGCTTTGAGACACCCTTTCTCGGCAGCAACTGTGGCACAAGTGTTTTTGGATAATGTGGTGAAACTTCATGGAACTCCTAAGTCATTGGTTTCAGACAGGGATAAGATTTTTACTAGCCATTTTTGGAAGTCTTTATTTCAAGCTTTGGACACCAAGTTGGCTCTGACCACTGCTTACCATCCTCAGTCTGATGGCCAATCAGAAAGGGTTAATCAGTGTCTGGAAATGTACTTAAGGTGTGCCATTCATGACTGTCCTGCTAAGTGGAAAAGATGGCTTCCATTAGCAGAATTCTGGTACAATTCATCCTATCACACTGCTCTTGGATGTTCTCCTTTTAAGGTGTTATATGGGTATGATCCAGTGTTTGCTGCAGCACCAGTATTGTCTGAGGCAAAGGATCAATCAGTCCAGGAATTGTTGATGGAAAGACAACAGTGTTCAGAAATATTGAAGTCTCGGTTAGCAGCAGCACAAAATCGAATGAAAATTCAAGCTGACAAGAGAAGATCTGATCGAGTGTTTCAAGAAGGGGAATTGGTCTTGCTCAAATTGCAACCTTATGTACAAAGTTCAGTGGTTAATCGTCCTTGCCCTAAACTAGCCTATAAGTACTTTGGGCCATTCAAGGTGTTGAAGAAGATTGGTTCAGTGGCATATTATTTGGAACTGCCTGAGAATTCTTTGGTACATCCGGTATTCCATGTTTCACAGTTGAAAGCTTTCGTACCAAATGCAGCTCCTGTGTTTTCGGATTTATCTCAGTTGGTGGATCTGTCTCAAGTGGAGGTCAAGCCTTTGTACATTGTGGATCGTCGTATGGTGAGGAAAGGGAGCCATGCTGTGGTTCAAATTCGCGTGGTGTGGTCTCATTTACCAGAAGATGCAGCTACTTGGGAAGACTATGAGGTGATGAAGAAGCGTTTCCCAGATGCACTTGATTGGGGACAATCAAACTCTAGCGAGGGGGGTAATGTCAGGAGTGCTACTTGATTACTGGGTAATCAACTGTAATGAAGATGTAATCTGTGAGTTGGGCCTATTGTGGCCATATTTCTAGTGGGCTGTATTAGCCTAGTGTTGTACTATAAATACTGGACAAATACTAGAGAATGGACAGAAAAGAAAGATAGAAAGTATTCCACCATACCTGTTGAACGCATCTGGAAGTTGTTCTTCCTTCTGGCAACAGCTCACGACGGTGGCTTGCGTTCCACCGTCCCTGGGTTGTGACACGCCAATCACCTAGTATAGATTTCTGCGATAGCTGGTGTTGTGTTGCCTCATGCATGCATCCCTCCTGCTGGCCTACTTGCTCAGTGATGTTGAAGTCCTACTTGGTTGTTCAGGCAAGTTTGAGGCACTCTCAGTACTTTGCTTGTAATACTAGTTGGATACTATCTTCCACCTAACTCAGCTGATATCTCACTCTCAGCAGCTTCAATTCTTCCCTTATTTATTGAAAGTAGACGTACTGACAGAACTAGACTTGGCAAGTCGAAGAGCACGGGTTCCAATTCGATGGAAGGACTGCCCCGTACCCTCATCCACCTCCTGCTCCTACTTCTCTGCATAGCCAGCAAATGTCTAGGAGCGTCAGGTCTGAATTCAACCCAGCTGATGGTAACCCTCAAGGTTGATGCCTCGCCAAAGCTTGCTCGAAAGATCCCCGATACATTCCTTGGGGTGTTCTTTGAGGTGATTGCTGTAATCTAGTTTCTTGTTAGGCACCAAGTTTTATCGCTTATTATATACATAATCGGACCAATCCAAGTGTAGACGATCGACCATCACCTACATCTGTGTTCTTGCAATTTATTATACTGCAGGAGATGGGCCACGGAGGAGCTGGTGGGATATGGGCAGAACTGGTCAGCAACAGAGGTAATTTAGGCTCCGTTTGGTTGGAGGGACTAAAGATCCATTTTAGTTCCTAAATTGCTAAACTGTAGAACTAAAACAGAGACTAAATTGCTTTAGTCCATAGTCCCTCAAGATGTGACTAAAAGGGACTAAACCATATTAATTCCACATTTGCCCCTCATTTAGTTCGAATGTACTAATAGCAGGAGAGTGTTAAAAACCATTTTAGTTTTCTTATGAGTCATCTAATATATTCTTACTAATTTTAGTTCATAAAACCAAACATGTCGGGACTAAACTTTAGTTCCTAGACTAAAGAAACCAAACATGGCCTTAATCTAGCTATCCATGAATCTCCTCAAATGCTATTCTTGGCTGTATTGTCTGCATATTGGAATCAACTGTCATAAGACACTCCGAAGACAGAGAGGCTAGATGCGATGATTAGCACGGCCATCTTCTGGATTTGTTGCTTCAGGTTTCGAAGCAGGAGGCCCCAATACTCCATCGAACATTGACCCCTGGCTCATCGTTGGAGACGACTCATCCATCTATGTGGAGACTGATCGTTCCTCATGTTTCAGTCGAAACATGGTTGCTCTAAGGATGGAGGTCCTCTGCAGTGACTGCCCGGCTGGCGGTGTTGGCATTTACAACCCTGGATTCTGGGGCATGGTAGTGTTTTCCCCTAATAACACATCAATCTTTCGATATTTTATTTCGTATTTTTCTCACGACATTCAGTAGGTCTCGATTATGTATTTCATAGTTGTCTTGGTACCAAATAGTAATGCTAACGTTTTGCACTTCCAGAACATAGAAGATGGAAAGACATATCATCTAGTTATGTACGTTAAGTCGCCAAAAACCACATGCTTGACAGTTTCGCTGACAAGCTCTGATGGGTTGCAGAATCTGGCTTCAGTTACCATAATGTTGGTATCTTTTTTCTCAGCCCTATGTTTGGACCAGAAGAGGGTCTTTGATCATCCAGGCTCTCTTGAAATATTGGTTCTGCAGAGTTTCAGGGGATTCCAAGTGGATAAAGGTGGAGAAGAAGTTGGTTGCTAAAGGAACTAACAGAACCTCGAGGCTTCAAATAACATCCAAGAAGAAAGGAACTGTTTGGTTCGACCAAGTGTCACTCATGCCTGCAGATACATACAAGGTGTACTATGTTTTTTTTTTTCTCTTGTTGGATCTTAATACTGAAAGACATAAACCAGACCAGATAGGAAGTGTAAACCAATAAATAAATCATATGCAATGCCAACTAATTCTGCCTGCCACAAAAATTAATGGTACACTGGAATGCAAAATGAATTTGGTTCAGTCTTCAGAGTACAATGCTGTTTTCAGTACTGTAATAATTAAGCCATTCTTCCATTTAGCCACTTATTATAGCCCTCACAACAAGAGAAGAACAATCATGACACTGGCAACCACTTCATCTTCCTAGAAACAAATTCTGTTTTCTTTCTAACGTTCGGTCATTCTTGTTGAGCATGGGTTTATCTGAGTATTAATAACCAATCTCTTATCTCTCTACACGTACAGGGACATGGTTTTCGTAAAGGACTTGTGTCCATGCTGATGGATCTAAAACCACGATTCCTAAGATTTCCTGGTACGCTGTGTTTATAAGAGGGTTCTTGACGATTGGACCTATGAAATGTATTGTTATATGCTCAAATATCTTTGAAATAATTTACGCGTGGCATGAAAATATTTTAGGGGGTTGCTTTGTGGAAGGTGGTTGGCTAAGAAACGCATTCAGATGGAGACAAAACATTGGTCCATGGGAAGAGAGGCCAGGACACTTCGGAGATTGTTGGCAGTACTGGACCGACGATGGTCTTGGATATTATGAATTTCTTCTGGTACAAGATCAATTACACTGGTTCATACTCTCTCTTTTTTCTCATCGTCACCTAATTATCACATTTGAAATCCATGTAAAAGCTTTCTGAGGACATAGGTGCTGCCCCAATATGGGTATTCAACAATGGTAATACTTTTTAGGTTTGTTAGATCTTAGACACTGTTACTCTTTTAAGCTAGCTGATGCAAAGTTCAACCTTAAAACGCAGGAATCAGCTACAACGATGAAGTTAATACTGCTACTATTGCCCCCTTTGTGAAGGTATGGCTCAAGTTCGCTAGTTCTTTGTTGAGAAGAGTAAACTTTTCTGAAATGCATTCGAAAGATGGTGCATCAGAACATGAGATAATGTTGTGATGTTTCAAATCTTACTGTTGAGAATGCATTTCTTGGTGAAACAGTTTAGAGTTGGGAAAAATGCAAATTGTATTGTCTGTAGATAGTTTTTCTACATATATAGAGGGCAGGAACCTCATGTACAATGGGAACTATATGGGCTCTTTGCGCGCGCACACATATGTGCATGACAGATTAATTGACATCGGGAATTAAAAACCTTATCATGTAGACCCTGATTAGTAATGAGAAAATATATAAGACCAGTCTACGTGAGTGATGCCAAAATTCTTCACATCTTAAGGGCTGATTTGATGACCAGAAATCATAGGGGATCGGAAGGGCATTTCCCCCTCAATCTCCCTGACCCCCTTGTCACCAAGTCAATCCTAATTGGTACTGAAATACTCCCTTTATCCCTTCTTATTAACTGCCTATAAAAGGTGAGTTGGTCAAACTTTATAAAATTTAACTCTATTTATAGAAAATAGTAGTAATATTTGTAGGGAAAATATCTTATGCAATCACTTATATTGGTGCAAGCGTGCAATCAAGCGGTTTGGTGCATCTAATCTAGATCTAATGATGACTGTTATTTTATATTTAACCCCTTCTACCTAAAACACAGTACCTATTTTACTTTTAACCCCTTCCATATGAAACCGTTGGATCTAGACTGGATGCTCTGGATAGTTTGATTGCACGCTTGCACCAAAATGAGTGATTGCACAGGATATGTCCTCATATTTGTATCTCTAAATGAGTTTATTATAAACACTATATTCAAATATATATATCTAATAATATTAAATATATATTATAAATAGTATTGTTTTCTTATATATAAATATATTATTAGTTAATGTTGAATCAACTTTTAGGGAAGAAAGATTTAGGAACGGAGGGACATATGTTACGCTGGCTTGTTCATTTACTCTCATGTTTGTTTTAAACTTCTACATGATTTAATATGTAAAATACTAGTAACAAACACATTACAGATACCATACATCTACCTTTCGTGGACCTAGTCTGTCATAGCTTGTAATCCTAGCTTCAGTATTTCAGAACTGTTTATCTTTGTACAGGACATATTGGACAGCCTAGAATTTGCTAGGGGCAGTGCGAATTCGACATGGGGCTCTGTTAGAGCCAAAATGGGGCATCCTAAACCATTTCCAGTCAAGTATGTTGCAATTGGAAATGAAGATTGTGAGAGAAAGTTTTATAGAGGTAAGATGACGGGTACTTTTCTATCGCATCTGTTTTACTCCCAATGTTAGTGCAGAAAATTCAAAGACTATGTAGTTTAGCAGAGGAATCGTACTTTTAGTTACAAGATGTTCTCTACTGCTATTGGACAGGTAATTACCTCAAGTTTTACAACGCTATAAGAGAGGTCTATCCAGACATTCAACTGATTTCGAACTGTGATGGCTCATCCGGACCACTTGATCATCCTGCTGACATATATGATTTCCACGTAAATTTCTTTCTTCCCTATGATTTTTTTGGTCGTATTTCACAACTATTTATTCTGTGATTGTTCCTTTCTTCGTCGTCTTGGCCAACTTGCCTTCTCTAAGGTTTCAACCATGCATCTCTTTAGGTCTATGCCGATGCTAAGACTCTGTTTTCCATGAAGAGCACGTTTGACAAGTCACCCCGCAGTGGACCCAAGGTAAATCCCAATTTAGTGGTTCCCAAACAACTTAGATTCTGTTAAATGTTACTTTCATGTCTATAAACAACTAAGATTCGGTTTATCTTGATCTTTGTTTAGTGATCACTGTGATGTTTGACGTTACTTTCATGTCTGGAAACAACTAGAAACTTGGTCTATTTTAGTTTCCTTGCTCATTTGCGAAACCCATATCATAGGTAGATGGTAAATATGTTCCTGATAAACATGATATGTTGATGCAGGCTTTTGTCAGCGAGTATGCGGTTTGGAAAACTGACGCAGGTAGAGGAACTCTCCTGGCTGCATTGGCAGAAGCGGCTTTCCTTACTGGACTGGAGAAGAACAGGTGGCATATAAATCTACACTATTTTTTTTTATTGTGAAGCTAAGATGATCTTTTGTTGGTTCTTTGCCTTTTGCCAATGTTGTTGTTTTTTCCTTGTTCCTTGGCAGTGATGCTGTTGAGATGGCTTGTCATGCTCCACTATTCGTAAACGATGATATCGAGAAAAAGTTAGTATGTATTAATGGCTTTCTGCTTTCACTGGTGTTTCCTTTTGTTCTTGTTGATCTGGTATTCAGTAATTGTGTTCGGGGGAAAAAAAAAATAGGTGGAACCCAGACGTCATCGTCTTCAACACCTGGCAGCATTACGGGACTCCTAGCTACTGGATGCAGAAGCTTTTCCGCGAGTCTAGTGGCGCCATGGTTCATCCGACGACGATCAGTTCTGGCAGCTCTGCTGATTCTCTGGCAGCGTCTGCAATTACCTGGAAGGATTCAGAGAATAATGAGTCGTTCCTAAGACTAAAGGCAAGTGAATTTTTTCCTGCTTGGATCCTAATCTGTATCTGAAGGACTACGATCTATACTCATACCGAAAGCTCTTGTGCAGATTGTAAACTTTGGATCTGATGCTATTAGAGTTGCAATCTCCACAACTGGACTTCAAGCTACCATCGATGTGCTGCGATCGACCGCTACTGTTCTCACATCAACCGCTGTGATGGACGAAAACTCTTTCAGTAACCCAAACAAGGTGATCTGCAATTTTGGCTACTGGCTATCAGGGTTTGTTGTTTTGTTCAGCGCGGAGGCAGCGGTGGGACGGACGGGGCTTGAGCCTCGCTACCGCTATCGAACCATAGCCCTACTAGAGCCTCTCTAAAATTATAAATGTGCATATATAATATAGAAGGGGCTTCTATAATACAGTGATTTAGTTTAGTCGCTCCTAAATTTTTCTGGCTCCGATAGGTCTCCTTGCCCTGCTCATCTGAATCCAGGGCCCCCTGCTATGCATTGTGCAGGTCAAGCCGGTCAAGAGCCAGCTATTCGACGCAGGAGCGCAGATGCAAGTCACGCTGTCTCCTCACTCATTAACATCTTTCGACCTTGCTCTGGCGCCTACGTCGAAACTTGTCACGTTGTCTGATGCCTGAACTGTGATGCACATTTGTCTGTATTTGAGGAGATGTCAGTGTAGTGTAAAGAGTTGTGTGCTGATGATGAACTGAACAAAAATGACACTGCGATCCACGTTTTTATCTATTTGGAGGTGTCCCTTTCAAAGAAAAAAATATGTGGAGATAATGCCACCGCAATTCCTATTTTTCATTCTTTGAAGTTGCCACTAGCATTCATGTTTACCTTCCTTCGAATATGTCATTATAGTTCATGTTAATCAGGTAAATCTTCACTAAACATTTGCCGGAGGACACTAAAACCATTCCTATCAAGGGAATATTCTATATACAAGACCATATTTATGAACATATGCACAAACTCAATCTAGATACTTCGTTCAACGATCTTCTACTTGTTGGTGCCTTTTTGGGCGCCAATCACTGTATGAGAACCGGCGGAGGTGCTCTCTGCACAGGCGCGGACTGTCCGCGACCTGGGGCAGGGCTAGGGTTTCCTGTCTGACGGGCCGGACGGTCCGCGCGTGCGCAGGGGCGGCGAAAGTCGCCGGCGGCGCCTGGATCTCGCTCCCGAGAGGGACCCCGTCGGGAGGAGAGATCTTAGGTGTTGTCTAGGCTCGGCAAACCAATCTAGACTCCTCTAATCGATGTAGAGTCGAAAAGAAGCGGAGAATTTAGGGATTCGAAGGCTAAATTAGAACTAGATTAGAACTACTCCTAAATGTACAAGAAATAAATACGATATAAATTGATTATTGATTCGATCGATGATGATTAATCGGTCGTATTCCTCTGTATTTATAGACGACAAACAAATTCCCCGAGCTAATTTCGCGAATCTAGCCAACAACTGTAGCAAGAAACTCGGAACCCTAATTGGCTCTGCGCACGCGTCCGGGCCACCGGTGCGGACCATCTGGACCCAGGGCCAAACCGTCCGGACCCAGGGCCGGACCGTTCAGCCGCTCAATTTGGTGCTCAACATATGCCCCTGCCTTTTGGTGGAGCTGAGCGAACCAAAAGCAACTAACTTGATGTGATCATATCGGTTTTCTTAAGCATCTTGCTACATACTAGGATGGTACTGCATGAGAAAACGTCCATTCGAAGCTTTGGGCAAATCTTTGCTTTGTATTGTTTACAGTAAATAGGCGTTACCAGATATTACCTGTGTTACTTTGTATGGACCCTCCCAGCTTGGTGACCACTTCCCAAACTTTCGGTCTTTGTTTCTTATAGGCAAGATGGTCTTCCACACTAGATCCCCTACCTAACACGATTTAGCTTTGACCTTTTGTTGTAGGCCTTGGCTACCATGATCTTGTCCTTTTCTATTTCTCCTAAGGCTGCCACTCTTTTATCGGTCACCTCATCAATACTGTCCATCATCAAATTATGTCACACCCGGGTTTAAGGGACAAAGCCAGGTGCATCTTATATATACGTTAAAGAAGACAACACATATAATAATAGAGTGTATAGAGATAAATGTCACAATAACATCAGAGTACTTATTACATAGCGAAAGTCTTACAAAAATAAAGATAAATATAAAATGAACTAAAGTCCATCCTTGGTGCCAATAAGTCAACTGGGAGACGCCATCTAGATTAAGTCGAACTCCTCGTTGTGTGGCTCCTCTTGAACCACCTGTTCTTCTCCTGTGGGGGGTGTGAGACAGCAAGGGTGAGCTCACACATGTTCATCGCTCAACAAGTTGTGGGAAATAATGTGGCATGAACTCACCAAAGGTGGGAGTTCATGTGATGTGTAAGGTTGATCAACAATAGGGGTTAAAGCTGAGCATTGCTTTTAATAATTTGGTCAAATTTTATTAGCAATTACTAAGTATAAGTAAATACCAAACCATAATAAGAATAATAGAACAAAATTAATAATAATCCCATGCAATGCAAATGACAAATTAAATTTAGTTCCATAATTTAATCATGCGAGAGTCCTGAGCTGCTCATGACCGTGATCTCGGCTAGTATACCAGTTTTACACTCTGCAGAGGTTGTACCCTGTACCCACAAGTCGTGTATCCCATGTCGCTAGGGTTTACTGGCCCTTAGACACTACCAAGGAGAATGGCTAGGGATCCACTATGAGGCCTTTACAAAGTTCCACTAGCTTCCGAAAATCCGCTACAGTTTATGGGAAGAGCACTTGTAAGAATCCCTCGTCTAACCATTATCACAGCAAAATCAACCCGAGAACCTTCCTGCATGCAACTCCCCTACTGCCCTTGCCCCTTTCGGGTAAGGTAGTCTTCCACTAGCTTTCCTAGTTAATTAGCCAACGGCGTCCCATTAAACCATTGTGGTGGCACGTGTTTCTCAAGTTAAGCTCCAATGTTCTAATTAAAGATAATGATCTTGACATGAACATAAATAAAATAACAAAATAATTGGAACATAGATATAATGAAATATTAACCAAAACCAATAAAGCAATAGCAAACTACCCAAGTGATTCAGGGATAAACAAGGTAAAAAGGATAAACAGACTAAGGTGACCTATTGGGTTCCATCAAAATTAAACCTATGCATGAATAAGTGATATTTAAAGAACATTATTAGGTAAAAAGTTGTCAAGGGCACAACTTGCCTGGCACTTGAGATTTCAGGAATTAGGGTGATTCTTCAGATCCTCGTAATCTCACTGCTAGTCGTAGCAATACAAACAAACATGATATAGTCAAAATTAACATCACAACAAACATGTATATAAAATACATATTAATAATCTACATATTAAAATAAGATCATAGGAACAGGAATCATTAATTTTGGAGTTATAGATTTTAAGTTATAAATTTCCAATGGTTTTATGTATTTGATACAAGATTAACTAAGAAATAAATCTTATTATTGTTTTCATGTCAAAACAGAGACACTAAATGATAAACAATAATATTAGAAAAATTATAGGAACTCGAATGGACTAATTTGAAGTTTATATGGATTTTCTATGATTTATACAATTTCTAGCACTTATTTTTATATTAAAAATCTATTTTTAACTCCATTTCTCTGATTTACAAACTCTCTGGACTGGGCGCCAATTAAACAAAGACACAGGGGCCTCTATGCAAGATGTGCTAAGACTCAGCTACTCTCGGAATGGAACAGCGGGTTGATTCCAGTATAACTCGGGGGCTCATAAGGAAAAACGCGCCAGCGAAGGGGTACGGGTGGCGTTGGACCGTTGGATCCTCTCTGGATGGCCCGGATTAGACGCACCAAGGCACGAATCGGTACGCGATCACGTTCCTTAGATCGGGGATCCACGGTTGTGGTTCAATGGAGCGAGATTCAACCATAACCACACGATCCGCATCCAACGATTAACGACCCCTAGGTCAGACCGGTAACTACGATCTAGTCCTGGCCATGCGTTGGGTGATCAACGGCTAAAACTTCATCTTCCGCCCACCAGCCACAGACCAATGGAGCAGGGTCTCCGTGGTGGCGCCCTGGCCGGCGCTAAGTGGCGGGTATCCCCTGGTCGCTAATCTATGCGCTAGACTGATGCTAAACCAAGCGGAAGAGATAGAGAATGCACCAGTAGACTTACCACCGCGATTAAGGGTGCAGACAAAGCCGCCCACGCCGCATAGTGGTTTCGCAGCGGCGACATAGCGCCGGTGAGCAATTGCCCCGCCAGGGACGACGTCACGGCTTGGCTAACCCACGCACGCACACGGCACGCCCGCGCGCAGAAACGGTGCCTCTCCCTGGTCCCTGAGCCGCACCAATCGATGGGATAGGCTGGCGGCGACGGGCCGAGCTCCCAACGTCTCCTCCCCTGGTCTTCCGTGCCGTCACACACACTCAATCACCCGCAGAGGTGTTCGTGAAAGTGGCAAGGTGGGGAAACGAGGCACTCTCCCACACCTAAATGCACCGGGTAATTCGGTCAACGAGGTCCGCAACGGCAGTCGAAGCTCCCGCGCGCGTGGCTGCGTCTCCGCCCGGCGCGGTATTGGAGAAGACGGTTGGCACAGACATCATGGGCCCACACGCCAGCGAGTGTGTGTCGACGAGGCAAAGCCGCATAGAGAGTGAGTGGCTGGGCAGTGGGCCCCAAGTGTCGCCGCACTCCCACTCGGTGCTCTCCTGGGTGGGCTAGTTGGGCCGTGGAGCAAAGTTGGGCCGGCCGCGAGGGAAGAAATGGCCGAGGCGCAATTTATTCTTTCTTTTTTTCTCTATTTCTTTTTCTTTTCAGTTTTAAATTCCAAATCGAAGGATTTAATTCCAATTCAAGTTCTTATGGCACATTTATCTTCACCTTAAATGTTCAGTTTGAACATACTTTGAATTTTATAAGTTTTTGTTTTGTATTTCAGAATATTTCTCTCTTTCTTATTTTCAAATCCGAATTTAAATTTAGGGCTAAATCCCAATTTCCTAATTGTACTTTTGGGTTAACTTCAAATTCTAAACTCAATTAGTATATTATTATTATTATTATTATTATTATTATTATTATTATTATTATTATTATTATTATTATTATTTGATTGTCAAATGCACAACCAATCTAAACTCCAATATGATGCATATTTATGGAGGTGCCTTATTTAATTTCCTTAAATATTATTATCCCCATGAAATGAGGTTTGGATGGAAAAACAATCAAGAAGATCCACCCTTATATTATGTTTTACAATTTTGGGTATTACAAATTATAATAATCACCGACAGTTAAGTCATTTTGCCTGGCGATCCTGACAGCATTTAAACTTATCTCCATGGGTAAAACTGCTTCCTACCCATAGACAAGCTTAAATGGAGAAACCTTAGTAGCACGGTGTTTAGATATTCTATGAGCCCACAAAGCTTCGGACAAAATCTTATGCCAATGCTTAGGATTATCATATATCTTCTTTTTTATCAAGTTAATCAATGTCCTATTACTAGACTTGGCTTGTCCATTGGCCTGAGCATAATATGAAGATGAATTGAGCAATTTAATTCTATATAATTCAGCAAACTCACGTACCTCATTTGACATAAAAGAAGCCCCTTGATCTGTGGTCAAGGTCTGGGGAATGTCGAATCTATGAATAATATGTTCAGTTATGAACTCAATTACCTCCCTGTATGCCATGTTCTTCAGAGCAATGGCTTCGGTCCATTTGGTAAAGTAGTCAGTGGCAACTAACACGAACCGATGCCCTTTTGATGATGAAGGATGAATTTCTCCTATAAAGCTCAATCCCGATCCTCTGAAAGGTCAAGGCTTGATGATAGGATGTAATTCGGCTGCAAGGACCAACTGTAAGTCGCCGAATTTTTGACATACTTGGCATCCTTTGTAGTACTTGAAACAATCAGCTATCATGTTAGGCTAATAGAAGCCAGACCTTCGCAACAACCACTTCATCTTTGGAGTTGATTGATGGGTACCACAAATCCCTTCATGTACTCCAGCCATGGCTTAGGCCCAGGCATTTAAGTAGGATGTCGTTGACTGTTCGGCGATAGAGTTCATCACTCATTAAAACATACTTGAAAGTTGTATGCCGAATGTTCTTATCCATCCTAACACTAGGATTTCGTAGATAATTAATTATGGATGTCCTCCAATCACTTGCATCGGCTTCCTTACCAGCCGAATCAATTAGGAGAACTTTCCTGGTAACTCCGGACGGTCCGAAGCCTTCACTCGGACAGTCCGCGACCTGGGGAATTTGCCTTGTACCAGTTATCAGATTTTTGGTGCTGTGAAATTTCCCTCGTTTTATCCGATAACCTGATGCATCTTGTGCAAAATTGTTAGCCCTATGATTCTCAACTCTAGAGATGTGCTGAATGTTGAATTCGTCAAAAGAATAAATTATGCCTCAACACTTTTCAAGGTAACTATTTATAGTACCATCAAAACATTGATACTCTTCTAATACCTGTTGGACAACTAGCTGAGAATCACCAAATGCCTTCACATGTTTTACTCCCATACAATTTAAAAGTTTCAAGTCGAACAAAAGGGTCTCATATTCGGCTTAATTGTTAGTGCAATAAGTTTTCTATCAGCTAGAGAAGTCGAAGGAGACATTACTTGGTGAAACAAGCACGATGCCAATTCCTTGTCCTTCATTGAAAACCGATCCATCAAAATACAAAGTCCAGGAAGTAACAGTGAGGTATGATATGTCTAGTTTATGAGTATCATCGATCCGATGTTCTACAATAAATCCGCTATAACCTGGCCTTTCATAGATTTCAATGGTTCATAGGCCAAGTCATATTCTATAAGTGCATAAACCCATTTACCAATCCTACCACTCATAATCGGGTTTTGCAACATGTATTTAATCACATCGATTTAACTGGCAACAGTGCTAGACAGTAAATAACATCTACATTTGGTGCATGCATAAAATATGCATAAGCATAACTTCTCGATAAAAGTGTACCTTGTTTCAGCATACACCAGCCTCCGACTTAGGTAGGTCACCACATGCTCCTTTCCTCCGATCTCTTGCGTCAGAACAGCTCCAATAACCTTATCTTCAGCTGCAATGTATAATCTGAACGGTACTCCTACCTGTGGTGCTTTAAACACGGGAGCCGAAGATAAATACTTTCTGATGAGATCAAATGCTTCCTGTTGTTCTGCCCCTAGGTGAATTCGGCATCATTTTTAAGCCGAAGGATAGGAGTGAAGGCACCAATCTTCCTGGCTAGGTTAGAAATAAATCTTCGTAAATAATTTACCTTACCGAGGAATTTCTGCATCTCAAGCTTACAGGTCGGAGGTCCCACCTTCCGAATGGATTTAATTCGGTCAGGGTCTATCTCTATACAATGTTCATGAATGATGAATCCTAAGAACTTACCAGCTGACACTCCAAAAGGCTTTGCGCAAATCAACTATATGGGAACTAAACTAAACCGATTTGACTACAATATCATCAATATAGACTTCCACAGTGTTTCCTAACAGCTCATGAAAGATCAAATTCATAGCCCTCTGATAAGTAGCACTAGCATTTTTCAGACCAAATGTCATGACAACCCACTCAAATAAACCAATGAAGCCTGGACATATAAAGGTTGTTTTAGACGCATCTTCTTCGGCCATGAAAATCTGATTATATCCGACATTACCATCAAGAAAGCTAATAATTCTATTTCCTAACGCATTATTGATCAAGGTGTCGGCTATGGGCATGGGATATTCATCTTTAGGAGTTGCTCTATTCAAATTGCAAAAATCAATCCATACTATGAGCTTACCAGATTCTTTCTTCTCCACAGGCACAATATTGGAGACTCACTCTGCGTATCTGCAAGGTCTAATAAAATTAGCTTCTAGCAGCCGGTGAATTTCGCCCTTTATTCGTGGGAGATGGTCTGGACAAAATATTCTAGCCTTCTGCTTGAAAGGTCTGAAACCGGACTTAATGGGCAGCCGATGCTCTACTATCTCATGGCTTAATCCCAGCATCTCAGTGTAATTCCAAGCAAAGCAATCAGAATATTCTTTCAATAGACCGATCATTTCATCTCTAGGATCGGTCTTCAGGGTCTTATTCATAAAAGTCGGCCTTGGAGTTTCACCATCTCCTATATCAATTTCCTCCAAAGGATTGGCCGACGTAAACCCCTGTCCTAATTTGTCGAGATCTCTAAATTCCTTTATTATGTCTCCCGCAGAGGAATTAGATGATCTTTGTGTGGCGGCGGACCCTCCGGTCTCAGGAGCTGGATCGTTCGCGACACTGGTTTTATGCTGCGGTGGATGTTCGGTCTTAAAAGCCGAACTGTCTTGTAAAAGACCGGACCGTCCGTCCTCAAAAGTTGGACTGTCCGTGACCAGGGACTCATTCATTCTGTGTGTACTCATCATTTAAACTTTATTTAGGATTTAGCCGATTCTCCATCGGCTCTAGCATTACAGGAATGAAATTCTTCTTATCTATACTTATGAACTGATAATCAGAAAAATCTACTCCTGTGAGACACGTAGCAGTCTCATAGGTCCAAAGTACCAGGGCATCGGCCACAGCGATACAGGCCGATGCATTATTATGTACTTATTCTACATCGTCTCCTACCCATTGTAGTAACATTTGATGTAACATAGAAGGTACACATTGGTTAGCATGAATCCAATCCCTGCCTAGGATAAGACTGTAATTTCCTTCTACATCAGCAACAAAGAATGCAGCAGCAAGGGTCTTAGTCTCGATGGGTAACTCAACGGACGTGACTCTCTTAGCTTTGATCGAACTATCAGTTCCAATGCCGCTGAGGGTCATGTTGGTCTTGACAAGTTCGTCATCTTGTTTACCTAGTTTTCTACATAATGAATAAGGCATTAGATTTACAGCCCCCCATCTACCACCATTTTAGCAATCGTTATCCCATCAATGTGACCGCGCACAAAGAGCAGCTTTAAATGATTTACCGATTCCTTTGGTTTAGTGAAGGCGGCTTCTTTAGGACCAAAGTCAAACTAAGCAATGACAGGTTCATCGTCGCCAACAATAGTACAATCGGCGGAAAATGTAATAACATTTATGTCCATACCTGTGTGCTCTGGAGAAGCTTCGTAGTCGACCAAGTCTTCTCCTAGTAGGTCGTCCTCCTCCATGGGCGTTGGCACGTCTTTGGAGGTGTCTTGGTGTAGTGCGGACGGTCTGGATTCGAGAGTCGGACGGCCCATGTCATCTGCGGATGGTCCAGCCTTTATAGCCGGACTGTCTACCGTATCTGCAGTGAGCTATGAAGTTGTTGTCTCACTTTCTGTCTTCGTGGCCATTTGATTTATCTCAACGGCCTTTGGCCTCCACCTCTTTTGCAGTGGTGGGTATTGTGGATGTGTGTCATTAAATATTTTTTCTGCCTCCTTTTTCTGGTTCTCCTTCGCATTTAGGAGCTATAATTTTCGCTTTTGGGACCGTGTCAATCCCGATGGGCACCATCGAGGTATGGAGTATTTTGGATCGGCTATTTTGATGGCAGTCGTATCTTCTTTTCTGTTTATGTTGGCCGATTCACCAAAAATCATCGGCCCTTCATTATTTTCCTATATGACGACATCTGTTGTACCTATTTTGATGATGTCCTTTTTTGTCATTCTCTCGGTTGATGTAGGTATATGCCCCCCTGCCAGATTGGTTGCCCTTTGCGGCTGAGTAGTCCAGCAATCTTGCTGGGCTTGTGCCTGGTGATCGGATTGAGTGGCGCTCAATCGGTCTTGTACTGGAGGTGTCAATCTGTTGAATACAGATACTTGGGGTGCCCCCAAGCGGGATACTGTGGCATCCCAAATGGATATGGTGGCATACCCCACATTTGATTTGGGGTGTATGGTGGTGGTACGTATGTATATTGATATGGCATAGGTAGATATGGGGGTGGAGGTATCCATGCAGGTATGTTAGGCCTTAACTGGACAGTATGACCTTTCGTTGTTTCGATTGATGAGGTGGTCTAATTGGTCTTACTTGCTGTTGCTCTTGAATGGGCGAGCAAGATCGCTTCGCTAGCCGGTCACTTGGGCCGGCCTTCTTTTTTACATATTTAGACAATAACTGGTTAAAGGTCGGGCCAGATCTTACCAGTCATCCAGCTGCCTTTACCGTGTTAGTTTTCCACGTACCTATTTTTGGTCATCGTGGTTTGAAGGTACGTGGTCGTCGTGGTTCCTGGGCGTTGTCGAACCATCCACTAGAATGGTCTGGACTTTCCAGCGGTGTCCCGGACCGTCCGTGTCTATGCGTCGGACCGTCCGCGATGCGCAAAATAGGTGCACGCGCCTGGTCCCTTGCTTGCACCTGCCCCCCAGCGTTGGAGGTGGTGATGGTAACTTTTAAAGTCTCCCCTCCATTAGGAGTCTTTTCTGCCACCACTCTCCTGCAAGAGATTTTATTATTTTCATCGGTCTTACGTGCCTCGCCGATGATGACATCTTTGCCTTTGCCCTTATCGGCTGTGCTAGGCCGAATTAGGACCTTCTTGCCCTCGAAGTCGATCACATTCATTGTGAAGGGTTCTGTATCCACCTGCATTTCCTGAAATTTCAATCGTCCCTCATTAATGGCCAATTGAATTTGTCGTTGGAACACATTACAATCATTAGTGGCACGAGAAAATGAGTTATGTCACTTGCAGTATGCACGACGTTTTAGTTCGGCGGATGAAACATTATGATTTATTTTAATGTTGCCATTTTTGAATAATTCATCAAATATTTTGTCACATTTGCTAACATTAAATGTAAACTTAACCTTCTCTTGTTGTTTCTTTTGAACCGGCTATAAGGAGGAGCAAGCCAAAGATTTGGCCTGCTTTGGCCAAACCATTTCCGTCGTGTATACTTCTGTTGATTCATCATCCGAGCTGCTTTGGTCGCACTCTACTATATGCACATTGTGATGAATTGTTGTAGTAGTTTCTTTGCTTCGGTTTTCGCAAGCCAAAGCTCTTTGATGTAATTGTGCTAGCGTAAAAAATTGGATACCTTATAATCTTTCGTTTAAATAATATCGCAGTCCATTAAAGGCTAATCCTACTAGCTGTTTTTCTGCTAAATGAATTTGAAAGCATTGATTTCTTGTATCCCGGAACTTCCGGATGTATTCATTAACCGATTCGTCTTTCATCTACCAACTCTAACTCATAATCACCTAAAAAGAAGTGATCGTGGAATTTTTGTTCTAAATCCCCCATGACAAAATAGAATTAGGGGGTAATGTGGCGTACCATGCGAATGTCGTTCCTGTTAAAGATAACAAAAATAAACGCACGCGGAACACCTCTATGTCGGCCAATTCTCCTAATTGTGCTAGAAACTGGCCTATGTGTTCACGTGTGCTTTTCCCTTGGTCACCCGAAAATTTTGTAAATTCGGGTATCCTGGTTCCCTGTGGGTATGGGTGGTGGTCAAATCGGATGTCATAAGGCCTCCGATACGACTGCCCCCAGGGACCATGCTTACACCGAGCTTATCTCGGAATGCCTCGACTATCTCTTCCATCACTATATCAATGGCAGCCGGTGTGAGACCACCGGCCCTCTGGTCAAACATAGGTGAGGTTGACTGGATATTAGCATGTTGTCTTCCTCCCCATTGGTTTGAGTTTTGTGGTGCACTACTATTTACCCTATACGGTTCATAGGACTGACCATTCATTTCCGGCTTTTTACCGGAGCTAGAAAGTATTCGCCCCCACGGGTTTGGGACGTTGTATTAATGGGCTGGTGTACTGTATATTGCGACGGGAAGTGTTGCTGAGACGGATAAGGATTTAGATAACAATCCTCCTCAAACATCCCTGTGTCGGACCGTCCGGTCGGATGTGCGGACCGTCCGTGATCATATGCAGACGGTCTGTCTAGGTGGTTTAGGGCTTGTGTAACATGTGGTGGCTCGGACGCATATCTTGGTACATCATTAAAAATGGGACCGACCGTTGCTTACCCGGACGGTCCGCGCTCGCGTGCGGACGGTCCGGACATGTGCAGATCGGCTAATTTACTGTCGATTTATGGTTGCTCAGGGTATGTGTCCATCGGCATCCCATAAAGGGGTTGTGACTGGTCGTGAGAACCTGTAGCCGATGAATTACGTGTATTTTCCCCCAATTCAACCTCGTGCGAAGGAAAATTTGCAACAGTGGATTTATCAAATGCACGTACTAGCCTTTTATAATCTTTCTGTATACCCCCTACGATATGTTACATTTGTTCTCGTTGTTCATCTACATAAGCTTTAAGAGATTGGAGCTCATTGGTGTTACTTACATTGAGGGTATCCGTTATGGGTCGGAGCGAGGCCAGACCAATCGCCCGTTGCCGAACGACCTTGTTGTTCCTGTCCACCTTGAAGTTAGCAAGGAACTTCGCCTTTGCTTCTTGGATCAGCTGCTCCTTGTTCTCCTCGAAATGGAGTTGTTCGTCAGCCGACAAGGTCTCCCAAGTCGGCTCTATGATACTGCTGGGGAGACGTTAGAGCTATCCCTTGAACCAGCCATCGAGGGCTGATTTGATGGGGCTATATGTGTTTTCCCCAGCGGAATCGTC
Source organism: Zea luxurians (assembly GCA_029449295.1). Taxonomy (NCBI): domain Eukaryota; kingdom Viridiplantae; phylum Streptophyta; class Magnoliopsida; order Poales; family Poaceae; genus Zea; species Zea luxurians. Next base: position 1,794,778 of record JAOPSE010000140.1, on the reverse strand, counting down.
AAAAGTGTGTTGGTGCCTTTTTGGGCGTCAATCACTGCATGAGAACTGGCGATAGTGCTCTCTACATAGGGCAGGGCTAGGGTTTCCTGCCTGACAGGCCGGACGTTCCGCGCCTACAGGTCGGACGGTCCGTGCGTGCGCAGGGGCGGCGAAGGTCGCCGGCGGCGCCTAGATCTCGCTCCCGGGAGGGACCCCGTCGGGAGAGATCTTAGGTGTTGTCTAGGCTCGGCAGGCCGACCTAGACTCCTCTAATCGACGTAGAGTCGAAGAGAAGCAAAGAATTTGGGGATTGGAAGGCTAAACTAGAACTAGACTAGAACTACTCCTAAATGTACAAGAAATAAATGCGAGATAAATTGGTTATTAATTCGATCGATGATGATTAATCGACCGTATTCCTCTGTATTTATAGAGGAGTGGGACTGGACCCGTTACAAAAAAATTCCCGAACTAATTCCGTGAATCTAGCCAACAACTGTAGCAAGAAACTTGGAACCCAAATTAGCTCTGCGCACGCGCGGACCGTCCGGGCCACCGGTGCAGACCGTCCGCACTACCAGTGCGAACCGTCCGGTCGCTTAATTTGGTGCTCAACACTACTAACTGTTTTTTAAGAAAAAACACCTTCCACGCTCTTCTCATCACGCGGCAGCTTCATATTAAAAAATGATTAATTGTATACATATCACTCAATTTTTACAAAATTAGACAACTGATTCATTTTGATGTTATGGAGTGACATTAAAATGAACTAACCGTCTATTTTTTTTAAAAAAAGATAGTTGCATGTTTCCAAATGACCCTTAAATAGTGGCATGTAATTTTATTTTATTTATCACGTAATACATAATTTTAAGGCAACACAAAATTATATCGCCTAATTTTCAGGTGTCAAAATAAATCGGTACCAATAGTTAATTCTGAAATAAAAAAAAACTAATATGGCTGTAGGCCAAGGAGTGTTTGAATGTACTAGAGATAATATTTAATGGATAAAATTAGCTAGAGATATCGAGACACCCTAGCTAATAGTTGAGCTATTAGTTATTTTTAGTAAATTAGCTACTAGTTAGCTAACTATTTTTGGCTAGCTAATTCTATTAGTATATTTTTAGCTAACTAACTATTAGTTCTAGTATATTCAAACAACCCTAAAGTTGTAGATTGTTATAGAGGTGTTGGGCACCAAAAAGAGTAACGGACGGTCCAGCCCTGAGGCCGGACGGTCCGCGCCTGTGGGTCGGACGGTCCGTGCACGCGCAGAACAGATTAGGGTTCCGAGTTTCTTGCTGTGTTTGTTGACGAAACTCACGGAATTAGCTCGGGATTTTGTTTGTAACGGGTTCAGCCCTCCTCCTCTATAAAAACAGAGGAATACGGCCGATTCAATCAATCAATCGAACCTTCAATCAGTACAATTTACATTTTATCATAGGAGTAGTTCTAGTCTAGTTTAGGTTTAGTCTCCCAATCCTCAAATTCTCCGCTTCTCTTTGACTCTACGTCGATTAGAGGGGTCTAGGTCGGCCTGCCGAGCCTAGACATCCCCTAGGATCTCTCCTCCCCGACGGGGTCTCTCCCGGGAGCGAGATCCAGGCGCCGGCGGCGGCTTTCGCCGCCCCTGCACACGCGCGGACCATCCGATCGTCAGACAGGAAACCCTAGCCCTGCGCCAGGTCACGGACCGTCTGGCCCCTGGCCGCGGACCGTCCGCGCCTGTGTAGAGAGCACCGCCGTCGGTTCTTGTTTAGTGTTTGGCGCCCAAAAAGGCGCCAACATACTTTTTGGCGACTCTGCTAGTGACAACACATATAGACCTATCAAATCGGCCCTCAATGGCCGGTTCAAGAGATAGCTCTGAAGTCACCCCCAGCAACATTATAGAGCCGATTTGGGAAACCCTGCCAGCTGACGAATAGCTCCAGTTCGAGGGCAGCTGATTCAAGAGGCAAAGGTGAAGTTGCTGGGCAACTTCAACGTGGACAGGAACAATAAAGTCATCCAGCAACGGGCGATGAATCCGGCTTCACTCCGACCCACACCAGATATCCCCAATGTAAGTAACAGAAACGAGCTGCAATCTCTTAAGAATTACGTAGATGAACAACGAGAACAAATGCAAAATATCATAGGGGGTATGCAAAATGATTATAGGAGGCTAGTACGTGCATTTGATAAATCTACTATTGCAAATTTTCCTTCACACGAGTTTGAATTGGGGGAAAACATGCGTAATTCATCGGCTACAAGTTGTCACGACCAGTTACAACCCCTTTATGGGATGCCGATAGATACATGTCCTGGGCAACCACAACCTCCTACGCACATCGGCAATAAATTAGTCGATTTGCACATGACTGGACCGTCCACATGTGAGCGCGCACCGTCCGGGCTAGCACTGGCCGGGCCCGTTTTTAATGAATTACCGAGACATGCACCCGAGCCACAGCGTACTGCGCAGAATCAAAATTACCCAGTCGGACCGTCCGCATACAGCGACTGACGGTCTACGTATAGTCACGGACGGTCCGGGCACATACCCGGACAGTCCGCGCATATCACCGGACGGTCCGCATATCCAAGCGGATGGTCCGGCGCAGAGTTTTTTGAGGAGGATTGTTACCTGAATCCTCAACCGTCCCAGCAACACCTCCCATCCTACTATACAATGCACCAGCCTGTTAGTACAGAATCCCAAGCCCATGGGGGCGAATACCTTCCGGCCCCACCTAGAAGGCCGGAAAGGAACAGTCAATCCTATGAGCCATATAGGGCAAGTAATAATGCACCACATAGCTCAAACCAATGGGGGGAAGACAACATGCTAATACCCAGCCAACCCCACCTATGTTTGACCAGAGAGCCGATGGTCTTGCACCTGCTGCCATTGATATAGTGAGGGAAGAAATAGCCGGGGCATTCCGAGATAAGCTCGGAGTAAGCATGGTCCCTGGGGGCAGTCATATCGAAAACCTTATGACAGCCGATTTGATCACCATATACCCGAATTCGCAAAATTTTCGGGTGACCAAGGAAAAACACACGTGAACACATAGGCCAGTATCTAGCACAATTAGGAGAATTGGCCGACACAGAAGCATTTCACGTGCGTTTATTTTCATTGTCTTTAACAGGAACCGCGTTCGCATGGTACGCTACATTACCTCCTAATTCTATTTTTTCATGGGGGGATTTAGAACAAAAATTCCATGATCACTTTTTCTCCGGTGACTATGAATTAGATTTGGTAGACCTAGTAGCCCTGCGACAGGGGAAGAACGAATAGGTTAATGATTACATCTGGAGATTCCAGGATACAAGAAACCGATGCTTCCAAATTCATTTAGCAGAAAAATAACTTGCAGGATTAGCCTTTAATGGTCTGCGATATTATTTAAAAGAAAGATTAGAAGGCATCCAATTTTTCACGCTAGCACAATTACACCAGAGAGCTTTGGCCTGTGAAAGCCGAAGCAAAGAGACTGCCAAAATCATTCGTCACAATGTCCATATAGTAGAGTGCGACCAAAGTAGCTCAGACAACGAATCAACAGAAGTTTATGCTGCTGAAATGGTTTGGCCAAAGCAGGCCAAATCTCCGGCTTATTCCTCCTTGCAGCCTGTTCAAAAGAAACGGCAAGAGGAAGTTAAGTTTACATTTAATGTTGGCAAATGTGATAAAATATTTGATGAATTACTCAAAATGGCAACATTAAAATAAATCATACTGTTCCATCCGCCGACAAATAAACTAAAACGTCGTGCATACTGCAAGTGGCATAACTTATTTTCTCATGCCACTAATGATTGTAATGTATTCCGTCGGTAGATTCAATCAGCCATTTACAAAGGACGATTGAAATTTCAGGAAATGCAGGTAGACACGGAGCCCTTTCCAATGAACATGATCGACTTTGAGGGCAAAAGGGTCCTAATTCTGCCCGACGTGGCCGATAAGGAAAAAGGCAAAGAAATCATCATCGGCAACGCACGGGAGGCTGATGCAAGTAATAAAGTTTCTTGCAGGAAAGTGGTGGCAAAAAAGACTCCTGACGGAGGGGAGACTCATAAGTTGACCATCACAGCCTCCGTCACTGGGGGCAACCGCAGACCAAGGGACAGGAGCAGGAGACCGTGCTGCTCATCTCGAACGGTCCGGCGGATTCCAGCGGACAATCCGGTCATACTCAAGACCCACAACGACCGTGTACCTTCAAACCACAACAACCAGAGATAGGTATGTGAAAAACTAATTGAGTGCACCTAGAGGGGGGGTGAATAGGTGATCCTGTAAAATCAAACACTAAATAGCCACAAACTTGATTATTAAGTTGTTAGTAAAATCAAGTGGCTATGGAACACGCTTGTGCGAACAAAGCAATCACAAGAAGCAACACACGAGACACGCGATTTTTATCCCGTAGTTCGGCCAAGTAACACTTGCCTAATTCCACGTTGTGGCATCCTAATGGACGAGGGTTGCACTCAACCCCTTTCAAGTGATCCAATGATCAACTTGAATACCATGGTGTTTTATCTTAGAGTACTCTTCCTGTTTGCGAGGAATCTCCACAAGTTGGAGCCTCTCGCCCTTACAAAGTTATGATCACAAAGAAAGCACAAGAGTAAGGTTGGGAGAGCAACACACACAAGACTTAAATCCGCAGCACAACCATGCACACAAGCCAAGACTTGAGCTCAAAACACAGCACAGGGAGTTCGCAACTCAAACGGAGCTCAAATCACAAACACAGCGAATCAAATGCGTGGAGACGGAGTCTGGGAGTCTTAGAATGTTTCTTGAGAGCTTGGTGTGCTGCTCCATGCGCCTAGGGGTCCCTTTTATAGCCCCAAAGCAGCTAGGAGCCGTTGGAGATCAACATAGAAGGCCATTCTTGCCTTCTGTTGAGTGGTGCACCGGACAGTTCGGTGCACCACCGGACAACCACTGTTCATGTCCGGTGCGTGATCTCCTTCCATATCGGGCGCATCCGACCATTGCTCCTCAGGTCCGGTTGGCGCACCGGACACTGTCTGGTGCACCCAGCCGACCGTTGGAGCGAGCCACGTGTTGCGCGCTGATCACGCGAACGACCGTTGCCGCTAGCGCCGTTGGCTCACCGGACAGTCCGGTGCACCACCAGACAGTCCCGTGAATTTTAGCCACGTCGCCTTTTTCTTTTGCCGAGAGCGACGAGTTCGTCGCGGATGACTCACCGGACAGTCCGGTGAATTATAGCCGTATGACTCCGTCGTTTCTCGAGAGCAGTCGGTTCACCGTCAGCCAGCCTAGGGCACCGGACAGTTAGGTGCGCCAGGCCCGAGCTGGTGTTGGCTGTACACAGCCAACCTTTTTCCAATTCAAATCTTCTTGTCTTGGCTTTGTTTCTAGCACTTGGATAAATATGTTAGTACTCACAAAACAATTCACTAAGTCTAGAAACATACTTTGTCTTTGATTTGTACTTCTTGCTCGTTTAGCACATGAGAGTTCAAGGCATTTGTGTTGGGCATCTAATCACCAAAACAATTATAGAAATGGCCCAAGGGCACATTTCCCTTTCAATCTCCCCCTTTTTGGTGATTTATGCCAACACATCAAAAAGCAACCAGAGAAGTGCAATATCAATTCAAATTGAAGACCAAATTCTCTTTACTTAAGACTTGACATATTTGGATCATTCTTTGCCACCACTTGGTTTATTTTTGCAAATCAAATTCTTTTTCCTATCTCTAAGTCAAGCACGCTTGTTTGTGCAGAAAGAGAGATATCCCAAGAGTGAAATTGACCAAGTGCCAAAAACTCCCCCTTTTCCCATAATCAAAATTTTCCCCCACAAGAGACCAAATTTTGCAATAAGAGTATTTTGGACAAATAAAAAATTCTAACTCTATTATTTTCAAAATTCACAAGTGGTTGGCTGATCCATTTGCTTTGGCCTTAATTTCTCCCCCTTCGGCATTAAGCACCAAAACGGGATCATTTTTGGCCCTTCAACCCCATTGCCTCACCAAAATGTCAAATAAGAGCAAAAAGCAATGAGAGCATAAGTATGAACTTGGAATTAAATACACTAATACCGGAGTGCAGTGGAAGTCTTTTCATCGTCCAAGTTCACATTCCCTTTCAATGTACCTTTGAGACTACATTAAGTGTACTCAAACAAACAAGTTAGTCTCAAATGGATCAAGTTGTAGCACATCTCCCCCTAAATATATGCATCATTTGCATACAGACTTGTGAGGTCCGGGGATGACTTGTACAACTTGAGCACCATAAATAAACAATAACTGATTTAAATACATAAAGTAACATGATCAAAGGCATAGAATACATGTATGCTATAGGTCAATCCAAGTTACGTGAATCTAAGACATTTAGCTCACTACGCAACCTGCAAAACCTTTTCCCATCTAAAGGCTTAGTGAAGATATCGGCTAGCTGGTTCTCGGTGCTAATATGGTACACATCGATATCTCCCTTTTGCTGTTCGTCTCTCAGGAAGTGATGCTGGATGTCTATGTGCTTAGTGCGGCTATGTTCAATAGGATTATCCGCCAAGAGGATTGCACTCTCATTGTCACATAGGAGTGGGACTTTGCTCAGATTGTAGCCAAAGTCCCGGAGGGTTTGCCTCATCCACAGTAGTTGCGCGCAACACTGTCCTGCGGCAACGTACTTGGCCTCAGCGGTGGATAGGGCGACAGATGTTTGTTTCTTGGAACGCCAGGACACCAGGGACCTTCCTAGAAATTGGCACGTCCCTGATGTACTCTTCCTATCAACCTTGCACCCGGCATAATCGGAGTCTGAGTATCCAATCAAGTCAAAGGTAGACCCCTTTGGATACCAGATCCCGAAGCAAGGCGTAGAAACTAAATATCTAAGGATTCGCTTAACGACCACAAGGTGACATTCCTTGGGGACAGATTGAAATCTAGCACACATGCATACACTAGGCATAATGTCTGGTCTACTAGCACAAAGATAAAGTAATGAACCTATCATTGACCGGTATGCCTTTTGATCAATAGACTTACCTCCTTTGTTGAGGTCAATATGCCCGTCAGTTCCCATCGGTGTCTTCGCGGGCTTGGCGTCCTTCATCCCAAACCTCTTGAGAAGATCCTGAGTGTACTTCGTTTGGGAAATGAAAGTGCCGTCCTTGAGTTGCTTCACTTGGAATCCAAGGAAGTAGGTCAACTCGCCCATCATCGACATCTCGAATTTCTGCATCATCACCCTGCTAAACTCCTCATAAGACTCTTGGTTAGTAGAACCAAATATTATGTCATCAACATAAATTTGACAAACAAAGAGATCACTGTTGCAAGTCTTTGTGAAAAGAGTGGGATCAACTTTCCCAACTTTGAAAGCATTAGAAATAAGGAAATCTCTAAGGCATTCATACCATGCTCTTGGGGCTTGCTTAAGTCCATAGAGCACCTTAGAGAGCTTATATACATGGTCGGGATACATGTCATCCTCAAAGCCAGGGGGTTGTTCCATGTATACCTCCTCCTTGATTGGCCCGTTGAGGAAAGCGCTCTTCACGTCCATTTGGTATAGCCTAAAAGAATGGCGAGCGACATAGGCTAATAAAATTCGAATTGACTCTAACCTAGCCACAGGAGCAAAAGTCTCCTCGAAATCCAAACCTTTGACTTGGGCATAACCTTTTGCCACAAGTCGAGCCTTGTTTCTTGTCACCACCCCGTGCTCATCTTGCTTGTTGCAGAACACCCACTTGGTTCCCACAACGTTTTGCTTTGGACGTGGCACCAGGCTCCAGACTTCATTTCGTTTGAAGTTGTTGAGCTCTTCCTGCATGGCCAATACCCAGTCCGGACAAAGCAATCACAAGAAGCAACACACGAGACACACGATTTTTATCCCGTGGTTCGGCCAAGTAACACTTGCCTACTTTCACGTTGTGGCGTCCCAATGGACGAGGGTTACACTCAACCCCTTTCAAGTGATCTAATGATTAACTTGAATACCACGGTGTTTTATCTTAGAGTACTCTTCCCGTTTGCGAGGAATCTCCACAAGTTGGAGCCTCTCGCCCTTACAAAGTTATGATCACAAAGAAAGCACAAGAGTAAAGTTGGGAGAGCAACACACACAAGACTTAAATCCGCAGCACAACCACGCACACAAGCCAAGACTTGAGCTCAAAACACAGCACAGGGAGTTCGCAACTCAAACAGAGCTCAAATCACTAACACAGCGAATCAAATGCGTGGAGACGGAGTCTGGGAGTCTTAGAATGTTTCTTGAGAGCTTGGTGTGTGAAAGTCGCCTAGAGGGGGGTGAATAGGGCGAATCTGAAATTCTCAAAAATAATCACAACTACAAGCCGGGTTAGCGTTAGAAATATAATAGAGTCCGCGAGAGAGGGTGCAAAACAAATCGCAAGCGAATAACGAAGTGAGACACGCGGATTTGTTTTACCGAGGTTCGGTTCTCTCAAACCTACTCCCCGTTGAGGAGGCCACAAAGGCCGGGTCTCTTTCAACCCTTACCCTCTCTCAAACGGTCCCTCGGACCGAGTGAGCTTTCTCTTCTCAATCACTTGGAACACAAAGTTCCCACAAGGACCACCACAAGTTTGGTGTCTCTTGCCTCAATTACAAGTGAGTTTGATCGCAATGAAAGATTCAAGAAAGAAGAAAGCAATCCAAGCGCAAGAGCTCAAAAGAACACAAGCAAATCACTCTCTCTAATCACTAGGGCGTTGTGTGGAATTTGGAGAGGATTTGATCTCTTTGGTGTGTCTAGAATTGAATGCTAGAGCTCTTGTAAATAGTTGGGAAGTGGAAAACTTGGATGCAATGAATGGTGGGTGGTTGGGGGTATTTATAGCCCCAACCACCAAACTAGCCGTTTGGTGAGGCTGTCTGTTCGATGGCGCACCGGACAGTCCGGTGCACACCAGACATGTCCGGTGCGACAGCCACGTCACCAAAGCCGTTGGGATTCGACCGTTGGAGCTCTGTCTCTGGGCCCGCCTTGATGTCCGGTGGTGCACCGGACATGAACTGTAGATTGTCCGGTGCGCCTGCTCCCGCGTGCCTGACGACTGCGCGCTTCTGGCGCGCATTAAATGCGTCGCAGGTAGCCGTTGGCGCCGAAATAGCCGTTGCCCTGCTGTTACACCGGACAGTCCGGTGAATTATAGCGGAGGGCCGAAGTGAATTCCCGAGGCTGGCGAGTTCCGGAGGCCGCTCTTCCTTGGAGCACCGGACAGTCCGGTGCGCCAGACCAGAGGTGCCTTCGGTTGACCCTTGCTCCTTTATTTGAACCCAATACTTGGTCTTTTTATTGGCTAAGTGTGAACCTTTTGCACCTGTATAACTTATACACTAGAGCAAACTAGTTAGTCCAATATTTGTGTTGGGCAATTCAACCACCAAAATTATTTAGGAACTAGGTGTAAGCCTAATTCCCTTTCAATCTCCCCCTTTTTGGTGATTGATGCCAACACAAACCAAAGCAAATGTAAAAGTGCATAATTTGAACTAGTTTGCATAATGTAAGTGCAAAGGTTGCTTGGAATTGAGCCAATATAAATACTTACATGATGTGCATGGATTGTTTCTTTGTTTTTAACATATTGGACCACATTTGCACCACATGTTTTGTTTTGCAAATTCTTTTGTAAATTCTTTTCAAAAATCCTTTTGCAAGATAGTCAAAGGTAAATGAATAAGATTTTTGCAAAGCATTTTCAAGTTTTGAAATTTTCTCCCTTTGATCCAAATGCTTTTCCTTTGACCAAACAAAAACTCCCCCTCAAATAAATTCTCCTCTTAGTGTTCAAGAGGGTTTTAAGATATCAAGTTTTGAAAATACTACTTGCTCCCCTTTTAGAACACAAAGAGATACCAATTTGAAATTTTCCAATTGAAAATCATTAATTTTGAAAATTAGGGTGGTGGTGCGGTCCTTTTGCTTTGGGCTCATACTTTCTCCCCCTTTGGCATGAATCGCCAAAAACAGATACTTTGAGTGAGATATAAGCCCTTAGAAGTACTTTCTCCCCCTTTGGTCATAAATAAAACATATGAGTAAAGATTATACCAAAGATGGAGAGTGATGCGGAGAGACGGCGAAGGATGAGTAGTAGAGTGGAGTGGAAGCCTTTGTCTTCGCCGAAGACTCCAATTCCCTTTCAATATACTTATGACTTGGTTTGAAATACACTTGAAAACACATTAGTCATAGCATATATAAAAGAGACATGATCAACGGTATATTTATAAGCTATGTGTGCAAGTTTTAGCAAAAGAAGTTCCTAGAATCAAGAATATTGAGCTCATGCCTAAGTCTGGTAAAAGATTGTTCATCAAGTGGCTTGGTAAAAATATCGGCTAATTGATCTTTAGTGTTAATGTATGAAACCTCGATATCCCCCTTTTGTTGGTGATCCCTAAGAAAATGATATCGAATGGCTATGTGTTTAGTGCGGCTATGCTCAACGGGATTATCCGCCATGCGGATTGCACTCTCATTATCACATAGAAGAGGAACTTTGGTTAGTTTGTAACCGTAGTCCCGCAGGGTTTGCCTCATCCAAAGCAATTGCGCGCAACAATGGCCTGCGGCAATATACTCGGCTTCGGCGGTAGAAAGAGCGACCGAATTTTGCTTCTTTGAAACTCAAGACACCAAGGATCTTCCCAAGAACTGGCAAGTCCCCGATGTGCTCTTTCTATTAATCTTACACCCCGCCCAATCGGCATCCGAATAACCAATCAAATCAAATGTGGATCCCCGAGGGTACCAAAGCCCAAACTTAGGAGTATAAGCCAAATATCTCAAGATTCGTTTTACGGCTGTAAGGTGAGATTCCTTAGGGTCGGATTGGAATCTTGCACACATGCAAACGGAAAGCATAATGTCCGGTCGAGATGCACATAAATAAAGCAATGAACCAATCATCGACCGGTATACCTTTTGATCCACGGACTTACCTCCCGTGTCGAGGTCGAGATGCCCATTTGTTCCCATGGGAGTCTTGATGGGCTTGGCATCCTTCATTCCAAACTTGGTTAGAATGTCTTGAGTATACTTCGTTTGGCTAATGAAGGTGCCCTCTTGGAGTTGCTTGACTTGGAATCCTAGAAAATACTTCAACTCCCCCATCATAGACATCTCGAATTTTTGTGTCATGATCCTACTAAATTCTTCACATGTAGATTCGTTAGTAGACCCAAATATGATATCATCAACATAAATTTGGCATACGAACAAATCATTGTCAAGAGTTTTAGTGAACAAAGTAGGATCGGCGTTGCCGACTTTGAAGCCATTAGCAATAAGGAAATCTCTAAGGCATTCATACCATGCTCTTGGGGCTTGCTTGAGCCCATAAAGCGCCTTAGAGAGCCTATAGACATGGTTAGGGTACTCACTATCTTCAAAGCCGGGAGGTTGCTCAACGTAGACCTCTTCCTTGATTGGTCCGTTGAGGAAGGCACTCTTCACGTCCATTTGGTAAAGCTTGAAGCCATGGTAAGTAGCATAGGCCAATAATATGCGAATGGACTCAAGCCTAGCTACGGGTGCATAGGTTTCACCGAAATCCAAATCTTCGACTTGGGAGTATCCCTTGGCCACAAGTCGAGCTTTGTTCCTAGTCACCACGCCATGCTCGTCTTGCTTGTTGCAGAAGACCCACTTGGTTCCTACAACATTTTGATTAGGACGTGGAACTAAATGCCATACCTCGTTCCTCGTGAAGTTGTTGAGCTCCTCTTGCATCGCCATCACCCAATCCGAATCTTGTAGTGCTTCCTCTACCCTGTGTGGCTCAATAGAGGAAACAAAAGAGTAATGCTCACAAAAATGTGCAACACGAGATCGAGTGGTTACCCCCTTATGAATGTCGCCGAGGATGGTGTCGACGGGGTGATCTCGTTGTATTGCTTGGTGGACTCTTGGGTGTGGCGGCCTTGGTTGTTCATCCTCCTTGTCTTCATCATTTGCGTCTCCCCCTTGATCATTGCCGTCGTCTTGAGGTGGCTCATCATTGTGTTCTTCATCTTTATCAACTTGAGCCTCGTCCTCATTTTGGGTTGGTGGAGATGCTTGCGTGGAGGAGGATGGTTGATCTTGTGCATGTGGAGGCTCTTCGGATTCCTTAGGACACACATCCCCAATGGACATGTTTCTTAGCGCGATGCACGGAGCCTGTTCTTCACCTATCTCATCAAGATCAACTTGCTCTACTTGAGAGCCGTTAGTCTCATCAAACACAACGTCACAAGAAACTTCAACTAGTCCTGAGGACTTGTTAAAGACTCTATATGCCCTTGTGTTTGAGTCATATCCTAGTAAAAAGCCTTCTACAGTTTTAGGAGCAAATTTAGATTTTCTACCTCTTTTAACAAGAATAAAGCATTTGCTACCAAAAACTCTAAAATATGAAATATTGGGCTTTTTACCAGTTAGGAGTTCATAAGATGTCTTCTTGAGGATTCGGTGTAGATATAACCGGTTGATGGCGTAGCAGGCGGTGTTGACCGCCTCGGCCCAAAACCGATCCGGTGTCTTGTACTCATCAAGCATGGTTCTTGCCATGTCCAATAGAGTTCGATTCTTCCTCTCCACTACACCATTTTGTTGTGGGGTGTAGGGAGAAGAGAACTCATGCTTGATGCCCTCCTCCTCAAGGAAGCCTTCAATTTGAGAGTTCTTGAACTCCGTCCCGTTGTCGCTTCTAATTTTCTTGATCCTTAAGCCGAACTCATTTTGAGCCCGTCTCAAGAATCCCTTTAAGGTCTCTTGGGTATGAGATTTTTCCTACAAAAAGAACACCCAAGTGAAGCGAGAATAATCATCCACAATAACTAGACAGTACTTACTCCCGCCGATGCTTATGTAAGCGATCGGGCCGAATAAATCCATGTGTAGGAGCTCCAGTGGCCTGTCACTTGTCATGATGTTCTTGTGTGGATGATGAGACCCAACTTGCTTTCCTGCTTGGCATGCGCTACAAATCCTGTCTTTCTCAAAATGAACATTTGTTAGTCCCAAAATGTGCTCTCCCTTTAGAAGCTTATGAAGATTCTTCATCCCAACGTGGGCTAGTCGGCGATGCCAGAGCCAACCCATGTTAGTCTTAGCAATTAAGCATGTGTCGAGTTCAGCTCTATCAAAATCTACCAAGTATAGCTGACCCTCTAACACACCCTTAAATGCTATTGAATCATCAATTCTTCTAAAGACAGTGACACCTACATTAGTAAAGAGACAGTTGTAGCCCATTTGACAAAGTTGCGAAACGGAAAGCAAATTATAATCTAAAGAGTCTACAAGAAAAACATTGGAAATAGTATGGTCAGGTGATATAGCAATTTTACCCAATCCTTTGACCAAACCTTGATTTCCATCCCCGAATGTGATAGCTCGTTGGGGATCTTGGTTTTTCTCATATGAGGAGAACATCTTCTTCTCCCCTGTCATGTGGTTTGTGCACCCGCTGTCGAGTATCCAACTTGAGCCCCCGGATGCATAAACCTACAAAACAATTTTAGTTCTTGACTTTAGGTACCCAAACGGTTTTGGGTCCTTTGGCATTAGAAATAAGAACTTTGGGTACCCAAACACAAGTCTTAGAGCCCTTGTGTTTGCCCCCAACAAACTTGGCAACTACCTTGCCGGATTTGTTAGTAAGTACATATGATGCATCAAAAGTTTTGAATGAAATAACATGATCATTTGATGCACTAGGAGTTTTCTTTCTAGGCAATTTAGCACGGATTGGTTGCCTAGAGCTAGATGTCTCACTCTTATACATAAAAGCATGATTAGGGCCAGAGTGAGACTTCCTAGAATGAATTCTCCTAATTTTGCTCTCGGGATAACCGACAGGGTACAATATGTAACCCTCGTTATCCCGAGGCATGGGAGCCTTGCCCTTAACAAAGTTAGACAAATTTTTAGGAGGAGCATTAAGTTTGACATTGTCTCCCCTTTGGAAGCCAATGCCATCCTTGATGCCAGGGCGTCTCCCATTATAGAGCATACTTCTAGCAAATTTAAACTTTTCATTTTCTAAGTTATGCTCGGCAATTTTAGCGTCTAATAATGCTATATGATCATTTTGTTGTTTAATTAAAGCCATGTGATCATGAATAGCATTGATATCAACATCTCTACATCTAGTACAAATAGAAGTGTGCTCAACGGTAGATGTAGAGGGTTTGCAAGATTTTAATTCTACAACCTTAGCATGCAACATATCATTCTTAGTTCTAAGGTCGGAAATTGTAACATTGCAAACATCTAATTCTTTAGCCTTAGCAATTAATTTCTCATTCTCTTTTCTAAGGCTAGCAATAGAAACATTCAACTCATCAATCCTAGCAAGTAAATCAACATTATCATTTCTAGGATTGGAAGTTGAATCAATACAAACATGAGAATCAATCTTAGCAATTAATTTAGCATTTTCATTTCTAAGGTTGTTAATGGTCTCATGGCAAGTGCTTAGCTCACCAGACAATTTTTCACATTTTTCTACCTCTAGAGCATAAGCATTTTTAACCTTAACATGCTTTTTGTTTTCCTTAATAAGGAAGTCCTCTTGAGAGTCCAAGAGATCATCCTTCTCATGAATAGCACTAATCAATTCATTTAATTTTTCCTTTTGTTGCATGTTAAGATCGGCAAAAAGGGTACGCAAATTATTCTCCTCATCACTAGCATTATCATCACTAGAGGATTCATATTTAGTGGAGGATTTAGATTTAACCTTCTTCCTTTTGCCGTCCTTTGCCATGAGGCACTTGTGGCCGACGTTGGGGAAGAGGAGTCCCTTGGTGACGGCGATGTTGGCGGCGTCCTCGTCGGAAGAGGACTCGGTGGAGCTCTAGTCGGAGTCCCACTCCCGGCAAACATGGGCATCACCGCCCTTCTTCTTGTAGTACTTCTTCTTTTCTCTCCTCTTTCCCTTCTTGTCGTCGCCCCTGTCACTGTCACTAGATAAAGGACATTTTGCAATGAAATGACCGGGCTTACCACATTTGTAGCACACTTTCTTGGAGCGGGGTTTGTAGTCCTTCCCCCTCCGTTGCTTGAGGATTTGGCGAAAGCTTTTGATGATTAAAGCCATCTCCTCATTGTCGAGCTTGGAGGCGTCAATTGATTGTCTACTTGGTGTAGACTCCTCCTTCTTCTCCTCCGTCGCCTTAAAAGCCACCGGTTGTGCTTCGGACGTAGAGGGTTCGTCAAGCTCGTTGATCTTCTTTGATCCTTTAATCATGCATTCAAAGCTCACAAAATTCCCGATTACTTCCTCGGGAGTCATTAGTGTGTATCTAGGATTACCACGAATTAATTGAACTTGAGTGGGGTTAAGGAAAATAAGTGATCTCAAAATAACCTTAACCACCTCGTGGTCATCCCACTTCTTGCTCCCGAGGTTGCGCACTTGGTTCACCAAGGTTTTGAGCCGGTTGTACATATCTTGTGGCTCCTCCCCTTGGCGAAGACGGAAGCGACCGAGCTCCCCCTCGATCGTTTCCCGCTTGGTGATTTTGGTGAGTTCATCACCCTCGTGCGCGGTCTTGAGAAGGTCCCAAATTTCTTTTGCATTCTTCAACCCTTGCACCTTGTTGTATTCCTCCTTGCTTAGAGAGGCGAGGAGAATGGTTGTAGCTTGGGAGTTGAAGTGCTCGATTTGGGCCACTTCGTCCGTATCATAATCCTCATCTCCTATGGATGGTACCTGTGCTCCAAACTCAACAACATTCCATATACTTTTGTGGAGTGAGGTTAGATGAAATTTCATTAAATCACTCCACCTAGCATAATCTTCGCCATCAAAAGTTAGCAGTTTGCCTAATGGAACGGAAAGTAATGGAGTATGTCTAGATGTACGAGGATAGTGTAAGGGGATCTTACTAAACTTCTTGCGCTCTTGGCGCTTAGAAGTTACGGACGGCGCATCGGAGTCGGAGGTTGATGTTGATGAAGTGTCGGTCTCGTAGTAGACCACCTTCCTCATCCTTTTGTGCTTGTCACCTTTCCGATGCGACTTGTGGGAAGAAGATTTTTCCTTCTTCTCTTTGTGGTGAGAAGAGGAAGATCTTTTCTCCTTCCGTTTGGAGGAGTCCTTCTTCTTCTCCTTCCTCTTGGTGCGGGACTCTTCCGATGAAGTGCTCCCTTGGCTCGTAGTGGGCTTGTCGCCGGTCTCCATCTCCCTCTTGGTGTGATCTCCCGACATCACTTCGAGCGGTTAGGCTCTAATGAAGCACCGGGCTCCGATACCAATTGAAAGTCGCCTAAAGGGGGGGTGAATAGGGCGAATCTGAAATTCTCAAAAATAATCACAACTACAAGCCGGGTTAGCGTTAGAAATATAATAGAGTCCGCGAGAGAGGGTGCAAAACAAATCGCAAGCGAATAACGAAGTGAGACACACGGATTTGTTTTACCGAGGTTCGGTTCTCTCAAACCTACTCCCCGTTGAGGAGGCCACAAAGGCCGGGTCTCTTTCAACCCTTACCCTCTCTCAAACGGTCCCTCGGACCGAGTGAGCTTTCTCTTCTCAATCACTTGGAACACAAAGTTCCCACAAGGACCACCACAAGTTTGGTGTCTCTTGCCTCAATTACAAGTGAGTTTGATCGCAATGAAAGATTCAAGAAAGAAGAAAGCAATCCAAGCGCAAGAGCTCAAAAGAACACAAGCAAATCACTCTCTTTAATCACTAGGGCGTTGTGTGGAATTTGGAGAGGATTTGATCTCTTTGGTGTGTCTAGAATTGAATGCTAGAGCTCTTGTAAATAGTTGGGAAGTGGAAAACTTGGATGCAATGAATGGTGGGTGGTTGGGGGTATTTATAGCCCCAACCACCAAACTAGCCATTTGGTGAGGCTGTCTGTTCGATGGCGCACCGGACAGTCCGGTGCACACCGGACATGTCCGGTGCGACAGCCACGTCACCAAAGCCGTTGGGATTCGACCGTTGGAGCTCTGTCTCTGGGCCCGCCTTGATGTCCGGTGGCGCACCGGACATGAACTGTAGATTGTCCGGTGCGCCTGCTCCTGCGTGCCTGACGACTGCGCGCTTCTGGCGCGCATTAAATGCGTCGCAGGTAGCCGTTGGCGCTGAAATAGCTGTTGCCCCGCTGTTACACCAGACAGTCCGGTGTACACCGGACAGTCCGATGAATTATAGCGGAGGGCCGAAGTGAATTCCCGAGGCTGGCGAGTTCCGGAGGCCGCTCTTCCTTGGAGCACCGGACATGTCCAGTGGCACACCGGACAGTCCGGTGCGCCAAACCAGAGGTGCCTTCGGTTGACCCTTGCTCCTTTATTTGAACCCAATACTTGGTCTTTTTATTGGCTAAGTGTGAACCTTTTGCACCTATATAACTTATACACTAGAGCAAACTAGTTAGTCCAATATTTGTGTTGGGCAATTCAACCACCAAAATTATTTAGGAACTAGGTGTAAGCCTAATTCCCTTTTAGTGTGCTGCTCCATGCGCCTAGGGGTCCCTTTTATAGCCCCAAGGCAGCTAGGAGCCGTCGGAGATCAACATAGAAGGCCATTCTTGCCTTCTGTCGAGTGGTGCACCGGACAGTCTGGTGCACCACCGGACAGCCGCTGTTCATGTCTGGTGCGCGATCTCCTTCCATATCGAGCGCATCCGACCGTTGCTCCTCGAGTCCGGTTGGTGCACCGGACACTATCCGGTGCACCCAGCCGACCGTTGGAGTGAGCCACGTGTCGCGCGCTGATCTCGCGGACGACCGTTGCCGCTAGCGCCGTTGGCTCACCGGACAGTTCGGTGAATTTTAGCCACGTCGCCTTTTTCTTTTCCTGAGAGCGACGAGTTCGTCGCGGATGACTCATCGGACAGTCCGGTGCTCCACCGGACAGTCCGATGAATTATAGCCGTACGACTCCGTCGTTTCCCAAGAGCAGCCGGTTCACCGTCAGCCATCCTGCGCCACCGGACACTGTCCGGTGCGCCATCGGACACTGTCCGGTGCGCCAGGCCCGAGCTGGTGTTGGCTGTACATAGCCAACCTTTTTCCAATTTGAATCTTCTTGTCTTGGCTCTGTTTCTAGCACTTGGATAAATATGTTAGTACTCACAAAACAATTCACTAAGTCTAGAAACATACCTTGTCTTTGATTTGTACTTCTTGCTCGTTTAGCACATGAGAGTTCAAGGCATTTGTGTTGGGCATCTAATACCAAAACAATTATAGAAATGGCCCAAGGGCACATTTTCCTTTCACTAATACGTTCAAGGCAGCTGGTCAGTTGATCAAAACTAGACCAACTTTTGATCAATTATTATCTAAATATATGAAAAAGAAGGCTAGCCCCAATGACCGGCCAGCGAAGCGACCTCGCTCGCCCATTCGTGAGCAACATCAGGTAAGACCGATTGGACCACCTCACCAATCGAAAGAAATGGAAGTCATACTGTCCAATTAAGACCTAACATACCTGCATGGACACCTCCACCCCCATATCCACCTACGCCATATCCATACACCTATATACCTCCACCATATGCCTCAAATCTAATGTGGGGCATGCGACCATATCCATTTAAGATGCCACAGTACACCGCTTGGGGGCACCCGAAACATCTGTATTCAATAGGTTGGCACCTCCAGTACAAGACCGATTGAGCGCCGCTCAATTCGGTCACCAGGCACAGGCCCAACAAGATTGCCAGACTACTCGGCCGCAAAGGCCGACCAATTCGACAGGGGGGCATATACCTGCAGCGACCAAAAGAACGATAAAAAAGGACATCATCAAAATAGGTACTGCAGATGTCATCATATAAGAAAATAATGAAGGGCCAATGATTTTTGGTGAATCGGCCAACACAACCAAAAAAGAAGATACAACGGCCATCAAGATAGCCGATCCAAAATACTCCATGCGTCGATGGTGCCCAGCGGGATTGACACGATCCCAAAAGTGAAAATTACAGCGCCTGAGAGCGAAGGAGAGCCAGGAGAAGGAGGCGAAAAAGATATTCAATGACACACATCCACAGTACCCGCCACTGCAAAAGAAATGGAGACCAAAGGCCGTTGAGGAAAAGCAAACGGCCACAAAAATAGAAAATAAAACAACACTTGTGCAGCACCCTGCAGGTATGGCAGACAACCCAGCTAAAAAGGTCGGACCATCTACACAAGGCGCGGACCGTCCGACCCCTGAGTCCGGACAGTCCGCACCACGCCAGGACGCCTCCGACGACATGCTGACACCAATGGAGGAGGACGACCTACTGGGAGAAGACCTCGTCGACTACGAAGCTTCTCCAGAGCGCCCAGGTATGGATGTAAATGTTATTACATTTTCTGCCGATTGTACTATTATCGGTGACGATGAACCTGTTGTCGCCCAGTTTGATTTTGGTCCTAAAGAAGCCGCCTTCACTAAACCAAAAGAATCGGTAAATCATTTGAAACCGCTCTTCGTGCGTGGTCACATTGATGGGATACAGATTGCTAAAATGTTGGTAGATGGAGGGGCGGTTTTAAATCTAATGCCTTATTCATTATATAGAAAATTAGGTAAACAAGATGACGAAGTTGTCAAGACCAACATGACCCTCAGCGGTGTTGGAACTGATAGTTCGATCAAAGCTAGGGGAGTCACGTCCGTTGAATTAACCATTGGGACTAAGACCCTTGTTGCTGCATTCTTCATCGCTGATGTAGAAGGAAATTACAGTCTAATTTTAGACAGGGACTGGATTCACGCTAATCAATGTATACCTTCTACGCTGCATCAAATGCTAATACAATGGGTAGGCGACGGTGTAGAACAAGTGCATGCTGATGCATCGACCTGTATTGCTGTGGCTGATGCTCCTGTACTTTGGACCTATGAGACTGCTACGTGTCTCACAGGAGTAGACTTTTCTGATTATCAGTTCATAAGTATAGATGAGAAGGGTTTCATTCCTATAATGCTAGAGCCGATGGAGAATCGGCTAAATCCTAAATAAAGTTTAAATAATGAATACAAACAAAATACATGAGTCTCTGGTCGCGGATGGTCCAGCCCCTAAGGCCGGACAGTCCGATCTTTTACAAAACAGTTCGGTCTTTAAGACTGAGCATCTACCACCGTGTAAAGTCAGTACCACGGATGATCCGGTCCCTAAGACCGGAGAGTCCGCCATCACACAAAGGTCATATAATTCCTCTGTGGGGGACATGATAGAGGAATTCAGGGATCTCCACAAATTAGGATAGGGGTTTACATCGGCTGATCCTTTGGAGGAAATTGACATAGGAGATGGTAAAACTCCAAGGCCGACTTTTGTAAACAAGACCCTGGAGTCCGATCCTAGAAATGAAATGATCAGTCTATTGAAAGAATATTCGGATTGCTTTGCTTGGAATTACACTGAGATGCCAGGATTAAGCTGTGAGATCATAGAGCATCGGCTGCCCATCAAGTCCAGTTTCAAACCTTTCAAGTAGAGAGCTAGAACATTTCGTCCAGACCTTCTCCCACGAATCAAGGACGAAATTCACTGGCTACTAGAGGCTAGTTTTATTAGACCTTGCAGATACGCAGAGTGAGTGTCCAATATTGTGCCGGTAGAGAAGGAGTCAGGTAAGCTCAGAGTATGCATTGATTTTCGCAATTTAAATAGAGCAACTCCTAAGGATGAATATCCCATGCCCATAGCCGATACATTAATCAATAATGCGTTAGGAAATAGAATTATTAGCTTTCTTGATGGTAATGCCGGATATAATCAGATTTTCATGGCTGAAGAAGATGCGTCTAAAATAGCCTTTATATGTCCAGGCTTCATTGGTTTATTTGAGTGGGTTGTCATGACATTTGATTTGAAAAAATGTTGGCGCTACTTATCAAAGGACTATGAATTTGATCTTTCATGAGCTGTTGGGAAACACTGTGGAAGTCTACATTGATGATATTGTAGTAAAATCGGCTGAGTTTATTTCTCATATAACTGATTTGCGTAAAGCCTTTGATAAAATGCGTCGGTATGGTTTGAAAATGAACCCACATAAATGTGCTTTTGGAGTGTCGGCTGGTAAGTTTTTAGGATTTATCATCCATGAACATGGTATAGAGATAGACCCTGATCAAATCAAGTCTATTTGGAATGTAGGACCTCCGACCTGTAAGGTCGAAGTGCAGAAGTTTCTCGGCAAGGTAAACTATTTATGGAGGTTTATTTCTAACCTAGCTGGGAAGATTGATGCCTTCACCCCTATCCTTCGGCTTAAGAATGATGCCGAATTCACTTGGGGGCAGAACAACAGGAAGCATTCAATCTCATCAGAAAATACTTGTCTTCGGCTCCCATATTAAAATCACCACAAGTAGGAGTATCGTTTTGATTATACATTGCAACTGAAGATAAGGTTATTGTGGCTGTTCTGACGCAAGAGACTGGAGGAAAGGAGCATGTGGTGACATATTTAAGTCGGAGGTTGGTGGATGCTGAAACGAGGTACACTTTTATTGAGAAGTTATGTTTATGCTTATTTTATGCATACACCAAGTGTAGATGTTATTTACTGTCTAGTCATTGCACTGTTTCTGGTCAAGCCGATGTAATCAAATACATGTTGCATAACCCAATTATGAGCGATAGAATTGGTAAGTGGGCTTATGCACTCATAGAATATGACTTGGCCTATGAACCATTGAAATCTATGAGAGGTCAGGTCGTAGCAGATTTTATTGTAGAACATCGGATTGATGACACTCATAAATTAGACATATTATACCTCACTATTACTCCTTGTATTTTATATTTTGATGGATCGGTTTGCAATGAAGGACAAGGAATTGGCATCGTGCTTGTCACCAAGTAATGTCTCCTTCGACTTCTCTAGCCAATTGAAAACTTATTGTACTAACAATCAAGCCGAATATGAGGCCCTTTTGTTCGGCTTCGAACTTTTAAATTGTATGGGAGTAAAGCATGTAAAAGCATTTGGTGATTCTTAGCTAGTTGTCCAACAGGTATTAGAAGAATATCAATGTTTTGATGGTACTTTAAATAGTTACCTTGAAAAGTGTTGGGACATAATTCATTCTTTTGACGAATTCAGTATTCGGCACATCTCTAGAGTTGAGAATCACAGGGCTAACAATTTGGCACAAGATGCATCAGGTTATCGGATAAAGCGAGGGCTATTTCACAACATTGAAAATCTGATGACCTATGCAGGGCCAATCCACCAGGTCGCGGACCATCCGAGTGAAAACTCCGGACTATCCGGAGTTGCCAGGAATGTTCTTCTAGTTGATTCGGCTGGTAATGAAGCCGATGCAAGTGATTGGAGAACACCCATAATTAATTATTTGCGGAATCCCAGTGTTAGGACAGATAAGAACATTCGGCGTACAGCTTTCAAGCATGTTTTAATGAGTGATGAACTCTACCGCCGAACAGTCGACGATATCCTGCTTAAATGTTTGGGCCTAGATGATGCTATATTAGCCATGGCCGAAGTACATGAAGGGATTTGTGGTACCCATCAATCGGCTCCAAAGATGAAGTGGTTGTTACGAAGGTCTGGCTTCTATTGGCCTAACATGATAGCTAATTGTTTCAAGTACTACAAAGGATGCCAAGTATGTCAAAAATTCGGCGACTTATAGTTGGTCCCTGCAGCCGAATTACATCCTATCATCAAGCTTTGACCTTTCAGAGGGTGGGGATTGGACTTTGTAGGAGAAATTCATCCTTCATCATCAAAGGGGCATCGGTTCGTGTTAGTTGCCACTGACCACTTTACCAAATGGACTGAAGCTGGTGCTCTAAAGAATATGACACACAAGAAGGTAATTGAGTTCATAACTGACCATATTATTCATAGATTTCACATTCCCCAGACCTTGACTACAGATCAAGGGACTTCTTTTATGTCAAAGGAGGTACGTGAGTTTGCTGAATTATATAGAATTAAGTTGCTCAATTCATCCCCATATTATGCTCAGGCCAATGGACAGGCCGAGTCTAGTAATAGGATATTGATTAACTTGATAAAAAAGAAGATATCCGATAATCCTAAGCATTGGCATAAGATTTTGTCTGAAGCTTTATGGGTTCACAGAATATCTAAACACAGTGCTACTAAAGTATCTCCTTTTGAGCTTGTCTATGGGCAGGAAGCAGTGTTGCCTGTGGAAATAAGTTTAAATGTTGTCAGGTTCGCCAGACAAAATGATCTAACCGTTATGGATTATTATAATTCAATGATGGATAATATTGATGAGGTGTCCGACAAAAGGGTGATAGCTTTGGGAGCAATAGAAAAGGACAAGATTATGATAGCCAGGGCCTATAACAAGAATGTCAAAGCAAAGTCATTTCAAGTAGGGGACCTAGTGTGTAAGACCATCCTGCCTCTAAGGAACAAAGACCGAAAGTTTGGGAAATGGTTGCCAAGCTGGAAAGGTCCATATAAAGTAAAACAGGTAATGTCTGGTAACGCCTATTTATTATAAACATTACAAGGCAAGAATTTACCCAAAGCTTTGAATGAGCGTTTCCTCAAGCAGTACCATCCTAGTATGTGGCAAGATGCTTAATAGAATCGATGTAATCGCATCGAGTTAGTTGCTTTTGGTTTGCTCAGCTCCACCAAAAGGCAGGGGGCATATGTTGGGCACCAAAAAGAGCACCGGATGGTCCGGCCCTGAGGCCAAACGGTCCGCGGTCCGGACGATCCGCGCGCGCAGAAAAGATTAGGGTTCCGAGTTTCTTGCTGTATTTGTTGACGAAACTCACGAAATTAGCTTGGGATTTTGTTAGTAACGGGTCCAGCCCCCTCCTCTATAAAACAGAGAAATACGGTCGATTCAATCAATCAATCGAACCTTCAATCAGTACAATTTACATTTTATTCTAGTAGTAGTTCTAGTCTAGTTTAGGTTTAGTCTCTCAATCCTCAAATTATTCGCTTCTATTCGACTCTACGTCGATTAGAGGAGTCTAGGTCGGCCTGCCGAGCCTAGACATCCTCTAAGATCTCTCCTCCCGATGGGGTCCCTCCCGAGAGCGAGATCCAGACGCCGCCGGCGATTTCCGTCGCCTCTGCGCACGTGCGGACCGTCCGACCTGTACGCGCGGACCGTCCGGCCGTCAGGCAAGAAACCCTAGCTCTGCGCTAGGTGACGGACCGTCCGGTCCCTAGCCGTGAACCGTCCGCGCTATGCAGAGAGCATCGCCGCCGATTCTTGTTTAGTGTTTGGTTCCCGAAAAAAGGTGGTAACAAGAGGATGGTGCACTGTCAGCAGCCTTACCGTTCCCGTGAAGCGGCCTATCGCACCCGCGACATTCAATCGCTGCACTGCCGGTGGCGGTGATGAAGATCATCGCTGTCATCGCGTATTAGGGACGGCCATAGCAGAGATGATTCTTCCACGGAGGCTTGCCCGTAAAGTGCGATGGAGCTGGTAACCTCAAGACCTGACGCCGATCATGTGGAGGGGATGGTTTGGGTAATGTAATTTCCACCGTTCTTATTCCAACGTCTTCCCGTCCTAGAATGCTTGATGATAGTTTGGTTGACTTAATGTATCTATATAAGGAACATAGAAAACTAGAAATAGCGATACAATCTAAATTTAACGCTTGTCAAATCCTCCCCTCCCCTCATTTTTTCCTGCTTGCTCCAAGTGCTGTGCGGTTGATTTATTTTCCTAAAAGATAATATTTTTCCCCATCTTTAATTTCTATTTACCTTTTTTGTTAGGTTAGAAAAGGGGAAAAGCTGCAGAAATCTTCAAACGGGAAAACATACCATGGAGCAGTTAACTCTAATCCAACTTCTATTTTGCATATTACTTTTCCCACCTTTCTCTCCCCCGTTTAAGAATGATAATGAAGAGAGGGGAAGATGGGGAGCGTTGTTCAATTTTTGCTGCCAATGTATTTCCTTGAAAGGAAAAGAAGAGCAAGAAATCGAGTTCTGAGGTAAATCCTAATTATCTGGTTAGGGAATTGCGGTTTTTTGTTATCGCTATTAGCACATTTCTCTTTCTGATCTCTTTAGCTTGGGTAATGCTTATGGATATCGATTTGTTCTATTTTTGGTTTTCTACACCTTGTGTTGCATGTTTTTGGCTGCATTGACGAGCTTCAATTGTATTGATCATGGTGAAGAAAATTATTTCATCCTTTGTATAGCCCCAACGATACCTTTGAGCAAATAAAGGGAATACATGAATTATCTGTTCCAGGCACAGGCCCTAGAAGTTGAGGTTTGTTTCTTATTGCCTGAATTCCTGAGAACCTTTATTTGAATTCTGGATTATGGATATAGAACTGTACAATTTGTGGGTGGCAGAGAGACATCCGTCATTGCCAACTTTCAATCCGTACATCTAAATTTTAGTCAGTTCTCTGAATTACAATTTAATTTATGATTGGAATTTCTTGTAATTAGGTTTCCCCCTCTGAAATTCCAATAAAATACCAGTCTGGACTCTGGAGACTCTATAGAATTACATAAAGACCTCATTCACAATTGCTAGTTTGGAACTTCGAATAAGAATTTCGTGAAGTCTACTGTTGGATCAAGAGTACCTGGCTTCATGCACTGAACTTTTATGGTAATGAAGATATTCACCAAGAATCATCTGCCAAGTTTAATAGAGATCAGATGCATTCAGTCAAGTGGAAGGGCATAAATGTGCTTCTGAGCCACCTTTGTCCTAAGTGTTCTAAGAAACATGATGACACAACTTCAGGAAGCCAAACCACTGGATGCACATGTTGGCAATGGTTCTTCACACCATCTACTAGTAATGATACTGCAAATGTAGCAAGTGCCAATGGTGGAAATACTTCTCAGGTAGAAGAAAAGGTTCTTGCTCCTAGTTACAAGTTGGACAATGCAGAGACTTCAGTTTCAGCTGTTGGCCACCATACGAAATCAAGCATGCACCATAGACTGAAAATATGGATCAGCAGCGGGCATAATGGAATAATGGGAAAATATGGGAATAAGTTGGAATTGGGTATGCCCCATGAAGCTAGGCCATTATTATTAGATGAACATGCAAAACCTGGATGGCCAGATTGGCTCATAAATGTGGCACCAGAGGCAGTGCGAGGTTGGTTTCCTCGGCGACCAGATTCATTTGAGAAATTAGACAAGGTAAATTGTTAATATGGTGATACAAGTTGCTTAATCTGGTAGTTTTGAATGTGATTACTTCTTGCAGCTAACCTTTTTCTGTTTTAACTATTTAACTTCTTTCCAATTGCAGGTTGGACAAGGAACTTATAGCAGTGTCTACAAAGCCCGAGATCTTAAAACTGACAAGTTTGTCGCACTAAAAAAGGTGCGTTTTGTCAATGTGGATCCTGAGAGCGTGCGCTTTATGGCTAGAGAGATTCTTATCCTACGGAAACTCAATCATCCAAACATCATCAAGTTGGAAGGGATTGTAACATCTTCTGTTTCACGAAACCTGTATCTTGTATTTGAGTACATGGAACATGATCTTGTTGGTCTTGCTGCGACTCCTGGCCTTAAGTTTACTGAGCCACAGGTGATTTTTATATTATCCTATTTCATCTGAAAAGGTGACATGGACTTAAATGTTTTCACATGAATCCAGGTCAAATGTTTATTTCAGCAGTTACTTAGTGGCCTCGATCATTGCCATAGCAATGGAGTCCTGCATCGGGACCTAAAGTGTTCCAACCTCTTGATTGATAACAATGGTGTTCTGAAGATTGCAGACTTTGGTCTAGCAACCTCATTTGATCCTGACAATCAGCAACCATTGACTAGCCGTGTTGCAACACTGTGGTACAGACCACCTGAACTTCTTCTCGGTGCCACCAAGTATGGCCCTTCTGTGGATTTGTGGAGCACAGGCTGCATTTTTGCAGAACTGCTTGCTGGCAAACCAATCTTGCCTGGAAGAACTGAGGTACAGGCAATTGTTACATTTTTTATGATACATGATAGGCCACACCAGTACATTAGGTTACACAATTTTACCTTATGCTCATTTAGTATGTACAGTGATTTCATCAAACAATGTTATGGTAGGTGGAGCAACTTCACAAAATTTTCAAGCTATGTGGATCACCTCCTGATGACTATTGGAGTAAACTGGAAGTACCACAAGCAGGGATGTTCAAGCCCAGCCGACAGTATAGTGGGTGCATTGCTGAGACATTTAAAGATTTTCCAAACTCAGTTGTTCTTCTAGATAGCTTGCTTGCACTACAACCATATGCTCGTGGAACAGCTGCTGAGACTCTCCGAAGTGATGTAAGTTCTACACACCTTTTACTCTTCACTGTTGACCTTTTTGTTGATTTGGAATACGACATGCAACAGCTTGCGAAGTCTTTTATGTTATTCCAGCACTTCAAAATTAATGATTCAAAAGCACTTAGGTGTCGTTTGGTTCAAATATTGGTAACATAATGGGTAATCGATAACATTGTATTATGTTTGTTTAAGTCCAACCATAATCGATGCCACACTCAAAATGGATACCGGTTTATTCAAACTTGTTACCACCGATATTCGAATGTGAATCATTACCATTACCATTTACATTACATTTCATAAACCAAACGACACCTTAAAATTATGGCCTTGATTGCAGTAGAGCAACTAAGGGCAGCCGCAATGATATAGATAGCACACCCTCTATAGCAACATTCATATCATCTATATACTATACTATAGTAAATCTTTACAATGATTTATCTATAGTACATATCTAGAGCTATTTTTAATACTTAATATACTCTCTACACCACCTCGGTTTCTACGTATAGGCTCACTTCAAGTTTATAGATAGCAACACTCTCTCTTTTCATTTAATTTGTTGCCACATAGGATAGATGCTGACATGGATTCCTTATAATGAGCTGACTATGTACTATTGCCGCTGCCCTAATAGGGCTCTAAAGGACACTAGTATTTGGACAGTTATCCTCCTACCACCAATGAGGCTCAGTTGAAAATTTTGAACTAGACGCTCGCTGCATTCCTCTGTAAAAAATATATTTTCTTTTCTATATATGCCTAACGAAGAACCAAACCAACACTTACATGATAAAGGGAGAGAAAATGTCGTGTATTTGTCTGTATGTCAATCCTATGAGAAAAATATTATTAGATAGTGGCCATTTAAGGGAGAAAAAGAGGACAAGCATGATATGTTCTCAACTATCAGAAAACGTGTGAAGTAAAAGGAACATTAATAATAAATAATGATGACGTTTATATGTGCAATCATACCAAAAAAACAGAAGCTTTGGCCACTGAATTTCAACATGTAGCTATAACTAATAATGTCTTTTTAGTTAAAATAGAAATATAGGAAAAACAGAAGCTGCAAACATGCTAAGGCAAGCCAGCATGAAGTCTCCCTATACATCTATTATTAGCTTCTACATTATAAGTTGCAGGTAAATAAGCAGCCTACCAAATTAATTGTTGCCCCAATACAAGCACAAATAAGCAATCTGCAAGTTTTTAGTCGATGATTATGGATCCCAGGTAGAATAGAAAGTGCTATTGAGTTTATTTTTGGCCAAAATTAATTCCCAGACTTCACATAATCCATTGCTACAGAGGGAAAACACGAAAGGGCTCAAGGACAAGAACAACACATACCACACCAATCCAGCTCAGGATTAGACTACTCAAATTTTTTTATTCAGTTAAACACATCATGGATTATAACCCAAATTTTTAAACTATGGAAGCCATAGATTTTATCCATAGCTCGTTAGGTATAGAACAAATCAATGAAGATATTGAACACGTTTATATTAGAATTCATGTATTAAAAGAATAGCTAGTTTTGAAAGATACATGGATTAAATGATGGATTTAGCCCCACCATGGGATTTCCACCCAATCCAGACCCGGATTAAATCCATGGTGTGATTTTATCTCTTGTAATCAAACAAGGTCTTATAGACATTATCCTAACACGAAAGGGTTAGGGTTTGCTGAAAAGATTTGAGGAGGAGAGGGAGTGGTGGTCCACTGGTCCTCACCGGTGAGGATGCGTGAGGATGCGACGGAAGACGACAGCACTCGTGGACTGCTGCACCACCGGCAAGTCGCAGGAGAGGGAGGGAGGCGGAGGGACCAGCAGTCGTAGCCTCACAGGAAAGGAGTCGCAAGTCGCAGGAGAGAAGGGAGAGAGTTACGAGAGAGCAAGGGAATCAGATAACGCCGCAATCTGGGTGGTATCCCCATTCCACAGCTCGTATCAGGTACCGCCGCTGTTGATTATGGACTGTTGTAGAACAAACACGAGGTAACGCAATCAGATACTGCTGCAATCAGATCACATTACAAAAACACAAACCAAACAACATCTTAAAGTTATGGCCTTGATTGCAGTAGAGCAACTAAGGGCAGCCGCAATGGTATAGATAGCAAAGAGCAGGTTTGGTCAGAGGTAAGAGATGACTGCTGTCACTAGGTTGCAGGTTTAAAACAGCCTCCCCGCATTTGCAGAGGAAGACTTGCCTTTGATTTATCCTTTTTTCAAACCCCACTTATGTGGGAGCTTGTGGAACTCGTCTGCTCTTTCTATATAGGCCTAACCATAGTGAAAGTTGAATAGTTTTTGTTAGTTTTAGAGACTACTGCTGAAATAATAAGCTTTATTTATGCATCAATTAGGAACTAGTTCAAAAGTATGAAGATAAATCATTTGTTTCTTGAATACGTAGAAGAGTTGTATATCATTATATTAAGAAGAAAAATGGGGTAAAACCCTATGAAATCATTCAATACTTTTCCCCTAAAGATTTATTAATTCTAACTAGTGTGCCTAGTCACTGAGCTGGATTGCTGGATTTGCCCTGTGCTTGACTACCAGTCGGAACATGTTATCATGTGAAGTGCTGCAAATACTTGCTTCATGTGGAAATTTAGGTTGCTTCCAGTGGAAATGTACAGTGGTTTCTTTCTGTGATTTTTCATGTGGAAATTTAGGTTGTTTCCAGTGGAAATCTAGTTCAGAGGTAGTTTCTTAAAACCTAGTCTTAGTCCGTACAAATTGATCAGCTATCTGATATTCAAAGGCATCCTTTGGAGATTTCCGTACTGTAGCACCTAATGCATGGATCCAAAATCTGCAGTTTTTCAAGCAAAAACCACTTGCTTGCAGCCCCTCAAGCTTACCGAAGTGTCCTCCAAGTAAAGAGTATGATGCTAGACTTCGAATGGAAGAAGCAAGGCGGTACCATTTTTCCAAATATTTTCTTGTTGGCTTCAGGTCTCCAATCAAGAAGAATTGTTAGTTATGTTGATGCACTGTCTTCTTGTCTCAATAGGAAAAGAAAGGCAGCTGAGAGTGTAAGTGGATTTGGATCCATCGAGACAGAAGATGGAAATCCTTTAGCAAGCGGGAATACAAAGGTTGCTATGATTAGACCTGAATCTGCTGATGCAAGGAATGCAATACTTGGTTCTCAGAACAACAATCTGGGTTTGAAGGGCCCAGCTGTGGTAAGTACAGTACTGAAATATTGATTTTACATACTGTTTTACTCAACGAAACAATTGTGGTTGGTACCCCGTTATATTTTCCACTTGTCACCTATATTATGCTTCGCAGGAGTATTTTCTCGTAGTATTTTGTTCTTCTCTGTTGACTGTTGAGATGATTACACAATTTTCTTTTTGTAATTCTTGTGGTTGGTTAGTTCCAGAATTCATTGGATACAGAGGTTTTATGCTCTGCAATGATGTGAATCCTATGCTACCGATTGTGCCTGTTTATGTAACAATTTGCAATTGTTGTATAAGCTGGGATCCATAGAGTTTGTGTGGACATTGCACATGCTGAGTTATTTTTTCTATTGGAACAAGTTAGCTGTTTTGGCATTAACATCATGGTATTTTTTATGCTTTTTTTTGGTCTACCATTAACAACTTTTTTGGTATACTTCTATCTGATCAGAACAAGGGCAAGAGCAGAATATATCAGCACTCAGGTTCAATGATTACAGCAAAAGGAAACGTGGAGCAGATGCTCAAGGAGCATGAAAAGAATATCCAAGAAGCAGTGCGCAAAGCGCGCCTCAGCAAGCACAGAGAGTTGTGAAGCAGGTTGCTGAGGATAAAGTGTTGATCATACTGTCATTTGCGTGTTTTGACTCATGCTACTCCGAAACCAGATCAAAAGATTAAGTTGCGGTTGCATTGATTCAATCCTGGGGAGATCAACCACCTGTTAGATTGGCATGGAGTTCCACTACAGGTTATGACCAGCAGTTTCTGAAACATCACCCACTTTGTAGTGCCCTGTGTTGCAGCAGCTTTCTTCTTACCTGAAGCTTCGAAGCATATATCAGTGGTAGCCTGGTAGGAGAGGATGATGGTGTGGTGCTCTCAGCTAGGCTTACACCACCAAGGCCCCATGCTCTAGATCATTTGAAAATTTGTCACAGAAAGGCCTTCGACAGCGGCTCTTCTGCTGGACAGACAGATCCATAGATACCTATATGCAGCAGTCATATATTAATGTAATAAGTTATTATGCCTACCACAGGGCAAGTGCTGCTTCTAGCATACTCCAGGTGTTTGTAATTTGGTCCGGTTTTCCGGCCTTGCAGTATGAACAGCGTCTTCGTTATTCTAGCAACTGTTCATGATTTTGGGATCCACAAGAAGCAGAGCTTGGAGCTACCATTTCGGTTGCAAAATTGAGGTTCCATTTTACACAAATGTTTCCGTTTTAAAAAAATACTACGAATCAAACCCTAATCTGGTAACAAATCAAATCAAGAAGCAGTGGTTTCAAGTTCAAAATGTTGAGAAGTTTGTTATGAGATCACAAGACATTTTCTACAGCATTGCTCCAATTAAACTATTTGTATTAAGAGTAAACAAAAGCTGTCGGCATATCTAACTTTACTCTCATTTTGTCAGCCAGTTTCTTCCCTTGGAAGTAATATTTTTGTAGATGGCCACGAATGAGGTGTGTTTTTACCCAACTCGAGTTGGATTATGTTGGGGACTTTTTCTCAAATGCTATAAGTTAAGAACAAGGCAACACCAAATGTTAAAAGTTAATACTCTTCGTCCTTCGAAGCATTATCTTCCTTAAGATATAATGATCTTCAGACGAAGGTTATGAAGAACATACCTTCATCATTGCAGTATATGTTAATAAAAGAAGAAGCATATGGAGTATAAGAGACATTATGAATAATCATATGACATTATTAATATATCTTCCTTATATTATCATAAATAAACAGAAACAATATTGAATTACATTTGTACCTTCGGCTTGACAGAAGGTAAAAGTCCAAGCGTGACGCACGAGCAAATACAAGTCAGCGTGAACAGTACGTGGTACTAATCATCTATTTATAGGCACAGGGTGCATCCTGTGTAAATTTACATTCATGCCCTTCATATTTACTATTGACTTATGGACAACTCGATGGGGACTAGATAGCCTTTTCCCCTTTATGTCGGTTCCTTTTTCCGCCATTAAGCCGAAGCTCCCTTACACATAGCTTCGGAGCAACATCAGCCTTCGTCACGACCATGCTTTTCATATCGTGTATGCTTTTAACCAGAGTCCGAAGGTACCTGCTCATATGTTACACTTGGAAAATATTGTTAAATCATGTTTTTGAGGACCTTCGGAAGACGAAGGCCCCCCAACAGTAGCCCCTCGCAGTATTAATTTGTTAAGATAATGAATTTAGACTGCGACATGGACAAAGGCCTTAAGCCGAAGGTCCGAAAAAACACCTTCCCTTTGCTAGAATAGCAATAAACAATGACAGATGGGGCCCTCCACTTTGCAGCACTCTGGACGTATAAATAAGAACTCACACCAGCTGCATTTGATACGCTGTTTGTGCCATTTGCATTATTTTCTCAATTTTATAGCTCTTGTTCACTAGCGCTTGCTAGTTTTTCAAGCTCTCTGAGCTTCGGTTTAAAAGACGTGTTTTCACCATTTCTAAAGAAAAAATGTCTCAAGACAAAAAGGTTGCTGCTGAGACGAAGCTGACTGAAGAGGAGAAGCTGTTTGAGGAGAAGAGGACTGTGGATCCTTATATTGCTGGATTTGTCGAGTTGATGGCAAAAACAAATACTGAGAAGATTACTAAAGAGATTCTGAAGGCTTATCTGAAGATACTGGTGACAGCGATAACTATGATGTGGAAAGTGGAGACGAAGATTCTGAGGATCGGCCCTAGAGGCCAAGTCATTCAATCTTCGGAAAATCGACCATCAAACAGAGTCATCTTGAAAACATGAGAGGAAGGTACTTTCGGGATATGTCTATTGTGAGGACTGGCGGAGACAACAACGTCCCTACCCCTGAGGAGAACGAAGTTGTGATTTTCCGAAGCTTCTTCAAGGCTGGGCTTCAGTTCCCTTTGAGTAAGTTTGTAGTTGAAGTGCTGAAGACCTACCAAATCTTCCTTCATCAGATCACCCCCGAAGCCATAATAAGGATGAGGATTTTTGTCTGGGCAGTGAAAAGTCAAGGGCTAGAGCCAAGCGCCAAGTGCTTCTGCAGTATGCACGAACTTCTATATAAGACGAAGGCCATGGGTAAAGAACAGTACCACAACAACTTCGGTTGTTATGGGTTTATCGCTCGCCCCAACGCAAGCCACCCGGTGCCAACATTTCAGAAGAGATGGCTCGAAGCTTGGATGAAAGAATGGTTTTATGTGAAGGATAATTTGAAAGCGAGGGAAGACATTAAGGAAGTCATTATGTGCCCCATCTGGTCCCGCTTCGGCCTCTGAAGGCCGAAGGTCGAAACTGATGACGTCTTCGAAGCGTGTCAGAAGGCCTTCAGTATTGTTTGCTCCTTCATTGGCACAAGAAATTTAATTCAAGAACATATAGCCTTCAGAGTATGGCCACTTGTAGAAAGCTGGGAAATGCCGAAGGAGACCATCACCGACTCTAGCGAAGGTGGCTTGGTCCGACTGAAGTATACATTCAAGTTTGGGGATAAGTTTGATGAACCAAACGACGACTGGCTGAAGTGTATCGAAGTCACAAGTGATGAACTGCTTGGAGCATATTCCAAGGCAGAAGATAATGCACTGTCCACAGCCTTCGGAGGTCGGGGAAAAAAGAAATTGAATAGAGTTTTTGACACCATTGGCTTCATTTACCCCGATTACCTCTATCCGCTGCGAGGACAGGGGAAAAAGAGGAAAGCTACTACTTCAGACACCCCAGTTGAGCCTGTGCCGAAGGGAAAAAAGTTGAAGGTTCTGACTCACCGGCCGCGTTACATCGAATCGGCCGTGATTCCTGAATTTGGCGAAGGGGCCTCTTCGGCCGCCAAAACAAAAGAAACTGTTCCGCCTGCGCAGAACACTGGAGAGCCAGTCATAATGCCGAAGTTACTTTCAGTTAAGCTAGTTGAGACGACAGCTGATAAGGCTGAGGGGTCAAAAATTGGAGAAATAACAAAAATGCTAGAGATTTTGAGCCCTTCAACAGAGGCAACAGTGCCGAAGGCACAAAAGAGTTCTGCCGCAACTCCTAAGAGGAGAAGGATGGCAAATGTGTTAGATGTTGTGTTAGATACAACAAAAACCTTGAGTCCTGCTCCTTCAAGAAAGATTGCCGAAGCTTCCAAAGCGCAACCCGTAGGTGAAACGAAGCAAGCAGAAGTCGAAGCTACAACAATTCAAGCTGAAACCGAAGCTGGGCCTTCAGAGCCCACTGAGACAGAGCCTGCCGTAGTTGAAGAAAAGGCAACAGAGCAAACTACGTCTGAAAAGATTGAAGCTCTTGCCTCCGAAGCTTCAAAAGGAAGTGCTGATTACATCATTCGTCATGCTTCGGGGAAGATACTTTCTCAAGAAGAAAAGTTAGAAGCACTACACTATGCCCAGAAATTAAAATACCCGAGGGGGGCATTAGTGTTTAATGGCAGTGGGGCAGAAGATTTTTTGTACTGTCTCCCAGATAATAAAGAGATATCCGTTTGCCGGGAGATAGGGAGAAGCATCGGATTCCCAAAGCTGGAAGATGACCTTTCAATCTTATCGAAGGATGAGCTTGCTGACAGCTTGGCGTATAATAGCATAAAGGTATAAAAGCTAATTTTGTATTTGAAAACGAAATATTTTATTTGCTTATACTTAATTCTGTCCTCCTCTTGCAGGGCTTAATTCTTAGCAATGCGCTTAGGGCTCAGAAAAACATTGAAGATGAAGGATATACGATGGCTCTGAACAACCTTCGTTCAGAGGTAATCGAATTAAGAAACGAAGGTCTTGAAACAGACAAAATCTTGATTTCATTGGTAAACAAAGTGAAAGAAGATGAAGCTAGTTTCAAGGCTCAGGCCGAAATCCAAAAGAATGAAATCGAAGACCTTCGGAAGGAGTTGGCAGAAGCCAAAGAAAAATGCGCACTCGCAGAAGCTAACCGAGAGATTAGCGAATATTGGAAAAACCATTTAGAGAAAACTGTTGAAGAACTTCGCGCATCCAAGGAAAGATGCTTTGAAAAATCCTTGGGCGGCGTGAAGAAAATAAAGACTAGCTTTGCCAACGTGGGAGCCTATTCTTCTGAAAAAAACTTTATACGAGGCGACCCCGAAGGCATTATTGAGTGGATAAGTGGAGAGGCCGAAGCCTTCGAAGAGATTTTAAGTGATCGAGGGGATGTCTGTGCATTTTTCGGTGCGCGTGGGATTTCAGCTATCTTGGAGAATGAGGGATGCGATCACATCAAAACCATGGCCCAGGCCGAAGCTGCCTTCTCCGCAGATGTCACGAAGGATCCTTCAGTTGAAGCAACCTTGATGGCGGAAAATTTTATAATGATGTGTGGGTGAATGGTGGCTGATAAATGGCTCATGAAATTATGAAGAAGAGTGAAAAAGACATCCATGACGCCTGAGCCGAAGCAAGGCGAGCTAAAGAAGCTGCTGAGCGTGAAAACGTATAGGTAATACCTTTTGATGGTCAACTTCGGAATTTGTTTTTGTGGCTTCGGACTGATTGATTTTTCCACTGCAGCTGAACTATCTCCGCCACCGGAACCGTTCGATCCCCTGGCCGATCTAGAAATGAAGGAAGCACTGGAGGTCATTAATATGGCTGAATCTATTGTTGACGAAGTCGTCAACAAACTACTGTATGAAGTTGCAGAAAAAGCTCTTAAGGAAGAATAACACTATTTGTAAAAATATTTTGAGATGGTCAATGTACCTTTATTGAAACAAGACTGTAATATTTGATGTGTATAGCTCTGAATCGAATATGTAAATTATTGTAATTTATTTCTTTGCAATGCATAAAACTATGCGTACATACCGTTTTTGAGCCTTCGGCGAAAAAATACCTTCCCTTCTTTTCATGCTTCGTAAAGAAAGAAATCCGTGCTTCGTAACAATGTCCATGCTTCGTAACAATATATCCCTTCTTTTGTGACAAGGTTGCTGAAGCTATATTTTCTGATGCTTAGTGCCATAACACATTTTCATTTGTACGAAGCATTCATCAAAGATCAACTCCGTGTTTGATTCTCGTGTCATTGATGCGATATGATGTATGATGTGATGCTATGCAGAATGATGCGATGGTATAATGCAAAATGATAATGATGCCGAAGACACATACTCACACTCCTACACTGGAACACACAATCTTTGCATTCCCTTAGGAACAACAACTGGAATCTCTTTGCCGTTTATTTTTCGGCTTCACCGCTTATTTTTCGGTGTAAGTTCTGCATCACCTTAGGAACGTCTTTTGAACTTCTTCGCCTTCTATTTCGGCGGTATAAGTTTTGCATCCCCTTAGGAACGTCTTTTGAACTTCTTCGCCTTATATTTCGGTGGTATTTGGCTCTGTATTCCCTTTGGAATGACTTTTGGGCAGAAAACTTACACTGCGCTCCCTTAGGAACGACTTTTTTGTATCTTCGACATAACTTACGCTGCGCTCCCTTAGGAACGACTTTTTTGTAGCTTCGATAATTTTTGAGCTTCGTAAGTCTGTGAAGAAGATATATTCTATTCTGATAGAAGCGAAATTATTACAAGGAATTAAAACTAGATTTACAGTATTTGTTCCTTATTGGAAATCAAAACGACATAGAACATAAAAGTATTTCAGAGGTAGGATATCGCTCAATAAATGTGCTTTGATTCTGGCACAGTACTGTTGACTGTGCGAGCTTCGGATTCCTCCCTGAATTCACGTTGCTGTTGGGAGTGCTGGCGCCCTTCTGGCTGCTGACTCCAGGAATAGGTCGGTTGCAGTGGTGGTGGGGGCGGGAGCTGTGGCTAGGAAGCCTATGAATGGCTAACCGAAGCAACAGAAGCTGCAGGATGATTACCCACATATTCTGGTATGTAGGGAGAGTGGCACGAAGCAGTGTGCAAGACCTGCTTCGGCTGATTCTGCCGAGCTTTGGCTTCTGCGATCTCCTTTTGCTTCAGAATGGTGATTTGACACATTCTTGTAGTATGGCCCTTGTCCTCACCACAGAATAAGCAATAGATCTTTCTGGGCTGATCCCCATATCTTCCTCCGAAGCCCCTGGCGCCTATGCCCCTTGGAGCTGGCGGCCTGAAAGAGCTTTGCTGCTGGCCCGAAGATTGTGAGGTGTACTGTGGCCTTTGAAGCTGGCTTACTTTGTCATCATTCTGATTGGAGTTGTGGGTTGACCTGACATGCCTCGGGTGTATTCTTCCTCCGAAGCCCTTGGTCATCTCCGAGAATCTGTAAGCTTCCTCCCTTCTTTGGCGGAAGTCGTTGTCAGCCCGGATGTACTCATCCATCTTCTGAAGGAGCTTCTCTAGAGTTTGTGGGGGCTTCCTGGTGAAGTATTGAGCCGTAGGTCCTGGCCGAAGACCCTTATTCATGGCCTCAATAACAATTTCATTAGGCACTGTGGGCGCTTGTGCCCTCAGCCGCAAGAACCTTCGGACATATGGCTGAAGATATTCCTCATGGTCTTGCATGCACTGGAACAAGGCCTAAGCTGTGACTGGATTCGTCTGAAAGCCTTGGAAACTGGTCACCAGCATGTCCTTGAGCTTCTTCCACGACGTAATTGTCCTTGGCCGAAGGGAAGAATACCATGTCCGAGCCACATTCTGTACTGCCATGACGAAGGACTTAGCCATGACAGCTGCATTGCCTCCGTATGAGGATATTGTTGCCTCATAGCTCATTAGAAATTGTTTTGGGTCTAAGTGTCCATCGTACATGGGTAGCTGAGATGGCTTGTAGGATTGTGGCCATGGGATAGCCTGCAGTTCTGCTGCCAAGGGAGAAGCATCATCAAAAGTAAAGGTATCATGATTAAAATCATCATACCATCCATCTTTGTTGAATAAGCCTTCCTGACGAAGCTCCCTGTGTTGGGGCCTTCGGTCCTGTTCATCTTGAGCAAGATGACGCACTTCTTCAGTAGCTTCGTCGATCTTCCTTTGAAGATCGGCCAGCCGAGCCATCTTCTCCTTCTTCGTTTGCACTTGTTGATGGATGATTTCCATGTCCCTGATCTCTTGGTCCAACTCCTCCTCTTGGAGTGTTGGACTGGTGGCCTTTCTCTTCTGGCTTCGAGCCTCTCGGAGAGAGAGAGTCTCCTGGTTTGTGTCTAGTGGCTGCAGTGCAGCAGCCCCTGGCACAGTTATCTTCTTTGGCGGCATGACGAAGGTCAGTGCTTGCCGAAGGTGGTCGAATGAGTTCACTGGAGGTGGGCGCCAATGTTGGGGACTTGTTCTCAAATGCTATGAGTTAAGAACAAGGCAACACCAAATGTTAAAGGTTAATACCCTTCGTCCTTCGAAGCATTATCTCCCTTAGGACATAATGATCTTCAGACGAAGGTTATGAAGGACATACCTTCATCATTTCAGTATACGTTAATGAAGGAAGAAGCATATGGAGTATAAGAGACATCATGAATAATCATATGACATTATTAATATATCTTCCTTATATTATCATAAATAAACAGAAATAAATTGAATTACATTTGTACCTTCGGCTTGACAGAAGGTAAAAGTCCATGCGTGACGCACGAGCAAATACAAGTCAGCGTGAACAGTACGGGGGTACTGTTCATCTATTTATAGGCACAGGGTGCGGCCTGTGTAAATTTACATTCATGCCCTTCATATTTACTATTGACTTATGGACAACTCGATGGGGACTAGATAGCCTTTTCTCCTTTAAGTTGGTTCCTTTTTCCGCCATTAAGCCAAAGCTCCCTTGCACGTAGCTTCGGAGCAACATCAGCCTTCGTCACGACCATGCTTTTCATATCATGTATGCTTTTAACCAGAGTCCAAAGGTACCTGCTCATATGTTACACTTGGAAAACATTGTTAAATCATGTTTTTGAGGACCTTCGGAAGACGAAGCCCCCCAATAGATTACAAACTTGAAATTCTTGATCCTGCTGCTTTGATGAAAGTATCTGGTGGCAAGCTACTAAGCTAGAGGCAGCTATAATTAAGAATGAGCTAGCAAGATTGACAACTAGATTGGAGGTGGGAGGTATTATCTCATGGTGATGATTCCTTTTTGTGGCTTTCCCCACCAAAGAAGAACTTAAAAGGATGGGTTCAAATTAAAAAGCCATGGTGTTACTCTGACCTTCTTAGAGTGGCAGTTAAATGGGGATTATTGGGGAGAAGGCCAAAGACATACCTCGATCATACACCAAGTTAGCCATATTCTATGACATTGTAACCCTAGGCTGTGAACGTAGGGTCCAAAGACCCCAAATATGACCTGAAGGGCGGCTTTATTGAGGTTGTGTCCCTTTGAACGAGTCGATGACCCCTTTCGTCCTCGTCCTCCCATCAAGGACTAGGGTGGTTTCGGAGGATGGCCCCATCTCCTCACATTGAAAACCAAGGTGGGCTCCGGAACCAACCCCGACTGACTCGGATGGAAGCGAGAGACTCTTCGAGGACCGAGTCCGCAACTCGGACATCGCCCACCAAGTGTCGAGCCCCTTTGGGCTTAGACGTTTGCTGTAGCCACTTTCTTGATCATGGTCCGTGGAGGCCCAGGAGAGGGCCCCGTCGTGGTTGAAGTCCCCGTCTCTCCTATGACGCGATGCCAAAGGGCAGACTGAAGGGATGCCTATGGGGTCCCCAAAGCATAACAAAACAAGCCCATCATTCGACATAACAACACAAGTCATCGTGTCAGCAAAGAAACTTCTAATCATTTTGTTGATCCAACCACACTTAGAAGCCAACAAATGACTAGAAGACACCTAAGGGTGCAGTTGGATCAACAAAATGATCTAAGTGACATCAACCAAAAAACATCAATGAATAGTGAAAAGCATATACTCGCCCAATTTTACAAACAAATATTTGCCAAACTTTGCATCGAATACCATCCTACAAGGGGGACGAGGGCAATGTTCTACTAACATTTAGGTCGATTGACAACCTTTGCAAAAATCCAATCACAATACTGAGAGTCTCCTAGGGGGTGAATAGAAAATGTCTGTAAAACACAACTTCAAACACAAACTTGGTCCAAATTAACAGTTAGTTCAAAACTAAACCAAGTAAGAGTGAGAAGAAGAGAAAACGTCCTCTTCACTTGATTGCTCTTCCAAAATATGAAATAGAATAAGAGTAATATTCCAAGTGAATTTGGAGAACTTAGATAGAGGAAGAAAAACCATAAAGAAATAAGCACATGAGATATGGTGATTTTTCCCATGGTTTGGACAAGCCTCAAATGCTTGTCTACTCCACGTTGTGGTGTACTCAATGGACAAGGGTTGCTCTCAACCCCTCTCAAGGGATCCTATGATCAACTTGAGTGCCACATTCTTCCTTATATCAATATGATTCCCCTTGCAAGGAATCTCCACATGTTGGAGTCTCTTGCAACCGTACACAGATTAATGAAGTTTACAACTTAGTAACAACATAAGAGAGAGGAGAGAATACACACACAAAAGCAAACGCAGCAATGCAAAGCAAGAGAGAAGATCACAAGAGCGCAAACACACAAATTCATAAGAACAACTCAAAAATGACTCTCGGATCTCACTAGAATCACTAGAATGCGTTGTGGCAGAGTGTCAGAGTGATGTGTTGCTCTTGGAGTGCTTGGTTACTGAAGGAGTGTGCCATGGGATCCTTTTATAGTCCAAGGCATCCCATAGCCATTGATCCTTCCATCTAAAAGGATATTGAAATCCTGCAGTATGTGGAGGCACTGCACCGGCCCCGTGTGCCATAGGACCGAGAATAGTAGCGTGCCCCTAGGATCTGACTGACGCCCTTCCTTAACTGACTGGCACTGGACTGGTCTGGTGCACCTTTGGACTGGGTGCCACGTTAGTTTATCGTTGGCGAGCGCGTGCCCGCGGGAGAGAGCCATTGAAGACAGTCTGGTGCACCAACGGATCAGTTAGTGTAGATGAACTGGTGATTTTTATAATTAAAATCCTGAGACTTCGAAGTTTAGTCGTATAGGCGGTATGGTGCACATGGATCCTGGTCCGATGCGC
Source organism: Zea luxurians (assembly GCA_029449295.1). NCBI lineage: Eukaryota > Viridiplantae > Streptophyta > Magnoliopsida > Poales > Poaceae > Zea > Zea luxurians. The sequence goes on along the minus strand of JAOPSE010000140.1, from coordinate 1,753,254 downwards.
TAGGCCATACATGCGGTTCAGTGCACATGGACCTGGTCCCAGTGCCTAAGTTCCAAGCCCCTGCGGACCCGGTCCAGTAACGCCCAGAACAGTCCAAGTAAGGCCCTTTTGAGCCTAACTTCTTCAAATCTTTTTCATAGTTCTCGGGAGCTTGCCTACAACTTAGACAAACATAATTAACATATAATCACATTGATTAAGTGTAGAGAACTCACCTTTTACTTGGTCTTTCATCAGAATTTGCATTTTGGTTCAAACTAAGTCTTATACGCACTTCTCTCACAAAATAGAGTTAGAGATCAAACAAAAGTGCTAAACACATAGTACTAGACATATGCAACTTATTCAAACACTCAAACCTCATGGTTGCACTATTTTACCCAAAATTGCACTTTCTAGCATCTTGAGAGCTCATTTGGCCTAATTCTTTGTCCAAAATGCACTTTTCTCACAGAATCAAGTTACTGACCAAATGAAAGTTCTAAAACATTGTAAAGGGTATATGCAACATATGTAAAGGTTCAAACCTCATAGTTTTACCCTTTTTCTAAGATTTGCACTTTCTGGCCTCTTTTGAGCTTGTTTGGACTTAGAGCCTTCGAATTGCATATAAGTGGACCTTTGCTCATACTCATAGCAAACCAATTAGTCCATGATGGTGTGTCGAACACTTAATCACCAAAATAGGTAGAAATGGCTATCTAGCACATTTCCCTTTCAATCTCTCATTTTTAGTGATTTATGCCAACACACCTAAAGCAACTAAAAGTTGACTAACTTAAAGCAATATGAGTCAAAAGATGCAATATGAAAATCAAACTCAAACAAATGAAGTATTCAAATGATTTGACATATTTGGATCATTTAGCCACCACTTGTTTTTTTATTTTGCAATCAAATCCATTTTCAACCTTTTCTTACTACTAAGACAAAAACACTTAGGTTTTGTAAAACAAACCAGTTTGAAAGAACTTGTTTTGATCAAATACCCATTTCTCCCCCTTTTTCTCATAAGGTAAATTTATTCCCCATAAGGGAACAATTTTCACAATAGGAGGGCTCCTCTTTGCTATCAAGAGGGTTTTAGATCAAAAGACAAGTTTAAAGCTCAAAACATTTTTAAAACTCAAGTGGTGGTCGATCTAGCTGCTTGGCCTTTAATTTCTCCCCCTTTGGTACTAAACACCAAAATGGAGAAACTTAGTGGCCTAACCTAATTACCTCACCAAAAAGGGAGACCCACACGACAGGCTATTAGTTTAGTGGTAGAGTGTGCCCCTGATAATTGTGTCGTTGTGCCTAGGCTGTGAGGGCTCTTAGCCACATGGATAGTTCAATGTGCTCATCAGTGCCTGACCCAAAGATGTGGATCATCCAAGGCACATTAGCATGGCATACTCCTCCTGTTGAATCGGACGGGAAGGTTTAGCACCCCGATGTTAGCTCTTTGCCACCTAGAGTTGTAGGTGGTTCCAAGGGTTGCGTTGTTTGTCCATTAATCTGGTACGTGAGCTGGGTTCAGAACATCGTGAGATAGTTCAGTCCATATCCGATGCGGGTGTTAGAGCATTAAGAGGAGCTTTCCCTAGTACGAGAGTGTTGGAACCTGCTCACCAGGGCAAGTTGATCCAACAGGAAGATGAAAAGAGTATTTGCAAAGTTTAGCACGGAATGCCAAAAGCTTCATTAATCTCCCATGTATGGGCACTGTAGAGGGTATTTATAGGTACTCGAGGGGCCGCCTGTCCCCGTCAAAGATGTTTAGACCCTCGAGTACCCGATTTATCCCCAGAATATTCCCACGAGGGGAGGTAACATATAGTCATTAAGGTAAACCTTATTACAGACACGGCCCTTATCGCACTTGTCCTCGCGGGCCCCATCACTATGGGCCGAATCACACATGGGCCTCCCTCGGTGGTGACGACGCGGGAGGTCCGTAGACATCGATAGGGCCTTCGTCTTGCAACACGAGAGCGAAGGGGGTCGTACAGGCTTCCGTCCGGTTGGTGACCTCGGCTTGTTCTGGTGTGTTCTGTGGATGTAGCCTTCGTCTGCGCGATGAGAGGACAAAGTCGTAGAGCGAAGGGTGGCATGTTCGCCTTTGCCCCAACATTTTCCCTTCGAGGGACCAGTTCGACTAAGTCAGCTGGTGCCGAAGACAATCGCTAGATGGTGAAGACGCTGCCCTCGCTCGAAGTGGTCCCGCGAGGGTTTTTGAAATGTGACCATTGATGGACGTGTTACTGTTGGACTGAATGTTTCCTGAGGCGTCGTGTTGTGTCTATAAAAAGCCGACCTCGGCCGGGCCTGCTTCTGGCTTGCGTTTGTGGAGTAGAAACCCTAGCTTTTGTAAACTGCTCGCCTGCCCTCCTTGCTCTCCCGCTTCGAAAATCTGGCCCGCATCAAGCAGACTGCGCGTCGCCGTCGACGGTACGTTGCAATGTCTTCTTCTTCGTCTGATGTGAGTGCGTCGCAGGCCGTGCCGTCGTCCGAGGATACTCTGAGCGTTTTGGCGGTGATGGAGTTGCAGCCTGGCCATACCGTGGAGTTCGGTACTTCGAGGATTTCCTTGGTCCGCGTGCTGGAGATGAAGCGGCTTGGTTACTTTGTCGACGGCGTCGAGCAGGTTCTGGGTGCAGAGGAGATCCCCAAACCTGAAGGCGAGTTTGTTGTTTTTGAGGCCTTTTTTGTTGCCGGTCTTCGCCTCCCGGCACATTGCTTCGTGGGGGAGGTATTGCGAAGGTTCGAAGTGCAGGTCCACCAGTTGACGCCTAACGCTATGGTTGCGCCGGCGAAGTATGTTTGGGCTGTTACTTTCTACAGGGGCAACCGTCTGTGGAGGTCTTCGCCAAGAATTATTGCCTGCATTGATAGAAAAGGAAAATAGGAAATAAGATTGCACAATTTGGATTGTGCACCTTCACGCCGAGGACTGGGAAGTCTTCGGCTGAAGTCGTGGAGATAGTCCCTTGTGCCAGGAACAAGTGGGGCAACTGGTGGGATTTTTGGTTCTATGTGTCTCCTGGGGATGTCGAAGACCTACCTAGCCTCCCTCCGGCCATTCTGTGCTCACACTGTTATGTGGCGTTCACTCGCTTTAAGGTGGCGGAGGACGAGGACGAAGGGGCCCTTCGGTATGCTGCCCGCTTGAGTAGCGGGCATGACTTGGTTGAGGAATTTATCGGCTATGGAGTGTGGCCCTTGGCACACAACTGTGTACTGGGCGAGGTGTGCCCCCATCGGATGCCGACCCTGGGCGACCAGTTGGTGCAAAGTCCTGCCCTTGTGGTGGATTTACGCGGTCGAAACCCAGCCGCGTTTGTTGTCGAAGTGGAGGCCGAGGCCGCGATGATTGTAGGAAGGTATGTGCCGAGGACGGAGACCTTGAGGAGTTGGGATATCCGCGGTTCGAATGTTAGGTTGAACCACGTATTTGAGTTGAACCGTTTGCCGTATGCCGGCTACTCGGGGGACGACGATGCCGATCTTGCTGTCCGTAGGGGGAAAAAGGTGGTGACAATAGTCGACGAAGGCCCTTCGCGGGGAACAGCTCCGAGCGCGGCCGACAAGAAGAGGAAATTAGGTACAACTGCTGAGGGGTTGAGTGGCTTCCGAATGTTTTCCTGCGGATTTGTTGGAGACCTGTGTGGTTCTCGGGGAGACGATGTCTTCGCCCGAGCTTCAGGAATCTTCCGCACGAATGCTGAAGGTTATCGGGGGTCGCTGGCCTAGGAATGTTCTAATTCCCCGGGTGACTGGCGAGGACATGTTTACATCTCGATTAGCTCGTGAGATGAAAATTTTCCCTTACGAACGGAATGTTGCTGCTGTTGTATCGGCAGTGATGGAGAAGGGTCGTCAAGACGCGCTGCGGAAGCGTCTGGCGTTCGCCAGAGTTGGGGACCCGCGACGCGAAGTCAAAATGGTGCGGGCGAGCGCGAAGCCTGCCGCCCCCGGCGCCAGCATGCCGCTGCCTGTCGTGCCCACACAAGAGCGAAGGCTTCCTTCGCCACCGCGCGCTGCTGAGACAGCGGTGGGTGGCGCCGAAGTCTCCATGGATATTTCTGTGGAAGACTACCTTATGGGCGGTGTCGTGATATTCGACGCCCACACAGGGCGGGGACCTACTGGTGAGTTTTTTTGAATGGAGTCTGGGTTTCTGACTTGACCATGGTGCAGGAGCAGAGTCCGAGCAACTGGCTATTGTCCCGATGCCGGTGTCGGCTGGCCCGGTTGTCGTGGCAGCCGGGGCAAAGGGGTCTTCGCAGGACCCATGGTCCAGGTTTTGTGCGAGCGGTGAAATTGCTTCGGCCGTCGCCGCGAAGGACGTGATTGGCTCAGTTGCGCAGCAGCTGAAACACATGAGTAATCTTTGCCTCTTGGAGTTTGTTTTTCTTTTATGGCTTCGAATTTGACAGTCTTTTGTACCAGGCGGCCGCCTTCCCCGAGCACATTGCGTCGGGGGCGTTGACCTTTGAGTTTTCTGTCGAAAGGCGGCGACTCGAGGGGAGGATTGAATTCCTCCGAACGCAGCATACTGAGGCTGTGCGAGACAAATTGGCCACAGAAAACAGCCGCAATTTGCTGGAGAAGCTGTTGGCGACGGATGCTGAAAAAGAGGACCTCGGCCGTCAGCGTGCGGCGGAAAAGGAAGATGCGGACAGGGCTCGCGCAGAGGCCCAGGCTGCCCATGTTGAGGCCAACCTCGCCCTCAAGCGCGCTACCAACGCGGAGTCGAGGCACTGGAGTCTGCGTGGCTATCTGGACAAAGCGGAGGCCTCCACCCGCACTAGGGTCGACCAAGCACACGCGTTGCTTGTGGACGCGTACCTGGAGCTTGGTGCGCATACTGCCTCTTTTGATACGTCTGGCGAGGAGGTGGGCCTCCGCTTCCTCGGGTGGCTACAGGAGGAGCTGGAGCTACTCCTGTCCATCGTGACGGGCCTCATGTCCTTTGCCTCGCTCATTACCTGCGAGGGGCCTGCGAATGCTTTATCCCATGAGGGATGCAGGCACTTCGAAGTTTTTGACCGGGCCAACGATGAGTTCGACCATGGAATCTTCTAGGTCGAAGACGGGGTGCTAAAGCGGTCCACTGGGCGCTTTTACGACAGGATGTGGGGCCCTCACGGCCGCGATACTATCCGGGATAGGTCTGACCGGGCGCTGGAGCAGGTGTGTGACGTTTTTTAATATATATTTTTATTTTGTGCTATTTCTGTAGATGATGAACGATGAAGAAGTCGACGACTTCGGTGGCCTGGAAAGCTCGGTGACCCAGGCGAAAGATGCGAGGACGGGGGTTGAAGAGAAACCGACGCCACCGACCAGCCCTGGCGAGGACCCTATGACCGGTGCTGTGCTGGCAGGTGAAGACACTCCAGCGGCAGCTACGCCGGCTGACGAAGACCCTGCAGCGTCGCCTGATCCTTCGCAGGTGGCGGGGTCGTGTTAGGGGCGTTGGGTTTAGGACTTTATTTTTGTGATACTAAAAGTCGGTTGCTGCGCAAGTTCCGACGTCTGGGCCTACGCAAGCAACCCTACTTATGATATTAATTTTGTGGCAGCTGTGAATGCAGTGCCTGTTAATGATAATTTGTTTGGTTCTAAAACTGGGTCTTGGTCATCTGATGGGGATGAGTTTGGGAGCCCGTTTTTGTGGACTGAAGAGTCTTCGGATAAGGATTTGGATTATTTTGCTGCGTTGGATGTGGCCGCAGCGGAGTCCGTGCCGTGGCTTGAAGTGCGCGAAGAGTCTGATCCCCCAGCTGGGGCGATGACCGAGAGGCGCCACCGGCGAAAGGTGGTGTCGAAGCATAACATTGGCGAGATGTCGCGAAGTGGTAGGCGTCGTCAGATGGGGATGGAACAAACCCGTCTTCTGGTAGATCGGTGTGGCCAACGAGATTTGCTATCCTCGACGTCCGAGACGTGTATTGGGGAGGGGGATCTGCGGAATCTTTTTGAGGGTGAGGATTTGAAGATGATGTTGTTTAATTTTTGTGAGGCATGTCTTATCCCGAAGGCTGAGCTGATGTAGTATGTTTGTTGTCCTCGCTCTCGTGTTGCGATAGTGAGCGAAAACGCTGCCCTCCCCCGGCTCGCAATAGAGGGAGGGCGACAAAATGCGATTTGTATTATTTGTGCAATGTGGCCGGTGGCCCTTCACTGTGTGTATGTAAACTATGACGACATTGCTTGTTGTGAAAATGAGATGGGGACTTCACTTGCCACGGAAATGTATGGGTCCTTATGACACGTACTTGGTTGTGTTCGTAGGTGGTATTTGTTTGACCATGTCTGGTATCAGAGACTTCGTACCCTTAGGGTGATCGTAACAGACTTTGTGCCATTAGGGTGGTGTTTGCATGTTTGCTTGTCCGGCTGCACCCTTAGGGGCCTTTGATAGGATGACTTGTCGTAAAGACTTCTATAACATCCCAATTTTTGAACCCAAGGTTAGAAGCCCTAAAATCCTAACCCCCCTTATTATCTCCTAAAGACCTCATCTCATGAAGCATCTTACTCATCATATGCTTGCACCATGATTTCTTGTAAGCACTTCATATAGAATATTTCATTTTTGACACCTTAGAAATTATAAGAATTTTTGTTTAAAATGAAAAGGGATTAAGGAAAGAATTGGAAACAGAAAAAGAAAAGGAAATCCCCCTCCCCTCGGCTGGGCCAAATCCGGCCCAAAAACCTCCCCCCTCTCTCCCGCGCGCTCGCGCTTCTCCGCCACCCGAGGCCCAGTGCGGCCCATCCGTCGCGCGCGTCGCGCTCGCGCCACGCTCTCCTCTCCCTCGCTGTCAGCCCAGCCCCACCCATCAGCCGCGCCCGCCCTTTCTCCCTCGCTACCGCCCTCTCTCTGGTAGGCGGGCCCCGCTCGTCAGCTCTCTCTCTCTCGCCCATGATCGGCTATCGACGCGATCGCTGTAGGCCACCGCTCCGCCACATCTCCTCGCCATTACTCGCGCACTAGCCAAATTGGCGCCTTGCGCCTGTGCCGAGCCATCCCGTCACCACCGCCTGCCCGAGCCATCCAGTTGCCACCACTGTGCGCCATCATCGCTGTCGCGAGCGCGCCTCGCCGGTGCACGCCACCTCCTCCTCACCCCTTCCCCGACCACCTATAAAAGGACCGCCTCGAGCCCCTCAGCTCTTCACACCAGCCTCGGCCATCCTTCTCCCCTTCCCTAGGCCCAATCGAGCTCGGCGCCATCATCTTCCCCCTCTCTGGTGAGCTTCTCCCTCCCCTCTCTGGTGGTTTCAAGCCAAATTGTTATAGTTCATGAGCTCCGCCACTTCGCCACAAACACCGCGTGCCCTTCTCCTTCGCCTATCACGCCCAGAAGCCCCACCGGCGACCTCACCGCTGCGTGAACCACCACCTCGCCGTGGACCGGCCACCCCAAGCGCCTATCGGTCAAATTGACCCCACCACCATGACCCCCTACCCCTACCCGTTCTTCGCCACCTCCCCAACCACCCGGAACCGGATCACCGGCAGAGAACCGCTGTCGAGCTCCGGCGATCGGTTTTCCCTCCCGGCCGGATCCCCCATCTCGCCATCCTAGCGCCGTTTCCCCCTACCCCTCGCTAGCACGTGGGCCCGCGCCCACAACACCGTCCTCGCGCCGCTCCCACTGGCAGGCCGAGTTGGGCCGCCCGCCCGCTTGGCCACGCGCGCAAGCGCGCTCGCTGGACCGAAATCTCCCCCCCGGGCCCAGCTAACCAGGAATCCCTTTTCCTTTTTCCTTTTTCCATTTTCTTTTCTTATTTTTCATATATGTGTTTATATGTTGATATTTTATGAACCAAAAATAGTCTAAATATTTTCTATGACACAAAATAATAATATTTAAAACTTGGCACACTTCACTAAGCCACAATTGTTGATGTAATGTTTATTGGCTGTTTGTGCTAGGCGAAGAGGGATTCGACCCTTCGGAAAATTGTAGCTCCAGAAGAAGGGCACGAGCCCGACCTCTCGGAAATAGATCTTTCGTGCTAGGAGAACTTCGACGAAGGCAAGTCCATTCTTCCCTTGATGCATGAATTACCTATTCTTTCCAACACTGCCTAAGCCAGGAAGGGTTGGGTTCTTTGCATTGTGAGTCAAGAGATGGCCTGCATTAAAGAATATCTTTTGAGTACAAAATGTGGGTTGAGGAAAATGGGTTTTTTCTAAAACGGAAAAATGTTTTCAAAAGTGTATGATGAAGGGTATTCACCCTTATCACCTTTTGAGTGGGATAGTCATGGACTCCCTGGTTTAGGGGAGGGCCTCAGGTGTTGGCTCAGCCGGGTTAGGTGTGAGCAGAAGGATTGTCCCCTCATATAAGGACCGGTTTGTCATCCTTCACTACATGTACTCATGTCAAGTACAACCACTCGAGACTGTATGGGTAGTCACTCAATCTGAACTTGTACGGTCCAAACCCCAGGGTTATGATGGCTGGGGAGCACCGGAAGGATAAGGAGGGGGAATGTTTTGTCTGGTTTGGGCATGGCGGTGGCCTGACTCCTTCCGGTATAACCGTTAAGGTAAGGACGTGCAAGGAAGGAAAAAGATTTGGATTCGGGTCTCATTGGCCATGAGACCACAGAGCCGGACTAGTGGGTAAAGTGTACCCCTCTACGCAGAGTTTGAAACCTATTCGGACAATCTGTGTCCACTGGTATGGATGAGTCTGGTGTGGTATGGCAATTAGTACTTTTGATCTCCATAAACCGAGAAGTGTGTGTGGGTGTTTTTGGAAATGAAAAACAATGCCACGGGAGCGGGAAGCTCAATGGTGGTTGAGTGTGAAAATGTGCTACTTCTCTCTCTGGGGTAAACCATCAAAGTATTGCCTTTCTTTGAAAAAGAAAAGAGTGACTTCAACTCCACCATACCAAGCATGTATCGTATAGGTCCCTCTCTCTTTATGGGTGGGATGGGCTTGCGGAATACCTAGTGTATTCACCCATATTTATTTATGTTTTTAGCTGCTGAAGACTTCTTTTCTGCTATGTTTGACTAGAAGGGGGCTGTGTCTACACCCAGTCTACCTGTGGCCTGGGCTAGATGATCTTCCACTGTGCTTTGTATTCCAGGCTCGCTACAGCGTGTACTTTGGTATTGTAATAACTTTTATTCAAAACCCTATACTATTTGAAGTAAGGAATGTGGTTACTAGCCTCTTGGGACTAGTAATTGTATCACATTTGAGTTCTAGGGGATCGAGACGCTTCAAGTGGTATCGGAGCCATAGGACTGGTCGTAGACCGCAGCCCTGACCTCAAAAGCTCTCCTTAAAAGAAAAGACCACTTAACCTCTTAAAGAACCTTTTCTTCCTTCCTAGATATTAACAACCCTTCTTCTCTTGCTACCCGATGGAAGGCTCCTTTGTCATTAGGACCTCCTACTGCTTAGAGGAGGAAGGATTCTCTCACCTCCTTCGTAGTTGCGCGCTTCGCATGGGGATCCGCAAGAAGCCGGAGTACGTCAGGAAAGAATATAGCGAGAACGGGATTGAGAAATGCTCTATTGCAGTCTACCTGGGAGAAAGCCGAAACTACCCAGATCACCCTCCCTTCCAAATCACCGCCACTGGACACCGCTTCCCCGACACTTGCTAGAATGCTGCCCAAAAAGCCCTCCGCCAGCTATGCCAAAACTACAGCAGGGAAGTCTCTGAGACACCCCTTCGCTACTTTCCACCCAGTAACAAAAATACTCCTGCTTGGAGGAAAAGACTCCAGGCCTTGTCAGGGAGAGATCCTAATGAAGATGACCCTACCATAGTCTACATGGTCGGATATCTCCACACCCTTGACAACCACTAAGACGACCTTTTCTCCCACTACACCCACCTAAACTCCCAGGTGGAAACCCTAGAGCAACAGATCAAGGAACTAAAGGAAGAAAAGGTGTCTCTTCCAGACAGTCTCAAGATGGCAGAAGGCAAAGAAGCCAACACTCGTGAGGCATATCGGACGCTGAAGATGGACTACGCTCAGAAGTTAAAGAAGCTTGCCCCCGTCAAGAAGATCCGAAAGCGGACCAAGAGCCAAGGATGCCAGATTGACCCAAAGGAGGAAGCCCCGCCAACAATGCCTCCACCAGGGATAGAAAACTTTTCTGACATGGAGGAAGTGTCCCTGGCTAGCCTTGATAATCTTCTCAGGGAGTTTGGGGACACCTTAGAAAACACTCACGCGTAGTGTGATCTGTGGCGCTTGTATGCTTGTAATGAACTTGAGTGCTTAATAAAATAACATGTTTGAGAAAAAATATGGCATATGCATAGTAGTAATCCTTTCTCCCCTCTGGCAGATGGCCTCGGATAAAACCACGCCTACCACCTCAGGGATTGGAGCCAGGTCTCCCCTAGGTGCTGAAGGAGAAGTCGGTGGAGAAGGGAGTGAGAACCACCTCCCCGCACCTCCGGAGCTGCCATTAGACCTAGCCCAAGTTCTGGCCAACCAAACCCGACTCATTGAAGTCCTCACTAGAAGCCTCAAGAACCAGCACCCCAATGGAGGAAGACCTCAGGACAGAATGGGAGAGTTCCTAAGACTCAAGCCTCCCACATTTGACGGATCCAGCAACCCACTCGACGCTGATGACTGGCTACACATAGTAAAAAGGAAGTTAGAAGCCATCGGATGCCCTGAGAACCAGCGTGTTCATCTTGCTGCTCATCAACTCTCCGGAATGGCCCTATCCTGGTGGGATACCTTCAGCGCTGCCGTCAGAGATGCTACCTGGGCAGAATTTGAAGCCGCTTTCCGAGAGCATCATGTGCCCCTAGGGATCGTCTAGCTCAAAGAAGAAAAATTTCGGGAGTTAACTCAAGGAGGGAGATCTGTCAGTGAATACGTTCATAAATTCACAGAACTGACTCGTTATGCGCCTGATGATGTCAGCACGGAAGCTAAGAAGATGGCCCATTTCCTAAAGGGACTGAGTCCAGAACTCAAGACCATCCTCGCCAGCCAAGATTTCCTTAGTTTCTCGCACCTCTCAAACAAGGCCATACAGGTGGAAAGAGCGAGAGAAGAAGAAAAAGGGTCACCTTAAGAGGAAGTTTCAAGTTCTCCGAGCTCAGCAGCAAGACATGCACCAGAGAGTTCGATCTTTTGGGTTTCGTCCCAAAGGACCGAGCTACAACAAGCCAGCAGGGTCCGCTCCGTCACGTTTTAGCCAACCAGGTCAAAGTTCCCTCCACACCCCATCTGTTGCAAGCAACCAAACTCCAACAAATGCTTGTTGGCACTATGGAGACCCTAGTCACTACAAAAATAATTGTCCTCAGCTAAAGACATTCGTACCTACCTACTCCAACTCAGTGAATTGCCCCAAGAATGCTCCAGCACCCCCCTCCAAGGCGCCCTCCTCCAATAGCCAGCTAAGCAAGACCCAGTTTCACGGGCAGGGCACGAGTGAATCACGTCGATGCTCAAGAAGCTCAGCAAGCCCCTGGTGTAGTGCTCGGTGAGTTCCTAGTCGAATTTACCCCCGCTGCTGTACCTTTTGATTCTAGAGCATCCCATTCATTCATCGCCACTAGTTTTGTGGAAAAGCATGGCATTCCCACTGCATCTCTAGTAATTCCTTTGGTCACCCAAACCCCAGGGTCAGACCTTCTATGCCACCACAAATGCTCCCAAGTCAGAATTCTTTTAAGTGGGGTAGTATTCTTGGCGGACTTAGCTGTACTCCCATCCCATGGAATTGATGTGATCCTAGGGATGGATTGGTTGACCAAGCACAACGACATCATAAGTTGCGTAGATAAGACTATTCTTCTCACTGACCACCAAGGGAAATTTGTTTCGTGTAAAGCTCGGCCACCGACCCAAGATCCAATGGTGTTTAGCCTAGCAGCAGAAAGTATATCTGTGGTAGAAGAGTTCATGGATGTGTTCCTAGAAGAATTGCTAGGAATGCCTCCAGAAAAAGAAGTAGAATTCTACATTGATATGATTCCAGGCACCACACCAATCGCAAAAAGACCATACTGCATGGCTCCCACAGAATTGGCAGAACTAAAGCTCCAGATCGCAGAACTTCAACAGAAAGGGTACATTCGTCCCAGTTCATCTCCTTGGGGAGCACAAGTCTTGTTCGTCACCAAGAAGGATGGAAGCGTGAGGATGTGCATTGACTACCGATCCTTAAATGAAGTTATAATAAAAAACAAGTATCCACTACCTCGGATACAGTAATGCCCTTTGGACTAACCAACGCACCCGCCTTTTTCATGAATCTTATGAATAAGGTATTTATGGAAGAGTTGGATAAGTTTGTCGTAGTCTTTATTGACGACATCCATATCTACTCCAAGAGTCACGAGGATCATGAGCATCACCTCCGAGTTGTCCTCGGAAGACTCAGAGCACATCAAATCTATGCTAAGCTCAGCAGATGCGAATTCTGGTTAGAAAAGATAGCTTTCCTAGGGCATATCTTAACAACAGAAGGGATAGAAGTGGACCCATCCAAGGTAGAAGCAGTATCCAAATGGAAGCAGCCATCCAACGTTAGTGAAGTTTGAAGCTTCTTGGGAATGGCTGGATATTACCGCCGTTTTATCAAAGGATTCTCTAGCATAGCAAGACCCATGACCGAGCTCCTCAAGAAAGACAACAAATTTGTGTGGACCCCAAAGTGTGAAGAAAGTTTCCAAATCATAAAGAAGAAACTCACAACTGCGCCAGTTTTGACACTGCCAGACATCCACCAGAGTTTTGTCATTTTCTGTGATGCTTCAAGACAAGGTTTGGGGTGTGTGCTTATGCAGAATGAGAAAGTCATCGCCTATGCATCACGCCTACTCAAGCCTCATGAACATAATTATCCAACCCATGATTTGGAATTAACAACCATAGTGCATGCCCCGAAAATATGGAGACACTACCTGATTGGAAACAAATGTCATATTTTCACAGATCATAAGAGCCTAAAATACATTTACACCCAACCAGATCTCAATCTCCGTCAGCGAAGATGGCTAGAATTGATCAAGAATTATGACATTGAGATCCACTACCACCCCGGAAAGCCCAATGTAGTAGCAGACGCCCACAGCCGGAAACCTTTCGGGGAAAAAGCAACCAACTTTTTGGAAGACTGGAGGAGAGAGTCAGCTCAGCTGAATGTTTGTTTGGGAGATAGTGGCAGCATAGAAGTTAAATCGATGCTGGAAGATCTCATACGCAAAGCTCAGCGGTTGGACCCCGAGATGGTAGGACTTATAGAAAAAGCTCGCAAGGAACAACTTCCGGACCTCAGGACAGATGAAGAAGGGGCCCTTTCATTCAGGGACCTCTGTGTGTGCCGAAGGGAGAGGCACGAGGGATCCTGCTCGACGAGGCCCACAACTGAGCCTACTCTATCCACCTAGGGACCACAAGATGTACCCAAACCTCAAGACCAGATACTGGTGGAGAGGAATGAAAAAGGTGGTAGCAGTATGTGGCCCGGTGTGATACTTGCCAACGAACTAAGGCAGAGCATCAGAGGCCTGCGGGTCTACTGCAACCCCTCCTAGTGCCCAAATGGAAGTGGGAAGAAATAGGCATGGATTTCGTAATCGGACTGCCTCGGACCCAAAAAGGGAACGATTCTATCTGGGTTATAATCGACCGTCTTACCAAGGTAGCTCACTTCGTTCCAGTAAAAACTACCTTCAGAGGAGCCACCCTTGCCAGGATATATCTCAAAGAAATAGTCAGACTTCATGGCATTCCACGAAAGATAGTGTCAGACAGGGGAACACAATTCACCTCAAAATTCTAGATGAGCCTTTAGCAAGCTATGGGCACCAAGCTAGACTTCAGCACCACCTACCACCCCTAGTTAGATGGACAGACAGAAAGAGTAAACAAAGTCCTCGAGGATTTGTTGAGAGCTTATGTGTTGACCTTCGACAGAAACTGGGAGTCCAGTTTGCCGTATACAGAGTTTTCATATAACAACAGTTACCAGGCCAGTATCAAGATGTCCCCTTTTGAAGCCTTGTATGGAAGGAAGTGCCAGACCCCTTTGATGTGGTCCAACGTAGGGGAAAAGACCCTAGAGGGGCCTGCCTTCATTAAGGAGGCAGAAGCGAAAGTTGCCATGATCCGCAAAAGACTACTTGAAGCTCAGAGCCGGCAAAAGAGTTACGTAGACAATAGAAGGAGAGAACTCAGTTTTGAGGAAGGAGATTTTGTCTACCTCAAGGTCTCCCCAATGCGTGGAGTCAAAAGATTCCAAGTAAAAGGGAAACTAGCTCCGTGATTCGTCGACCCCTATCCCATCATTGGTGGCCCCGCAGCCTACCACCTTCAAATGACAGAGTCCATGTCAGATATTCACAATGTGTTCATGTATCTCAGCTCCGCAAATGCTTGAAAGTACCAAAAAGTCACATCGCAAAAGAGTCAGTTCAGATTCAGAAGGATCTGCAGTACCGAGAAAAGCCTGTGAAGATTCTCGGTTCAGCTATTCGAAAAAACCCGAAACTCAAAAGTAAGGCTCTGTAAAGTCCAGTGGAGCAGAGAAGGAGAAGAGGAGGCTACCTGGGAGAGTGAGGACTCATTGAGGAGGGAATACCCTTACCTTTTCTCGAACCCAGTCTGAATCTCGAGGGCGAGATTCTTTTAAGTGGGGTAGGTTTGTAACAACCCAATTTTTGATCCCAATGTTAGAAACACTAAACTCCTAACCCCCCCTTATTATCTCCTAAAGACCTCATCTCATGAAGCATCTTACTCATCATATGCTTGCACCATGATTTCTTGTAAGCACTTCACATAGAATATTTCATTTTTGACACCTATGAAATTATAAGTATTTTTGTTTAAAAGGAAAAGGGATTAAGGAAATAAAAATAGGAAAGAATTGGAAATAGAATAAGAAAAGAAAATCCCCTCCCCTCAGCTGGGCTGAATCCGGCCCAAACCTCTCTCCCCCTCTCTCGCGCGCTCGCGCTTCTCCCCCGCCCGAGGCCCAGTGCGGCCCATCCGTCGCGCGCGTCGCGCTCGCGCCACGCTCTCCTCTCCCTCACTGTCAGCCCGGCCCCACCCATCAGCCACGCCCGCCCTTTCTCCCTCGCGACCGCCCTCTCTTTGGCAGGCGGGCCTCGCTCGTCAGCTCTCTCTCCCTCTCGCCCATGATCGGCTATCGACGCGATCGCCGCTGACCTCCGCTCCACCACATCTCCTCGCCATTACTCGGCCACCAGCCAAATTGGCGCCTTGCACCTATGCCAAGCCATCCCGTCACCACCGCCTATCCGAGCCATCCTGTCGCCACCACTGTGCGCCATCATCGCCGTCGCGAGCGCGCCTCACCGATGCACACCACCTCCTCCTCTTCCCCCTCCCCGACCGCCTATAAAAGGACCACCCCGAGCTCCTCAGCTCCTCACACTAGCCTCGCCCCTTCCCTAGGCCCAATCGAGCTAAGTGCCGTCGTCTTCCCCCTCTCCAGTGAGCTTCTCCCTCCCCTCTCTGGTGGTTTCAAGCCAAATTGTTATAGTTCATGAGCTCCGCCACTTCGCCGCAAACACCGGGCACCCTTCTCCTTCGCCTATCATGCCCAGAAGCCCCACCGGTGACCTCGCCGCCGCATGAACCGCCACCTCACCGTGGACCGGCCACCCCAAGCGCCTATTGGTCAAATTGACCCCTCCACCAAGACCCCCTACCCCTACCCGTGCTTCGCCACCTCCCCAACCACCCGGAACCGGATCACCGGTAGAGAATCAACGTCAAGCTCCGGCGACCGGTTTTCCCTCCCGGCCGGACCCCCCGTCTCGCCCCCCTAACGCCGTTTCCCCCTCCCCCTCTCTGGCACGTGGGCCCGCGCCCACGGCGCCGTCCCCGTGCCGCTCCTGCTGGCAGGCCGAGTTGGGTCGCCCGCCCGCGTGGCCGCGCGCGCAAGCACGCTCGTTGGTCCAAAATCTCCCCCTGGCCCAACTAACCAGGAATCCCTTTTCCTTTTTCCTTTTTCCATTTTATTTTCTTATTTTTCATATATGTGTATATATGTTGATATTTTATGCACCAAAAATAGTCCAAATATTTTCTATGACACAAAATAATAATATTTAAAACTTGGCACACTTCACTAAGCCACAATGGTTGATGTAGTGTTTATTGCATGTTTGTGCTAGGTGAAGAGGGATCCGACCCTTCGGAAATCGTAGCTCCGGAAGAAGGGCAGGAGCCCGACCTCTCGGAAATAGATCTTTCGTGCCAGGAGAACTTCGACGAAGGCAAGTCCATTCTTCCCTTGATGCATGAATTACCTATTCTTTCTACCACTGCCTAGGCTGGGAATAAGGGTTGGGTTCTTTGCATTGTGAGTCAAGAGATGGCATGCATTAAAGAATATCTTTTGAGTACAAAATGTGGGTTGAGGAAAATGGGGTTTTTCTAAAACAGAAAAATGTTTTCAAAATGTATGATGAAGGGTATTCACCCTTATCACATTTTGAGTGGGATAGTCAAGGACTCCCTGGTTTAGGGGAGGACCTCAGGTGTTGGCTCAGTCGGGTTAGGTGTGAGCAGAAGGATTGTCCCCTCATATAAGGACCGGTTTGTCATCCTTCACTACCTATACTCATTTCAAGTACAACCACTCGAGACTGTATGGGCAGTCACTCAATCTGAACTTGTACGGTCCAAACCCCAGGGTTATGATGGCTAGGGAGCACCGAGAGGATAAGGAGGGGGAATGTTTTGTCTGGTTTGGGCATGGTGGTGGCCTGACTCCTTCCAGTATAACCGTTAAGGTAAGGACGTGCAAGGAAGGAAAGAGATTCGAATTCGGGTCTCATTGGCCATGAGACTGCAGAGCGGACTAGTGGGTAAAGTGTACCCCTCTACGCAGAGTTTGAAACCTATTCGAATAGTCCGTGTCCACTGGTATGGATGAATCTGGTGTGGTATGGCAATTAGTATTTTTGATCTCCGTAAACCGAGAAGTGTGTGTGGGTGTTTTTGGAAATGAAAAATAATGCCACGGGAGCGGGAAGCTCAGTGGTGGTTGAGTGTGAAAATGTGCTACTTCTCTCTCTAGGGTAAACCATCAAAGTATTGCCTTTCTTTGAAAAAGAAAAACGTGACTTCATCTCCACCATACCAAGCATGTACCGTATAGGTCTGTAACACCCCTGGTGTTACTGTAACTAAAACTCGAGCATAACATCATGAACATCAGCATTTCATGTGTTTGACACACTTAGAGTGCATTCACTAGGTAAAAATTTCAAACAAGTTGTATTATTTTGATGTTTTCCAAATAGAACCCTGGAATAGGAAACTTAACCCTAAATAGGGATTAAGAGGGTAAAACAAGACCCAAATTGAGAAAACCCTAAAGTTTAAGTAAAATAGTCATAAAATATTACTAAGAATGGGTTTAAGTTGCATTTACACCCCTGAGATACCAGAGACCCTAATTGAAACCCTGGAAAACCCTAAATCCAAACCCTAGGGGCCTATGTGCAAAAATTAGTCCACTTTTGGACTAAAGTGCAAAAACCATGATAAATGAATATCCTAAGTCAATTGGTCCACAAATGTGTGGATTTGTAAGCTAAATCTTGGAATTTGGACTTATTTGCAAAATGGACCTCATTTGAGTTCTATGCTAAGTCTGAATTTCAGTGTTTGAGCTCAACTTTGAGTCCTTGTAACTTCTAAATTATTGAGGTTTTGCCCTAAGTCACCACATCAACTATGTAGATCTATCTTAGGTGAACAATTTTGCTTAAGAGTGTAAGCAAGGTTGTTATGAATAATTTGGAGATAATCACACTTAAAGTCAGGCTGTCAGGCTGACTGATGACTGAAACTTGGTCTGACAGTGTGGTGGGTCAATCTTTGAACCCAGATTTAAACGTGATCCAGTGCAAGTTTGGGCATGATTCCCATAACAAAATTGTAGCTGGAACATGGGGCTATAACTTTGGTACAGAGGGTTGATGAAGTTCTCTTGCAAAATCTGGAGAAAAGTTGCCCTGAAGATGCTCTGTCAGGTCGTCTGAATGTTGTTTGCCATGGTACAGTAACTGAAGGGATCAGGCCGCCAGCGCGACAACCTCACCGCCGACGACCTCCGCCACGATTCACGCCGCCGCTGTTGCGATTTATGTCACAGGTGACCCGATAAGCCTGCCAGCTAACAGCTCTTCGCCTGGGGATAACTCCGGTGACTCACCGTCGTACCCCCCCGTGCTTTGCGGCTTGGGCTGATAAGCTCACCGGCGACAGCCGCCTTCTGGTCTTGTGCCACGTAATGGAACACCTCTGTTGCGTTGCCGTGACTCTCTATAGCCATCTAATCATCGCCGGTGAGGTCGCCACGGCGGTAGACACGAGTTCACTGCGCCAGTGAGCTCCCCCTTCTTCCAACCACCGCGCGTCATCGTTTCAATTCCCGGCCACCGCTCTCCCCTCCTATAAATTGAAGCCACGATGAGCTCCGTAGGATAGTTAAGCATCCAGCCACCAAGAATCACCAGCAATCGTTCACTGCGGAGCACCAATTCCAGATTTCCCCCAATTTAGTTTTCCGCCACCGTGAAAACGACCTCACCGCGGCCAGCTCAGCTCAGGTCAGTTCAAGCCTCTCCGTGGCTTGTTCTAGCATCCCTAGGTCCTCCTTAAGCTCTTCGACCTCTTCAATTGAACTGGACCATCACCTATTGCCAGGAACACGTTCCTTTGTCCGCATGGTCTTCGGTCGCCGTGGCCAGGGCAAATTAGGTTACCAATCTTCAAATTAAGTTAGGGGAAACACTCGGGGAAGGTTCAATTCGGTGATAGCCGCTCGGGAGCACCGGTCGTTTCGTGAATCCACCGACACAACCTCACCGGAGTTCATCCCCCGCGCTGCCCGTCGTCGAGGACCTCGGCTTGGGAGGAAATAGAACGTGAAGGGTTTATGTGTAAACCGTCAGTGACTCAGAGAAATAGTAACTGAACCCGTTCCCAGTTAGTTAGAACACCGAGGGCCCTTCTGCAAGATTGCCAGCGCGGGCGCGCACGCTTCTGCGCAGACTTGGGCCGCCTGGGCTAGAATCGGCCCAGTACTGTTGAAGCTTTTCCTTTTTCTTTTTCAGTAGAACTTTGAAAAGCTGTAGAGAATTATAGAAAAATCCTAAAAATGTCAAACTAATTTTCCTAGATTCCTTATTTTTAATAGTATTTAATAAAAATAGTTGACTGATTTTTAGAACAAATAGGGAATTTTGGAGTATTTAAAACAGCTTAAAGCATTACTTCTGGATTTTTAGAAAATCAATAATCATTCCAAAAATCCCCAAATTTTTTATATGAACTCAAAACATTATTTAGAAGCTTTGGGTAGAATTTGGTTTGGTTTGAACCTTGTTTGATAATTAGAACCCAAAACCCCCACCCCTTGCCCTTTGAATTCCTTTACTGACTCCGGAAACCCTAGTTTCCCGGAGAACCGTGAAGGAAAATTGTATTCAAGAACTTTAGATAATAAATTCTTATTATCTTTGCACTCTCATGAGCATTTCATGGCATACATTCTTATATACATATATATGGTTATCTTTAGAAAACGAAGAAGAAGTTGAGGTAGAAGAGGAGAAGGCTTCACCACCACCACCTGCGGAACCTCAGGCAGGGAATTGTTTTTACTTTGACATCTATGGATCCGTGCCTGACTCACCCATAAACAAAGGCAAGCTCCGGTGCATTTGCCACCTCCTTGTGATTTAAAGATCTTTATCACTTGCTTGTTGCATTAGGTGATAGGAGTTGATTGATAAAACAATTCCTGCATTACCTTCCTTGAGTTTGATTACCTTCCTTGATCACCTATTTTACAAAAGATTTTGATGCTTAGCCTTGCTTTAGTTAAACAAATGTTTTGTTTTTACCAAAGGTGATATGGCAAAAGTGGGTGGGATGTTTTTGAAAACAAAACTTGATGCTGGACTCATCATGGCCGTAATGGGTTCAACATCGGAAAAGATGTACCTCTGCCAAGTACCAAGCTTTGGGTTTTGAAATGATTAAGCTGAGACCGGGCGGGTGACTTGCACGAGAAGAGAGTCTCGGTGTAGTGTCTCCGTCTGAGTCGATTAAGGACCGTGTCGATGTAGGCTTGCTGACCAAGGACCCTTTAACTGGTCACATGCCTCATCATGGGTAAACCTTGCCTCGGGCAGACTAAGGCCAGAATAAGATAACACGCAATGGGCGTGGAGCGGTGGCGAGAGTAGCATGTACCCTCCGTGGCAAGAGGCTGGACGGTGGTGTATCTGTGCTCTCGGTTGACGTGAACCTGATCTGGTCTTAAGAACCCCAGTGGCGGGTTGACATATGCAATGGTTAAGTGCTACATATGTCGTGTGATCGGAGATCCTCAGCTGAGTATAATCGATTCGGATCGCCGTACCTTCGCGGTTATGAAGACTTGGTCACTGCCCTATACGTAGAACTCCAGTAAAGATAAAGGCTTGTTAAGAAATTGACTAGTGTAGGTCAAGTGTTTGAACTAGGGTGGAAAAAACTTTAGATGCAGGTAATTTTACCTAACCTGACAATAAAATTGGACTTTAAGGATCTACTTTAGTAAGCATTTCTGCAAACAGAGTCTTTCATTATTAAGAAACCTTACCTTGACTCCCTGATAACCAGCATACCCTTGAGAGTCTTTTCTTTAGTCGGGTAAGTCTTGCTGAGTAATTCCATACTCAGGGTTTTATTCCCTATTGTTTTTAGGTGAGGAAGCAACAAACTTTTGTTGTTTCTGTTCCAAGGTGGTTCCTAAAGAAGAAAAGCAAGAGTAAAGCTGCGGGAGGAAGAGTTCCTCCATAAGAACTTTTGTTTAAAACTTATCGAGAGGGGTTTTTGCCTCCCTTGGTGTGTAATAATACTACTCTGCACTCATAGCTATATCCTGGTCTGTAATATATAACCTTGTCTTACTTTTTAAATAAAGGTAAGTTTATGTAATCGCTTCCGCATTTTTGTATCTCCGATGATCTGTAATGTCTGCGTGACGGGTGAAACGCTCTTGGGAAAGGTAAGAAAAGTAGATACCGAACTTGTCAAGTGATTCAGGGGCATCTGCAGGGTTGTCTGATGTCTGTTAGACAAGGACAACTGTAGGTGGACGTAATGACTTGGGAGGTTCCGTCACAAGGTCCCTCTCTCTTTATGGGCGGGATGGGCTTGCGGAATACCTAGTGTATTCACCCAGATTTATTTATGTTTTTCAGCTGTTGGAGACTTCTTTTCTGCTATGTTTGACTAGAAGGGGGTTGTGTCTGCACCCAGTCTGCCTGTGGCCTGGGCTAGATGATCTTCCAGTGTGCTTTGTATTCTAGGCTCGCTAGAGCTTGTACTTTGGTATTGTAATAGCTTTTATTCAAAACTCTATACTATTTGAAGTATGGAATGTGGTTACTAGCCTCCTGGGACTAGTAATTATATCACATTTGAGTCCCAGAGGATCGAGACGCTTCAACTTCGTATGGCGCACTTGTAGTGCATATCCGGGGTCACCCTTGGGCGGCTTTTTGCTCGGACTTGTCTTTTAGTAAGGACTTCATATCGTGCACTTGTTGTGCTTATCCGGCTGCACCCTTAGGTGGCTTTTGCATGGATTTGTCTTTTAGTAAAGACTTCATATTGCACACTTGTTGTGTTTGTCCGGCTGCACCCGTAGGCGGCTTTTGCACGGATTTGTCTTTTAGTAAAGACTTCGTATCATGCACTTGTTGTGCTTGTCTGGCTGCACCCTTAGGCGGCTTTTGCAAGGATTTGTCGCACGCGAGGTGTTGGGGACTTGTTCTCAAGTGCTATGAATTAAGAACAAGGCAACACAAAATGTTAAATGTTAATGCTCTTCGTCCTCCGAAGCATTATTTCCCTTAGGATATAATGATCTTCAGACAAAGGTCATGAAGGACATACCTTCATCATCGCGGTATATGTTAATAAAAAGGAGAAACATATGAAATGTAAGAGACAACATGAACAATTATATAGCGTTATCAATTCATCCTTATTATATTATCATGGAAAAATAGAAACAATATTGAATTACATATGTACCTTTGGCTTGATAGAAGGTAAAAGTACAAGCGTGACGCACGGGCAAGTACAAGTCAGATGCAAAAGCGTGAATAGTATGGGGGTACTGTTCATCTATTTATAGGCACAGGACGCAGCCTGTGAGAAATTACATTCATGCCCTTTACATTTATTATTAACTTATAGACAATTCTATGAGGACTAGATATCCTTTTCCCCTTTAGGTCGGTTCCTTTTGCCACCATCTAGCCGAAGCTCCCCTGCACGTAGCTTCGGAGCAACTTCAACCTTCGTCATGATCATGCTTTTTATGTCGTACATGCTTTTATCCTGAGTCCGAGGGTACCTATTCACATGTCACACTTGGAAGATATTGTCAAATCACGTTTTTGAGGACCTTCGGAGGACGAAGGCCCCCAACAGTAGCCCTCACAGTATTGATTTGTTTAAGATAACGAATTCAGACTGTGACATGGACGAAGGCCTTTAGCCGAAGGTCCAAAAAACACCTTCCCTTTGCTAGAATAGCAACAGTAAATGACAGATGGGCCCCCCATCTTTGGTGTGCTGAGCGTATAAATAAGAACTTGCACCAACCGCACTAGATACACTGCTTGTGCCATTTGCTTTATTTTCTCAATTTCATAGCTCTCACTCACTAACGCTTGCTAGTTTCTCAAGCTTTCCGAGCTTCGGTTAGAAAGACATATTTTCGTCATCTCTGAAGGAAAAAATGTCTCAAGACAAGAAGGTTGCTGCTGAGACAAAGCCTGCTGAAGAGAAGAAGCTTTTTGAGGAGAAGAAGGCTGTGAATCCTTACATTGCTGGATTTATCGAGTCAATGGCAAAATCAAATACAGAGAAGATTACTAAGGAGACTGGAGGGCCTGTCTGAAGACACTGATGACAGTGACAGTTATGATGCGGAAAGTGGGGGCGAAGATTCTGAGGATCAACCCTGGAGACCAAGTCATACAATTTTCGGAAAATCTACCATCAAGCAAAGTCACCTTGAAAATATGAGGGGAAGATACTTTCGGGATATGTCTATTGTGAGGGCTGACGGAGACAGCAATGTTCCTGTGCCTGAGGAGAATGAAGTTGTGATTTTCCGAAACTTCTTCAAAGCTAGGCTCTAGTTTCCGCTGAGCAGGTTTGTAGTTGAAGTGCTGAAAACCTACCAAGTTTTCCATCATCAGTTGACCCCCGAAGCCATATTGAGGATGGTAGTCTTTGTCTGGGCAGTAAGAAGCCAAGGGATAGAGCCAAGTGCGAAGTGCTTCTACAGCATGCATGAACTTCTGTATGAGACAAAGGTCATGGGGAAAGAACAGAATCATAACAACTTCGGTTGTTATGGATTTATCGCCCATCCCAATGCAAGCTATCCAGTGCCCACCTTTCGGAAGAGGTGGCCCGGAAATTGGATGGAAGAATGGTTTTATGTGAAGAACGACTTGACAGCGAGGGAGGACATCAAGGATGTTATTATGCACCCCATATGGTCCCGCTTTGGCCTCCGAAGGCTGAAGGTTGAAATTGATGAAGGCACCGAAGCGTGCCAAAAGGCGTTTGGTACTGTCTGCTTCTTCATTGGTACCAGAGATTTAATTCAAGAGCATATAGCATTTAGAGTATGGCCACTTGTAAAGAGCTGGGAAATGCCAAAGGAAACCATCACCAAGTCTAGCGAAGGTGAACTGGTCCGGCTGAAGTATACATTCAGATATGGAGATAAATTCGATGAACCAAACGATGACTGGTTGAAATGCATCGAAGTTACAAGTGATGAACTACTTGGATCATACTCCAAGGCAGAAGATAATGCACTATCTATAGCCTTCGGAAGTCGAGGAAAAAGAGAATAAACAGAGTTTTTGATGCCATTGGCTTCGTCTACCCCGACTACCACTACCCGGTGCGGGGGCAAGGGAAGAAGAGGAAAGTTGCTGCTCTGGCCGCCTCGGTTGAACCTGTGTCGAAGGCTACGAGCAAAAAGATGAAGGTACTTACCCACTGGCGACATTATATTCAACCGGCTGTGGTGCCTGAGTTTGGTGGGGAGGCCTCTTCGGCTGCTGAATCAAGAGAATCTGCTCCTCCGATGCAGAAGGCTGAAGAACCGGCTACAATGCCAAAGGCACCTCCGGTTGAACTAGTTGAAATGAAGGTTGACAAAGATAAGGATAAAAGGTCAACAACCGAAGAGGTGACAAAGATGCCAGGGATTTTAAGTCCTTCGACAGAAGCCACAGTGCTGAAGGCATAGAAGAGTTCTGCCATAACTCCTAGGAGAAGGAGGATGGTAAATGTGTTAGATGTTTTGGAAACAACCGACTCCATAAGCCCCGCTCTCACAGGGAGGGTTGTCGAAGCTGACAAAATGCAACCCAAACTGATACTAAGCGAGTAGAAGTCGAGGCTACTATAACCTAGGCTGAAACCGAGGCAAAGCCCACAGTGCCTACTGAGACAGAGCTTGCCGCCACCGAGCAGAAGGCCGAAGGAATAACTTCAGATTTTAACATAGGTTTTGAGAAGAGTGCGGCCAAAGAGGCCGAATCCCTTGCCCCCGAAGCACTCTCCAAAAATCTTGATTATATCATTCGACATGCTTCGGGAAAGAGATTATCCGAAGAAGAAATTTTTGAAGCTAAACACTATGCCCGAGAACTGAAGTATCCGAAGGGGGCCTTAGTGTTTAATGGTACAGACGAAGATGATTTCCTGTACTGTCTCCCAGACAACAAAGAATTATCTGTCTACCGGGAGATGGCCAGAAGTATGGGTTTTCTGAAGCTCAAAGCTGGCCTGTGTGCCACGACGAAGGATGATCTCGCAGATAGTCTTGCATATAACAGTCTGAAGGTACTAAAGTTGTGAATTTTAAAGCCTATGGACTCTGGAATGGAGTCTTTTTGTTCTTGTGTTAATCCTTTATTCTATCTTACAGGGCTTAATACTTAGCAACGCACTAAGGGCGCAAAAGAATGCTGAAGATGAGAGTTGCACTATAGCTCTCAACAACCTTCGATCAGAGGTTATCAGGCTGAGAAACGAAGCTACAGAAAAAGACAAGATTCTACTTTCATTGGTGGATAAAGTAAAGGAAGATGAGTCTAGCTTCAAGGCTCAATCAAAGGCCCAAAAAATTGAGATTGAAGACCTTCGGAAACAGCTGGCCGAAGCCAAAGAAAAATGTGCTCTCGCAGAAGCTAACTGAGAGGCCAGCGAATATTGGAGAAATTATTTAGAAAAAACAGTTGCAGAACTTCGCGCATCCAAAGAAAAATGCTTCGAAAAATCCCTGAGCTGTGTGGAGAAAATAAAGGCTAGCTTCGCCAACGTGGGCGCCTATTCCAACGAAGATAACTTTATATGAGGCGACCCTGAAGCTGTTATCGAATGGATAAGCGGAGAAGCTGAAACTTTCGAAGAAATTTTAAGTGATCGCGGGGATGTCTGCGCATTCTCCAGTGCGAGAGGAATTTCAGCCATCTTGGAGAAGGCGGGTTGTGAACATGTCAAAACCCTAGCCTAGGCCGAAGCTGCCTTCTCCGTGGATGACACAAAGGATCCCTTTGCCGAAGCAAGTTTAATCGGCGGAAAATTTTACACTGACATCTGGGCAAATGGCGGCCGAGAAATGGCTCACAAAATAATGAAGAAAAGTGAAAAAGATATTCATGACGCTTGAGAAGCGGCAAAAAAGCTGAGGAAGCTGCAGAACGAGAGAGACGAATAGGTATTGTTTTACGGCCTTTAGCTTCATCGTTTGTTTTCGTGACTTTGAACTGATTAATTTTTTCTACTGCAGCTGAACTGTCTCCTCCACCGGAACCATTCGACCCCCTGGCCGACCTAGAAACGAAGAAAGCAATAGAAATCATCAATTTAGCCGAATCTATTGTTGACGAAGTTGTTAACAAGTTGTTGAATGAAATTGCGGAAAAGGTCCTGAAAGAGGATTGATATTGTAAAAACATTTTTAGACAATCAATGTAGCTTCGCTGTATTAAGACTGTAATATTCGATGTGCATATTTTTGAATCTAATGTGTGATTATTTGTAATTCAGTTTTTTGCAATGCATGAAACTTTATATACATACCGTTTTTGAGCCTTCGGCGAAAAAACACCTTCCCTTCTTTTCATGCTTTGCAAAGAAGAAAATCCATGCTTCGTGAAAATAACCGTGCTTCGTAAGAACATCCCAGCTTCGTAAACAAATGATCCCTTCTTTTGCAATAGGGCTGACGAAGCTGTATTTCTCAGCTAACCTTGTGCCTTAGCACATTTTTATTTTTTATAAAGCAATCTCCGAAGGTCGATTTCGTATTCAATTTGTGTCATCGATGCAATATGATGTATGATGTGATGCTATATGGGATGATGTGATGATATGATGCAAAGGATGATCCTAATGCCGAAGATACGCACCCACACGCCCACACTGGAACACACCATCTCTGCGTTCCCTTAGGAACGATCGAAGTCTCTTTGTCGTTTATTTTTTGGCTTCACCGCTTATTTTTCGGTGTAAGTTCTGCATCCCCTTAGGAACGTCTTTTGAACTTCTTCGCCTTCTATTTCGGTGGTATTTTTCGCGTTGACTTTTCGCGCTTCGCCTTATATTTCGGCGGTATTTTTCGTGTTGACTTTTCGCACTTGACCTTATATTTCGGCGGTATTTGGCTCTGCATTCCCTTAGGAACGACTTTTGAGCAGAAAACATACACTGCGCTCCCTTGGGAATGACTTTTTGTAGCTTCGGCAAAACTTATGCTACGCTCCCTTAGGAACGACTTTTTGAGCTTCGGTAATTTTCGAACTTCGTAAAATCTGTGAAGAAGATATATTTCATTTTAATAGAAGCGAAACTATTACAAGGAATTAAAACTAGATTTGCATTACTTGTCCCTTATTAAAAAACAAACTGGTATGGAATAAAAAAGTGTTTCAGAAGGTAGGATACCTCTCAATATATGTGCTTTGACTCCAGCACAGTATTGTTGACTGTGCGAGCTTTGGATTCCTCCCTAAAATCCCGCTGTTGTTGGGTGTGTTGGCGCCCTTCTGGCTGCTGACCTCGTGAATAGGTAGGTTGTAGTGGTGGCTGAGGTGGAAGCTATGGCCAAGAAGCCTGTGGCTGGCTAGCCGAAGCAACAGAAGCTGCAGAATGATTACCCACATATTCTGGTATGTAGGGTGAGTGGCATGAAGCAGTGTGCAAGACCTGCTTCGGTTGACTCTGCCGAGCTTCGGCTTCTGCGATTTCCTTCTACTTTTGGATGGTGATTTGGCACATTCTTGTAGTATGGCCCTTGTATTCACCACAAAATAAGCAGTAGATCTTCCTGGGCTGATCCCCATATCTTCCTCCAAAGCCCCTAGCGCCTCTGCCCCTTGGAGCTAGCGACCTGAAGGAGCTTTGATGTTGTCCTGAAGACTGTGAGGTGTACTATGATCTTTTGGGCTGGCTTCCCTTGTCATCGCTCTGGCTGGAGCTGTGGATCGACCTAACATGCCTCGGATGAATTCGTCCTCCAAAGCCCTTGATCATCTCAGAGAATCTATAAGCTTCTTCCCTTCTTTGGCAGAAGTCATTGTCAGCCCGGATATACTCATCCATCTTCTGCAGCAGCTTCTCTAGAGTTTGTGGGGGCTTCCTGGCAAAGTACTAAGCAGTAGGTCCTGGCCTTAGACCCTTGATCATGGCTTCGATGATAATTTCATTGGGCACTGTAGGTGCTTGTGCCCTCAAACGCAAGAACCTTCGTACATATGCCTGAAGGTATTCTTCGTGGTCTTGCGTGCATTGGAACAGAGCCTGGGCTGTGACTGGCTTCGTTTGAAAGCCCTAGAAGCTGGTAACCAACATGTCCTTAAGCTTCTCTCATGACGTGATAGTCCGTGGCGAAGAGAAGAATACCATGTTTGGGCTACATTCCGGACTGCCATGACGAAGGATTTTGCCATAACTACAGTATTGCCTCCATACGAAGATATAGTTGCTTTGTAGCTCATCAAAAACTGTTTTGGATCTGAATGCCCATCATACATTGGAAGCTGAGGTGGCTTGTATGACGGGGGCCATGGGGTAGCCTGCAGTTCTGCTGCCAAGGGAGAAGCATCATCAAAAGTAAAAGTATCATGATTAAAATCATCATACCATCCATCTTCATTGAACAAGCCTTCTTGACGAAGCTCCCTGTGTTGGGGCCTTCGATCTTGTTCATCTTGAGCAAGATGACACACTTCTTCAGTAGCTTCATCGATCTTCCTTTGAAGATCAGCCAGCCACGCCATCTTCTCCTTCTTCCTTTGTACTTGCTGATGGATTATTTCCATGTCCCTGAACTCTTGGTCCAACTCCTCCTCCTGGAGTGTTGGACTGGTGGCTTTCCTCTTCTGGCTTCGCGCTTCTCGAAGAGAAAGATTTTCCTAGTTTGGGTCCAGTAGCTGCAGTGTAGCAGTCCCTGGTGCTGAAGCTTTCTTCGGCGGCATGACGAAGGTAAGTGCTTGCCGAAGGTGGTCGAAAGAGTTCACCGGAGGTGGGCGACAATGCTGGGGACTTGTTCTCAAGTGCTATGAATTAAGAACAAGGCAACACAAAATGTTAAATGTTAATGCTCTTCGTCCTTCGAAGCATTATTTCCCTTAGGATATAATGATCTTCAGACGAAGGTCATGAAGGACATACCTTCATCATCGCGGTATATGTTAATAAAAAGGAGAAACATATGAAATGTAAGAGACAACATGAACAATTATATAGCGTTATCAATTCATCCTTATTATATTATCATGGAAAAATAGAAACAATATTGAATTACATATGTACCTTCGGCTTGACAGAAGGTAAAAGTACAAGAGTGACACACGGGCAAGTACAAGTCAGATGTGAAAGCATGAACAGTACGGGGGTACTGTTCATCTATTTATAGGCACAGGACGCAGCCTATGAGAAATTACATTCATGCCCTTTACATTTATTATTAACTTATAGACAATTCTATGAGGACTAGATAGCCTTTTCCCCTTTAGGTCGGTTCCTTTTGCCACCATCTAGCCGAAGCTCCCCTGCACGTAGCTTCGGAGCAACTTCAACCTTCATCACGATCATGCTTTTTACGTCGTACATGCTTTTATCCCGAGTCCGAAGGTACCTATTCACATGTCACACTTGGAAGATATTATTAAATCACGTTTTTTAGGACCTTCAGAGGATGAAGGCCCCCAACACGAGGGTAGTCTAGACTACCTGTCACGGTGACTGCGTATATGTCGAATGTCAAAGACCGTCGAAGCGGTCTTTTTCAACACTTATGGTAATGATGCTTGCTGGAGTTATTTTGCGGGGGCTTTGCATTGGTATATTACATGGCGCCGCCTTGTTAAAAACCTCACCCCTTGGGAGGAAAAGAGTGCGGGCCTGAATAGCATTGTTTGAAGAATTACAAAGGCGCTTGGGCCTTGGATCTTAAACGAAAAATTTTCAGAGATTGTCGATGTTCCATGAGTGTTCTAGGTCTTCGCCGGATGACGTTGCTAGTCTGTAAGCGTTTGGGGATGCCTTTGTCTTGACTATGTACGACCCTTCCCACTTCGGCTCTAGCTTGCCCCGAGACTCTGTCCGGGTGGTCCTTACAAGTACGAGGTCCCCTTCGTTGAATTCTCTTGGGGCGGCTATGTTGTCACGCCATGCTTTGGTCTGGACCTGATACATGTTGAGGGCCTACAGGGCGAGGACACGGTCTCCGTCGACGAGATCTTTGGAGGTTGGTTCGTTGACGTCGGCGATGGCTGATTTGTTTGTTCGGGGTGACCCGTGTTTTAACTCTTGCGGCGTCATTGCTTTGGATCCGTACATCAAACGGAAGGGTGTGAACCCGGTTGCTCAGCACTCTATCGTATTTAGGGCCCATATGACTTCAGGTAATTGGTCTGCCCATTTGCCCTTTTTATCGTCGAGGAGCCTTTTCTTGATGGCGCTAAAAATCTTGCCATTGGCGCGTTCGACGACACCGTTGGATTGTGGGTGGTAGACAGAGGCGAAGATAGGCTTTGTGCCGATGGAGCTGCAGAATTCCCTGATGTCTTGGCTGTCGAACTGTTTGCCGTTGTCGACCATGAGTTTGGACGGGACTCCGAAGCGGCAGACAATATTTTGCCAGAAGAATTTTTGGGCGGTCTTCGCTGTTATCTTGGAGACTGCCTGAGCCTCTATCCACTTTGTGAAATATTCGACAGCGACGAAGGTGAACTTGAGGTTCCCTTGAGCTGTGGGTAGTGGCCCAACGATGTCCAGCCCCCAACGTTGAAGTGGCCATGTGTGGGCGATGATTTTGGTGAATTGTGAAGGGTTGCCTGAGCGAGGAGAGAACTTCTAGTATGCTTTGCATGACCTGGTGACTCGGTTGGCCGTGCAAATTATCGCGGGCTAGTAAAATCTTTGACGGATCACCTTGGTTGCGAGGGCCTTGGGTCCTGAGTGTGAGCCGCAGGTTCCACTGTGGACTTCACGGATGATTTCTATGCCTTCGGTTTCGTTTATGCTTTTCAGCATAGGCTGGCTGATGCCCTTTTTGTACAGCTGACCCTCGACTATTGCGAAGTCCCTGCTTCTATGGTTCAGTCGTTTGGCCTCATTGCGATCGGTTGGGTGGTAGTGGCCTTGCAGGTATAGTGTTATTGGGGCCCGCCAGTCTTCGGCAATGATGAGGTTGATGATTCGGTGGCCTTCGGCGACTTGAGTTATTTGCAAGCCTTCGGGGTTACGGACGGCTGGCGTGCTGATGACATGGTAGAACACGTCGGAGGGCAGGGCCTCGCCCTTGGCTGCTGCCTTGGCCAACGCATCGGCCTCTTCATTCTTGTTGCGGTCGACATGCTGCAGGGTGAAGCCCTTGAATTGTTTTTCGAGGCTGCAGACACCGGTGAAGTATTGCATGAGCACAGGCTCTTTTGCTGAGTAATCTTTTTCAATCTGGCCAGCAACGACCTTGGAGTCTATCCTGATGATGTAGGTTGTAATGCCGAGGGTCCGCAGTTTGCGAAGTCCCAGGATGACGACTTCATATTCTGCTATGTTGTTAGTGCACCTGCCGGAATCTAAAGCAAAGCTGAGGCACGCTGCGTATTTGTACTTGACGCTGGCGGGTGATGTAATAATCGCCGCGGTGCCTGCCCCCGCATGGCACCATGCACCATCGTAGTGGATGGTCCAGACTGTCTCTGAGGATTCTTATTGCGGCCACATAGGTCCTGTCTAGTTGACGATGAAGTCCGCCAAGACTTGTGACTTGATTGTTGTTCTGGGTTCAAAGGTGATGTGGTACCCGGATAGCTCAGATGCCCATTTGGCAATTCTGGCGGATGCCTCCGGGTTCCTTGAGAGCACCTAGAGGGGGGTGAATAGGTGATCCTGTAACACTTCAAAACTTAAGCCACAAAACTTGGTTAATCGTTAGCACAATAATTGCCAAGTGGCTATAGAGGAATCCTTAACAAAACACAATAACCAACAAGGATCAATCACAGAGATGGCACGGTGGTTATCCCGTGGTTCGGCCAAGACCAACGCTTGCCTACTCCACGTTGTGGCGTCCCAACGGACGAGGGTTGCAATCAACCCCTCTCAAGCGGTCCAAAGACCTACTTGAATACCACAGTGTTTTGTTTGCTTTTTCTCAATCCCGTTTGCGAGGAATCTCCACAACTTGGAGCCTCTCGCCCTTACACTTGAAATTCACAAAGAACACGGAGCAAGAGAGGGATTAGCAACACACTCAAGACAAGAAATCACAGCGACACCACGCACACAAGTCGCAACGAGAGCTCACAACACAACTCAATGAGTTCACCACTCAACTAGAGCTCTAATTGCTATCGCAAAGAATCAAAAGCGCGGAATCGATGTCTTGGTGCTTAGGAATGCTTAGGAGATGCTTGGTGTGCTCCTCCATGCGCCTAGGGGTCCCTTTTATAGCCCCAAGGCAGCTAGGAGCCGTTGGGAGCAATCTTGGAAGGCAGATCTTGCCTTCTGTCGACTGGCGCACCGGACAGTCCAGTGCACACCGGACACTGTCCGGTGCCCGATTTCCTTCCTTAAATAACGAAGTCGACCGTTGGCAGCCTCGAGCCGTTGGCGCACCGGACAGTCCGGTGCACATCGGACAGTCCGGTGCCGTTGGCTCGGCCACGTGTCTCGCGCAGATTGCGCAGCCGACCGTTGGCCCGGCCGACCGTTGGCTCACCGAGAGCGACGAGTTCGCCTGTGAACGGCCCACCGGACAGTCCGGTGCACACCAGACAGTCCGGTGAATTTTAGACATACACCGCCGTCGAAGTCCCGAGAGCAGCCACTTTGCTCAAGCCAGCCTGGCGCACCGGACACTGTCCGGTGCACACCGGACAGTCCGGTGCTCCCAGATTGAGCAGATTCTTGGCTGCTCGAGCCAAGACCTTTTCAATCGGATTTTTCCTGTTTCCAGCACTTAGACACAATACATTAGTCACTAAAACAATGTACTAAGTCTGAGAAACATACCTTTAACCTTGATTTGCACTTTGTCCACCATTTTACACTTAGGCACTTGTGTTGGACACTAAATCACCAAAACACTTAGAAATGGCCCAAGGGCATATTTCTCTTTCAATCTCCCCCTTTTTGGTGATTTATGCCAACACAACATAAAGCAAGTAGAACAAGTACAAAACCAATTCAACTAAGAACTCAAAGTTGTCTTGAATCATATTTGACATATATGGATCACTCTATGCCACCACTTGGTTTGTTTTTGCAAATCAAACTCAAATTCCTATCTCTAAGTCAAAACCACTTGTAGAGACATAAAGAGAGGTTTTCCAAAGAAATTTGATCAAGGATTTCAAAAACTCCCCCCTTTTCCCATAATCAACACTTCTCCCCACAAGAGGCCAACTTTTGACATGAAAGACAATAAAAGAGTTTTGACAAACCAAAAGCTCTAATCTACTATTTTCAAAATTTCTCAAGTGGTAGCTGATCCATTTATTGCTTTGGCCTTTATTTTCTCCCCCTTTGGCATCAAACACCAAAACGGGATCAATCTTGGCCCTTTAACCCCATTGCCTCACCAAAATTTTCAAATAAGAACACAAAGGCAATAAGAGTATAAAGATGAACTTGGAAAAGTTACTCTTTTCATCGGAGTGCAGTGGAAGTCTTGCACGGTCCAAGTCCACCTTTTCCCTTTCAATTCTTCTTGGAGACTAAAACAACCAAACTCAAGTACATGGTTAGTCTCAAAGGGTCAAGTTGTAGCACAGCTCCCCCTAAATATGTGCATCACTTGCAAAAAGGACTTGTGAGGTCCAGGGAGTGTTTGTACAACTTGAGCACCACAACAAGCAACAAAATGCAGAATGAACATGATCAAAGGCATAAACACATGTATGCTACAATTCAATCCAAGTTCCGCGAATCTAGGACATTTATGTAAGGCCCAAAATGCGTATAAAAAAAATAAAATAAATATATGAAGAAATGAAATAGTAAATTCATATATCTCAAATTATACTGGTGTGTTGAAAATCGAGAACTGAATTTTGAAAACCAAGAATTATTTTCGAAAAGGAAGAAAACAATAGGAGTGTATTTCATATTTCTAACATCTATCCAATAAATAAAATAATTAAAATAAGCATATATCTATTGCATCATGTGGGAGTTTAGTTGTGTAATTAAATGAAATAAGAATAAATTAAGATTTGAAATTGGGAATTAAATCTACTTCGAAATCTAGAATTTGAAAATGAATAAGGAAAAGAAAAGGGAAACAATATACTATAAAGAAACAAGAATAGATGAATAAATACATACTTTTCATGAGGGCACTCTTATTTGTGCACTTAATTTGTGTAACTTATCAACGGGTTTGAATTTCAAAACCAAAATTTGAAATTTGGAAGGAATTGCAAAACTAAAACAGAAAAGAAAAAGATAAAGAAAACCTGCGCATGGGCCGACTTTTCCCTGCATCGGCCCATATCCCATCTCCCCTCTCCTCAGCCCACTACCTTTTTTTTTATTTTTCTCGCGCGCGGCCCAGGTGCGAAAACCAGCGCGCCTGGCTAAACCCTAGCCGCCAGGCTTCTCGCCGCACCATCCACTCCCTCCTCTCCACGACTGGATTGTGGGGTCCGCTTCCCAGACTCTCGCATGCCATGACATTCTTCCTTCCCTGGATGTTGCATCGGGGCCGTTTTCCTCGCCGTTGTGGCCGCCTGTGTGATCATCGTAGCCGTTCTCTCCCTGGCATCCCGCGCCCTCAGCCTAGGTGTCCGCGCCGGACTCGATCATCGTCCCGACGCGAGTCGCGGTCGAGCTCAACGAACTCCGCCAAGGGCGCACAACAGATGCCGGTGAAATCGGGATAGCTTGGTTGGTTGATCCTCACCGCCAGGATTCTCGCCTGGCAACCTCGCTAGTAGTTGCTTCCGCGGGATAAATACGCTCCGTGACCCACGCTCCGTCGTCAACTAGCTCTGCTCGTGCGACAGCCCCTGCACGGCGGTCGCCCAGCTTCAACTCCAGCTGCGCCTCAACGCCCGGCAATGGTGCCCTGGTGGCCACAGCGTGCTCCTAATCCACCCGTCGCAAACACCATCTCGCACAGTGGGGAGTGAAGCTTCCGCCGCTGCCATCCAACTCTACCAGTGGGTCGCCCCGGCCCTGGAAATTTCTGTCGCCGCAGAACTCCGCCCAAATCTGTGCTCCGTCGTGGACCGCGGTCCCTATGTAGCGATCGACGGTAAGACAAGTCCTATCGTTTTTGCCTTGCTGCCCTCTGCGTATAACACCGGTTTTTCATGGAGATTTTTGCGCTAGTGTGGGTGATGACCATCCTCCGGTGAGGCACCACCGCTGGTCGTGTTCGCGTCGCCGCTCTGGAAGTCGTAGGGTAGAAGAAGGCGTCTCCACCGTGGATCTCGAAGCTAAGGGCCGAGATTAACTCACGTAGAAACGAACTCCGGCCTTTGGATCGGTGATGAATGGCTCAGATTAGAATTAGAATGTCCCTTTGTTGATTGCATCTGAGTCGTCGATCGCATGATGTGCGATCGAGATAGTATTAGGTCGTGAAGGCCTCGGGGCCATCAGATCTCGATCCGATGGTCTGTATCACGTGCGGGTTCGACTTAATGTCGATCTAATCCTAGCCTTCGATATTTGATCGGACGGCCGAGAGATAACCGTACCCCTTCGCGGCTGCAGCTTTTCAAAAGAGTCCCTGCGCTTTTATAAAATAAACCCGCCATCCACGCGCATGGTGGGAATGAGTCTTAGAGACTTTTACGCAAGACCCCCTGTGTTCCTGTTTAAATGAGGCGCAGTCCAGTGGATAGGAAAATCATAGAAAATGATTTAGAAAATGATTTTTAGTGTTAAAATAAATCAGAAACTTATTTAATTCATAACTAATTCATTTTAGCTCCTTTTTGACCCATTCCAGTTGCAATAATTTTGTTTTAATATTATTTATCACCTAGTATCTTTGTTTAGCCATGAAACTTGAATTAAATTTATTCACTTGATTTATTCTATACTAAGCACTAAATAATTTCAGAAATTCATAATTTAATAACCGTAGCTCCGAATTTAGTGGTTCTTGTTTTTACGATCTCGTAGCGACGCATAGATTATTATTATGTATTTTGTTCTTATGTTTGGTATGATGTTAATTTTGCCTATACTATGTTTGTCTGTATTGCTACGACTAGCGTGAGGACACGTGTCATCTGAAAAGCAAGTTGGTACCTGGAATCTCAAGTGCCAGGCAAGTTGTGCCCTTGATCACTTCTTTTTA
The DNA here is from genome assembly GCA_029449295.1 of Zea luxurians. Taxonomy (NCBI): domain Eukaryota; kingdom Viridiplantae; phylum Streptophyta; class Magnoliopsida; order Poales; family Poaceae; genus Zea; species Zea luxurians. The sequence continues at coordinate 1,717,333 of JAOPSE010000140.1, read as the reverse complement.
CCCAGCCATGTTCTGATTAATCATAATGATCTGCATAGGTTAATTTGATGGGACCCAACAGGTTACCTAGTTTGATTATCTTTATACCTTGTTTACCACGGAACTTTCTGGGTAGTACTTGCTAGTGCTATATGTGGATTTGGGTATGGAGATACACTATTCATGATTACACTTTTGTTATCAGTTGTTATTTATTGTTCATGATAAGATCATTATGTTAATTGGAACATGGAGAACCACCCGGGAAAACAGTGCTACCACAAGGGAGGAATGGGACCCCTTGGCTGATTAATTAGGAAAGCTAGTGGAAGACTACCTTACCCGAAAGGGGCAAGGGCAGTAGGGGAGTGGTCAGTGTAGGGAGGCCCTCGGGAGGATTTTGCTGCGTTGGCAGTCCTGCAAGGGATTCCTGCTAGGAAGGCCCTCGGGAGGATTTTGCTGCGATGGCGGTCCTGCAAGGGATTCCTGCATTGGAACTTCCTATAAACTGTAGCGGGTTTTCTGAAGCTAGTGGAACTTTGTAAAGGCCTCGTAGTGTTACCCTGCCTCGCCTCCTCGGTAGAGGTGTATGGGAAGTCGCGATCCCTTGGCAGATGGGTAACATGACTTGTGGGTAAAGATGCGCAACCTCTGCAGAGTGTAAAACTGGTATACTAGCCGTGCTCACGGTCATGAGCGGCTCGGACACTCACATGATTAATTTATGGAACTAAATTCAATTTGTCATATGCATTGCATTGCAGGTGAGGTTGTTACTTTTGTTCTACTACTTAATTGGGTCGGTATTTACTTATACTTAGTAATTGCTAATAAAATTTTGACCAACTTTAAAAGCAATGCTCAGCTCTAACCATCTTCTTTGGTAAGCCTTACACTTCACGTGAGCTCCCACCTTTGGCGAGTTCATGCACATTATTCCCCACAACTTGTTGAGCTATGAACGTATGTGAGCTCACTCTTGCTGTCTCACACACCCCACAGGTCAAGAACAGGTACCGCAGGATGAAGCGCATGGAGGATGCTGCGATGTGTTCGTGAGAGGTCTAGGTCGTCGTCTCCCAGTCAACTTTGGGTTGCTGGACCGTTGTCTCCTTATTATGTAATTATTTATTTTGTATAGAACTCCTGTTATATATAAAGATGTGACATTCGATCCTGTGCCATGATTCATCATATGTGTGAGACTTGGTCCCAGCACACCTGGTGATTATGTTCGCGCCCGGGTTTTGGACCCCTAAAATCCGGGTGTGACAGAAGTGGTATCAGAGGAATGTTGACTGTAGGACGAAACCTAGATAGAACTGGACAACCATTCTTTACTTACCTTACTCTGATTCTCTTCTAAACTTATCTTAATCTTTTTCTCATCTATTTCCGCTTACTCTGATTATTCTTATCTTTTCTTTCTAAAAGACAAAAGTGGATTTTACACTTTGAAATCCTGTGACTGAAGTGACCCTTAGGAATAGGAGACCTAATCCTAGGAACAAAAACAAAACTATTTTTTTTATATAAGTGTCTATGTATTTGAATGTTCATTCTTATGATACTTGCCTGATTTGGATCTTTGATTGAGTGTGATGAGTTGTGGAGTAATGTCCACAATTACATCTGCATATACACATAGGTATAAATATATATATATATAATAACTAGACAACCTAGATTATCCCCATTGGAATACATCTAGCTTAAGAGATTTATCTTATCCTAAAAGATCCCATTCCAACTAATTCATCTTATCTTAGAAGACTCTCTCTTATCCTAATAGATTCATCTTATCATGAAAGATTCGTTTTATCCTAACCACTATATTTATCTGATCCTAAAGTAACCACCATAACCTAATCCAAAATAATGAGATCTTAACTAGTTTAATCTAGTCGTACCAACCTAATCTAGATTCTATCTAATCTATTATGATCTAATCTAGAGTAAGTTACTTAATGCTGGTACGAAGGATAAAGTCATACTCCAAATCCACTTAAACTTAAATTAGTGACCTAGATCAACTCGGCCATACCCAACAACTTGACCTACATAACAGATGTATCTTAGCCTCTTGTCCCAAACCCAGATGGAGACACCAAAGACCAAGACTGGAGAAGAAAAGATCAACATCAAATCAAGGAGGGATAAGATTCAAGCCAGATCTTCAAAAGAATCAAGAGCCACAATCTTGGATGGAGTCTTTTCTTATCCTACTCTTTCTTACCTAAACCTATAAATGCTTTAAAGATATCATTTATCCTGCATAATAAAGTGGCTATACCCATATATACCCATGCTTTTCTAATCACCTGATAATTTGCGATATAAAAAAAGAAGAGTTTTGTTATTAAAATCAATTAGAAACTAACCCATAGACTACAAACAATTTCTTCTACATCCTCTTACAAATCTCGAGGACGAGATTCTTTTTAAGGGGGGTAGGATTTGTAAGGCCCAAAATGCGTATAAAAAAAATAAAATAAATATATGAAGAAATGAAATAGTAAATTCATATATCTCAAATTATACTGGTGTGTTGAAAATCGAGAACTGAATTTTGAAAACCAAGAATTATTTTCGAAAAGGAAGAAAACAATAGGAGTGTATTTCATATTTCTAACATCTATCCAATAAATAAAATAATTAAAATAAGCATATATCTATTGCATCATGTGGGAGTTTAGTTGTGTAATTAAATGAAATAAGAATAAATTAAGATTTGAAATTGGGAATTAAATCTACTTCGAAATCTAGAATTTGAAAATGAATAAGGAAAAGAAAAGGGAAACAATATACTATAAAGAAACAAGAATAGATGAATAAATACATACTTTTCATGAGGGCACTCTTATTTGTGCACTTAATTTGTGTAACTTATCAACGGGTTTGAATTTCAAAACCAAAATTTGAAATTTGGAAGGAATTGCAAAACTAAAACAGAAAAGAAAAAGATAAAGAAAACCTGCGCATGGGCCGACTTTTCCCTGCATCGGACCATATCCCATCTCCCCTCTCCTCAGCCCACTACCTTTTTTTTTCTTTTTCTCGCGCGCGGCCCAGGTGCGAAAACCAGCGCGCCTGGCTAAACCCTAGCCGCCAGGCTTCTCGCCGCGCCATCCACTCCCTCCTCTCCACGACTGGATTGTGGGGTCCGCTTCCCAGACTCTCGCATGCCATGACATTCTTCCTTCCCTGGATGTTGCATCGGGGCCGTTTTCCTCGCCGTTGTGGCCGCCTGTGTGATCATCGTAGCCGTTCTCTCCCTGGCATCCCGCGCCCTCAGCCTAGGTGTCCGCGCCGGACTCGATCATCGTCCCGACGCGAGTCGCGGTCGAGCTCAACGAACTCCGCCAAGGGCGCGCAACAGATGCCAGTGAAATCGGGATAGCTTGGTTGGTTGATCCTCACCGCCAGGATTCTCGCCTGGCAACCTCGCTAGTAGTTGCTTCCGCGGGATAAATACGCTCCGTGACCCACGCTCCGTCGTCAACTAGCTCTGCTCGTGCGACAGCCCCTGCACGGCGGTCGCCCAGCTTCAACTCCAGCTGCGCCTCAACGCCCGGCAATGGTGCCCTGGTGGCCACAGCGTGCCCCTAATCCACCCGTCGCAAACACCATCTCGCACAGTGGGGAGTGAAGCTTCCGCCGCTGCCATCCAACTCTACCAGTGGGTCGCCCCGGCCCTGGAAATTTCTGTCGCCGCAGAACTCCGCCCAAATCTGTGCTCCGTCGTGGACCGCGGTCCCTATGTAGCGATCGACGGTAAGACAAGTCCTATCGTTTTTGCCTTGCTGCCCTCTGCGTATAACACCGGTTTTTCACGGAGATTTTTGCGCTAGTGTGGGTGATGACCATCCTCCGGCGGGGCACCACCGCTGGTCGTGTTCGCGTCGCCGCTCTGGAAGTCGTAGGGTAGAAGAAGGCGTCTCCACCGTGGATCTCGAAGCTAAGGGCCGAGATTAACTCACGTAGAAACGAACTCCGGCCTTTGGATCGGTGATGAATGGCTCAGATTAGAATTAGAATGTCCCTTTGTTGATTGCATCTGAGTCGTCGATCGCATGATGTGCGATCGAGATAGTATTAGGTCGTGAAGGCCTCGGGGCCATCAGATCTCGATCCGATGGTCTGTATCACGTGCGGGTTCGACTTAATGTCGATCTAATCCTAGCCTTCGATATTTGATCGGACGGCCGAGAGATAACCGTACCCCTTCGCGGCTGCAGCTTTTCAAAAGAGTCCCTGCGCTTTTATAAAATAAACCCGCCATCCACGCGCATGGTGGGAATGAGTCTTAGAGACTTTTACGCAAGACCCCCTGTGTTCCTGTTTAAATGAGGCGCAGTCCAGTGGATAGGAAAATCATAGAAAATGATTTAGAAAATGATTTTTAGTGTTAAAATAAATCAGAAACTTATTTAATTCATAACTAATTCATTTTAGCTCCTTTTTGACCCATTCCAGTTGCAATAATTTTGTTTTAATATTATTTATCACCTAGTATCTTTGTTTAGCCATGAAACTTGAATTAAATTTATTCACTTGATTTATTCTATACTAAGCACTAAATAATTTCAGAAATTCATAATTTAATAACCGTAGCTCCGAATTTAGTGGTTCTTGTTTTTACGATCTCGTAGCGACGCATAGATTATTATTATGTATTTTGTTCTTATGTTTGGTATGATGTTAATTTTGCCTATACTATGTTTGTCTGTATTGCTACGACTAGCGTGAGGACACGTGTCATCTGAAAAGCAAGTTGGTACCTGGAATCTCAAGTGCCAGGCAAGTTGTGCCCTTGATCACTTCTTTTTACCCAGCCATGTTCTGATTAATCATAATGATCTGCATAGGTTAATTTGATGGGACCCAACAGGTTACCTAGTTTGATTATCTTTATACCTTGTTTACCACGGAACTTTCTGGGTAGTACTTGCTAGTGCTATATGTGGATTTGGGTATGGAGATACACTATTCATGATTACACTTTTGTTATCAGTTGTTATTTATTGTTCATGATAAGATCATTATGTTAATTGGAACATGGAGAACCACCCGGGAAAACAGTGCTACCACAAGGGAGGAATTGGACCCCTTGGCTGATTAATTAGGAAAGCTAGTGGAAGACTACCTTACCCGAAAGGGGCAAGGGCAGTAGGGGAGTGGTCAGTGTAGGGAGGCCCTCGGGAGGATTTTGCTGCGTTGGCAGTCCTGCAAGGGATTCCTGCTAGGAAGGCCCTCGGGAGGATTTTGCTGCGATGGCGGTCCTGCAAGGGATTCCTGCATTGGAACTTCCTATAAACTGTAGCGGGTTTTCTGAAGCTAGTGGAACTTTGTAAAGGCCTCGTAGTGTTACCCTGCCTCGCCTCCTCGGTAGAGGTGTATGGGAAGTCGCGATCCCTTGGCAGATGGGTAACATGACTTGTGGGTAAAGATGCGCAACCTCTGCAGAGTGTAAAACTGGTATACTAGCCGTGCTCACGGTCATGAGCGGCTCGGACACTCACATGATTAATTTATGGAACTAAATTCAATTTGTCATATGCATTGCATTGCAGGTGAGGTTGTTACTTTTGTTCTACTACTTAATTGGGTCGGTATTTACTTATACTTAGTAATTGCTAATAAAATTTTGACCAACTTTAAAAGCAATGCTCAGCTCTAACCATCTTCTTTGGTAAGCCTTACACTTCACGTGAGCTCCCACCTTTGGCGAGTTCATGCACATTATTCCCCACAACTTGTTGAGCTATGAACGTATGTGAGCTCACTCTTGCTGTCTCACACACCCCACAGGTCAAGAACAGGTACCGCAGGATGAAGCGCATGGAGGATGCTGCGATGTGTTCGTGAGAGGTCTAGGTCGTCGTCTCCCAGTCAACTTTGGGTTGCTGGACCGTTGTCTCCTTATTATGTAATTATTTATTTTGTATAGAACTCCTGTTATATATAAAGATGTGACATTCGATCCTGTGCCATGATTCATCATATGTGTGAGACTTGGTCCCAGCACACCTGGTGATTATGTTCGCGCCCGGGTTTTGGACCCCTAAAATCCGGGTGTGACAATTTAGCTCACTACGCAGCCTGCAAAAGGTCTTTTCATCTAAAGGCTTAGTGAAGATATCGGCTAGCTGGTTCTCGGTGCTAACATGAAACACTTCGATATCTCCCTTTTGCTGGTGGTCTCTCAAAAAGTGATGCCGGATGTCAATGTGCTTTGTGCGGCTGTGCTCAACAGGATTTTCCGCTATTCGGATAGCACTCTCATTATCACATAGGAGTGGGACTTTGCTCAGATTGTAGCCAAAGTCCCGGAGGGTTTGCCTCATCCAAAGTAGTTGCGTGCAACACTGTCCTGTGGCAACGTACTCGGCCTCAGCGGTGGATAGGGCAACGGAGGTTTGTTTCTTAGAATTCCATGACACCAGGGACCTTCCTAAGAATTGGCACGTCCCCGATGTACTCTTCCTATCGACCTTACATCCAGCATAGTCGGAATCTGAATATCCAATCAAGTCAAAGTTAGACCCCTTTGGATACCAGATCCCGAAGCAAGGCGTAGCGACTAAATATCTAAGAATTCGCTTCACAGCCACTAAGTGACACTCCTTAGGATCGGATTGAAATCTAGCACACATGCATACGCTAAGCATAATATCCGGTCTACTAGCACATAAATAAAGCAAAGAACCTATCATGGACCGGTATGCTTTTTGATCAACGGACTTACCACCTTTGTTGAGGTCGGTGTGTCCGTCGGTTCCCATCGGCGTCTTTGCGGGCTTGGCGTCCTTCATCCCAAACCGCTTTAGCAAATCTTGCGTGTACTTCGTTTGGGAGATGAAGGTGCCGTCCTTGAGTTGCTTCACTTGGAACCCAAGGAAGTAGTTCAACTCGCCCATCATCGACATCTCGAATTTCTGCGTCATCACCCTGCTAAACTCTTCACAAGACTTTTGATTAGTAGAACCAAATATTATGTCATCGACATAAATTTGGCATACAAAAAGATCACCATCGCAAGTCTTAGTAAAAAGAGTTGGATCGGCTTTCCCAACCTTGAAATCATTAGCAATTAAAAAGTCTCTAAGGCATTCATACCATGCTCTTGGGGCTTGCTTAAGTCCATAGAGCGCCTTAGAGAGCTTACACACGTGGTCGGGGTACCGTTCATCCTCAAAGCCAGGGGGTTGCTCCACGTACACCTCCTCTTTGATTGGCCCATTGAGGAAAGCGCTCTTCACATCCATTTGGTACAACCTGAAAGAATGGTGAGCGGCATATGCTAGCAAGATACGAATTGATTCTAGCCTAGCCACAGGAGAAAAAGTCTCCTCAAAGTCCAAACCTGCGACTTGGGCATAACCTTTTGCCACAAGTCGAGCCTTGTTCCTCGTCACCACCCCGTGCTCGTCCTGTTTGTTGCGGAACACCCACTTGGTTCCCACAACATTTTGCTTGGGACGAGGCACCAGTGTCCAAACTTCATTGTGCTTGAAGTTGTTGAGTTCCTCCTACATGGCCAACACCCAGTCCGGATCTAGCAAGGCCTCTTCTACCCTGAAAGGCTCAATAGAAGAGACAAAAGAGTAATGCTCACAAAAATTAACTAATCTTGAACGAGTAGTTACTCCCTTGCTAATATCACCCAATATCTGGTCGACGGGATGATCCCTTTGAATCGTCGCTCGAACTTGGGTTGGAGGTGCCTGAGGTGCTTCTTCCTCTTCAATTTGAACATCCTGTGCTCCCCCTTGATCATGCACCTCCACTTGAGATACCTGTTCGTCATCCTGAGTTGGGGGATGCACCATAGTTGAGGAAGACGGTTGATCTTGCTCCAAATGTTCCTGAGGCCGTACATCTCCAATCGCCATGGTGCGTATCGCGGCCGTTGGAACGTCTTCTTCATCTATATCATCAAGATCAACAACTTGCTCTCTTGGAGAGCCATTAGTCTCATCAAATACAATGTCGCTAGAGACTTCAACCAAACCCGATGATTTGTTGAAGACCCTATACGCCTTTGTATTTGAATCATAACCTAATAAAAACCCTTCTACGGCTTTGGGAGCAAATTTGGAATTTCTACCCTTCTTCACTAGAATGTAGCATTTACTCCCAAATACACGAAAGTACGATACATTGGGTTTGTTACCAGTCAGCAGCTCATATGAAGTCTTCTTGAGGAGGCGGTGAAGGTAGACCCTGTTGATGGCATGGCAAGCCGTGTTCACTGCTTCCGACCAAAAGCACTCGGGGGTCTTGAACTCTCCCAGCATAGTCCTCGCCATATCTATGAGCGTCATGTTCTTCCTCTCTACCACACCATTTTGCTGAGGTGTGTAGGGAGCGGAGAACTCGTGCTTGATCCCCTCCTCCTCAAGGAACTCCTCCACTTGAAGATTCTTGAATTCGGACCCGTTGTCGCTTCTTATTTTCTTCACCTTGAGCTCAAACTCATTTTGAGCTCTCCTTAGGAAGCGCTTGAGGGTCCCTTGGGTTTTAGACTTATCCTGCAAAAAGAACACCCAAGTGAAGCGGGAAAAGTCATCAACAATAACTAAACCATACTTACTTCCTCCTATGCTCTGATAGGCGACGGGTCCGAAGAGGTCCATATGCAGCAGCTCCAGAGGTCTTGACGTGGTCATCACATTCTTGCTGTGATGTGCTCCTCCCACTTGTTTACCTGCTTGACAAGCTGCACAAGGTCTATCTTTTTCGAAATGAACATTGGTTAGACCTATCACGTGTTCTCCCTTTAGAAGCTTGTGGAGGTTCTTCATCCCCACATGTGCTAAGCGGCGATGCCACAACCAGCCCATGCAAGTCTTAGCCATTAAGCATGCATCTAGACCGACCTCTTCCTTTGCAAAATCAACTAAGTAAAGTTTGCCGTCTAGTACACCCTTAAAAGCTAGTGAACCATCACATCTTCTAAAGACAGACACATCTACATTTGTAAATAGATAGTTATATCCCATGTTGCATAGTTGACTAACAGATAGCAAATTATATCCAAGAGACTCTACTAAAAACACATTAGAGATAGAGTGCTCATTTGAGATTGCAATTTTACCTAACCCTTTTACCTTGCCTTGATTCCCATCACCGAATATTATTGAATCTTGGGAATCCTTATTCTTGACGTAGGAGGTGAACATCTTCTTCTCCCCCGTCATATGGTTTGTGCATCCGCTGTCAATAATCCAGCTTGAACCCCCGGATGCATAAACCTGCAAGGCAAATTTAGGCTTGGGTCTTAGGTACCCAACTCATGTTGGGTCCTACAAGGTTAGCACAAATATCCTTAGGGACCCAAATGCAAGTTTTGTCTCCCTTGCATCTTGCCCCTAATTTTCTAGCAACAATCTTCCTATCCTTTCTACAAATAGCAAAAGAAGCATTTAAAGCATGATATATTGTAGAAGGTTCATTTACTTTCCTAGGAACATTAACAACATTTCTCCTAGGTATATTATGAAAATCATTTCTCCTACCAACATTTCTATCATGCACATAAGAAGAACTAGAAGCAAACATGGCATGAGAATCAAAGGCATTGTATGCATTACAATTCCTATAAGCATTTCTAGATTGTCTCCTATCATGGTACATAAAGGCATGGTTCTTTTGCACACTACTAGCCATAGGGGCCTTCCCTTTCTCCTTGGCGGAGATGGGAGCCTTATGGCTTGTCAAGTTCTTGGCTTCTCTCTTGTAGCCAAGTCCATCCTTAATTGAGGGGTGTCTACCAATCGTGTAGGCATCCCTTGCAAATTTTAGCTTGTCAAATTCATTCTTGCTAGTCTTAAGTTGGGCATTAAGACTAGCTAATTCCTCATTTAATTTGGAAATTGAAACTAAATGATCACTACAAGCATCAATGTCAAAATCTTTACACCTATTACAAGTTTCAACAATTTCTACACAAGAATTAGATTTACTAGCTACTTCTAGTTTAGCATTTAAATCATCATTAAAACCTTTTAACGTAGCAATAGTTTCATGACAAGAAGATAATTCACTAGAGAGCATTTCATTCCTTTTAATTTCAAGAGCAAGAGATTTTTGTGCACTAACAAATTTATCATGCTCCTCATATAAAAGATCCTCTTGTTTTTCTAGTAATCTATTCTTGTCATTCAAAGCATCAATCAACTCATTAATCTTATCAATTTTAGATCTATCTAATCCCTTGAATAAGCATGAGTAATCTATCTCATCATCATCACTAGACTCATCCTCACTTGAAGAAGCATAAGTACTAGTATCATGAGTGCTTACTTTATTCTCTCTTGCCATGAGGCAAGTGTGACGCTCGTTTGGGAAGAGGGATGACTTGTTGAAAGCGGTGGCGGCGAGTCCCTCATTGTCGGAGTCGGAGGAGGAGCAATCCGAATCCCACTCCTTGCCTAGATGTGCCTCGCCCTTTGCCTTCTTGTATGCCTTCTTCTTCTCCCTCTTGCTCCCTTGGTCCTGTTCACTATCATTGTCGGGACAGTTAGCAATAAAATGACCAAGCTTACCGCATTTGAAGCATGAGCGCTTCCCCTTGGCTTTGGTCTTGCTTGGCTGTCCCTTGCGACCCTTAAGCGCCGTCTTGAATCTTTTGATGATGAGGGCCATCTCTTCATCATTAAGTCCGGCCGCCTCAATCTGTGCCACCTTGCTAGGTAGCGCCTCCTTGCTTCTTGTTGCTTTGAGAGCAAGAGGTTGCGGCTCGTTGATCGGTCCATTCAAGGCGTCGTCCACGTACCTCGCCTCCTTGATCATCATTCGCCCGCTGACGAATTTTCCTAGGACTTCCTCGGGCGACATTTTGGTGTACCTGGGATTCTCATGAATATTATTCACCAAATGAGGATCAAGAACGGTAAAGGACCTTAGCATCAGTCGGACGACGTCGTGGTCCGTCCATCGCGTGCTTCCGTAGCTCCTTATTTTGTTGATAAGGGTCTTGAGCCGGTTGTATGTTTGAGTTGGCTCCTCGCCCCTTATCATCGCGAACCTTCCAAGCTCGCCCTCCACCAACTCCATTTTGGTGAGCAAGGTGACATTGTTCCCCTCATGAGAGATCTTGAGGGTGTCCCAGATCTGCTTGGCATTGTCCAAGCCGCTCACCTTGTGATACTCGTCCCTGCACAATGAAGCTAGAAGAACAGTAGTAGCTTGTGCATTCTTATGGATTTGCTCATTAATGAACATGGGACTATCCGAACTATCAAAGTGCATTCCACTCTCTACAATCTCCCATATACTAGGATGGAGAGAGAATAGGTGACTACGCATTTTGTGGCTCCAAAATCCGTAGTCCTCCCCATCAAAGTGTGGGGGCTTGCCGAGTGGAATGGAGAGCAAATGTGAATTTGAACTTTGCGGAATACGAGAGTAGTCAAAAGAAAAGTTCGAATTAACCGGTTTCCTTCTCTCGTAGTCGTTGTGGTCATCGTCCTTTTGGGAAGAAGTAGATTCATCGTTGTCGTCGTAGTAGACGATCTCCTTGATGCGCCTTGTCTTCTTCTTCTTCCCTTCCTTTCATCTATGACCCGATCCAGAGTCGGTAGGCTTGTCGTCCTTCGGCTCGTTGATGAAGGATTCCTTCTCTTTGTCGTTGATCACGATACCCTTCCCCTTAGGATCCATCTCTTCGGGTTGTTAGTCCCTTAGTGAAGAGAACGGCTCCGATACCAATTGAGAGCACCTAGAGGGGGGGTGAATAGGTGATCCTGTAACACTTCAAAACTTAAGCCACAAAACTTGGTTAATCATTAGCACAATAATTGCCAAGTGGCTATAGAGGAATCCTTAACAAAACACAATAACCAACAAGGATCAATCACAGAGATGGCACGGTGGTTATCCTGTGGTTCGGCCAAGACCAACGCTTGCCTACTCCACGTTGTGGCGTCCCAACGGACGAGGGTTGCAATCAACCCCTCTCAAGCGGTCCAAAGACCTACTTGAATACCACAGTGTTTTGTTTGCTTTTTCTCAATCCCGTTTGCGAGGAATCTCCACAACTTGGAGCCTCTCGCCCTTACACTTGAAATTCACAAAGAACACAGAGCAAGAGAGGGATTAGCAACACACTCAAGACAAGAAATCACAGCGACACCACGCACACAAGTCGCAACGAGAGCTCACAACACAACTCAATGAGTTCACCACTCAACTAGAGCTCTAATTGCTATCGCAAAGAATCAAAAGCGCGGAATCGATGTCTTGGTGCTTAGGAATGCTTAGGAGATGCTTGGTGTGCTCCTCCATGCGCCTAGGGGTCCCTTTTATAGCCCCAAGGCAGCTAGGAGCCGTTGGGAGCAATCTTGGAAGGTAGATCTTGCCTTCTGTCGACTGGCGCACCGGACAGTCCGGTGCACACCGGACACTGTCCGGTGCCCGATTTCCTTCCTTAAATAACGAAGCCGACCATTGGCAGCCTGTGAGCCGTTGGCGCACCGGACAGTCCGGTGCACACCGGACAGTCCGGTGCCGTTGGCTCGGCCACGTGTCTCGCGCAGATTGCGCAGCCGACCGTTGGCCCGGCCGACCGTTGGCTCACCGAGAGCGACGAGTTCGCCTGTGAACGGCCCACCGGACAGTCCGGTGAATTTTAGCCGTACACCGCCGTCGAAGTCCCGAGAGCAGCCACTTTGCTCAAGCCAGCCTGGCGCACCGGACACTGTCCGGTGCACACCGGACAGTCCGGTGCTCCCAGACTGAGCAGATTCTTGGCTGCTCGAGCCAAGACCTTTTCAATTGGATTTTTCCTGTTTCCAGCACTTAGACACAATACATTAGTCACTAAAACAATGTACTAAGTCTGAGAAACATACCTTTAACCTTGATTTGCACTTTGTCCACCATTTTACACTTAGGCACTTGTGTTGGACACTAAATCACCAAAACACTTAGAAATGGCCCAAGGGCACATTTCCCTTTCATTCCTGAACAATTCTCCCAGACCCCTGTCCGAAGTGACCCGTACTTTGAATGCCTCAAAGTAGTGTTGTAGCTTGCACGAAGCCATGACAACTGCGTATGAAATTTTCTCGAGTTTAGTCATGTTGCATTTGGAAGCTGTGAGGACTTCGGAGACGTAGTACACCGGGCACTGCCAACTTTTGCCGTCTCTGTCCTGCTCATGGACTAATGCTGCGCTGACTGCGCATGGTGAAGTCGCAATGTAAAGAAGTAGCGGCAGTGAAGGGTCGAGACTTGTGAGAGTTGCTAGGTCGGACAAGTGTTGTTTGAGCGACTCGATGGCCGCTGCCTTCTCTGGGCCCCAAGCGAAGTCTTTCGCACCATGCAGTGTTTTGAGGAAAGGTAGGCTTCGCTCAGCGGACTTAGAGATAAATCTGTACAGAGCCGCCAATCTTCTTGTCAGCCATTGGACGTCCTTAGTGGACTGTGGAGGTGCCATGTTGATGATCGCTTGGATCTTGGTTGGGTTGGCCTCAATCCCTTGGTGTGATACTAGGTAACCAACTATTTTTCCCTAGCGAACGCCGAAGACACACTTCTCAGGGTTGAGCCGGAGTTGTGCGTCGCGCAAGTTTGCGAATGTTTTTGCAAGGTCAGCCAGGTGGTCCTCTTTACTTTTGCTAGCAACGACAATGTCGTCGACTAAGTGAAAATGTTGCGGCTGACTTGGTTTTCGAGGACCTTCTTTGTGAGGCGAGAAAAGGTGGAGCCAGCGTTCTTTAGTCTCTCGCGCATTCATACAAAGCAGTATGTGCCGAAGGGTGTAATGAAGCTTATGCTTGCCTTGTCCTCCCCTTTCATGTAAATTTGGTGGTACGCTGAGAAGCAATCAAGGAGGGACATAACTTCACAGCCTGCTGCGCTATCAACAATTTTGTCGATTCGTGGCAAGGGAAAATTGTCCTTGGGACAAGCCTTATTGAGGCTTGTGAAGTCGATGCACATGCGCCACTTGCCACTCTTCTTCAGCACCATGACCACGTTGGCGAGCCATGTTGGGTAAGCAATTGGCTAGATGAACCTGGCTTCCAGTAGGCGATGCACCTCGGCCTTGGCTGCCTCAGTTTTCTCATCGGACATTTTCCACAGTCGCTGCTTCTTTGGGCGCACCAAAGGGTCGATGCCTAGGCTATGCTCGATGATAGAGCGGCTGACCCCAACCAGATCAAGGGCGTACCAAGCAAAGACATCCTTGTTTCGGGAGAGACAGAAAAGGAGTTTTTCCTCATATCGTGAGGTCAGGTCTTCGCTTATTATAACCGTTTGTCTCGGCGTTGCCAGGTCGAGGCGTACCGCCTTTGTTCCGTCGCTGCTTTGGAGCTGCGCTTTGATTTTTTTGTCTTTGATGGGGCGGTTGCTTTTGAAGCCTTCACGCTCTGCCGTGAGGCAATGTACGTTCTGTTGCCCTGGAATGAAGTCCCTTTCAATGTTGCGTGCTGTCTGCTGGTCGCCATAGACGGTGATCATGCCTTGAGGGCCTGGGATTTTCATATAGAGGTAGAGTCCATGAATGGCCGCCTCAAACTTGTTGATCGAGCCCCGACCCATTATGGCATTGTATGGGTAGACCATGTCGATGATATCGAAAGTGACCGGCTCACTTCGCGCATTGGGTGCTACACCAAATGACAGGGGAGCTCTATCTTGCCGACGGGGAAGGTGCCCTTGCCGCCGAAGTCGTAGAGGGGGATATCTACAGGTTTGAGTAGGCTGTGGCTTATTCCCATGCGATCGAAGGCGTGCAGAAAAATGATGTCGGCTTGACTGTCGTTGTCAACCAGCACTTTGTGTAGGTCCCAGCCTACTACCCTGCAGTTGATCACCATAGCGTTTGCGTGAGGAGCGTTGCGCAAGTCAACGTCTCTGCCGTCGAAGGTGAGCTGTACATGGGACCACTTTGTTTGCACCACTAGGCCATTGAGAGCGACATGGTTCACACTTCGGTAGTGGTCCCTTTTCTGTTGCTTTGTGTCGAAGTCCACGATTGATCCCCCAGTAATCATGTGGATGACTCCGCGATATGGTGGTTCGGCGAAATCTTCATGTTTGGGTGCTTGTGGGGGTGGTTATGGTGTGGAGGATTTGGGTGATGCGGAGGCGGTGGTGGTAGAACATGCACCTCTTGATGGTGCTAGTAAGCGTGGTTGGGTGGATGCTGGATTTGCTCGTTGTGGTAGGGTTGCTGGTGATGGTATGTGTGCGCGACGACCCTTTGGTTGTCGGTTGGTTGTGCTCTAGACATTCTGTCCCTGGTGGCCTTGGTCTCCGGACAATCCTTTGTTGGGTGTGCGCAGTCTTCGCCGTGAAACAAGCAATAGAATCTGCACGGCTGTTGTGTCCGTCCGCGACCTCTTCCTCTTGTGCCGTTGCCGCGGCCTTGGGGGGTATTCCTGACGACAGGTGGTCTGTCCGGCTGGGTGCTGATTGGCTATGTTGTGCATGAAAGTCACCTAGAGGGGGGTGAATAGGCAAATCTGAAATTTATAAACTTTAAGCACAACTACAAGCCGGGGTTAGCGTTAGAAATAAAACCGAGTCCGAAAGAGAGGGCGAAAACAAATCAACCATGAAATAAGCAAGTGACACGGTGATTTGTTTTACCGAGGTTCGGTTCTTGCAAACCTACTCCCCGTTGAGGTGGTCATAAAGACCGGGTCTCTTTCAACCCTTTCCCTCTCTCAAACGTTCACCTAGATTGAGTGAGCTTTTATCCTCAATCAAATGGGTCACTTAGACCCCACAAGGACCACCACACAATTGGTGTCTCTTGCTTTGATTACAAGTGTCTTGAGAACAAGAATGGGAAGAAGAAAAGTGATCCAAGCGACAAGAACTCAAATGAACACGAAAATCTCTCTCTCTCACGAGTCACTAAGTGTTTGGAGTGATTTTGGACTTGGGAGAGGATTTGATCTCTTGTTTTGTCTTGGAGTGAAGTCTAGAGCTCTTGTATTGAATGCAATGGCTGAAAACTTGGATGCCTTGAATGGTGGTGGTTGGGGGTATTTATAGCCCCAACCACCAAACCAACCGTTGGGGTTGGCTGCTGTTGATGGGCGCACCGGACAGTCCGGTGCGCCACCGGACACTGTCCGGTGCGCCAGCCACGTCACCCAACCGTTAGGGTTCTGACGGTTTCAACCGTTGGAGCTTTGACATCTTGGTGCACCGGACAGTCTGGTGTCACACCGGACAGGCACTGTTCACTGTCCGGTGCGCCTCTGGCGCCTGCTCTGACTTCTGCCGCGAACTGTAGCTCTATTTGGGCACTGTTCAGTCGACCGTTGCGCTGGTAGCCATTGCTCCGCTTCGTGCACCGGACAGTCCGGTGAATTATAGCGAAGTGCGCCTGGAAAAACCCAAAGGTGAAGAGTTTGAAGTCGATCCACCCTGGTGCACCGGACACTGTCCGGTGCGCTAGACCAGGGTTCTCTTCGGTTTCTTTTGCTCCTTTCTTTTGAACCCTAACTTTAATCTTTTTATTGGTTTGTGCTGAACCTTTGGCACCTGTAGAACATATAATCTAGAGCAAACTATTAGTCCAATTATTTGTGTTGGGCAATTCAACCACCAAAATCATATAGGAAAAGGTTTGACCCTATTTCCCTTTCAATCTCCTCCTTTTTGGTGATTGATGCCAACACAAACCAAAGCAAATATATAAGTGCATAATTGAACTAGTTTGCATAAGGTAAGTGCGAAGGTTGCTTGGAATTAAACCAATTTATACTTTCATTAGATATGCATGGATTGCTTTCTTTCTTTTTAACATTTTGGACCACGCTTGCACCACTTGTTTTGTTTTTGCAAATTCCTTTTTTTTTGGAAATTCTTTTAAAGTCTTTTTGCAAATAGTCAAAGGTATGTGAATAAGATTTCGAGAAGCATTTTCAATATTTGAAATTTTCTCCTCCTGTTTCAAATGCTTTTCCTTTGACTAAACAAAACTCCCCCTTAATGAAATTCTCCTCTTAGTGTTCAAGAGGGTTTTTACCATTTGAAAGAAGATCAAATATTTTAGATACCAAAACTCCTCCTCAAAATAGAGATACCAATTGAGATAGAATTTCTTAGAGGAATACTAATTTGAAAGATACCAATTGAAAACTAGAGATTTCGAAAGTTTGTGAAATTGGTGTGGTGGCGCGGTCCTTTTGCTTTGGGCTAATACTCCCCCACTTTGGCATTAATCGCCAAAAATGGAGTCTTTAGAGCCCTTTTACTTTCTCCCCAATGGTATGAGTAATAAGAGTGAAGATTATACCAAAGTGGAGAGTGGTTCGGAGTGACGACGAAGGATAAATAATACCGATAGAGTGGAGTGGAAGCCTTGTCTTCGCCGAAGACTCCATTTCCCTTTCAATCTATGACTTAGCATAAGAATTTACTTGAAAATACATTAGTCATAGCACATGAAAGAGATATGATCAAAGGGATATAAATGAGCTATGTGTGCAAAGTATCAATCAAAATTCCAAGAATCAAGAATGTTTAGCTCATTCCTAAGTTTGGTAAAGGTTTTCTCATCTAGTGGTTTGGTAAAGATATCGGCTAATTGTTCTTTGGTGCTAACATAAGCAATCTCGATATCCCCCTTTGTTGGTGATCCCTCAAAAAGTGATACCGAATGGCTATGTGCTTAGTGTGGTTGTGCTCAACGGGATTATCCGCCATGCGGATTGCACTCTCATTATCACATAGAAGAGGGACTTTGGTTAATTTGTAGCCATAGTCCCTAAGGGTTTGCCTCATCCAAAGCAATTGCACGATTAACAATGGCCTGCGGCAATATACTCGGCTTCGATGGTAGAAAGAGCTACTGAGTTTTGTTTCTTTGAAGCCCAAGACACCAGGGATCTTCCCAAGAACTGACAAGTCCCTGATGTGCTTTTCCTATCAATTTTACACCCTGCCCAATCAGCTAAATGGATCCTTTGGGGTACCAAAGACCAAACTTAGGTGTGTGACCTAAATATCTTAAGATTCTTTTCACGGCCCTAAGGTGAACTTCCTTAGGATCAGCTTGAAATCTTGCACACATGCATACGGAAAGCATAATATCCGGTCTAGATGCACATAAATAGAGTAGAGATCCTATCATTGACCGGTATACCTTTTGATCTACGGATTTACCTCCCGTGTCGAGGTCGAGATGCCCATTGGTTACTATGGGTGTCTTGATGGGCTTGGCATTCTTCATTCCAAACTTGGTAAGAATATCTTGAATGTACTTGGTTTGGCTGATGAAGGTGCCCTCTTGGAGTTGCTTCACTTGAAATCCTAGGAAATACTTCAACTCCCCCATCATAGACATCTCAAATTTTTGGATCATAATCCTACTAAACTCTTCACAAGTAGATTTGTTAGTAGACCTAAATATGATATCATCAACATAAATTTGGCATACAAACAAATCATTTGCACTGGTTTTAGTAAAGAGAGTAGGATCGGCTTTACCGAATTTGAAGCCGTTAGTGATAAGAAAATCTCTTAGGCATTCATACCATGCTCTTGGGGCTTGCTTGAGCCCATAAAGCGCCTTAGAGAGTTTATACACATGGTTAGGGTACTCACTATCTTCAAAGCCGGGAGGTTGCTCAACATAGACCTCTTCCTTGATAGGTCCATTGAGGAAGGCACTTTTCACGTCCATTTGGTAAAGCTTAAAGCCATGGTAAGTAGCATAGGCAAGTAATATGCGAATTGACTCAAGCCTAGCTACGAGTGCATAGGTTTCACCGAAATCCAAACCTTCGACTTGTGAATATCCCTTGGCCACAAGTCGGGCTTTGTTCCTTGTCACCACACCATGCTCATCTTGCTTGTTGCGGAAGACCCACTTGGTTCCTACAACATTTTGATTAGGACGTGGAACAAGGTGCCATACCTCATTCCTCGTGAAGTTGTTGAGTTCCTCTTGCATTGCCAACACCCAATCCGAGTCTCTTAGTGCATCCTCTACCCTGTATGGCTCAATAGAGGAAACAAAAGAGTAATGTTCACAAAAATGAGCGACTCGAGATCGAGTTGTTACCCCCTTATGAATATCGCCGAGAATGGAGTTCACGGGGTGATCTCTTTGAATCGCTTGATGGACTCTTGGGTGTGGCAGTCTTTGACCCTGTTCTTCTTGATCATCTTCCTTGTCTTGATCATTGCCATCTCCCCCTTGATCATTGTCCTCCTCTTGAGGTGGCTCATCTTCTTGATCTTTATTTTCATCATCTTGAGCTTGATCCTCATCTTGGGTTGGTGGAGATGCTTGATTTGAAGATGATGGTTGATCTTGTGCTTGTGGAGGCTCTTCGGATTCCTAAGGACACACATCCTCAATGGTCATGTTCCTTAGTGCGACGCACGGAGCCTCTTCATCATCTAGCTCATCAAGATCAACTTGCTCTACTTGAGAGCCATTAGTCTCATCAAACACAATGTCACAAGAAACCTCAACTAATCTAGTGGATTTGTTGAAGACTCTATATGCCCTTGTGTTTGAGTCATAACCAAGTAAAAAACCTTCTACAGCCTTAGGAGCAAATTTAGATTTTCTACCTCTTTTAACAAGAATAAAACATTTGCTACCAAAGGCTCTAAAATATGAAACATTAGGCTTTTTACCGATAAGGAGTTCATATGATGTCTTCTTAAGGATTCGGTGAAGGTAGAGCCGGTTGATGGAGTAGCAGACGGTGTTAATCGCCTCAGCCCAAAACTGATCCAATGTCTTGTACTCATCAAGCATGGTCCTTGCCATGTCAAGTAGAGTTCTATTCTTCCTCTCTACTACACCATTTTGCTGAGGTGTGTAGGGAGAAGAGAACTCATGCTTGATGCCCTCTTCCTCAAGAAAACCTTCAATTTGAGAGTTCTTGAACTCCGTCCCATTGTCGCTTCTTATGTTTTTGATCCTTAATCTGAACTCGTTTTGAGCTCGTCTCAAGAATCCTTTTAAAGTCTCTTGGGTTTGAGATTTTTCCTGCAAAAAGAACACCCAAGTGAAGCGAGAATAATCATCCACAATTACAAGACAATACTTACTCCCGCCGATGCTTATGTAAGCTATTGGGCCGAATAGATCCATGTGGAGTAGCTCAAGCAGCCTATCGGTCGTCATGATGTTCTTGTGTGGATGATGGGTACCAACTTGCTTTCCTGCTTGGCATGCGCTATAGACCCTGTCTTTCTCAAAATGAACATTTGTTAGTCCTAAAATGTGCTCTCCCTTTAGAAGTTTGTGAAGATTCTTTATCCCAACATGGGCTAGTCTGCGATGCCAGAGCCAACCCATATTAGTCTTAGCTATTAAGCAAGTGTTGAGTTTAGCTCTATTGAAATCAACTAAGTATAGCTGACCCTCTAACACTCCCTTAAATGCTACTGAATCATCACTTCATCTAAAGACAGTAACACCTACATCAGTAAATAGTCAGTTGTAGCCCATATTGCATAATTGAGAAATAGAAAGCAAATTGTAATCTAAAGAATCTACAAGAAAAACATTGGAAATGGAATGGTCAGGTGATATAACAATTTTACCAAGTCCTTTGACCAAACCTTGATTTCCATCCCCGAATGTGATAGCTCTTTGGGGATCATTGTTTTTCTCGTAGGAGGATAACATCCTTTTCTCCCCTGTCATGTGGTTTGTGCACCCGCTATCAATGATCCAACTTGAGTCCCCGGATGCATAAACCTACAAAACAAGTTTAGGCCTTGTTCTTAGGTACCCAAACGGTCTTGGGTCCTTTCACATTAGAAACAAGCACCTTGGGTACCCAAACATAAGTCTTTCATCCCTTGTGTTTGCCCCCAACATATTTGGCAACTACTTTGCCTGATTTGTTAGTTAAAACATAAGAAGCATCAAAAGTCTTAAATGAAACATTAGGTTCATTTGATGCAATAGGAGATTTCTTTTTAGGCATTTTAGCATGTGTAGAGTGCCTAGAACTAGATGTCTCATTCTTATATATAAAAGCATGATGAGAACCAGAATGAGACTTCCTAGAATGAATTCTCCTAATTTTGTGCTCGGGATAACCAGCAGGATATAAAATATAGCCCTCATTATCCTGAGCCATGGGAGCCTTACCCTTAACAAAATTAGATAATTTCTTGGGGCATTAAGCTTGACATTGTTTCCCTGTTGGAAGCCAATGCCATCCTTAATGTCAGGGCGTCTCCTATTATAAAGCATACTTCTAGCAAATTTAAATTTTTCATTTTCTATCTCATGCTCACTAATTTTGCTAGTTAATTGTGCTATGTGATCATTTTGTTGTTTAATTAAAGCTAGGTGATCATGAATAGCATCAACATTAATATCTCTACATCTAATGCAAATAGAAACATGATTAATGGTGGATGTAGAGGGTTTGCAAACATTTAATTCATCAATCTTAGCATGTAACATGGCATTCTTATTTCTAAGATTGGAAATAGAAACATTGCAAACATTTAAATCTTTAGCCTTAGACATTAATTTATCATTCTCAATCTTAAGGCTAGAAATTGATTCATTCAACTTGTCAATTTTAGCAATCAAATTAGCATTATCATTTTTAAGGTTGACAAGAGAATCATCACAAACATTTAATTTCTCAACCTTAGCAATTAATTTGGCATTATCAATTCTAAGGTTAGAGATAGTGTCATGGCAAATGCTAAGCTCACTAGTTAATTTTTCACATTTCTCTACTTCCTGAGCATAAGCATTTTTTACCTTAACATGCTTCTTGTTTTCCTTAATAAGGAAGTCCTCTTGGCTATCCAAGAGTTCATCCTTCTCATGAATAGCACTTATTAATTCATTTAGTTTTTATTTTTTTGCATGTTAAGATTGGCAAAAAAGGCTAAGCAAATTATCCTCATCATCGCTAGAGTTATCCTCATCACTAGATGTTGCATATTTAGTGGAGGCTCTAGATTTTACCTTCTTCTTTTTGCTGTCCTTTGCCATGAGGCACATGTGGCCGACGTTGGGAAGAGGAGGCCTTTGGTGACGGTGATGTTTGCGGCGTCCTCGTCGGAGGAGGAGTTGGTGGAGCTCTCATTGGAGTCCCATTCCTAACACACATGGGCATCACCGCCCTTCTTCTTGTAGTACTTCTTCTTTTCTTTCCTTCTTCCCTTCTTGTCATCGCCCCTCTCACTATCACTTGATAATGGACATTTAGCAATAAAATGACCGGGCTTACCACACTTGTAGCAAACTTTCTTGGAGCGGGGCTTGTAATCCTTCCCCCTCCTTTGCTTGAGGATTTGGCAGAAGCTCTTGATGATGAGCGCCATGTCCTCGTTGTCGAGCTTGGAGGCGTCGATGGGGAGCATACTTGACGTAGACTCTTCTTTCTTCTCCTCCGTCGCTTTGAATGCGATGAGTTGCACCTCAGGTGTGGAGGTGGCGCCTCGCTCGATGATTTGTTTGGAGCCTTTGATCATCAATTCAAAGCTCACAAATTTTCCTATAACCTCCTCGGGAGACATTAGCTTGTATCTAGGATCACCACGAATTAATTGAACTTGTGTAGGGTTAAGAAAAATGAGTGATCTTAGAATAACCTTGACCATTTCATGGTCATCCCATTTTGTGCTCTCGAGGTTGCGCACTTGGTTCACCAAGGTCTTGAGCCGGTTGTACATGGCTTGTAGCTCCCCTCCTTGGTTGAGGACGAATCGACCAAGCTCCCCCTCGATCGTCTCCCGCTTGGTGATCTTGGTCACCTCATCCCCTTCGTGCGCGGTCTTGAGCACGTCCCAAATCTCTTTGGCACTCTTCAACCCTTGCACCTTATTATACTCCTCTCGACTTAGAGAGGCGAGGAGTATAGTGGTGTCTTGGGAGTTGAAGTGCCAGATTTGGTCGACCTCCTCCGAATCATAGTCCTTGTCCCCTACCTTCGGTACCTGCGCTCCACACTCAAAAATATCCCATATGCTTTATTGGAGTGAGGTTTGGTGATGCCTCATTTTATCACTCCACATACAATAATCCTCACCATCAAAAAATGGTGGTTTTCCTAGGGGAACAGAAAGTAATGGAGTGTGTTTGGAAATGCGAGGATAGCGGAGGGGAATCTTACTATACTTCTTGCGCTCATGGCGCTTAGAAGTGGCGGATGCCGATTCGGAGCCGGAGGTGGAGGGTGACGAAGAGTCGGTCTCGTAGTAGACCACTTTCTTCATCATCTTCTTCTTGTAACCTCTCCGTTGTGTCTTGATGGAGGAAGAGGATTCCTCCTTGTGCTTGTGGTCGGACTCCCTCGAGTGGGTTCTCCCCGAGCTTGCGGACTTGTCGTCGCTGGTCCCGATCTCCCTCTTGGCGTGATCTCCCGACTTCACTTCGAGTGGTTAGACTCTAATGAAGTACCGGGCTCTGATACCAATTGAAAGTCGCCTAGAGGGGGGGCTGTAACACCCCAGGTGTTACCCAAGGCCCTGGCTCCATACATACACTTATGACTTGTTATCACCTGTGTTTAAGTCAAGGAGAAGGAGCACCAAAACCTTGGAAACCATGGGTTAACTAAGGAATGTTTATGATAAAAGCATTACCCAAGCATTTTATGCAATTATCACCTTGGATAAAAGAGGTTCAAGCCCTAGAACCCCTTTGGAGCCATTATGATCTAAATAACAAAAAGGAGCCAAATTACCTAAGGAACACCCTGGAAAAATTTGAACCGAAGCCAAGACCTTTAGACATGATTTGACATCCATTTTGTCTCGGGGTGAACAGTGAGACAGACCCGATTTGGCGTCCCCATATCTTGTGAACTAGGGCATATATCCCATTGGAACTCACACATAATAGCTAGCCCTAGGTGCCAGGAAGAGATTTGCGCAGGACTCATGGCAAGATTCACACGTTTGTGATCTCTGCAAACGGTTGAACAAGGGCAGAAGCAAACGCCCACATGTTCGACGCGTTCTGGCGCGCTAGAGCACGCCCTGGCGCTCGACCCCGCGCGCACCGCACCGTGCCAAGCCAAACCCGTGCCCACACCCGCGCCCGCACCTATAAAGCCGACCGAGGCCTCGATCGTACGCCCTCGCTCACTCTCAACCTCGCCGGAGCGCAAGTTCACCGGCGATTGCTCTGCGCACGACGTGCCAGCGGCCGCCCGAGACCCGACCACTGTAGAATGACCACCCTAGCCTTTCCCTACCCCGTCCGACCCTTGAGCGAGCCTCTACGTGCCTCGGTGAAGCTCCCAGAGCTAGGAATCGAGCTCTACCTCGCCGGAGGCACCGAATCAACGTTGCCGGACCTCACCAGATCGCTGGCGTACGTAGACCGAGCTCCATGGTGAGTCTTTCTTCAATTCCTTGAACGAGTAGACTCCTTAGCACCCTGTGAAGCTTCTTGTGCCCTTGGATTGAACCATACTGCCGTGAGCAGGCCGGAGCGCACGCTGCCGACGAGCCCGCCTGCCTGCGCACGTGGCCCGACCGATTTCGGCCATCCCCGTCGACGAGCCGTACCTCATCGTGACCATCAAGACTTCCTGGAGCTAACCCCACCCTTCACCGGACCTCCCTCACCGCCGGTAAGCCGCGCCGCCCTGTTTACTTCCGCGGTTACTGTTTCAAAGGGGGAGGGACCTTGGGGAGAAAGGAGAAGAAGTCAGGGGGTTTGTGAATGGTCAGAGACTCAGATGAATAGTTGCACAGGGGCATAAGTTAAAGAGTTGGTTTAGGAAAAACCCAGGGTCCTTGGCGTAAAACTGGCTTTTCAGAAAACCTTTTAAATATTATTCATTTAAATACAAACAAAGCTTGTAAAATTCATAACTTTAGTTTTATTCAGCCAAATTTGGTCAAACCAATTTTGCTGGGTTCTAAATAATGTGAACTACTTAACAAAATGCAAAACACCCTAAGTATTGCAGAAGATTTTAAAGTTTTGATTTAAATAGTAAACTGGCCAAAAGCTAAATAAAAGAGGGAAAATAACTACACTGTTAGACTAGGGTTAAGAAAAATCAAGGAGGTACTAAACCACTACCTAGTCTGTTTAAAAATAGTACACCCCTCAGCACATCAAATTAAGGAAGGGTTTACCATTTAAACTCATTTTGGCTCAAAGTTAAAGAAAATTGAAAAGGTAGCTTAAAATAAGAACCAGGGGGCAACCACATTTTTGCTAGCTCACTTATGTAACATCCTACCCTAGAAATTTTTGTTAGACCCTCTGTAAATACAAAAGAAATGAACTACCTTTTGTTTCATGAAAATAATGAAAATTTAGAAAAATCCTAGAAAAAGAATCCTAAGGAGAACCCACCCCAAAACCTTGGGATAACAAATGGTATGCTAATATGAATCTAGGAAAAATGTAAGTTCTGTTGTTTGATATTTTTCAAATAACAAGTTAGTTATAAGTACCTTTTTAGCTTTAAACTTTAGAAAATCATAACTAAATACCCAGTGGGTCTTTTCTGTGATTTTTGGCACAGAGGCCTATTATCACCTATGGAGCATGGCAAAAATAAAGTTTAGTCCAGAAACCTCACCCAAATTAGAGCTATAGTGTAAAGTGCCCTTTTACCCTTATTTTTTGTTAATTTTGCACAAGGGGCATCTGAATTAATTTCAACCTCAAATTTTGGAATAACCCATAGAGGTCAATGTTTACCCACTGTAATTTTTACAATATTTTTGGAAATTGTTAACTTGCCATGACAATGTAAAAGCACTCACTAAGAAGCTTAAGTGAAAGTAAAATAAGGAATGTGGAAAAAAATAGTGGAGTGCAACCTTAAATCTTCCAAGAGCCAAAACCAACCTCTAAAGGATGACTAAAAATTTAAGTTTAGCCAAAACCCTAAATTAAATATATAAAACCCTTAAGTTTAACCAAAGGAAACCCTAGAGTACCACTAAATTTAGTATTGTATTATTGCTGCATAACCTTTAAAAAGTACCATATCATTAACATGCATATATCTTATTCGTTGCATTTCGATAGACTGTAATCTCGCTAACGGGGAGTACATTCTCGTTCCGGAGCAAGGAGTTGCTCAGGAGATAGTCCGGGAGCCAGCATCAGAGCCTGCCATCGAGAATCTGCCTGCCCCAGCTTTGGAAGGCAAGCCCCGGTTTTATGCATAACCGTTATATATGTTATTTTACTGCACTTAATGTTTGTAGGCTTGTACTGTGCACTTAAGTGTAGGAGTTGTTTGAAACCCTAGTTGCATGAACTCAGGATTCCTTTTGAGATGGATACTAGTATGCTAGGTCGAGTAGCTGCTTTACTAATTAGGGATCTCGATAGAAGTTGAGTGATTTTTCTAGCACTCGCACGAGGTCAGGAATTGGTTGTATCCATTTTTATATCAGAATGATGATGGTCTGTGGACAATGGTCCATGGGGATGCGTTGTCTATGAGAAAGAAATTGGAATAAGGATTAATGTGTGCTACCGTGTGTCAAGTGTTTGAACGTACTAGACACATGCCGAGAAATATGGTAAATCGGTAAGCCTAGTACCTGAGTGAACCTGGCAGCAGACTTTATCCCTCATGCGACCTGAGACGTGGTCTCCCATTCCAGTTATGGTGGGTAAAAGTGCGGTCACTGCACGACGGCAGTCGGGGTCAGTGAGGCATTGTACGCCAAGGCGGTGAGCCCTGATCTGCTGACCGGGAATCGATGAGGACGGTTGATATGTGTGGGGATGGAGTGCCTCGCCACGTCGTGTGTTTAGGTTTACCTTGCAAGGATAAAAACTCGATTCGAATCGTCTGCTTCTCGCAGCTAATGAGACTGCTTGATCCATGATGCTACATTGAGTAACAAGTGGAAATGTGTTGATTTGGCAATAGATGTTGATTGCTAAAAATGGTTGCTACCATGTATCATTAGCTAGGTGTACATTTAGTCTTAAGAGAGTCACACTAAAACTTGAAAAGCTAAACATGATTTTAGACTCAGCTAGTGTTTTGGCAAACAAAACCCCTCAGCCAAACAGCTGCCTGTCTAGAGGTAGAGGAGTAGACTCCTCACACCGGGTAAGTCTAGCTGAGTATTAGTATACTCAGCCTTACTTGTGGCATAATTTTTACAGGTTCTCTGGAGGACATGGTTGCTGGAGTGACTTGGCCTTCCATCTTGCCACCGGGTTGGACAGTCGAGTGGGACCCTACCACGGTAGAGGAGGAGCATGAGGAGTGATGGGCCAGGCTTCCCCATCCCTCCATTTTTTACCGTTAGTTATATTCCGCTGCATTCCGAACAATGATCACTACTTTTGAGAAACTCCGATGATGATGTAATAAATTAAGTACTTTTAATGCATGGTTGTATGCTTTATTGTATTTGCTATATGCCTCACCTTCGAGTGAGTACGTGGTACTTGATCCTGTTAGTGGCCTCGTTGGACTAGATCCGAGGGATCGATGTTTTATTCCTATTTAAGTGTGGTCTAGCCTTCCAGGTGGGACTTAGGCACTTAAGTTGGAATAATTCGGGCGGTTCCACCATAGGGGTGAATAGGCAAATCTGAAATTTATAAACTTTAAGCACAACTACAAGCCGGGGTTAGCGTTAGAAATAAAATCGAGTCCAAAAGAGAGGGCGAAAACAAATCAACCAAGAAATAAGCAAGTGACACGGTGATTTGTTTTACCGAGGTTCAGTTCTTGCAAACCTACTCCCCATTGAGGTGGTCACAAAGACCGGGTCTCTTTCAACCCTTTCCCTCTCTCAAACGGTCACCTAGACCGAGTGAGCTTTTCTCCTCAATCAAATGGGTCACTTAGACCCCACAAGGACCACCACACAATTGGTGTCTCTTGCTTTGATTACAAGTGTCTTGAGAACAAGAATGGGAAGAAGAAAAATGATCCAAGCGACAAGAACTCAAATGAACACGAAAATCTCTCTCTCACGAGTCACTAAGTGTTTGGAGTGATTTTGGACTTGGGAGAGGATTTGATCTCTTGTTTGTGTCTTGGAGTGAAGTCTAGAGCTCTTGTATTGAATGCAATGGCTGAAAACTTGGATGACTTGAATGGTGGTGGTTGGGGGTAGGGGTGTAATCGGATCGAATACGGACGGATATCACTAAAACCATATTTGTTTTCATATTTTCGTTCGGATTCGAATTCGAATACGGATAGCTTCGGATTCGAATACAAATACGGGTATTCTCGGATGCAAATACGGATAGATGTGTATCGAATACGAAACTTATCGGACACGGATAATATCGGTAGCGAATATTTTTGTCGGATACTGAGTAATACATCATTCGACATATCCTAGTAGTATAGACAAATAAATAGATAAACACAACAAGACCCAACTACAGTCTACACTCTACAGGGAAGCAATTGCAGCCTACTAGAAAACTTAAGAATAAACAATAACAAATGTTATCCAAAACGGGTTTATAAATCCATCTTGAAGGCATCAACAGCAAGGCCATGAAGGCATCAACATTCAACAGCAAGGCCATAAAGTCAGGCTATGAAGTCTTACTATTAAAATTGTTCCAAGGGACTCAAACCTTACTAGTATGAACAGCAAGGCCATGAAGGCATCAACAGCATGGTGCCAAAACCACCAACACTCCAATATTTTACAAAAGAAAGGCCATCATCAAAACAAGTGGCTAAAGTCTACAGAACTAGAGCCATCAAAAAATCAGAGAGCTAGTAATAGCCATCACAGATCCATAGAGTTTCAAATATCCATCTCCATGTAGTCGTCGATGTCACTATCCTTGCCATTGTCCTCATCATCAGCTAGGTTCTCCTCCTACAAAATGTCAACAAACCTCATTTGTCAAGTACGAAAGGTTTACAACTTGTTAAACAATGTCATTGTTTCAACAAACCTCATTTGTCAAGGTAGATTTTGTATCGTCTAACTCATCAAGAATTGATCCTATCACAACCCTACGATCTGAAACTAAAATTATTCAATAATTAGTACCACAACAATAATTGACATATATCAAAATTATGAACTATGAAGTATCAAATTTTACCTTTCCTAGATGCGATATTCCAATCCTTGGTACAGACTAGTGCTTGAACGACCTCAGGCTCCAAACTACTACGGAATTTGCTAACAATGCGCCCACTAGAGCTAAAAGCAGATTCTGAGGCGACAGTAGAGACTTGAACAGCAAGTACATCACGAGCAAGCAATGAGAGAACAGGATATTTCATTTGATTGACTTTCCACCATGACAATATGTCAAACTGTGCACCGTTACCACTAGGATCAACCCACCGAAATGGTTTCTCTTTTATGTAAACATCCAATTCACTTAATTCGCAGTTGGTTGCATCTCCATCCTCATATAAAAAATCTTCAACGGCTATATTTACACCAAGTGTCTTAGTTGCAATAGGTTCATTTGGAGCAACAAGTGGGCTTTCACGTGCATTATCCAAATATACTTGGAACAAATGTGTCACAACTTCCATGAAGCGACTAACTTCAGCAGGAGCCCTCTCGTTATAAATCTTCAACATAAAATATTCCACCAATTTTTTCTTGTACCTAGGATCAAGGAAGCAAGCCACAGCAAGAGCTATGTTTGACCTTTTCCAATACTTGTCATATTTGTCTTGCATGGCCATAGCCATAGAAGCAATATTTATATTAGAACTTCCACACCATTCTCTAAGTGCTAACTTTATCTCACAAAACTTCCACCAAAATAAGTTTGCCGTTGGATACTGACAACCAGAAAACAACATAGTAGCATCATTGAATTCCTTCAAACATTTGCAAAATGAATCAGCCATGTCCCATTCATCACTTGTAGGAGCACAATAACCATATTTATCCTTGTGCAAGTATACTAGCCTATCAAAAGCACTCCTATAATATATAGCATGGCTCAGCATATCATATGTCGAATTCCATCGTGTAGCAACATCCAGTGGAAGTCCAGACTTATTATCTAAATCAAAAAATTCTGCACACTTCTGAAATTCCTCCCATTGCACTGTAGAGTTCTTCACAATAACAATAACAGCTCTAATGTTCTTAACTGATTTTGAAATAACCGACAAACCATTTTGAGCCACCAAATTTAATATGTGACACAAACACCTCACATGAAAGAACACACCACCACATATCAAGGGAGGAGACTTCGAAGCTTAGCAAGATTATTCAGCTCCTTCACAACCACTCTAACACATTTATTATTGGCTGCAGCATTGTCTAGGGTAAGAGAAAATAACCTATTTTCTAGGTTCCAATCCATCACGCCCTTGACAAATTCATGAGCCAATATTTCTCCTGTGTGATGTCCTTTAACATGAGGGAGACAAATTATACGTTTTTGCATCTCCCAACTATCAGCAATCCAATGGATGGTAATGCACATGTAACCTTTATTTTGGTTGGATGTCCACATGTCCATAGTTGCAGAAAATCGACAAGAAAGCGACTTAAGATGGTCAAACAACATTTTCTTTTCATCCAAGTATATTTTCATTATATCATTCCTTGTTGCTGTACGACATTTGAATGCAAAGTGTGGACGCAACGACTTGATGAAATCAACAAAGAACTCATGTTCAACCATCTTAAAGGGGTAGTCATGCATAATGATTGCCTTATAGAATTTAGTTAGGCTTTCCTCAGGATCAAACTTGAAATTTTGAATAACTGTGCTATTACCTGCACCACTCTGAAGATGCAATTCTTGTTGCCCTCTAGTCAATTGGTGCTTTGCTTTCATATGATTCCAGAAGACAGTTGTGCCCCTTGAGGACTCACCACGAGTTTTGAACGAGCACTTCTTGCATTTTGCCCATACTTCCTTCTCAACGCTGCCATTATCTCCTTTTTTCCACTATGGACTTGGTGAAGTGCTCCCAAACCTCAGATGTAGCCTTTTTCTCTCTTATTTTCTTTGCAGCAGGCTCTAATGGTTCATCGACATTTTTATCAACATGAATAACAAGTGCTGAGCCTCCACCAACAACTTTTGTGGGATCTGTAGATGTTTCATTCATCACAATAGGTAGTGGTGGCTTCGGTGCTGATTGTGATTGACTAGTACCAACCGGTGTTCCATGAGAGGCAGGTGATGCACCCGTACTTGCACAAACACTACCGCTTCCAGAAGCCATCCTATACCAAACAACGAAAGAAATGATCTGAGCAGAGAAAATAACCTGGAGAACAAATTCTTGGTTCACACAATTAATATATGAACTGACGTGATGGCCTAATGGGTGATGAGGAAGGTTGCTGGGTCGGCGAAGCTCCTGCGGGGACACAGCTTGACGTTGTAGCAGCTGCGAAGGGCAAGAAGACGATGTGTTGAGGTGGATGTGGTGCCGTCTGTTGGCCGTCAGTCCGTCACCCACCGCCACCAGCCACCATCGTATGAGTTTCTGCTAGTCCGCCGCCCGGCCGCCGCACGAGTTAGGGTTGTGGATTTGCTTGTCGGCTTGTCGCCTTGTCCGTCCACACGCAGACACGCTGGACTAAAGACAGAAGCAGCAGGCAGAGGCATGAGTCCGTTCGGTGCTGGCCTGCTGGGCCATTGGCCTTGGAAACTTGGACTTGGCCACATGGGTCTCGTACGTGACCATGAGTGAGAGTTGGTTAAGTTGAGACGTGGGCCTACTAAGAATGGAATCAGGGAAGTTGAGATATGGGCCGGATAATTTCCGAATAGCTGGTCGGATAAATCCGAAAAAATTTCCGAATATCCGATATCCGACGGATATCAGTCCTACCATATCCGTATCCGTTATCCGAACAAAAATATCCGTATCCGGATCCGAAATCCGAAAAAACTACGGATATCCTAAAAAGACTATCCAACCGAATAATTAGGCCTTTCGGACGGTCGGATGCTCGGATATTATCCATACCGTTTACACCCCTAGTTGGGGGTATTTATAGCCCCAACCACCAAACCAACTGTTGGGGTTGGGCTACTGTCGATGGGTGCACTGGACCGTCCGGTGCGCCACCGAATACTGTCCGGTGCGCCAGCCACGTCACCCAACCGTTAGGGTTCTGACGGTTTCGACCGTTGGAGCTCTGACATCTTGGTGCACCGGACAGTCTGGTGTCACACTGGATAGGCACTGTTCACTGTCCGATGCGCCTCTAGCGCATGCTCTGACTTCTGTCGCGAACTGTAGCTCTGTCAGGGCACTGTTCAGTCGACCGTTGCGCTGGTAGTCGTTGCTCCGCTTGGTGCACCGGACAGTTCGGTGGCACACCGGACAGTCCGGTGAATTATAGCGAAGTGCGCTTGGAAAAACCCGAAGGTGAAGAGTTTGAAGTCAATCCACCCTAGTGCATCGGACACTATCCGGTGGTGCACCAGACAGTCCGGTGCGCTAGACCAGGGTTCTCTTCGGTTTCTTTTGCTCCTTTCTTTTGAACCCTAACTTTAATCTTTTTATTGGTTTGTGCTAAACCTTTGGCACCTGTAGAACATATAGTCTAGAGCAAACTAGTTAGTCCAATTATTTGTGTTGGGCAATTCAACCACCAAAATCATATAGGAAAATGTTTGACCCTATTTCCCTTTCAGTGCACCTGTTGATGATTGCTGTTGTCCCGGCCGGAGTCTGGCTGTGCTGGCTTGGTCTAGGTTCTGCTAGATTGCGGAGGGTCCTTGGGCTTCCTCTGAGACTCAACCTTGCGTTGATGGAGCTCCTCAGACCTAGCATACTTCTCAAATAACTGGTATAGCTTTTGTAGGTTCTTGGGTGGGTCCCAGATGCAGTGACTGTACAAGACACCTACCTGAAGACCGCTGATGGCGTAGTGGATCGTGATGTGGTCGTCAACTGATGGCAGTTGCGATTTGAGCGTCAGGAATTTCCTGTAGTACTCGCGAAGGGTTTCCTTCTCTTGCTGCTTGCAGAGGGATAACTCGGCTAGGGCGTATGTATCAGGTCGGTACCCTTGGAAGTTGAGCAGGAATTTGCCACGAAGCCCTTTCTAGGAGTCAATGGACAGTGGCGGTAACCTGGTGTACCAAGTCAAGGCCGGGCCTTCGAGTGCGATAATGAAGGATTTGGCCATTGTGGCGTCGTCCCCTCCGGACGATGCGACGGCTACCTGGTAGCTCATGATGTACTGAGCCGGGTCGGTGCTGCCGTTGTATTTGGGGTAGGTGCCGGCCCTGAAGTTGGCGGGCCAGGGCGATGCCTGGAGTTGCGGAGCCAGGGGGCTTCGCTCGTCGAGATAGATCCCCTGGAAAGATGCAGTGGGTGGAATGAAGGGGCCACACTGTGGTATGCATGGGTCTCCGCCTTGGATGTACTGCTAGAGAGGTGCTGGCGGCGCGAGGGGTCCGTGCTGCAGGTTGTATTGGCCTTCGCCTTGCATGAGTGCGATCTCTTGCTCTAGCTCCCGAGCTCTCTGCTCCTCATCCTGTATCATCTGACGCACTTTGGCTTGCATGGTGACTCATTGGCGCTTGGCTTCGAGGATTTCTTTCTGCTTCTGCAGATGGTTGTTTTTGATGCGCAGATCTCGCAACTTTAGCTGGTCTTTGGCTGAGATGCCGATGACTTCACCTTCCTATATGGTGTCTTCGCCCTCTGGCGGGGCGAAACCTGGAGGTGGCGCTCGTGGTGCACCCTCGGAACTGCAGGTGCGTACAGTGTCGTCGAGGGTGGGGTGGTCCTAGCGCTGTCTCTTGCTGTTGACAGCGTCATCTTCAAAGGCCTCTTGGGGGTGGGGTCTACGAGGGCCTTGCCTTTCTTTTCCGCCAGCAATGCTGCCTTCACCGCGTCGTCAATGGATGGGGTAGCCTTCAAACTAGCTCGCTTGGGGGCCATCGCGGTTGTTTTTTCGTAGCACGAACGGTGGGCGCCAAATGTTGGAACCTGCTCACCAGGGCAAGTTGATCCAATGGGAAGATGAAAAGAGTATTTGCAAAGTTTAGCACGGAATGCCAAAAGCTTCATTAATCTCTCGTGTATGGGCACTGTACGTGGGTATTTATAGGTACTCGAGGGGCCTCCTGTCCCCGTCAAAGATGTTTAGACCCTCGAGTACCTGGTTTATCCCCAGAATATTCCCACGAGGGGAGGTTATAGATAGCCATTAAGGTAAACCTTATTACAGACACGACCCTTATCGCACTTGTCCTCGCGGGGCCCATCACTATGGGCCGAATCACACATGGGCCTCCCCCAGTGGTGAGGACGCGGGAGGTCTGTAGACATCGGTAGGGCCTTCGTCTTGCAACACGAGAGCGAAGGGGGTCATACAGGCCTCCGTTCGGTCGGCGCCCTTGACTTGTTCTGGTGTGTTCTGTGGATGTAGCCTTCGTCTGCGCGATGAGAGGACGAAGTCGTAGAGCAAAGGGTGGAGTGTTCGCCTTCGCCCCAACAGAGAGGACCAAAATGGACGCACCTCTGGTGTACCAGTTATCGTGCCTATGGTAAACACTATGTAGCCAAGTGTGGAGAGGATAACTACTGAAAGCATATAAGTAGTAAGCCCACCCCAAGATGAGTTCTCTCTCCTCCCACTTCCCTAGAGGACTTGGTTTATTTTGCTTTTCTAAAATAAACACCAGATTGGGTATTTGTTTCAGACTCCCTGCTTAATTCTTTAAACCAAAGGCTATTCTATTTTTCCCTAGTGAGAAATCATCTATGGTTTCTACTCAAACTTTTCCAGCCATTTTAGATGTATTTTACTATTTTTCTTCTTATTTATAAGAAATAAGCACTTTCTGTTCTAAAACAAAACTGCATAAAATGGTGCCAAAATGTGGTTTCATATTTTTATCTAGTAGGTGAAGCTACAAATTTGTTTCATCATTTTTGAGCTCATATTTCTCGAGTTATGAGTTCTTGAAGTTTTCTTCTCAGTTATAAAATAAAAATCGAAAAGGAAAAAGAAGAAGAACTTGCATTAGTGTCCCTGAGTTTCCTAGTTTCTAGGTCAATTAAACTAAGCCCTTGTTTCACTATTCACCTGAGTCACAGGCTTTATAGAAAACCCACTACTCTTTCCCTCTTCTTAACTCATGGTCCTTCCTTCACCAGAATAGTGCTCGACGACAAGAAACGAGGGTGTGGCTTACCAGTGGTGGTAGCTTTCGCGGTGAGATGTTGGTGAGGTCCGGGAGATCCTGGCGATCACGTCGATGGTCGAGGTGTGCACGGAGGTGGCCAAAGTTGTTCTATCCACGAGCGCAGGCAGAGGGACTAGATCGCTAACGACGAGCAATTTAGCCGGCTAAGGGCGGTAGGGCTTCGGTTGAGGGGTAGGGGAGATTCATAGGACCTTGGTGGAGCTTGCTACGAGCTTTGATTGGATGGGTAAGGCGTAGGATGGCCTACCCACGATCACCGGTGGAGGAGAGCTCATCGGTGCATGGTGGTGTGCCTCTATGGTACAATAGAAGGCCGGGGAGTTGGCGAGCGAGATGCGGTAAGGTGTAGGGAGCATGGTGGTGGCCTTGGCTTAGGCAGGGGTGGACAGGACTAGGCGGGCCACGATGGTCGAGCCATGGTGGCGATGGTAGGCGGTGGCGCTGGCATGGGCGAGGCTGATCGACAGTGAACTTGCATGGGGGTGAGTGAAGTGTGGGGAGACCATTGCTCCCAGGGGTGTTGGTTGGAACTTATTAAGGATTATGATCTGAAAATCCATTATCATTCTATCAAGGTGAATCTGGTTATAGATGCCTTGAGTGGAAAGCCAAGCACAGGTGGCTTGGGTCACTAAGATGCTCGATGCATTAGCAGAAGAATTGAGAAGCTCAATCTGGGAAAAGTAACTCATATGGAAGGAGTGGTGTCGGTACCCTGAATCAGGGGTACCCCTTACTACAGTATGAAGACACGGTGCCCGCATAGCTATCTCTAGTCGCACGGCAAACAGCACCCAACCTTTCCGCATGGGCAGCTCCGGGGCCGTCGCATGACCGGAAAGGGTGGTATACTCCAGGATACCATCAGTAGGTCTGGACCTCCTCGAGAAAGCGCCAGACCCCTGTACTCACGACCCGAATCTCCGAGTATGGTCCAGGGCTCCCATGCAAGCAAGCCGGATCCCTTGGGTGAGGTCTGGACCCCTCTGAGTGAGATCCGGGCCACCCACAGCAGGGTCCCGGACAGGGGATACCCTGGCCTAAGAAAGGGTCCGGTACTGACACGTGTCCAGGCTTTATCCTGTGCACTTGTGCTCCCTGCTCAGGCAAAGACCCGATGCTGCCACGCAGCTTGTTGCCCGTGACGTAAGCTAGCGGGCGGAGCCTGACGTAAGGCCTCTAGGCCACACGGTCTCTGCATTTATTGTAGAGAGGACGCGCCGCCTATCCACCCTGCTGACAGGCGATGTGCCGCCTCAGCATTTATTGTGACCTGTCCACTCAGCTGGCAGGCGGTGTCCAGGCCATCCTGTAGGCGGCATGCCTGTCCTGTCCATTACCAAACAGTACGCCCGTGCTGCAAGGTGCACTGTGTCCATCATCACTTATGTGTTGCCAGGGATGCTTCCCCTGCACGCCAATACCATGCAGATCGTGGGTGTCAGGGTACAAGAAGATTGCTCCAGCAACTCCAAGTATTACATCCGTTATGTTCCTAGGCCCACATGTCGGGGCTCAGCACCCCTGTACGTGCCCCCCTTTAGTTATAAAAGGGGAGGCATGCAACGTTACAATAGAGGTTCACATAAACACACTTAGACCCAGCTCAGGCTCACAAGTTCATACAAGCTCTCAAGCTCAATACATCAAACAGTGGAGTAGGGTATTATGCTCCGGCGGCCCGAACCACTCTAAATCCTTGCGTGTTCCTGAGTTCATCGTTCATCTACCAACAGGCAAAACGCTTTAGCCCCCTCCAAATCTTAGGATTTAGGGCGGGAGCATTCTGCCACCCAGGCGGAGAATTCCCTCTCTGACATTTGGCGCGCTAGGTAGGGGGCTTGGCATTAGGTTTTTGCTTGTTTCCTTACTCAGCATGATGGTGCAAATCGTTGAGCACCACGCCGAGACTTCGGTGGATTTCGTGGAGGAAGAAGTTGCTTATTCCACGCCACAGGTTCCCAACCGCCATGTGTCGGGCACTGCTGCTGTGCACACTGCATGCAGCATACAACTGCGCAGACATCCTAGACTCCGTCGAGGACGACGTCGGGAGCATTGTTTGCAGCCAGGGAGTTGCTGCGTCACCCTCCAAGCTCCACGGCCTCACCGGGGGCCATGAAGCAGTGGCGCAACGACGTCGACCGGTTGCTCGGCATGGCGCATTCCACCTCGACCAGGTCCAAGCCTCGGTCATCCCGGCGCCAACGTGAGGCGACGACGCCTGTGCGCTCACCCTCTGTAAGGGGCACACAGACCGATGACCTCCGGGCAGAGCTCAACCACAGGCATGCGGGAGAGGATGCCCGGATCTCTTTAGAGAGGGCACGCGAGCGCCGGCAAAACATCGAGGGTCGTAACCTCGATCAAGGCTTCGCTGCGGTAGCACCGCAGGCCCGATGGGCACCCGGTCCCAAGCGAGTGTCCCCTTGGCCGGCGTGGGCTGCGCCGCTCTCTAGGATCATCTCCGCGCGGCGTCATGGCCACCCAAGTTCCGGCCGCACCTGCCGGAAAAGTACAACGGTACGTCAAACCCGTCGGAATTCCTATAGGTGTACGTCACTGCTATCACAGTAGTAGGTGGAAACACCGCTGTGATGGTGACATATTTTCATGTCGCCTTGTCTGGACCTGCCCGGACTTGGCTCATGAACCTTGCCCCAGGGTCAATCTACTCCTGGGAAGAGCTCTGTGCGCGGTTCATTGTGAACTTCGCCAGCGCTTACCAGCAACACGGTGTGGAGGCCCACCTCCACGCAGTAAGGCAGGAGCCCAGGGAGACTCTCCGGACGTTCATCTCCCGCTTCACCAAGGTGCGAGGTACTATACCTCGCATTTCCGATGCTTCCATCATCACGGCCTTCCGCCAGGGAGTACGTGATGAGAAAATGTTGGAGAAGTTGGCCACGCATGACATGGAGACTGTCCCCACACTCTTCTCTCTGGCCGACAAATGCGCCAGAGCCACTGAGGGTTGTGCATGGCACTCAGCCTCGTAGACCGGGGTTACCCAGACGGGTGGCTCGGGTACCGTCCCCCGAGACGGTAAAAAGAAAAAGAAGAGTCGCGGCCACGAGAAGCCGCGGTCAACCGCTCTAGTCATCGCAGCTGCGACTAGGGGCCGGGGCGACCGCAACAAGCGCCCACGGCCACAGAGGGGTAACAGCGGCTCATGCCTTGTGCACCCCAACGGTCGCCACAGCGCCGCGGAGTGTCGCGAGATCATCGACCTCGTGAAACGCATCAGCGAGCGTCGCGAGCAGTCTTCCAAGGACGGCTCCCCACCTCGTCACCTACTTGGCAAGGAAAGGGTCGACGATGGCGAGGTGGCCGCAGCTGAACGGGACCTCGGGTATCAGTCACCCGAGGGGGACCTGAAGGATGTCTTCGCCGGAGACTCCTACTCCAGTGGCGACAACTAGATGGACCCCTGGAGGGACCTCGTACTCCCCGGTCTATGGGGCCGAAGCCTACCTTGCCCCGGAAACCCTTCTGGACTCCCCACAGGTCCAGGCTTCTGACAAATCCATGCATAATGGCTACAGCACGAGGACGAGGACTCCATCATCAAACGCAGATAGGAACCCAGGGTCAGGACCTAGTCCTACAGCAAGTACCAAACCAAGAAGGGCTCCGCAACTCTCCCCCAGCTGGGAAGGACCCTTCAAGGTGACGGGAATACGCTGACCCGGGGGTGACTATCTTGCTACGACTGAAGGAGTACCACTTCCTGACCACTAGAGCATCTCTGTAAGTTCTATCCATAGGAGCAAGTCTGAGGGGCTGAATTTTTCTCCCTTTTGTAACTAGGTAGCGCATACGTGTACGCCAGCTCGGTAAGGTCCGCCCTCATAAGCCCGGCCTGTTGGTCTACACCCATGCATGACAGGTTATAAAGAAAAGAATTACCCCCTCAGATCTGCCTCTATGATAGTTTTATCCTACTACTCCATGGTCTTACCTTGCAGTTTTCCGGATGTTATTTTATCTAACCCACCCAAACAGTTCCCATCCCATCAGACATGATGACATCCGAATTGAACAGCCAGGCTTGCAGTTTAGGACCTCTCTGCGAAAGCAGGAGGGCTCGACAGCCTGGGGGCTAGTTCTAAAGAGCGGGAGCCCATTCCATGGGGTGGTCCGGAGCCTGTGTGGCCGCTTAGCCTGGTCCCGTACCCGAAAGCCTACACACTCCACCACTCCATGACGAGTACCCCTAGTATTTGGAGCTATAAGTCCTGTGGGTCCGACAACCTGGGGTCCGGAACTAGAGAATGGACACTTGTCTCCTGGGGTGGTCCAGAGCTATGTAGCCGCTCAGCCTGGTCCTGTACCGTGGGCCTACACGCTCCACCACTCTGTGACGGGTGTCCTAGTATCTAGAACCACCATCTAGGGGGTCCGGACGCACAACTTGGCTTCCCAGACTAGACCCTGCAGGTCCCGAGCATGTATCAAAGGATGGCTAGTGTCAGATGGTGGGTCCTGCGGGTGTACTACTAATGCTCCCTAGCCAAAGCTGTGTGCAGGCCCAGGTCCCAGTCGAGGCTACCTCCTGGGGGCCATTGCCAACTCTTTCTTAGGTATGCTGGTCTGCAGCCTCGACAAATCGAGCCTACATCCCAGGGGGGCTAGGTACCAAGGAGGAGTCGGTTACACCACACACAACAGGGACAAGTGGTACACAGATAAGTGCTAATACTGCTTGATAAATAGTACTCCAAAGTATCTTACAAAAAGCAAAAGTATTACATCCGCCTTCAAGCGGAGTCCTAGCTCCATCTCTACTCTACAGGTATGAACTGCCTCCACACCAGTAGGGTCGCGTGGGTAGCTAGCTCCGAGCGGCTCGCCAGCGGCGGCGACCACCTCTACACTGACGGCTCGCCAGCGGCAACGACCACCTCTGCTCCGAGCGGCTCGCCAGCGGAGGCGACCACCTCTGCACCGACGGCTCGCCAGCAGCGGCGGCCATCTCTGCACTGGGTAGCCTCACCAGCAGCGGCAACCACCTCTGCACCGGGTAGCCTCCCTAGCGGTGGCGACCACCTCAGCATGCGTGCCATGGCGAAGAGGCCCTCACCCCCACCCCCTACGGGGGTGAGGACAAGGCCATCCAAGCCATGGAGCTGGGAGCACGGCAGCAGGCGATGCTTGTGGTCTGGTCGGGACCGCGTAGCCGAAGTTTGCCTCCTTCACAAGGTTGGTGATCATCCTTTTCCTCCGAGTGCTGGAGGAAAAGGTGGGTCACCAGCCCATGTGGGAGGCAGAGCCGCGGCTCAACTCACTCTCCACCACCGTGAGGCTGATGAACATCCTTGAAGCCAAGCACCAGTGGAAGAGCGCCGCTCCCACAAGGCCGCGCACCTCCAGTAGAGGAAAGACAAGACCGGCAGCACCAACCCGCTGGGGAGGACAAAAGGCACGAACTCTCCAACGGCAAGTTCATCGGGGTGGAGGGTGCCGGCGCAAATCCTTCCGCTGAACGCCGGCGCATCCCATCCAAGTAGGCGGCACACCATGTCGAGCACCCACTCAGTCTGGGCATGCTCAAGATGAACTTACAATGCCATGGTAAACTATGGCAAAGCAAAGCACAGACCTTGAAGGCAAAGGGGCGCAGAGAGCTCAGAGGCGAGAGGACACCGCGAGTGGGAGAGAAGCAAGGCATGGCTGCTACTCGAGGGATGAACCCCTCTTTAAAGGCAGACTCCCCCGCTCCAGCCTCGAAACGTCGCGAGAAGTCTCCCCTGATGCACACTGGAGTATCCACCCTATGACACGAGGGCCCGGTCCCGCAAGTCATACAGCTGGCACGCTGGTCTTCGAGTGCGAAGAAGGCGAACCGCCGCACAAGGAGCGTGCTACCGCCCCGCGGTAGTGCACCCCCTTCATCTTCGCCGCGACCAACGGTCATGAAGGCGAACCGCCGCGCAAGGAGCGTGCTACCGCCCCACGGTAGTGCGCCCCCTCGTCTTTGCCACAACCAGCGGTCCAACCTCTGGCATGGGGGCCCAGGCCCACATGTCATGCACCTGGCGCACTGGTTTCTGTGTGCGGAGAAGGCGAACCGACGCGTGAAGAGCGCGCCACCGCCTGCGGTAGTGTGCCTCTTTGCCTCCGCCGAAACCAGTGGCCCAGACTCTGACACGGGGTCCCGGGCCCACGAGTCACCCTCCTTGGGCACCGGTTCTAGGGTGCAGAGAAGCCGAACCGCCGCTCGCACCAATACCGTGCCTCCTCGGGACCGCCGCAGAAGACGGAGAAGTTAAATTTCCAAAACCAATGCAGCGGTCTCGAGGAGCCCCGCGCATGGCCCAACAAAGCCATTATGTGCGGAAGTGACGGGTCAGTCAGCCGTAGGTACAGGCGTGGCACACTACCGGAATCGCGTTCTTTGCCGAGTGTCTAAGACACTCGGCAAAGGCTATTTTACACTCGGCAAAGGCTTTGCCGAGTGTAACACTCGGCAAAGAACACTCGGCAAAAATTTCATCGGCAAAGGGTTCTTTGCCGAGTGCTTTTTTTCGGACACTCGGCAAAGACTTTGCCGAGTGTCAAAAAGCACTCGGCAAAGAAAAACACTCGGCAAATTAAGAATTGAAAAAATTAAAAAAAACAGCAAAACATTTTTTAAATTCTAGAAACAACTCTCCAACCCTACCCTATTACCTTACCCGTTGCCCTATCATTTTTCACTATTATTTTGAATCTCTACTAACTATTAAGAGTGCATTGTAGACTGCCCCCGCCCCTGTCCCCCGCATCAGCCGCGATCGCACGCCCTCAAGCCCGCACGCCGCGAAACCTCCGCTACCGAACCAATCTCACGCCCGCAAGCCAGCCCCCGAACCCCGCCGCTACCACGCGCCCGCCGTGACCGGCGAGATCCCCCCCCCCCCGCCCGTCTCCCCTCTCGCCTCCCCTCTGCGCATGGCCGGCGCATGTTGTCGAGGAACGTGAGCGCGTCCTGGGCCGGTGTGCCCCGGCAGCAGAGGGAGGCGAGGACCACGCGACAGTGGCATGGGTCCGGGTCGAGGAGGAGCGGCGGCATGCAGCAGAGGAGGTCCGCGGTGGCGGAGGGCTGGCCGGCGCGGCAGAGCGCGGCAGTGAGGATGTGGAACGTGGCGGTGTCGGGGGCGCAATGAGGGCGTCCACATCCTGTGTCCCCGCCCTAGCACCCCCTCCCCCCACCACTGCCCCGCCCTCATCCCGTGCCCCCGATGCCCTAGGCCGCCGGAGACCTCGCCTCCACGTACCTCATCATCGCGCGTGATGCCCGCCTAGCCACGCCACCGCACTGATCATAAGTGTCAGCCCCACCCTCGTCTTGAGATGCCTGCCAGCGCGATTACCGCCTCGCCGCGACAGCCCCCCGACATGGGCTTCCTCTCCTCGCTGTGCCACCTCGACCTCTCCCAGAACCACTTCTACAGGCTCATGTCGGCCTGGCTTCCCCACCGATGGGATCCAGCAGTTCTACCATGTGGTGATGTGTCGCATCGCTGCCGTCTACGACACCTTCATCGTAGCTAGCACCTTCGCTGGCGAGCGGGTGCGCCCTCCCTCCCCTTCTTACTCAGCCACTAGATCCTAGATCTGCCATTCCCTCTCCTCAAAGGGTTGTCTCTTTGATTCCTAATCGGTTATCTGTCGTTTGCAGGGGGTGGGCTACGATGT
Organism: Zea luxurians; assembly: GCA_029449295.1. Classification (NCBI taxonomy): domain Eukaryota; kingdom Viridiplantae; phylum Streptophyta; class Magnoliopsida; order Poales; family Poaceae; genus Zea; species Zea luxurians. The sequence continues at coordinate 1,674,606 of JAOPSE010000140.1, read as the reverse complement.
TCACAAGATCTGGAAGATGAACAACCTTGGGGTAACATTACTCTTCCTAGCCTCCCTTTCGCTCTGTTGTTCCATTCTTATCAAGACACTGCAGTTGTCATGGACCAATCGGTGAAGGAAATCCAGGTTGTCGTGACGATGAAACACCTATTTGATCTGATCTGTTCTACATTAAGGTCGCTTGCAAGAGAATGACGATCGTTATCTCTGCGATTAGGTCATGTGTTTAGACCCTGATCCCATTTTTTCCTTGTCCCTTTTAGAGTGTGGTCCTCTCCAGTCACCCACTTTGCTGAATCGCTACCCTAGACTAGAAGAAGAGGGGACTGGCTCAGAAGGCTCCAAGGAGTTCCCTCCCAATGGGAGCTTAGAAGAAGAGGTAGAGAAAAGCGATTTGGAAGCAGTTGCTATGTTACCAAGCAAACTGCGGGTGGGAGTATGTGTGTGAAATCAGGAGAGGATAAACAGGCAAGTTCTCTAGACGCTTTAGCTACAGAGGCTTCCAATGAGCTTGAGCAAGACAATGATGCCAATTTGGCAGAAACTGACCAAATTGGGAATCAGATTGAGGCTGTCTATGATGAAAATGAGGATGACCAAATTGGAGGTGATAATCATGCAAGAACTTTTTTGTTTACTGGAGGATGACCAAACTAGATTTTATTGCGGTTGCTTTACAGGAAAGTTCGGATGATGAACATGAATTTGAAAGATCTGATAATATCATGCAAGAACCTTTTTATGTTTAGTCAACTGAACAAGAAATTTTCTTGTTTTCAACAAAGGCATATTTTATTGTGTGTCACCACTGGTTAGTGGTTGTTGAAACATGAATGTATGTTTTTTATTGTACCTTGTAGGTGAGCCACCTAATGGATTTAATGGTCTGAAGTTTGTATAGTCACAAGGAAGTATTTCTTCGTGAGTTTGTTAGGTTAGTATCTTCATCTGGAAATCTATGGCAAATCATTCGATGCTGCCATTCATGGATACTGCTTATCTGCAGGTTGTGGTGTCCACCAAGAGTCCAAAATCAGATAAATAGTATGTGTGGGAAGTTATGGCTGGTGCTAGCTCTTTATGTCATTAAGGAAGATACTGATCCTAAGAAAATGCTTACACGTGGAACTCAAATTACATTTTTTTCTAAGTGTATGTTGATATGTTCTTCTGATATCCCATGAAATGCTTTTTCTTTGTTAATAGCAACCTTACATCTCTATAGTCTAGGTATGAGTTTGTAGACCCTTCAAGGATTCGAGGCTAAGTAAAAAACTACTTCCAGTTTGCGTCTTACCCATATACACATGGCAGGAAAAATCAAGAAATGTTGAGGTAGGGTCTTCCTCGTAACCATTATTTTTGTAATAATTGTCTTGGTTACCAGCTTCTTTTGCAACACAATTATTCCTCATTTCTTCTATGTCGTGGTAGCTCCTGCATCCCAACCTCTCTAAAGAAAGGATCCCATATTCCTGACATGACAGAGAACCTTCCAAATTAAGTAACTGCAAAGTATAGACTGATTAGGTGTACATTGTGCTTCCCCTAATTACATTTGTAGTTAATTTTATTATCTACCGTCGTTACTTATAAAGGTTTGTCAAAGTATTTTTATCAGCTATGACTATCTATTCTGATTTATACCTATCCAAAGGACTTCCTGATAATATTGGAGTTTCTATTTGAATCCATGAGCCATTATATTATATCGGATATGATCATATTGTGTATGTTTGTAGAGATTAGGGGATGCAGTTATGCAATCACCAATTTATATACCCATGTTTTTGTCTTTTTAATATATTTAGTAATTCGTTTGAGACTATGGATTTATTTGTGGAATTTTTCTTATATTTTAAGGGAGTAACATTATCTTCTATTGATTCTTAGTGTCCTTTCGTCAATTCTAATTTCTTAAAAAATGTAGAAACAATATCGGGTTTACATAAATGTTTGTCTATAAAGGGGTGTCCTTATTGGCTTAGCATCTGTTTAGAAGTTAACTTTCATCTGTTTATGCTCTTCAGTCTTCTTACTCTGGACCGATGACCTGTAAATAAGAAATGGAGTTGATACATTTTGGAAATATTAAGTTACCGAAAAAATTGATTGGTGAAGACTACAAAAAATGTGATGATGCAGATATGCAGTAGTAAAGTGTATACAGTCTGCCAGTGATTGCAAGTGAGGTGAAAAGGTGTAAACGTGATCCTGCTTTTCAATTAATCTCTTAGTTGCGGAGGTATAAAATGCTATTTTGCATGTGTAAAACCTATGGGTATTAGGAAAAATTTACTGATATTATTTTGTGACAATGCTCAGGCCATGCAGTGTCCTTGAAAGCCTATTAATTCAATTTGCAGCAGATTGAAAACTAAATAAGTCCGTATTGGAGTCTAGGCTCATCAATTAGCTGCTCATAGTCCAGTACTTCATACCCTTGGTCCCCATAACTCCGACCTGACTGGCTGATTGCTACTGGAGAAAGGAACAAAGGAGAATGGAGATAAAAAATATCATTATTGATCCTAAGAAGAAAAGAACATTAGTTGTGAGAGAAGGAAGCCTTCCTGATACTGATCTTGTGAATTCTCATCTTTCCTTTGCTTCCTACTACAATTGGTTATTACCATTGAAACGGTACAAGAATGAAGTTCATGAGGTTTCATATATTCTTTGTTACGGTTGTTTGGAATCCCTAGGATAGAAAAAACAAAGGCTTGTTTTTTTGTCCAGTTTAGCAACTTATTCTATTCACTCATTTTTTATTACACATCAACTTGACCAACATGTATTAATCAAATTATGTCTTGCATTGCTCTGTGTATTATATAACCTACTAAAGAGGATCTGAAGAGTAACTCATATCGATTCATGTTGCCGATCTTTGCAGGTGGACGCGAACGGCTCTGGCCCATGCCACAAGCAGGGGGCGAAATAGGCGATGTTGGATCTGCTGAAGACAGGGGGTGCATAGTTTGTAGTTATAGCTAGCACAAGTGCCTTGTTGGTAAACCCACGCTCCACCTAAAGATAGCTCTATGCATTTAGGAGCTTAGTTTTATATATATGCATTCGGTCTGTAGTTAATTTTATTTATCTGCATACAAATCATGAGCATGGTACGAAATGTATATGTTGGTTTACAAAGCGCCCACCACAGTCTAGCATTTTATTTTAAGATTGTTTTTCAAAGAGAACATTCTATTTTTTATCACTTTACTGCACCCATGAGTAAGGAACGCCAAACTACTTTAATTCAATATCGTAAGAATTTGCAAAAGAAAAAGGTTCCAGTTCTATGACTTGTGCGCCGATCAAATGGTCGCTGACCACAGCACCATTTTGTAGCAAATCATGCACTCCACCGTGCCGCGAGCGAGCTTATCCTAGATCTCCTGCATCAGCTGCGGCACCGCCCCCATCTCTCCGAGTCGACGCCACCGCAGGCATGAGTGTGCGATCACGAAAAAACGGGTAGGCATCACAGGAGCTGGCCTCTCCTACGGTGTGACCTCGTAACTACATATAAGATTGTTTTTCATAGCCTGCCTTGGAAGTGGTATCTATATATACAATAGCACACAACACATATAAATACATTACACACAATTTATATAAGAAAGCAAGAAGAGAGTGTGTGTGGACCTCAGGTAAGTCAACACCTGCTACTGTTCCATAGCAATCTTACCAACCTAGCGCATCAAAATATGATGGTGCACGTTGTTTTAGTATGTTTTATTTCGTTGGGCATCTTGCGAAACCTCTTAGTTACTAAAGTTTATAGAAAATTGAAAAACATGATTTATATTGTAATGTTTGATATTTGATATTGTTACACACTCTATTGTGTTGTTGCTTGAATTAGGATAATCATGAGAATTATGTAAGATGACTCAAGATGAAAAATTGAAAAGATGCTTGAGTGTTCTTATAGAATCATAAAACATAAATATGCTCAACTGGTTTAGATGAAATCAGGTTTGTTTTTCTATTTATCTTGAGTCAGTTTGTACATCTACTTAATATTACATTTGATATTTTGTTCTCTTATGTCTCATGCATCTGATTCTTGAGAGAAACTTTGTGATCGATCTATTAAGTCATGAGGATAATTCGTATCGATATGTCATCCCTGCAAACATACAACATACTTATCAATATCGTTACAAAATTATATTAGTGTACGGTTGTCAATATATTTGCATATTATTTAAAATTCTATATTGATTATTTAGAAATATTTTGTTTGATATTATAATGTTTTTCGACATCAATTCATTCTATTTGAGTCGACGTATTTATAATAATAATACATATTTATATTGTTAATATAATATTAGTGTCACGGTAATATTGTTATATAGATTTTGCATATCATAGTGATATTTGTTGTTTTGTTTCTATGTTTTATACTAATTTTTTACTCCCGTAGCAATGCACGGGCACATATCTAGTCAAACTTATATGTTTTGTAAATGGTGAGATTCGAACTCGCAACCTCTCTCGCGCATACCCTCCTATACCACTACACTACTACACCAATTATGTTTATATTACGTTTCCATTCCCCATGTACTATAACAAATCGAGAGTAATTTGATTATTTAAGGCACTAAATGAGTTCATTTGAAAATGTGACCAACTATAAAGTTGCATAACTTTTTGAGATCTAAAAGTTTTATTTTAATAGTTTCTACATCCGAGACCGTTTATAAAATTTGAATTTTCAATTTAAAAACTTCACACGAAATTTTCAATGATAAGATGATTTCAAATCAAAAAATTGTCAACTACAAAGTTTCATTACATTTCAAGACCTACAACTTTTATTTTGGTGGTTTTTCCATCCGAGACAGTTTGAAAAATTCAAATTTCAAAATTCAAACATAGTTTTGCATAACAAGATAATTTCAAACTAAAACATTGTCAACTACAAAGTTTCATAACTCTTCAATACCTACAACTTTCATGTTGGTGGTTTTTCCTTTCGAAGTCGTTTTCAAAATTCAAATTTTAAATTTTTTAAATTCAGACGTAGTTTTCGTTGACAATATGACTTCAAATGGAAAAGTTGTCAACTATAAACTTCTATAACTTCTCAAGATCTACAAAGTTTATTTTGGTTGTTTGGTAATTTGTTTATCTCAGATGATGGTTCTAACAATATGCACAAATTCTATACGTCTCTCTCGTAGTTTCATAAACTACGAGAGAGATATAGGTTTTATGAACAAATTTATTTTTATTTTGTCATATGAAGAAATGTTCAATATATAAATTGTACATCATGATGAGTTATACAAATTTGTAGTTGAAAACTTTTTCATTTGAATTAATTTACTACTTTAAAATGTGATTTTTAAATTTTCTTTGCCTAGTGTTGGAGAAAAAACACTCGGCAAAGAGCTCTTTGCCGAGTGTTGTATTTGTGACACTCGGCAAAGAGCCCTTTGCCGAGTGTCAAAAAAAGACACTCGGCAAAGAAACTCTTTGCCGAGTGTCAAAAATAAAACACTCGGCATAGAGCTTCTTCGCCGAGTGTTTTCTTTTACCTAGGGTTTTTTGCGTGGCACTCGGCAAAGAGCTCTTTGCCGAGTGCCCGAAATAAAACACTCGGCAAAGAATATGGCACTCGGCAAAGAGCCAAATTCCGGTAGTGGCAGTCGGCGTGACCAAAGGCGGACCGGCAGTAATTGCGCTCGCGAGCGCGCAGAAGTAGCGCGACGATCAAACAAAACCAGCTTTGGACCCACCTGCAGGCTCGTTCCCTCCCCTAAGGCGGGCCCGGGGGCCACTGTCGGTACCCTAAATCAGGGGTACCCCTTACTACTGTATGAAGACACGGTGCCCGCATAGCTATCTCTAGTCGCGCGGCAAACAGCACCCAACCTTTTCGCATGGGCAGCTCCGGGGCCGCCGCATGGCTAGAAAGGGTGGTATACTCCAGGATACCATCAGTTGGTCCGGACCTCCTCGAGAAAGCGCCGGACCCCTGTACTCACGACCCGAATCTCCGAGTATGGTCCAGGGCTCCCATGCAAGCAAGCCGGACCCCTTGGGTGAGGTCCGGAGCCCTCTGAGCGGGATCCGGGCCACCCACAGCAGGGTCCCGGATAGGGGATACCCTGGCCTAAGCAAGGGTCCGGTACTGACACGTGTCCAGGCTTTATCCTGTGCACTTGCGCTCCCCGCTCAGGCGGAGACCCGATGTTGCCACGCGGCTTGTTGCCCATGACGTAAGCCAGCGGGCGGAGCCTGACGTAAGGCCTCTGGGCCACGCGGTCTCTGCATTTATTGCGGAGAGGACGCGCCGCCTGTCCACCCTGCTGACAGGCGATGTGTCGCCTCAGCATTTATTGTGACCTGTCCACTCAGCTGGCAGGCGGCATCCAGGCCATCCTGCAGGCGGCGTGCCAGTCTAGTCCATTGCCAAACAGTACGCCCGTGCTGCAAGGTGCACTGTGTCCATCATCACTTATGCGTTGCCAGGGAAGCTTCCCCTGCACGCCAATACCACGCAGATCGCGGATGTCAGGGTACAAGAAGATTCCTCCAGCAACTACAAGTATTACATCTGTTATGTTTCTGGGCCCACATGTCGGGGCTCAGCACTCTTGTACGTGCCCTCCTTTAGTTATAAAAGGGGAGGCATGCAACGTTACAATAGAGGTTCACACACACACTTAGACCCAGCTAAGGCTCACAAGTTCATACAAGCTCTCAAGCTCAATACATCACACAGTGGAGTAGGGTATTACGCTCCAGCGGCCCGAACCACTCTAAATCCTTGTGTGTTCCTGAGTTCATCGTTCATCTACCAACAGGCAAAACGCTTAAGCCCCCTCCTCATCTTAGGACTTAGGGCGGGTGCACTCCGTCACCTGGCCAAAGAATTCCCTCTCCGACAAGTGGCTATAGAAATGTAACCGACTCTGGAGCAAGAAATTTGGAAAGGTCAGATAAAAGATGCCAAAATCCAAGAAATCATAGATCTGGTAGCAGAAGGCAAAGTTGTAGAATTTACGGAGGATGATCAGGGCACAATCTGGTTTGAAACAGATATGTGTACCTATAATAGACATTCCCCAGGAAACTATTCTAAAGGAAATCTATGACTCCACATATTCTATTCACCCTAGTAGTACTAAAATGTATTAGGATTTGAAAGAGAAATATTGATGATATGGAACGAAGAAAGATGTAGCATCACATGTGGCCTTATTTTACTATTACTAGAGCAGGGCGCAACGCTCGATTCCCAGCGTGGCCACGTCGTCCATATTACTTTCTACCGTAGGATGCAGATCCACTGCTCACGATCGGTTTTGGTCATCGAGGTTACCTCTACTTCCATCTATCCACATAAACAACCTTACATAGCCACACCCCCGAGAGGCTTCCAGCGAAGTCAAAGGTAGGCAAGAAAAAAAGCACAGACCGAGAGTTGTTATTACGAGAGTTGTTATTACGAAAAATATATTTTCTTTCGTACCTCAACATAAATGTATTCATCAAAATTTTTCTTTTTATTTTGAACAGGTTCTATGGAACGCCAAAAATCATTGCTGCAAATATAACGTGTATTTTTGTTGTACCAAGTACTACCGATGTAAATTAATATATTTACGTAGTTAGCTTTGATAACTTTTTACAAATCTCTTTATTAGATGTGCACATCAACATCTATTTTTGTTCGTACCAACTAGCTTTGACATGCATATACGCACTTAAATTTTTGCTCACCAACTGTTGAACAACTTCTTTACTAGAACTTTCCCTATATATTCTTGAGTTGTAAAATACATCACTGGTGTTGTCTCGTAAGTTACGTAATAAGATTTAACAATATTTATAAAGTAGCTCAGACATCGTCAAAAGATTTAACAATATTCATAAAGTAGCTTAGATGCGAAACAAATCGTGTGCCCGAGGGCGCGCGCCAGCTACGACTAGTATATATCAGAGACCAGTTGAATTACTCCAACCGTTGAAGGTCCTGAATGGACGTGGGAAGAGATCGACATGGATTTTATTGATGGTTTGCCCTGCACCCAAGTTAGGTATATGACACTATATGAGTGATTGAATACATATTGACAAAATTTGCTCACTTTATTCCGATGAAGACCACCTATTCGGGAGCCAGATTGGTAGAATTGTACAAATCACAGATTATGTGTCTGCACAGAGTTTCAAAGAAGATAATCTCGGACAGAGGGTCACAATTTACTTCTTGGCCTTGGCAAAAGTTACACGAGTGTATGGACACAAAGTTAAATTTTAGCTCAGTCTATCATCCCCAAGCAGATGGCCAGACCGAAAGAACCAATTAAGCGTTAGAGGACATGTTAAGAGGTTGTGCTCTTAAACATGGCATAGTTGGGACCAGAGTTTACCCTAAGTCGAGTTTTCTTATAACAGTAGCTACCGGGCAAGCTTTCATATGAGAGCAAACAAGCGACTAGAGCTCAAAACTCCATATTACCCAGCAAATCTCTGAAGGGCTCGTTTGCAGGGACGGGCCAGTAAATTTAGAGTCCCTGTACTAAAATTCAAAAGAGATCCTATTTTATAGAAAAAATATAATCAAAATTACATTGTAATAGAATTCATGTATTCTGAATTGCAAAAGGTTTACTAGATGTTTGAAGAGCAACAAACTAGCTCCTAACCGAGTTCAGCTTAGATGGTGCAATGTTAGTCTGCTCACTGATGCATATTGTTTATGTTTACTAATGAGCTAAGAAGTTTTTTAGGCCCCTCGGAATTTTGGGCCCTATACAATTGCACTTGTTGCACATGCGTAAGCCCCGGCCTTACTCGTTTGGGATCAAGGGTTATTGAAGGGACTAAAATCCTTTACTAACAAAAAAAATAAACAGTAAAACATTTTGGCCCCCTCAATCCCCTCATAACCCTTTCTCCAAAATGTATGCCTTCTCTTCCTCCTTTTTCGTATGTTCCGATCGAGCAAATTGGACGCGGCAGCCAAGCAGATGCTGGTCCAAGTCATTGTTGTTGTCGCCACGGGGGGCACGGGCTAGTAGTTCATTGAATTGGTCTCTGCAATCACATGTTACCGTGTAGCTGTATTAAATGTGCTGTTTGCTGGTAAATGTACGCAAGGCAGCCTCATTGCTGCACTCTCTCCCGGCCCGCGTCCGATCACCACGCACGCACGTCGAAAATACATACATTTTTCATCACAGCAACATGCTGAAAAAGATCAAAGATCTCCTCCTCCTCCCCGATCTCTTGCTCCTGCTGCTGCTCCTCGCTGTTGCTGTCGTCGTTCGTTTACCCTGTGCAGCAGATGCTGACGACGAGCAGCTCTACCTGCCGGCAGGCGCTATCTGCCCAACGTCCAGAAACTTCAGCGCGGGCACAGCGTTCGAGGCGAACCGGGACATCCTCGTCCACAGGCTCACCGCGACACCGACAGCTACAGCGGCCGTTTTTCAGCTTCAGACACCGTCTTCGGCTTTGCCATGTGCGCCGTCGACACCACCTGGCAGGGCTGCCAGAAGTGCCTGGACAGCGCCCCGTCGTACCTGCTGGGCACGGCGTGTCCCAATGGCCGAATAGGTGTCGTCATCTACGACGACTGCATCCTCCGCTACTCAGACAAGCCCTTCATCAACGACGAGACCGACCGAGGCTGGATCCTCTGGACGGTGGGTACGGTCACCTTCGGCGACGTGATAGACGCACGGCGGGAGCTGATGAACAGGATCGTGGCGGAGGCAGCTTTGTCGCCGCTACGGTTCGCCAACGGGAGCCAGCCGTATAACGAGCGCAGGGATGATACCTACGGGGTGGTGCAGTGCAGGATGGACTTGGATCCGGTCCACTGCACACCGACTGTCTCAACTACCTCATTCAGAAGCTGCTGACTAAGCACCCTAACAACACGATTGCCTCTGCCCGAGGGACGAGCTGTTATGCCCGATATCAAACAGATCCATTTGACGCCATATTGGATCCTCCTCCAGGTAATAAGCCGGCCGGCCAGTTGTTTTGCTTTTTATTATAATAATGCGTGTATGCTGTACAATGTAATAATGTTTATCACTATGTTTAATTTGTTGATATGATGTTAATCACTATGTAATAATTTTAAGTTGTAGCTCCGCCGTCTCCACCATCTTGTAAGAAGGACGCCAGCAGACGGCTTCTGATCGTCGGCCTGGAAGCGGCCGCCGCTGCTACTGGCATCTTGTTCCTGTTATCCCTTAGCGTCCAGCTGTGGCTCTTCTCGCGCTGGTGGCAGAGAAGCAGGATCGACAAGGACGACATGGAAGACAAATTCAAGAACGGAGCCGGACCCAAGAGGTTCAGCTACAACGTGCTAGCCGCCTCTACGGGCAACTTCTCCGACGAACAGAAGCTAGGAGAAGGCGGGTTCGGGTCAGTGTACAGAGGCTTCTTGGCCGAGCTGAACCTCCACGTCGCCATAAAAAGAGTGTCCAAGGGATCGAGGCAGGGGAGGAAAGAGTACGCCTCCGAGGTGACGATCATCAGCAGGTTGAGGCACCGCAACCTCGTGCAGCTCATTGGATGGTGCCACAGCCATGATGACCAACTCCTGCTCGTCTACGACCTCATGCCTAACGGTAGCCTCGACGCACATCTTTACAGCGAAGAGAAGATGCTTCCGTGGTCTCTCAGGTCATCATGCATTGTTTACAGTTCAACCAGAGCTGGACTCTGGACCTCTCATCTTCTCTGTTTAATTTCATTTCCCTCGGCAAGCTAGCAAGCAAGCACTTCATTAGTTTGCTTAATATATATATAAGTAGTATATACAGCTGTTTTATTTAATTTGTGTACTACTGTCGTACGTCGTCGTCTTCCTCTGCAGGTACGAGACCATCCTCGGGATTGGCTCCACACTTCTGTACCTACATCAAGATTGTGAGCAAAGTGTGCTGCACAGAGACATCAAGCCGAGCAATGTCATGTTGGACGCATCCTTCAACGCCAAGCTAGGCGACTTCGGCCTCGCTCGGCTCGTCGACCATGGCCAGGGGGCGCACACAACGGAGCTCGCTGGTACCATGGGCTACATGGACCCAGAGTGCATGATCACGGGCAGGTTCAGCACAGAGTCGGACATCTACAGCTTCGGCGTCGTCCTCCTCGAGGTCGCTTGTGGCCGGCAGCCCGTCAGAGTCCTGCCTCACAATGGTAACTCCTCCGCAGTCCACCTGACGCAGCCGGTCTCAGAGCTGTATCAGCGAGGGACGGTCCTCGACGCCGCCGACCCACGGCTGAACGGAGACTTCGACGCACGGGAGATGGAAGTGCGTGCTGGTGGTCGCGCTTTGGTGCACGCAACAGGACCGGAGCCTTGAGGCCATCCATCAGGCAGGCCGTTAGTGTTGGATCTTTTATAGGCTTGCCCATTTATTGAATAAACTCTATGGTGTGTAATGGTGGAGAATACCAATAATACCATATTGGAAGTCTAAGGGTCTTTTGCCTTGACTTATATGGTGAGATTTATTCCACTTAACTTGAGAAGTCAAGAAATGGACAAAGGCGTGCCACGCGCGCGCGCGCGCCGCCGCCGGCTGGGCCGGCCGGGCCGGGCGTGGCGAGGCAAGGCATGATCATGCTGTTTATAAATCATATAAACTCTGTCTCTTCGTCAGCCGAGTGACTCTGTCTCTTCGTCAGCCAGCCGAGTGACCCTTCTCCTTCAGCTGGCCGACTCTTGGCGTGACTCGGCGACCTTTCTCCTTCAACTTCCCTCTGCGAGAGGTTAAATAGAGGAGCACCCCTGTCACTCGGTATAAGCGAACACACCACTTTCAGAATCACAGTCCAGCCGCCGACTGAGGGTATTTCCATCTCGTGACTCTGCGCGCACAGAGAAGCGAGAGGGCCAGTGCCGTTCGAGACCTTGCACGGGGGATCGGCAATTAGGTTTTTGGGGAGCGTCTACGCGACTGCCCAAACATCTACGACATGACAAAGGAAGTTGGACAGGGATCTGGATCAGAGCGCATGGGAGGGTATGATCAGTTTATTTCCTTACTGTTTTGCATTCTACAGATTATATATGTTTTATATATGCATTTGTACTGTTTCATATATAGCAAAGAGTTTATCTCATCTGTTCTGTTACCTTATAATGTGTTATATCTGTTTGTTTTAATTTTACAATCATGCTGTTTATGTTTCTATTTGTTTATTTTCAATTGTTCAGTCAGTTTACATGTTTATCGTATTTATATGATTTATATAATTTATATGCTTTATGTTCTCATGATCCATATTGTTATGGATATATTTGAGAAAGTGATTTCTATGATTAATTATATTTTATATGTCATCATCATAATGTTAATTTATGGAATTAAAATGATATGGAAAATGCCTATAATTCTAACAATCCAAAAACCTAATGTTAGGCATTTTTCTGTCAGAGGTTTTGCTGCTGTGCTAAAGCCTGATCCTTTTGATGGTAAAAACTTCTTGATATGGAAAGCTAAGATGGAATTGTGGCTAACTGCAATGTCTTGTTTTCATGCCGCTGAGGGCAAGCCTGCCAACTTGCCTCCTGAGGATGAGGCTAAGTTTAAGGCTGAAGACAACCTCTTTCGAGGAGCAGTAATTAGCGCACTGGATACAAAATTCCAGAAAAGCTATATCATCCTTCCCACAGGGAAAGAGCTGTGGGATGCTCTTGTTGGAAAGTTTGGAGTTACTGACGCTGGTAGCGAGCTGTACCTCATGGAGCAGCTGTATGACTACAAGATGGTTGAGAACCGATCTGTAGTGGAACAGGCTCATGAGTTTCAGGCACTAGCTAAGGAACTCGAACTTTTTCCTTGTCCTTTGCCTGACAAGTTTGTGGCTGGCGGTATAATCGCCAAGTTGCCACCTTCTTGGAAGGACTTTGCTACCTCTCTCAAACATAAGAGACAAGAGTTCAATGTGGAGGAGCTCATTGGTACTCTTGATGTTGAGGAAAGAGCTAGATCAAAGGACAATGGAAAAGGTGTGGAGACCTCTACTGCTAATGTGGTGCAGAAGAGAAACTTCCGCAAGTTTAACAAGAAGAAAAACCAGAACAAACCAGAGAACGCGAATAAACCTGTTCAAACAGCACAGTTTAAAAAGAAGAACAACAATAACAAGGGAAAGGGAGGTTGCTTTGTCTGTGGCAGTGATCAACATTGGGCTAGAGAGTGCCCTGATCGCAAGTTCACTCAGGACAAGAAATCAGCTAATGTTGTAACCACTGAAACTGGAGATGAAACATCTGGGTATGGTAATTCTTTACCATTTGTTCTCTCAGTTTGTAATTCACCTGAGTGGTGGATGGACAGTGGTGCAAATATTCATGTGTGTGCTGATGCCTCTATGTTCTCCTCCTACCAGGTCGGGAGGTCTGGCGCCTTGTTAATGGGAAATGGGTCGCGTGCTCATGTTCTTGGTGTTGGTACGGTCATTCTGAAGTTTACTTCGGGAAAGACGGTGCCATTGAAGAGCGTGCAGCATGTGCCCTCTATCAAGAAGAATCTCGTTAGCGCGTCTATGCTATGTCGAGATGGATACAAAGTTGTTCTTGAGTCTAATAAATGTGTTGTGTCTAAACATGGTATTTTTGTTGCTAAAGGATATGACTGCGGAGGCTTGTTCCGCTTATCACTGCATGATGTGTGTAATAAACTCGTGAATTCTGTTCATTTTTCTGATGAGTCGGATTTATGGCATTCACGTTTTTGTCATGCAAGCTTTGGCTGTCTTATGCGGTTAGCAAATATAAATTTAATTCCTAAATTTAACTTGGTCAAAAAGTCTAAGTGCCATGTGTGTGTTGAATCAAAACAACCTCGCAAGCCTCACAAGGTTGCTGAGGCGAGGAGTTTGGCACCTCTAGAACTTGTTCATTCTGATCTGTGCGAGATGAATGGAATTTTGACCAAAGGTGGTAAAAGATACTTTCTCACTTTTATAGATGACTCCACTAGATTTTGCTATGTGTATCTCTTAAAAACAAAAGATGAAGCGTTCAATTATTTTAAGGCCTACAAAGCTGAAGTAGAGAACCAACTTGAGAGGAAAATAAAACGTTTAAGGTCCGACCGAGGTGGAGAATTTTTCTCTAATGTGTTCGATGAGTTCTGTGTGGAACATGGTATTATTCATGAGAGGACACCGCCATTCTCACCACAATCCAATGGGATTGCTAAAAGGAAAAACCGCACTCTAACAGATTTGGTGAATGCCATGTTGAGTACAGCGGGATTATCCAAGGCATGGTGGGGTGAGGCGATTTTGACAGCATGTCATGTCCTGAATAGAGTTCCAACAAAGAACAAAGAGATCACACCATTCGAGGAATGGAAAAAGAGAAGATTAAATCTCTCATATTTGCGCACTTGGGGTTGCTTGGCTAAAGTGAATGTGTCAATCAACAAAAAGCGTAAACTTGGGCCTAAAACTGTTGACTGTATATTCCTTGGGTACTCTTTTCACAGTACTGGGTATAGGTTCTTAATTATAAAATCTGATGTGCCAGATATGTATGTTGATACTATCATGGAATCAAGAGACGCAACATTTTTTGAGAATGAGTTTCCCATGAAGAATACACCTAGTGATACAAGTCATGAGACTATAATTCCCCATGAGCTCGAACTGTCGATTCCTATACATCATGCTGAGGATTCTCACGAGCACATCCCTGAGGAGGATAACACTATAGTCACTCGAAAGAGCAAGAGACAGAGGGTTGCAAAATCCTTTGGTAATGACTTTATAGTGTACCTTGTGGAAGACACACCAACTACCATTAGTGAGGCATATTCCTCTCCTGATGCTGACTTATGGAAGGAAGCAGTAAGGAGTGAGATGGAATCTATTATGTCTAATGGAACTTGGAAGGTCGTCAACCTATAGGTTGCAAATGGATCTTCAAGAAAAAGCTTAGGCCTGATGGTACAATCAAGAGGTACAAGGCAAGGCTTGTGGCCAAAGGATATACCCAAAAGGAGGGTGAAGATTTCTTTGATACCTACTCACCAGTGGCTCGATTGACTACAATTCGCACATTAATAGCCGTGGCAGCCTCTTATGGTCTTATCATTCATCAGATGGATGTTAAGACAGCTTTCCTAAATGGAGAGTTGGATGAGGAGATCTATATGGATCAGCCAGAAGGGTTTATTGCGGATGGTCAAGAGAACAAGGTGTGCAGGTTGATAAAATCATTGTATGGCCTAAAACAAGCACCTAAGCAATGGCATGAAAAGTTTGATAATACTCTTACAGCAGCTGGCTTTGTTGTAAATGAATCTGACACGTGTGTATACTATCGGTATGGTGGGGGTGAGTCTGTTATGCTGTGCCTTTATGTTGATGACATCTTGATCTTTGGATCAAATCTCAATGTGATTGAGGAAGTTAAAAATCTTCTATCGAGCAATTTCGAGATGAAAGATTTGGGAGAAGCTGATGTCATTCTAAACATCAAGCTTGTTAGAGAAGCTGATGGTGGGGTAACTTTGTTACAATCCCATTATGTGGAAAAGGTATTGAGTCGCTTTGGTTTTAGTGACTGTGATCCTGCTCCAACACCTTATGATCCCAGTGTGCTATTAAGAAAGAATCGGAGAATAGCAAGGGATCAATTGACATACTCCCAGATCATTGGCTCGCTCATGTACCTTGCAAGTGCAACAAGGCCAGACATCTCTTATGCTGTGAGTAAGCTAAGTCGGTTTGTGTCGAAACCAGGAGATGATCACTGGCGTGCTCTTGAGAGAGTGTTGCGGTATTTGAAAGGTACTATGACATACGGTATTCATTATACCGGAAACCCAAACGTGCTGGAAGGCTATTGTGATGCCAACTGGATTTCTGATGCTGATGAGCTTTATGCCACAAGAGGATATGTGTTTCTGTTTGGAGGTGGCGCTGTTTCCTGGAAGTCTTGCAAGTAGACTATCTTAACGAAGTCTATAATGGAAGCAGAACTCGCAGCATTAGACACTGCTGGGGCTGAGGCCGAGTGGCTTCGTGATTTCCTATTGGACTTACCGGTAGTTGAAAAACCGATACCGGCTATTTCCGTGAACTGTGACAATCAAACGGTGATTACAAAGGTTAACAGTTCTAGGAATAACATGAAGTCTACAAGGCATGTTAAGAGGAGATTGAAATCTGTCAGAAAGTTGAAAAACTCCGGAGTTATAACTGTGGATTATGTCCACACATCGAATAATCTGGCAGATCAATTCACTAAGGGTCTATCACGCAATGTGATAGAAAGTGCATCGAGGGAAATGGGTATGAGACCCATGTGAGATCTACTCTAGTGGTAACCTGCTCTATGTGATCGGAGATCCCGTGAAGTAGAGTGGAGAAACAAGCTAGGAGTAGGTTGTGAGGAAAGATCCCTTTCTTAACTCATTTCTGATGCACATCTTTCCTATCTGTAAGGCAGGATGGTATTTACCTTAATGTATTCCAAGAGTCTTATAAAGGTGAGATGTTGTCCTACAGAACATCTTTTGAGGAATACACCTATATGACTCAGACTGCTGGTCACAGTCTATGGGACTTGGGTAATCCCTAAATACTCATGAAAGGCACTGAAGTGTGACTTATATGCTTCTAAACAGCGGGAATACCCTTTTGCAACCTAGTATCAGCAAAGGATTTGAGTGAATCTTACTTCGCACAAAACTGTCAATTCAAGGCTTAGTCCATTGTTCAGTTGTGAATGAGTGAAACTCTTATTCTAGATGGATGTTCAACTTAACAGTCTCCATCGAAACACTGGTATATCAAAAGATTGTGATTCTGATACTTCATCATTACAAACCCTAGAGTTTGGTGGGGATTGTTGGATCTTTTATGGGCTTGGCCCATTTATTGAATAAACTCTATGGTGTGTAATGGTGGAGAATACCAATAGTACCACATTGGAAGTCCAAGGGTCTTTTGCCTTGACTTATATGGTGAGATTTATTCCACTTAACTTGAGAAGTCAAGAAATGGACAAGGGCGTGCCACACGCGCGCGCGCGCGCCGCCGGCCGGGCCGGGCCGGGCGTGGCGTGGCGTGGCGAGGCGAGGCGAGGCAGGCAGGCAGGCGAGCGGGCGTGGTGTGGTTGTGTTAATTTTTAGCACTCACTAACCGCGTACTTCAGCCGAGTGACCCTGTCTCTTCGTCAGCCGAGTGACTCTGTCTCTTTGTTAGCCAGCCGAGTGATCCTTCTCCTTCAGCTGGCCGACTTATGGCGTGACTCGGCGAGTGCTGGCCGACTCATGGCATGACTCGGCGAGAGCTGGCCGACTCTTGGTGTGACTCGGCGACCTTTCTCCTTCAACTTCCCTCTGCGAGAGGTTAAATAGAGGAGCACCCCTGTCACTCGGTACAAGTGAACACACCACTTTCAGAATCACAGTCCAGCCGCCGACTGAGGGTATTTCCATCTCGTGACTCTGCGCGCACAGAGAAGCGAGAGGGCAGGTGCCTCCGAAGCCGGTGCCGTTCGAGACCTTGCACGGGGGATCGGCAATTAGGTTTTTGGGGAGCGTCTACGCGACTGCCCAAACATCTACGACATGACAAAGGAAGTTGGACAGGGATCTGGATCAGAGCGCATGGGAGGGTATGATCAGTTTATTTCCTTACTGTTTTGCATTCTACAGATTATATATGTTTTATATATGCATTTGTACTGTTTCATATATAGCAAAGAGTTTATCTCATCTGTTCTGTTACCTTATAATGTGTTATATCTGTTTGTTTTAATTTTACAATCATGTTGTTTATGTTTCTATTTGTTTATTTTCAATTGTTCAGTCAGTTTACATGTTTATCGTATTTATATGATTTATATAATTTATATGCTTTATGTTCTCATGATCCATATTGTTATGGATATATTTGAGAAAGTGATTTCTATGATTAATTATATTTTATATGTCATCATCATAATGTTAATTTATGGAATTAAAATGATATGGAAAATGCCTATAATTCTAACAGTTAGCGCGCTGCGGTTTGAGACGTCCCTGCCGTCGACGCTGAACAACGCCCCTCCGATTGGCCGCCGGTTAAGCTCGATCCCCTCTTTCAACGTGGAAGCGGAGGATAGCACTGCAAACAGCAGCACACATCTGTAATTTACTGGACCAATTTATCGCTATAAAAAGAGTGGGGAAATTCCGTGCGAACCGGCCGCAACACATAGCAGTGAGAACTAGTCTAGATTGCATACGCGTGGCAATCTTATCGACCGGCTGGACAGGCGCATGTAGGCCCATATGTACAACGCCACCTCACCCTCGGGTCGGCTCGGAATGCGAAGACAAAAGGATCACGGCTCGGCACTTTACTGCTGAGAGAGATGTGCGACTGGATTGCTAGTGTTGCTGCAAACTGCTGAGTTCGTGTAGCTGTCAGATAGGATTTGTAAGACTGCTGGAACGAGGAGACCTACCCTAGTCTGAATCCACCTCGTTGTTTCTATCACCACTCATGTGCAACAACTCAGGCCACTAAGTGATCGATGAAATGACAAAGAAGAGTTATGGCCGCAGAAAAGCAGCAATGTTACAAACATAAAAATAGAATAAACATGAAATTTGCCTTGTCATCTAAAATCTGGAATGTTTGAGTCCTTATACAAAATAAAAACCAAAGAGTACACTCATATATTTTTATTATCTAGCACTCCGTCAAAATGTAATTGCCTAATAGCTGATGCAGCATCTTTATCAACTTTGAATAAGAGACTGGTGTATCCTCCTTGTATACTACGAGCATCTATCATAGAAGTCATGTGCATATTAAAACCCGGCATAGTGGCATTAGCATAAGAACCCTGCATTGATGGAATTAGCGTAGTTGAAGGTTAGCCATATATATCGTGTGGCAAGCTATTAGCTTCAATTGTACCGGCATCCAGGTCCTATGTCACAGGATATAAAATCATGCATTAAACTTACATGTTAAGTACAATACAAAATATATAATTGATACAAGTCATGTGTCTTACCATCGTCTGCTTTGGATCAACACTTTGTCTTTGTTGGCACTTCTATTTTTCTTCCCCTTTCGCTTTTCGAGGAATGTGGTCGATCGTTTTTTCTTTGGACCTTTTACTACACGAGTAACTCTAAACGATATTTTACCTGTTATTGTATCTAAAGAACAATAAGCTGAAACTGGAGCCACTTCATTGTCTTTTTCTTGCACCTTCAATATAGAGTTATCTGCATCCAAGTCTAGTTTATCTATAGCGTTCTCCAAATCATCAAGAAGCTCTTTAGATAAAGAACACTTCAATATAATAGATGTCGCCTTTTGTGAGATACGTGCAGCTTGAGTTGTCAAATTCTCCTTCTCGATGCCATGTTTCTCAAAAAATTCTCTTTTTGCATATTTAGTCCATCTGTTGAGTATATATTTCGATGGCAAATCAAAAATATTTTTTATGTTGAAGACTTTGAGGGCATGCTTGCATAATATACCTCACGTATATGGGAGACATTATTCATCAAACTATATCATAAAAATATACCATAATTCAGAATTTTGTACAAACCTATAGATTCATACTTTCTGCAAGAACATGTGATGGTCATATTTTCAATGTTGAACAGAATTGTTGCCCCTTGATCTGATTGTATATGTGTAACGTCGACGTTGAGCAACACCCCTCTGATTGGCCGCCGGTTAAGCTCGATCCCCTCTTTCAACGTGGAGGTGGAGGATAGCACTGCAAACAGCAACACACATCTATAACTTACTGGACCAATTTATCGCTATAAAAAGAGGGAAAAATTCCGTGCGAACCGGTCGCAACACATAGCAGTGAAAAGTAGTTTGGATTGTTTACGCGTGGCAATCTTATCGGCAGGCTGGACAGGCGCATGCAGGCCCACACATAACGCCGCCTTGCCCTCGGCTTGGCTCGGAATGCGAAGACAAAAGGATCATGCCTCGGCGCTTTGCTGCTCGGAGAGATGTGCGGCTGGATTACTGGTGTTGCCACAGACTGCTGAGTTCGTGTAGCTATCAGATAGAATTTGTAAGACTACTGGAACGAGGAGGCCTGCAATAGGTCTGAATCCACCTCGTTGTTTCTATCAGCACTCATGTCCAACAACTCAGGCCACTAAGTGTTCGATGAAATGACAAAGAAGAGTTATGGCTGGAGAAAAGCAGCAATGTTACAAATATAAAAATAGAATAAACATGAAATTTGTCTTGTCATCTAAAATCTGGAATGTTTGAGTCCTTATACAAAATAAAAACCAAAGAGTACAGTCATATATTTTCATTATCTAGCACTCCATCAAAATGTAATTGCCTAATAGCTGATGCAGCATCTTTATCAACTCCAAATAAGAGACTGGTGTATCCTCCTTGTATACCATGAGCATCTATCATAGAAGAAGTCATGTGCATATTAAAACCCGACATTGTGGCATTAGCATAAGAACCCTGCATTGATAGAATTGTCGTAGTTGAAGGTTGGCCATATATATATCATGTGGCAAGCTATTAGCTTCAATTGTACTAGCATCAAGGTCCTATGTCACAGGATATAAAATCATGCATTAAACCTACATGTTAAGTAGAATATAAAATATATAGTTGATACAAGTCATGTCTCTTACCATCGTCTACATTGGATCAACACATTTGTCTTTGTTGACACTTCTATTTTTCTTCCCCTTTCACTTTTCGAGGAATGTGGTCGATCATTTTTTCTTTGGACCTTTTACTACACGAGTAACTCTAAACGATATTTTACCTGTTAATGTATCTGAAGAACAATAAGCTGAAACTGGAGCCATTTCATTGACGTTTTCTTGCAACTTCAATATAGAGTTATCTGCATCCAAGTCTAGTTTATCTATGGTGTTCTCCAAATCGTAAAGAAGCCCTTTGATAAAGAACACTTCAATGCAATAGATGTCACCTTTCGTGAGATACGTGCAGCTTGAGTTGTCAAATTCTCCTCGATGCCATGTTTCTCAACAAAAAAATTCTCTTTTCGCATATTTAGTCCATCTGTTGAGTATATATTTCGATGGCAAATCAAAAATATCCTTTGTGTTGAAGACATTGAGGGCATGCTTGCATAATATACCTGACATATATGGGAGACATTATTCATCAAACTATTTCATAAAAATATATCATAGTTCAGAATTTTTTTTACATACCTACCTATAGATTCATACTTTCTGCAAGAACATGTGATGGTCATATTTTCAATGTTGAACAGAACTGTTGCCCCTTGGTTTGATTGTATATGTGTAACCATATATGTCAAGATCGAGCCCTCGGTCTTTAACAATTGACCGGTTAATACAAATTGATCTTTGAATTCTGTCTCAAACTCCAAGTACATTCTCCTTGTATATGATTCAGCTGCAGTCTTCAACATAGGTAATGTCGGCTGTAAAAGAGTCACAGTAGATAATAGCCCATTTCCCCTCAAGTTATAAAGGTTTGCCATCCAGTCATTGTCCTCAAGGTCGTACTCTCGCAACAAATCATGCCACTTTTTATTGAAGTAATATTCTAATCTATCCTCATAGACACAACTCTTAAAAGCAGGCAGAAACTCCTTATGCTTACTAATTACATGTTCAAGATGTTTAGCAGCATTAAGATAAATATGCCATATACAAAGACGATGGCTTGTGTTTAGAAATGCATAGGCAATAGCACCTGCCATGGCTGCGTCTTGATCAGTGAAAATTGTGCTTGGGTGCTTACCAGACATTGCTGTTAAAAAACTTTCAAAGAGCCATACAAATGATGGAATTATTTCATCAAATAGCAACGCAACTCCAAAAAGTATGGTTTGCTTATGATGATTGGTACCAAGGTTGGAGCAAAAGGCATTTCAAACTTATTAGTTTGAAAAGTGGTGTCGAATGACACAACATCACCAAAGCATGCATAATCCATAATAGACTGGCCATTTGCCCAAAAGAAATTAGTTATTCGACCTTTATCGGGTCTATCTTCCTGATCTATATCAATTGCATAGAAAAATGTTGGATCCTCATGCTGCTTATTCTTCAAGTAATTGCATAGTGTTTGTGTGTCATTGGATTCTAAGTACTTCTTGCGTTCACGACCAATCTCATTATTGCAATCCATCTTTGAGTATGGCACTTTGTAGGCTCCTCCATAGAACTCTTTCATGAACTCATACACTTGGGCAGGCCTCATTCCAGCTTCCTGTATATGGCCTATTAGATTTCTATCTGCTTCTCAGACATGTCATTGGGATCTTAGATTTTTCTTCTTATTTGGACTAGCAAGATAATGATTTTGCTCAAGTACAACCTTATTGACTATCCAAATTCCCTCTCTGCTGACAACAAGCTGAATGCGAGCACCACATCATGTCCGTATCGTGCCTTTTGATGACTTAGTTTTCCCATGTCCTTCAACACTGTAAACTATATATTTCTCATATATAGTACCATATGGCCGGAGCTTTGAGGTGCTCTTTCTAATGCTAAACCCAATTTTGCCAGCATAGTTGTTATACATCTCATAAGCATTGTCCTCATATTCAAAAGCCATTCCAACTTTCAGAACGATTGAAATATGCACAAATTTATCAGCCACCTGTAGAATAACCTAATCTCGTGTCATACATTATCTACTATATGACAAAAAACGATCAAACAAACTACGTGAGCTTACCTAAGCTATGTGATCCCCTTCATGAGTTGCATGAATCCCTACATCTACACATTCCATGGTACAGGACTGTGTGTTGAAATCAACATCCTCATATCTGATGACATCACGATCTTCAATCGGAGTAGCATCCTCACTGAGAGATAAATCAACCTCCATGAAGACGACTAGGGCTAAGAAGATTAGTAGATGATTAAATAGGAACATGCAATTTACCGACAACTATGGGCCTCACCACGACGATGAAGACGATCGAAGGAGTTGCTTGAATTGGAATCGCACGAGCGGCAGCGTAGGATCCTCCTCAAAGAGTCTCCAGTCTGATAGATGATGGAGGCAGAGTCGTTTCTAAACGAGAGAAATATGGAGCTATGAGTGGAGCCGAGCCAAGCTGCGCTTGCGCCAACCAGCCGAGTGCAAAGCAGCGTTATGCGTGAGCCTGCATGCGCCTACACAGCCGACCGATAAGATTGCCACACGTAACCAATCCAGACTGGGTCTGCACGCTGCTTGTTGCAGCCGGTTCGCACGGAATTTTTTCCAAAAAGAGTGCCTAGCACCTCGAGGTAGAGGAGGAGAGAGTAACATCATACCACAGTTCATTTAGTACTTGTTCGGTTATTCGTATACCATATGGATTGGATCTAATTATAAAAAGATAGAAACAATTTTGACTTACTATAAATTTAAACACATCCAATCGTCTCTAGTCCACATGGATTGAGATGAAAACAAATAAACCCTTACAGTGACTCCTTTTGTGTCAGTACAAGTCGTTATTTCAAAATACAATCGGTTGGTATAGATCTATGTTGACCATACGTATGTGATGCCGAGAGTGGCATTAGTTTAACATTTTAGTGACCAACTGTGGGGACTCTCGTTTGCCAACGGTCCTCGAAACATTAAGTTGTCGATTACCCTTGTGTCTGTTTTAGGTAATAAAAAAATAATGTAGTATACTTTTGTTCCAAGTCTTTGTCTGAGCAGCGCATACGTAAAGGCAGAAGCTAAGAGCTTCAGATCCATTATCCAGGCACGTGGCGATAAACCGACAAAAATGAAGGAAAGAAACCCAGAGGCATGATCAACGCGTTTATAAAGGAAAAGACGATGATGTCCCTAGAGGATTTTGTAGACTGTATGTATTGGAACTGAGGGCATGTGTGTAATTTTTATACAAAGTTGTACTCCAGCTCGCCACTGTAAATAGAGGCATAGTGTCATGCAGACTGACACCTTTTTTCTCCTTCGAAGCTCTGACTTCCTTGCCTTTGTATTGCCATTCAGACTTTCGAATGTATATCTGTAATCATTTGTACATATCATACGTGACAACTTTCACGAAACACTGTTAAATTTTTATCAGAACCTCTACATACGATGTGATGACATCTCGACAAGTTTTATGATTTTTTGACTTTGTTTGTGTTTTATACAATTTTAAAACAACCGGATCGCAAGTTCACGGTCATGTTTCATGAACATGGTATTCGAAATTTCTGGTCTGTTCGTGAATTAGGCCCTAACTTGTGCTCAATAACATGAATATCATTTGTGCATTTATTGTTTTTCCATTCTTTGAGTGACTTGCAGTTCAAATTTGAATTACCCAAAGAAATTCAATTAAATTTACTAAATCTAATACGTATAGCAAACACTTTGATAAATATGTCAAAATTACATATGTTGGTCCAGAGACTGTAAGAACACACCACAAAAAAGTTGGAAGGGAAAAAACAAATAAACTTTGTCGAGTGCCTTAAGAAGACACTCGACAAAGACATTATTTGCCGAGTGCTAGATCTCAGGCACTCAGCAAAGTTGTATGCACAACCTAACCTACACGGGCCACTTCTTTGTTGACTGTGTATGATGGGGACACTCAGTAAAGAATTTGTAAAAAAATCTTTGGCGAGTGCCAAATCTCGGTCACTCAGCAAAGAGTTTACATATAACCCTAACCCGATTGTTTTTCTCCACTTCTACACGCCACCGCCGACTACCTTCTCGCCTTCACGCCACCACCGCCGCCGCATCCCATGAGCTCTGAACATCCCCGTCGTTGTCGTGCCCATGAGCTTGGCCACCTGAGTGCTGCCATGCTCCCCTCACCTCTACAGTGCGTTGTTACCCTTGACTCCATAGTGTGTCATGCCTGCGAGCTCCGCCGGTCGTCATGCCTGCGAGCTCCACTAGCCCTCACCGCCACAATGCACCGTCATCCTTGGCTCCTTCTTCCCTGGCTCTGGCCATCTCCATGCTCCTTCTTTCCTGGCTCTAGCTCTGTCATCCTTGGCTCCTCGTCCCTAATACTGGTATGGCCAATTTTTTTAGCAATGACATCAATGGCTGGTGGTAACAACACAACTAGTGCTACACCTACAAAAATATACTAAGGGGTGAACAAGATTAGCATCTTTGGGTATGACATGATGTGTAAACCATAAGTGCATGGTCTATTTCTGAGATAATCACCACAACACACATGCGTTAGTTCTTAAACATACATGTCAGGCATAGCTAGACCATAGTAAACTCGCTTGTTGGTTGTGTGCTAGTGTACAACATAAATGATAATATATTGATGAAAAAATAAGTCATGATATTTGAGCTACTTCCCTTAGTATCTTTACTGGACCTGAAAATGTTTTTGTGAACAGGAATAGTGATAGAGTACATAGCACTTAGTGTCAAAAATATGTTGGTGTAGAATATATCAAAGAGGTTACAACGCATGAGATGCTAGAGGAACTCAGTATCTACTCTATTGAATCATCTTATACAACATTTGTTTCAACCAAATAAACAAGTTAAATGCGAGCCACCAATCCACTTCGAATGTAATGTGGTATGTGGTCAGAACTCAATGTGCATATTGTGTCTTGTCAAAATTATAATATATTTGATGTACTGATTTATGACTTATGAATTTTTGTGTGAGACAAATGTTTGTGTGGATAGGGATGTCGATTAGATGTAGTTTGATACATGCTGCGACATGGATTGAAAATATATATGTGATAGTTGGCTATCGTGTTATTGATATATATGTGCATGTCAGCCATCGTGCTGTTAGTTTTATTTGTAGGTTTTGGAAACCTCGCCATGCAGGGGAGGTGCTGCTGAAATTTTGTGTTGAGAGACCTGTGTTTCATTTTTGCAGAGGTCTTCCTAGCCGTTGTGGGTCTGCTTGCGCCGCGTCGCGTCGCCACTGCACCGACCCACCACAGCTTCACTATCCTGACTCCAGCGCCAACCTAGGTATAACCTCTATTTTCGTTTCATGGTCATAGATCACGTAACCCAATTAGGCTCTCCTATTTGAAAGAGATGTGGTGCAAATATGTAGATCTTTGCATATTTATAATTGTATATGTTTCGAATTGTCCATATTTTTGGACAACCTATGGATGCGTAGATGGGGTTATTTTTCATGTTGTACTCTGATCTGAGACAGAGTTTTGACATCACCTTCTTGTTATTCTCCAGATGCACACTCTCCCTACAGGAGTGTATTTGGAGAATAGCAGAGAGGTGCTGTCGAAATTCTGTCTTGGATCAGAGTAGACCATGGAAACTAACCCCATGTACGCAACTACAGGTGGGATTAGGACCTATCCTCACCTATTATAAAGTAGAAATGTAGTGTTCCCTGAGGAAGAGGTTTATATTACTCCATGCTAATATGTTAGAGGATGAAGGATCATGACTGGATGTACACAGGCCGCATAAGATGGGATGATGTCACCAATGAATGGATTACAAAGGCTAATGTTTTCTTAGAATGGGCATTTGGAGAAGCTGCTAAATGAGCGAGTCTAGTTCCATGTCCATGCAACAAATGTGCCAACAGGAAAATACAAACAAAGAAGGTCATGGGAGGACATATTTGGAAGAATGGACTATACCCAGTGGATCTTCCATAATGAAGCACATCGTACAAGAGAGGATATGGTGAGACAATGCGTCAAGGATTATAATGTTGATGTCGAGGTAGCGGACATGTTGAACGTCTATCATGCGACACAGTTCGTTGAAGGACTTACGGAGGATGAGCTAGAGGTGACCGCAAAGACGTTCTACGACATGTTTGACGCGGCATAGAAACCTCTCCATAGTCAGACAAAGGTTTCTCAACCGGATACCATTGGACATATAATGGTGTTAAAGTCGTAATATAGCCTAAGTCGAGATGCCTTCAATAGTTTGTTGACAGTTATTGGCAACCTGCTTCCGGAGGATCATGTTCTGCCAAAGAGCATGTATGAGACACAGAAACTCCTTCGTGCACTTAAGATGATGTATGAGTAGATACATGCTTGTCCGAAGGGTTGTGTCCTATTTACGAAACCATACACGAAGGCAAAGTAGCATCTGAAGTGTAAATCCTACTCACTCACTCTTAGTTATTCTTCTAACCTAAAGATGCATGCCATTGCTCAAGATGCGCTTATGCACATGAATAGCATAAAACTACCAACAAACATATGCACACAAGACATAAACCTTACCCTAGATGAATTGATCTGATTTGGCACAATCTCATCGACTGAAATAATGTTATCCTAGAAAGAAGCTCAGAAATGATCATATACAACGAACATTAGTAAAGAAACTCATTTTTCTTCCGTTGAAACCATCAGACAAAAAGTTTGTACCCTGCATTCTTGCAATATATCATTGTTGACTATGAACTTCCCAACATCCTTTCCTTCTCTATGTATACATATGGTTCTGACCTGGAAGCAAAAGCAGGTGGCCTCAAAACAAATCGATCAAGGAAAATACTGCTAGCTTCTCAACAGCACGTACCAGGGGCATGCGCCATGGAATGTTAGTGTACAACAATTACATCAAAACAAACAACACATATTCTTTTACCGACCTCAATATATCACAAATTCTTTACCAAGAATCAATACATTACTAAGGTGCCAGTGAAGGCGGGTGTCACAGTGCAACCCATTTTGGTGTCGTCCATCTCCCACTCCAGTTTCCTGTCATGTGTGAATGAAGCCAACATGTTAACAGAGAGACCATTATTAGGAATGTTCTAACAAAATAATATCATCATATTTCAAAGAATAGATCATACTTCATGTAGCCACTTCTAGGTATTGCTTTCAAGTCCTAGAATAACTCTAGTAATATTATGTCTCGGATGTGCTTTTGTCTGTAATGGCCAACAGAGATAGTAATCGTCATGGACAGTCAAATAACACCAAACCTTAGATTACTACATAATAAACTACTCTAAATCATAAACAAAGTTGTCTACTTAGATTACCTAAGCCAAACAACTATTTTAGACGCTAATTTACCCAACCTCCTAAATCAAACACCACCACTACCAATACAATACCTGGAACCAAACAAACAACAGCTAGCTACCTCATTCACCTTGCATCCTTCCTTCCTACTCACTCACTCATAGTTATTCTTCTAACCTAAATACACATGCCATTGTTCAAGAAGCGCTTATGCACATGAATAGCATAAAAATACCATCAAATAGTTGCTTGTAAGACATATACCTTACCCTAGATGAACTGATCTGATTTGGCATAGCCTCATCGACTGAAATGATGTTATCCTAGAAAGAAGTTGAGAAATGATCATATATAGCGAACATCAGTAAGGAAACTCATTTTGCTTCAATTGAAACCATCAGACAACAAGTTTGTACCCTGCATTCTTGCAATGTATCATCGTTGGCTATCAACTTCCCAACATCCTTTCCTTCTCTATGTATACATATGGTTCCAACCTAGAAGAAAAAGCAGGTGACATCAAAACAAATCGATCAAGGAAAATACTGCTAGCTTCTCAACAGCAAGTACCAAGGGAATGCGCCCGTGGAATGTTAGTGTACAACAATTACATCAAAACAAACAACACATATATTATTATCAACATTAATATATCACATATTCTTTACCAACAATCAATACATTACTAAGGTGCCACTTGAAGGCTGGCGTCTCGGCGCAGGCCACCTTGGCGCCATCCATCTCCCATTCTAGTTTCCTGCCATGTGTGAATGAAGCCAATAGTTTAAGAGAGACTGTTATCAAGGATGTTGTAACATCCCAAAATTTAACCTGAGGTTTGGAACCCTAATCCCCTAACCCCCCTTAATCACTCCTTAGAGTCCACCTCATAGGACATCTCATTATATGCATACACTTTGATTGTTAGAAGCACCTCACATAGATTATTATTTTTTTAGCACCTAAGATTATTTAGCTAATTAATTGTTCAAAAGAAAAGGAGATACAAGAAATAGGAATAGAAAATAGAAATAAGAAATAGAAAAGAAAAAGGAAAAACCTCCCCCCTCGGTCGGGCCGTTTTCGGCCCCACTCCCTCCCGCGCGCCTCGCCCCCCGGCCCATGCGGCCCGTCTCCCTCCTGCGCGCCGCGCCGTTCCCCGCTGACCGATTGGCCCCACCCGTCAGCTACGCCTCCCCTCTCCCTCTCTCGTCGCTCTCCCACTGCTGGCTCAGCCCCACCCGTCAGCCCGCACTCCCCTCACTCTCTTGTGATCTCTCTCTCCCTGGCAAGCGGGTCCTGCTTGTCAGCGCCTTCCTCGCGCCCATGACCGGGCTAGCGATGCGATCGCTGCCGGTCGCCACCGCCCCATCGTCTCGCCATTACTCGCTCGCCTGCCCGGTTGGCGCCTTGCACCTCTGTCCCCTTGCGCCAGCCGAGCCATCCCGTCACCCCCCTGCCCGAGTCGTCCTGTCGTCGCCACTGTGCGCCACCATCCCCGCCGTGGCAAGCTCGTCGGTGCGCGCCACCTCTCGCCCCCTTCCCCGCCCTGGGCGCCTATAAAAGGACCGCCCGAACTCCGCTTTTCCCCACACCAGCCTCGGCCACTCCCTTCCTCCTTCCCCGAGCTCGATTGAGCTAGCACCGCTGCGCCCTTCCTCTGCTCTGGTGAGTCTCGCCCTCCTCCCTCTGTTAAGTTCCAGTCTAATTAAGGTAGTTCTTGAGCTCCGCCACTTCACCATGAGCACGACTCACCTTTTCCCCTCGGCTATTACACCCGTTGGCCTCGCCGGCGACCTCACCGCCGTGAGCGCCCGCCACCTCGCTGTGGACTGGCCATCCCGAGTGTCCAACGACCAAATTAGCCCCACCACCATGATCCCCTACCTCCGCTCGTACCTCGCCACCATCCTGTCGACGCAGAACCGGACCACCAGCGAGGAACCGCCATCGGGATCACTAGCGACCGGTTCTCACCACCGCGGACCGCCCCCTGACGCCGTTACCCCCCTTTTGTTGGTGCGTGGGCCCACGCCCACGGCGCTCGCTCGCGCCGTTCCGCTCCTCCATGGGTCGGCTGGGCCGCCTGCCCGCGCGCGTGCACCCACGCTCGCTGGGCCAAAATCTCCCCCCCCGACCCAGTTAGCAGGGAATTCCTTTTCTTTTTCCTTTTTCCATTTCTTTTTCCTATTTTCATATATATATATATATACTTATATTGATATTTTATGCACCAAAAATAGTCTAAATAAATTATAGGGCACAAAAATAATAATATCTAACAATTGGCACACCCCACCAAGTCACCATGATTGATGTATTGTTCCTTATCTATGTTTGCTAGCGGAAGAGGGATCCGATCCTCCGGAAATTGTAGCTCCAGAAGAAGGGCAGGAACCCAACCCCTCTGAAATAGATCTTTTGTGCTAGGAAAGCTTCAACGAAGGCAAGTCCATTCTTCCCTTGATGCATAAATTACCTATTCTTTCTACCACTACCTAAGCCGGGATTAAGGGATGGACCTTTTGCATTGTGAGCAGAGAGATAGCCTGCATTAACAAACATCTTTTGAGTACAAAATGTGGGATGGGAAAAGGGCATGTTTTTACTAAATGATGTTTTCAAAAAGTGTATGATGAAGGGTATTCACCCTCATCACCTTGTGAGTAGGATGATCAGGGACTCCCTGGTTTAGGGGAGGGCCTAAGGTGATGGCTCAGCTGGTTTAGGTGTGAGCAGAAGGATTGTCCTCTCATATAAGGACCGGTTTGTCATCCTTCACTACCTGTACTCATGATAAGTACAGCCACTCGAGACTGTATGGGCAGTCACTCAATCTGAAATCATACGGTCCAAACCCTAGGGTTATGAAGGCTAGGGAGCACCGGGAGGATAAGGAGGGGGAATGTTTTGTCTGGTTTGGACATGGCAGTGGCCTAACTCCTTCCGGTATAACCGTTAATGTAAGGACGTGCGAGGAAAGAAAGAGATTCGGCACTCGGATCTCACGACGGTGAGATCGCAGAAACTGGACTAGTGGGTAAAGTGTACCCCTCTGCGTAGAGTTCAAACCTATTCGAATAGTCTGTGTCCACTGGAATGGATGAGTCTGGTGTGGTATGACAATTAGTGTTTTTATAAACTCCGGGATCAGGGAAATGTGTGAGTGGGTGTGTTTTTGAAATAAAAATGATGCCACGGGAGCAGGAAGCTTAGTGGTGGTTGAGTGTGAAAAAGTGCTATTTCCTTTGGGAAAAACCATCAAAGTATTGCCCTTCTCTGAGAAAAAGAAGAGTGACTTCAACTCCACCATAAAAAGCATGTATTATATAGGTCTCTTTCTCTTTACGGGAGCGGGATGGGCTTGCGTAATACCTAGTGTATTCACCTAGATTTATTTATGTTTTTCAGCAGCTGAAGACTTCTTTTCTGTTATGCTTGATTAAGGGGGCTGTGTTTGCACCCAGTTCTGCCTGTGGCTTGGGCTAGTTTATCTTCTACTGCGCTTTGTATTTTTGGCTCTCTCGAGCTTGTACTCTGGTATTGTAATAACTTTCATTCGAACTCTATACTATTTGAAGTAAGGAATGTGGTTACTAGCCTCCTGGGACTAGTAATTGTATCACATTGAGTCCCAAAGGATCGAGATGCTTCAGGTGGTATCGGAGCCATAGGACTGGCCGTAGATCGCAGCCCGGACCTTAAAAGTTCGCCTTAACAAGAAAATACCTCTTACCCCTAAGAAAAATCTTCTCTCCTTTCCCCCCGATATTAACAGACCCTTCTTTTCTTCTACCAGATGGAAGGCTCTTTGGTCATTAGGACATCCTACTTCTCAGAGGTGGAAGGATTCCCTCGTCTCTTGCGGAGTTGCACGCTTCGCATGGGGATCCGCAAGAAGCCGGAGTACGTCTGGAAAGAATACCACGAGAATGGAACTAAGAAATGCTCTATGGCAGTCTACCTAGGAGAAAGCCGAAACTACCCGAACCACCCTCCTTTCCAAGTCACCTTCACCGGACACCGCTTCCTAGACACTTGCCAAAATGTTGCCCAAAAAGCCCTCCGACAGCTATGACAAAACAACAGCAGAGAGGTCTTTGAAACCCCCCTTCGTTACTTCCCACCTAGCAACAAAAATACCCCTACATGGAGGAAAAGACTTCAGGCCCTGTCAGGAAGAGATCCTACTGAGGATGAGCCCACCATCGTCTACATGGCTGGATATCTCCACACTCTCGATAATCACTATGATGACCTTTCCTCCCACTGCACCCACCTAAACTCTCGGGTGGAAAGCTTAGAGCAACAGGTCAAGGAACTTAAAAAGGAGAAGGCGTCCCTCCAAGAGAGTCTCAAAATAGCAGAAGGTGAAGAGGCCAACACTCGTGAAGCCTACCGAACCCTGAAGATGGATTACGATAAGAAGCTAAAGAAGCTCACCCCCACGAAGAAAATCCAAAACAAGACCAAGAGCCAAGGATGCCAGACTGAGCGGAAGAAGGAAGCCCCTCTAGCACTACCTCCCTCCAGGATAGAGAATTTGTCTGACGTTGAGGATATGTCCCTAGCTAGCCTTGACGACCTTCTCAAGGAATTTGGGGACACTTTAGAAAAGGAGTTCGGAAGTACCTTAGAAAGCGCACGCGTGTAGTGCGACTTGTGGTAACCGTATGCTTGTAATGAACTTGTGTGATGAATAAAATAACTTGGTTGAAAAAAAATTTGGCATATGCATAGTAGTAATTCTCCCCCCCTGGCAGATGGCTTCAGATAAAACCACGCCTACCGCCTCCGGGATTGGAGCAGGGTTTCCCCTTGGAGCTGAAGGAGAAGCCGGTGGAGAAGGGAGTGAGACCCACCTCCCCGCACCTCCAGAGCTGCCATTAGATTTAGCCCAAGTTCTAGCCAACCAAACCCGACTCATTGAGGTCCTCACTAGAAGTCTAGAGAATCAGCGCCCGAATGGTGGAAGACCACAGGACAAGATGGGAGATTTTCTGAGGCTCAAGCCTCCCACATTCACTGGATCCAGCAATCCCCTCGATGCTGATGGCTGGATGCGCATGATAAAAAGGAAGTTAGAAGCCATCGGATGCCCTGAGAACCAGCGTATTCATTTGGCTGCTCATCAACTTTCTGGGATGGCCCTATCCTGGTGGGATACCTTCAGCGCTGCCGTCAGAGATGCTACTTGGACAGAATTTGAAACTGCTTTCCGAGAACATCATGTGCCCCAAGGGATCGTTCAGCTCAAGGAAGATGAATTTCAGGAACTAACTCAAGGTGGAAGATCTGTCAGTGAGTACGTGCACAAATTCATAGAATTGGCCCGCTACGCGCCTGACGACGTTAGCACAGAAGCCAAGAAGATGGCCCGCTTTTTGAAAGGACTAAGACCAGAACTCAAGACCATCCTTGCTAGCCAAGATTTCCTCAGCTTCTCGCACCTCTCAAACAAAGCCATACAAGTGGAAAGGGCAAGGGAAGAAGAAAAAGGTCACCTCAAGAGGTAATTCCAAGTCCTTCAAGCTCAGTAGCAAGACCGGCACCAGAGAACTCGATCCTTTGGGTTTTCACCCAAGGGACCAAGCTACAACAAGCCAGCTGGACCCACTCTGTCACGTTTCAGTCAGCAGAGTTAGAGCTCTTTTCAGGCCCCCTCAGTTGCAAGCAACCAACCACTAGCAAATGCCTATTGGCACTGCGGAGACCCCAGTCACTTCAAGAATAACTGCCCCCAGTTGAAGGCATCAGGACCTACTTACTCCAACTCGGTGAATGGCCCCAAGAATGCCTCAGCGCCCGCCTCCAAGACACCCTCCTCCATCAGCCAGCAGAACAAGACCCAGTATCATGGCAGGGCACGAGTAAACCACGTCGATGCTCAAGAGGCTCAACAAACTCTAGGAGTAGTGCTCGGTGAGTTCCTTGTTGAATTTACTCCCGCTACTGTACTTTTTGATTCAGGAGCATCCCATTCATTTATAGCCACTAGTTTTGTGGAAAAGCATGGCATCCCCTCTACCCACCTAGAAATTCCCTTGGTCACCCGAACCTCAGGGTTAGACCTTTTGTGCCAACTTAAATGCTCCTAGGTCAGGATTCTTTTAAGTGGGGTAGTGTTCTTGGCAAATTTAACCGTCTTGCCATCCCAAGGGATTGATGTGATCTTAGGAATGGATTGGTTAACCAAGCACAAGGGCATCATAAGTTGCGCAAGCAAGACCGTCCTTCTCACTGACCACTAAGGAAAGTCAGTTTCTTGTCAGGCTCAGCCACCCGCCAAGGATCCAATGGTGTTTAATCTAGTATTAGAAAGCATATCTGTGGTAGAAGAATTCATGGATGTATTCCCAGAAGAGTTGCCAGGAATGCCACTAGAAAGAGAAGTGGAGTTCTACATAGATCTAATCCCTGGCACTGCGCCCATCGCAAAGAGACCATACCGCATGGCTCCCACCGAGTTAGCAGAATTAAAGCACCAGATCGCAGAGCTTCAACAAAAAGGGTACATCTGTCCCAGCTCATCTCCTTGGGGAGCACCAGTCCTTTTTGTCACCAAAAAGGATGGAAGTATGAGGATGTGTATTGATTACCGATCCCTGAATGAGGTTACAATCAAAAACAAGTATCCACTCCCTTGGATCGATGACCTCTTCGACCAGCTTCAAGCGGCCAAATATTTCTCCAAGATAGACCTAAGGTCAGGTTATCACCAGCCGAGAATCAAGGAAGCAGATATTCAGAAGACTGTATTTGTCACCCAATACGGGCAGTATGAGTTCACAGTAATGCCTTTCGGACTAACCAACGCACCCGCCTTTTTCATGAACCTCATGAATAAGGTATTTATGGAAGAGCTGGATAAGTTTGTCGTAGTCTTCATTGACGACATCCTTATCTACTCCAAGAGTCGCGAAGATCATGAGCATCACCTCCGGATCGTCCTTGAAAGACTCAGAGCACATCAACTCTACGCTAAGCTCAACAAATGCGAATTCTGGTTAGAAAAGATAGCCATCCTTAGGCATATCTTGACTATAGAAGGAATAGAAGTAGACCCGTCCAAGGTAGAAGCAGTATCCAAATGGAAGCAGTCATCCAACGTTAGTGAAGTTCGAAGCTTTCTGGGAATGGCAGGATATTACCATCGTTTTATCAAAGGATTCTCTAGCATAGCAAGACTTATGACCGAGCTCCTCAAGAAAGACAATAAGTTTGTGTGGACCCCTAAGTGTGAAGAAAGCTTCCAAATCATAAAGAAGAAGCTCACAACCGCACCCGTTTTGACACTGCCAGACATCCATCAGGATTTCGTCGTCTTCTGTGATGCTTCAAGGCAAGGCTTAGGGTGTGTACTTATGCAAAATGAGAAAGTCATTGCTTATGCATCATGCTTACTCAAGCCGCATGAGCAGAATTATCCCACCCACGATTTGGAATTGGCAGCCATAGTGCATGCCCTAAAAATATGGAGGCACTACCTAATCGGGAACAAATGTCACATCTTCACCGATCACAAGAGTTTGAAGTATATCTTCACTCAGCCAGACCTCAACCTCCATCAGCGAAGATGGCTAGAATTGATCAAAGATTATGACCTTGAGATCCACTACCACCCCGGGAAGGCCAACGTGGTAGCAGACGCCCTCAGCCGAAAACCTTTCGGGAAGAAAGGAACCAATTTCTAAGAAGATTGGAAGAAAGAATCAGCTCAACTGAATGTATGTCTGGGAGACAATGGCAGCCTAGAAGTCAAGTCAATGCTAGAAGACCTCATATGCAAGGCTCAACGCCTGGACACTGAGACAGCAGGTCTTATGGAAAAAGCTCGCAAGGAGCCACTTCTGGACTTCAGGACAGATGAGGAAGGAGTCCTTTGGTTCAAAAACCGTCTGTGTGCACCAAAAGGGGAGGCGCGAGAAGTCCTGCTTGATGAAGCTCACAACTCAGCCTACTCCATCCACCCAGGAACCACCAAGATGTACCTAAACCTCAAAACTAGATACTGGTTGAGAGGAATGAAGAAAGAGATTGAAAGGGAATTAGGCTTACACCTATTTCCTATACTAATTTTGGTGGTTGAATTGCCCAACACAAATAATTGGACTAACTAGTTTGCCCAAGTTTACAAGTTCTACAGGTACAAAGGTTCACCATAAGCCAATAAAAAGACCAAGAAAAAGGGTTCAAACAAAGGAGCAAAGGGTCAACCGAAGGCACCCTGGACTGGTGCACCGGACTGTCCGGTGCACCACCGGACAGTGTCCGGTGCACCAGGGAAGACCGACTTCAAACTCTTCACCTTCGGGAATTTTCGGAGCCAACGCGCTATAATTCACCGGACTGTCCGGTGTACACCGGACAGTGTCCGGTGCTCCAAGAGGACGCGGCTTCCGAACTCGGCAGCCTCGGGAATTCGCTTCGGCTGTTCCGCTATAATTCACCGGACATGTCCGGTGTACACCGGACTGTCCGGTGTACCTGCAAGGCAACGGCTACTTCAGGCGCCAACAGCTACCTGCAGCGCATTAAATGCACGCCAGCGCGCGCAGAGGTCAGGCACGCCCATGCTGGCGCACCGGACACCCTACAGTACATGTCCGTTGCGCCACCGGACATCAAGGAGGGCCCAGCGTCAGAGCTCCAACGGTCAGAACCCTAACGGCCGGGTGACGTGGCTGTCGCACCGGACATGTCCGGTGTGCACCGGACTGTCCGGTGCACCATCGAACAGACAGCCTCCACCAAACGGCTAGTTTGGTGGTTGGGGCTATAAATAACCCCCAACCACCCCACATTCAAGTCATCCAAGTTTTCCCACTTCAACTACTTACAAGAGCTCTAGCATTCAATTCTAGACACACCAAAGTGATCAAATCCTCTCCAAACTCCACACAACGCCCAAGTGATTAGTGAGAGAGATTTGCTTGTGTTCTTTCGAGCTCTTGCGCTTGGATTGCTTTCTTCCTTCTTTGATTCTTCATTGCGATCAAACTCACTTGTAATTGAGGCAAGAGACACCAATCTTGTGGTGGTCCTTGTGGGAACTTTGTGTTCCAAACATTTGAGAAGAGAAAGCTCACTCGGTCCGAGGGACCGTTTGAGAGAGGGAAAGGGTTGAAAGAGACCCGGTCTTTGTGACCACCTCAATGGGGAGTAGGTTTGCGAGAACCGAACCTCGGTAAAACAAATCCACGTGTCACACTCCTTATTCGCTTGTGATTTGTTTTGCACCCTCTCTCGTGGACTCGATTATATTTCTAACCCTAACCCGGCTTGTAGTTGTGTTTATATTTGTAAATTTCAGTTTCGCCCTATTCACCCCCCCTCTAGGCGACTTTCAATTGGTATCAGAGCCCGGTGCTTCATTAGAGCCTAACCGCTCGAAGTGATGTCAGGAGATCACACCAAGAGGGAGATGGAGACCGGCGACAAGCCCACTACGAGTCACGGGAGCACTTCATCGGAAGAGTCCCGCACCAAGAGGAAGGAAAAGAAGAAGGACTCCTCCAAACGGAAGGAGAAAAGATCTTCTTCTTCACACCACAAAGAGAAGAAGGAAAAATCCTCTTCCCACAAGCCGCATCGGAATGGGGACAAGAAAAAGAGGATGAGGAAGGTGGTCTACTACGAGACCGATTCTTCATCGACATCCACCTCCGGCTCCGACGCGGCGTCCGTCACTTCTAAGCGCCAAGAGCGTAAGAAGTATAGTAAGATCCCCTTACGATACCCTCGCATTCCTAAACATACACCTTTACTTTCCGTCCCATTAGGCAAACCACCAACGTTTGATGGTGAAGACTATGCTAGGTGGAGTGATTTAATGCGATTTCATCTAACCTCACTCCACAAAAGAATATGGGATGTTGTTGAGTTTGGTGTACAGGTACCATCCGTAGGGGATGAAGACTATGATGTGGATGAAGTGGCCCAAATCGAGCACTTCAATTCCCAAGCCACAACCATTCTCCTCGCCTCTCTAAGTAGAGAGGAATACAACAAGGTGCAAGGATTGAAGAATGCGAAGGAGATTTGGGACTTACTCAAGACCACGCACGAAGGTGATGAACTCACCAAGATTACCAAGCGGGAAACGATCGAGGGGGAGCTCGGTCGCTTCCGTCTTCGCCAAGGAGAGGAGCCACAAGATATGTACAACCGGCTCAAAACCTTGGTGAACCAAGTGCGCAACCTCGGGAGCAAGAAATGGGATGACCACGAGGTGGTTAAGGTTATTTTAAGATCACTTATTTTCCTTAACCCTACTCAAGTACAATTAATTCGTGGCAACCCAAGATATACACTAATGACTCCCGAGGAAGTAATCAGGAATTTTGTGAGCTTTGAATGTATGATTAAAGGCTCAAAGAAGATCAACGAGCTTGATGAACCCTCCACGTCCGAAGCACAACCGGTAGCATTTAAGGCGACGGAGGAGAAGAAGGAGGAGTCTACACCCAGTAGACAACCAATTGACGCCTCCAAGCTCGACAATGAGGAGATGGCTTTAATCATCAAAAGCTTTCGTCAAATCCTCAAGCAACAGAAGGGGAAGGATTACAAATCCCGTTCCAAGAAGGTTTGCTACAAGTGTGGTAAGCCCGGTCACTTTATTGCTAAATGTCCATTATCAAGTGACAGTGACAGGGATAACGACAAGAAGGGCAAGAGGAGAGAAAAGAAGAGGTACCATAAGATGAAGGGCGGCGATGCCCACGTGTGCCGCGAGTGGGACTCTGACGAGAGCTCCACCGACTCCTCCTCCGACGACGAGGACGCCGCCAACATCGCCGTCACCAAGGGACTCCTCTTCCCCAACATCGGCCACAAGTGCCTCATGGCAAAAGACGGCAAAAAGAAGAAGGTTAAATCTAAATCCTCCACTAAATATGAGTCTTCTAGTGATGAAAATGCTAGTGATGAGGAGGATAAATTGCGTACCCTTTTTGCCAACCTTAACATGGAACAAAAGGAAAAATTAAATGAATTAATTAGTGCTATTCATGAAAAGGATGACCTTTTGGATTCCCAAGAGGACTTCCTAATTAAGGAAAACAAGAAACATGTTAAGGTTAAAAATGCTTATGCTCTAGAAATAGAAAAATGTCAAAAACTATCTAGTGAGCTAAGCACTTGCCATGACACTATTACCAACCTTAGAAATGAAAATGCTAAACTAATTGCTAAGGTTGAGTCTCATGTTTGTAATATTTCAACTTCCAATCCTAGAGATGATAATGTTGAGTTACTTGCTAGGATTGATGAGTTGAATATTTCTATTGCTAGCCTTAGAGATGAGAATGAGAAATTGTTTGCTAAGGCTAAAGAATTAGATGTTTGCAATGTTACAATTTCCAATCTTCGAGATAACAATGATATTTTGCGTGCTAAGATTGTTGAACTCAATTCTTGCAAACCTTCTACATCTGCCGTTGAGCATGTGTCTATTTGTGATAGATGTAGAGATGTTGATATTAATGCTATTCATGATCACATGGTATTAATTAAACAACAAAATGATCATATAGCAAAATTAGATGCTAAAATTGCTGAGCATAACTTAGAAAATGAAAAGTTTAAATTTGCTAGAAGTATGCTGTATAATGGGAGACGCCATGGCATCAAGGATGGCATTGGCTACCAAAGGGAGACAATGTCAAACTTAGTGCCCCTCCTAAAAGATTGTCTAATTTTGTTAAGGGCAAGGCTCCCATGCCTCAGGATAACGAGGGTTACATTTTGTACCCTGCCGGTTATCCCGAGAGCAAAATTAGGAGAACTCATTCTAGGAAGTCTCACTCTGGCCCTAATCATGCTTTTATATATAAGGGTGAGGCATCTAGCTCTAGGCAACCAACCCATGCTAAGTTGCCTAGAAAGAAAACTCCTAGTGCATCAAATGATCATAACATTTCATTCAAAACCTTTGATGCATCTTATGTCTTGACTAACAAATCCGGCAAGGTAGTTGCCAAGTTTGTTGGGGGCAAACACAAGGGCTCCAAGACTTGTGTTTGGGTACCCAAAGTTCTTGTATCTAATGCCAAAGGACCCAAAACCGTTTAGGTACCTAAAGTCAAGAACTAAACTTGTTTTGTAGGTTTATGCATCCGGGGCTCAAGTTGGATCATCGACAGCGGGTGCACAAACCACATGACAGGGGAGAAAAAGATGTTCTCCTCCTACGAGAAAAACCAAGATCCCCAACGAGCTATCACATTCGGGGATGGAAACCAAGGTTTGGTCAAAGGTTTGGGTAAAATTGCTATATCTCCTGACCATTCCATTTCCAATGTTTTTCTTGTAGATTCTTTAGATTACAATTTGCTTTCCGTATCTCAATTATGTCAAATGGGCTACAACTGTCTATTTACTGATGTAGGTGTTACTGTCTTTAGAAGAAGTGATGATTCAATAGCATTTAAGGGAGTGTTAGAGGGTCAGCTATTCTTGGTAGATTTTGATAGAGCTGAACTCGACACTTGCTTAATTGCTAAGACTAACATGGGTTGGCTTTGGCACCGTCGACTAGCCCATGTTGGGATGAAGAATCTTCATAAACTTTTAAAGGGAGAGCACATTTTAGGACTAACAAATGTTCATTTTGAGAAAGACAGGATTTGTAGCGCATGCCAAGCTGGGAAGCAAGTTGGCACTCATCATCCACACAAGAACATCATGACAAGTGACAGGCCACTGGAGCTCCTACACATGGATTTATTCGGCCCGATCGCTTACATAAGCATCGGCGGTAGTAAGTACTGTCTAGTTATTGTGGATGATTATTCTCGCTTCACTTGGGTATTCTTTTTGCAGAAAAAATCCCATACCCAAGAGACCTTAAAGGGATTCTTGAGACGGGCTCAAAATGAGTTCGGCTTAAGGATCAAGAAAATTAGAAGCGACAACGGGACGGAGTTCAAGAACTCTCAAATCGAAGGCTTCCTTGAGGAGGAGGGCATCAAGCATGAGTTCTCTTCTCCCTACACCCCACAACAAAATGGTGTAGTGGAGAGGAAGAATCGAACTCTATTGGACATGGCAAGAACCATGTTTGATGAGTACAAGACACCGGATCGGTTTTGGGCCGAGGCGGTCAACACCGCTTGCTACGCCATCAACCGGTTATATCTTCACCGAATCCTCAAGAAGACATCAT
Organism: Zea luxurians; assembly: GCA_029449295.1. NCBI lineage: Eukaryota > Viridiplantae > Streptophyta > Magnoliopsida > Poales > Poaceae > Zea > Zea luxurians. Next base: position 1,633,455 of record JAOPSE010000140.1, on the reverse strand, counting down.
ATGAACTCCTAACCGGTAAAAAGCCCAATATTTCATATTTTAGAGTTTTTGGTAGTAAATGCTTTATTCTTGTTAAAAGAGGTAGAAAATCTAAATTTGCTCCTAAAACTGTAGAAGGCTTTTTACTAGGATATGATTCAAACACAAGGGCATATAGAGTCTTTAACAAGTCCTCAGGACTAGTTGAAGTTTCTTGTGACGTTGTGTTTGATGAGACTAACGGCTCTCAAGTAGAGCAAGTTGATCTTAATGAGATAGGTGAAGAACAGGCTCTGTGCATCGCGCTAAGGAACATGTCCATTGGGGATGTGTGTCCTAAGGAATCCGAAGAGCCTCCACATGCACAAGATCAACCATCCTCCTCCACGCAAGCATCTCCACCAACCCAAAATGAGGACGAGGCTCAAGTTGATAAAGAGGAAGAACAAAATGATGAGCCACCTCAAGATGACGGCAATGATCAAGGGGGAGATGCAAATGATGAAGACAAGGAGGATGAAGAACCAAGGCCGCCACACCCAAGAGTCCACCAAGCAATCCAACGAGATCACCCACTACACCAAAACTTTGAACTTCCTACGGCTTCATAACTTCTGACGGTTTCTATCGAGAACCGTAGGAAGTTAATAACTTCCTAAAGGCACTAGTTGCCTCTCGGCAGTTTATTCAACTTCCGACGGTTGTAACTGTAGCCTCTCGGAAGTTTATTTAACTTCCGACGGGCTCTCGGAAGGCGTTTAACTTCCGACGGGCTGACCCAAAGCTCTCGGAAGTTAGACTGCGGACCGGGCGTAGGGTTTCTTATGGCTGCGGACCGGGCCCCGCCCTGTTAACTTCCGACGGGCTGACCCAAAGCTCTCGGAAGTTAATTTTGTAAAGTAACGGCGCTGTCGGTTTTTTTCCCAACCCGCGCCTCACATCTCCTCTCGCTGCTCATCTCAGCTCGCCCCACACTGCCGCCCGCCGTTCCCCGGCGACCGCCCGCCGCTGCCCGCCCGCCGTTCCCCGGTGGCCGCCCGCCGCTGCCTGCCCCGCCCTTCCCCGGCGGCCACCCCGCGCTGCCGCTGTCTGCCTCGCCGCCCTGCACCGCCGTGCCCGGCCCCGCCCCGCCCTGCACTGCCAGCCCTGCCCCGTCGTGCCGGGCGCTCGCCGCCCCGCCCTGCCGGCCGTGCAGGCCGCTGCCCCGTCATGTCGCCCCGCCAGCCCCACCCCGCCGTGCCGGCCACTCGCACGGTCCCGCCGGCCACCGCGGCAACACCGCCCTGCGCGGGGCTCGCTGCTCCCTGTGCCGGCCGCTACCCGTCCCGCGTGGCTCATCGCTCCCTGCGCCGAGCACCGCCTCTCCTCCACGCAGCACCATCTTCGCCATCGAGCTCTGCATCGCTACAGGTAACTTCCGAGTGTTTGTACTATAGTTTTTTATATTAAATATACTAACTTCCGAGAGTTAACTGTTTTTAAACCGTAGAAAGTTATGTTAATAGGGTTAATTAACTTAATAAGCTAGGTGGTGCATATAATTTAATTATGTTAGTCTCTTATTTGTTGCGTGCTAGTAATATTTTTGCAAAATTGTCGTATATGTGTCGCCCATTCCGGATCGGGCAGAGTCACATGATACACATATGACTTGTATTAGTCCGGAATTGTCCCTTTTTTGGATAGCCTGTTAGTGGATGATGGAGCTATGGATTTATGACGATGACGGGTCTGAACGAGATTTCGGTGACATAACCCTGTTGTTCTCTATTACACCATTTATGGGCATGCAAATAGAGAACAACGGGGTTATGCTGCTGAAATTTCGTTCTGACTCGTTGCTCGTCATAAATTGTTGCTCTATCGGTCACTCATGGGTGGGTTTAGGAACTATCTTTTCCTATAGATGTAGTGAAACGATCGATATGCGTTTAGTACCAGAATAAATTTATGAATGATGTGTTTTACTATTTTAGCATCAAATATGGTGGGTGAGGACCGTCGATGGATGTATGAAGGTTGGCGCATGAATGATCCCTCGGTGGATTGGATAAGAAAGACAGAGGATTTTATTGATCGTGCTTTTGCTATATCAAGAACCGGCACAGATGTGCGTTGTCCATGTAGTATGTGTCGGATTTGTAGATGTCAAGACAAGAGAACTCTGTCGGGACACCTTTGCAAATATGGCTACATGCCTAACTATGAAGTCTGGGTGTATCACGGCGAGGACTTTCCCCGTGAAAATTCGCCGGAAGCCAACAACACTGACGACGTGGAGTACGATAGAATGGACGAGATGCTTGAAGATTTAAGGGAGGATCCTGATTTGGTGTTTCCACCAAATCATGAGGAGCCGCCTCCTCCAGAGGTTAAAAAGTTCTTCGACCTCCTTAAGGCTGCAGAAGAGCCTTTGCACGAACACACAACAGTTTTAGTCCTCGCTTTCGTGACTCGACTTATGGCTATCAAGTCCAAGTTTGTGTTCTCGAACAATTGTTACAACGAGCTCTTGAACTTAATCAGCGAAGTGTTTCCACCAAATCACAAGATGCCGAAAGACGTGTATCATTGCAGGAAACTGCTCTCTGGTCTAGGTATGGACTATCAGAAAATTGATGTATGTCCAGATAATTGTATGCTGTTCTGGAAGGATCATGAGAATGATAGTAAGTGTCTAAAGTGTGGCAAGTCGAGATATGTAGAGGTTAAAAATGATGATGGTGAAATGGTCACATCAACGGTAGCCCAAAAGCAACTTCGTTACATGCCTCTTGCGCCTCGTGTTAAGCGTTTGTTTCTTTCGAGGAACACAGCTAGGCACATGAGATGACATAAAGAACGTGAATGGGAGGACACTCATGTGATGACGCACCCGTCTGACAGTGATGCGTGGAAGGCTCTAGATGACTTTGATCCAGAATTTGCTAGTGAAGCGAGAAACATTCGAATTGGGTTGGCGACAGATGGATTCACACCTTTCAATACAAACGCGGCATCATATTCTTGTTGGCCTATATTTGTTATTCCATACAACCTTCCACCTCATCTGTGCATGAAATATGATTACATGTTTCTTTCCCTAATTATTCCTGGTCCAGACCATCCTGGTAAAGGGTTGAATGTGATGATGCAACCCTTGATCGATGATCTCAAAAAGTTATGGAAAGGAGTCGAAGCATACGATTGCTACAAAAACGAGAGATTCACACTTCGAGTTGCGTATTTGTGGTCCATTCATGATTTCATGGCATACAGTTTATTTGCTGGATGGAGTTGCCATGGAACTCTGACATGCCCAATATGTGGCAAGGATACAGATTGTTTCCGCCTAGAGTTTGGAGGGAAGATTTGTTACTTTGACTGCCACAGATGCTTCTTGCCCCAAAAACACCCGTATAGGTTCGAGGTTAACACCTTTAAGAAGGGCACTATCGTGACAAAGGGACCGCCCAGACGTCTGAGCGGAATAGAGATTGAGGCTATGCTTAATAATTTGAAAGAGAATGAAAGTGGTGATGGATACATAGGTTTTGGAACCGAGCATAACTGGACACATAAATGTGGTTTATGGGAACTCCCTTATGTTAAGGCATTGATTCTGATGCATAACATTGACGTCATGCATCAGGAACGTAATGTTGGTGAAAGCATTCTAAGTACTTGCATGAATCTAGGCGACAAAACAAAAGACAATATAAAGGCCAGGAAGGACTTAGCAAAACTTTGTAACCGACCAACCCAGGAACTCGACGAAAATGGAAAAAAGCCACATGCTCAATTTTGTCTAAAACCTAAACAGAAGAATGAAGTAATGGAATGGTTGAAAAATTTGAAATTCCCAGATGGTTATGCGGCTGGGTTTAGGAGAGCTGTGAACTTGAAGACAAAGAAAATAACTGGATTGAAAAGCCATGATTATCATATAATGATGGAAAGGCTCCTCCCTATAATGTTCCGTGGGTACTTGAAAGTCAGTATCTGGAAGGCGTTAGCTGAGTTAAGCTACTTTTATAGGCAACTTTGTGCTAAAGAAATAAAGAAAGAGGTGATGGAGAAGTTGGAGACAGAAATTCCTGTCCTTATATGCAAGTTGGAAAAAATATTCCCCCCAGGATTCTTCAATCCAATGCAACATCTACTTGTCCACCTTCCATATGAAGCTAAGGTTGGTGGACCTGTGCAATACAGGTGGATGTACCATATTGAAAGGGCTTTAAAGAAGCTTAGTTCAATGGTTGGTAACAAAGGAAGAGTTGAAGGGTGTATAGCTGAAGAATTCAAATATAAAGAGGTAGCAGCCTTCACGAGTGTATACTTTGCAGACGAGCACAATATCAATGCCCCTACATTGAGGTATCATGATGCCAAAGTACGGACTCGCAGCAATCTCCAAATTTTTGAGATTGAGGGCAAGACTGTCGGAGCATCCATGGAATATCATCTTGAGCGCGAAGAAAAGTTGGACGCTTTGCTCTATATGTATGAAAATATGGATGAGATGACCCCATATTTCAAGTAAGATGAAATTTAATTTGTCATTTGTGTATCTATATAGTAATCGTGTTCCGCACCTCATTTGTTTACTTGTTGTAACAGAGATTTCCAATCGCAACTTAATGAGAAATTGTCCTCGAGGCAGTATGAAAATGCGCTTCGAGGAAGACATGGGAAGCCCAATTTCATTAATTGGTTGCGAGCTTATGTAAATAACCTAACACTCTTGTTCTACTTTATATATTTTTTTAGAAATTTAATTTCACCATCTGATTGGCAGTGTGACAAAATTCCAAATTTAGACAAGGACTTGCTTCAGATGTCTTACGCAATCGTAAAAGTCAGAAGCTACGGTCGTTACGACATTAAGGGGTTTCGTTTTCGTTCGACCAAATTTGAATGTACTCGTCCATTTGCGGCGACAAAAAATACTGGAGTTGTATGCAAGGCAGTCGATGATCGTGGAAGAGAGATGAATTATTATGGAGTTATTAATGACATACTCGAGTACGACTTCGCTGGGAGCAAAAATCTTAAGGTGGTGTTTTTCAAATGTGATTGGTTTGATCCCAATCAAGGGACTGTAGAAAACCAATTTGGCATGGTAGAAGTCAAACATGAGCTCAAAACAAGTGCATGTAGCAAATTTGTTCTTGCTCACCAAGTTGACCAGGTGTACTACATACCATATCCATCTATAAAGCTGGAAGCCACATGGGTAGTGTACAAAGTTAATCCTCCTGAACAGTTACACAACAAGGGTGAATGGTTTGAGGCGGAAGTTGAAGAAATTTACCAAGAAGATGAACTTCCGGCCAATTTTAATATAGATACTGAGGTTTTGCCAGAATCGTTAGTGGGAGATCCTGAAGATGTAGTAAGTCCCAAAAAACGGAAACAGAAGTCAAAGAAGATAACATCTAATCGAAGAAGAAAACAATTTGATCCTGATTTTGAATACGACTAAAAAGTAATTATTTATTTATTGTTCATTTCAATACATTATGGTCATTTACTTTATGTTCATTTACTAATTTGATTTTGTTTTAATAACAGGATGTCTAAAAAGGTCAAGCAGCTCGCTAAGGGACTAGCGAGGAGAGCCTCCATTTTTGGGAGAAAGGAGGACTTAGTGTTCCAGGGCACTAGTTCAAGCTCGAGCAGGCGTAGAGCTTTGTTGGAGCATGTTCCAGAGTTGCAGGGCCAGCCAGTCGGTGTACTAAGGGATGAGGTAACCAATATATTTGTTTTGTAATGTAATATTTGTATGATTTCGAATAACTAAATTATTAATTTTGTTCTGTAGAATGAGTCTGAAGATGAGGTAGAGACAGAGGAGGGGATACAAGTGGAAGCTGTTGAGGATGTCCAGGGTAGGGAGGCGGAGAGAGGGTGGGATGAATGGCCCAAGGATGCAAGTGGGTGGGTAGGAGATGGAGGGTCGGGAGTTGGGGGAGCTAGTGGAGGAGGTTCTGGAAGCGGGGGAGTTGTAGGGTCTTCACGGGTCCGGAAGCCACGAAAGACTAGTTGGGTCCCCCCTCCTAAATAACCAGTTAACAAGGTTGAGATAATACCGTCTGGAGATGGGTAAGAGCATCTTTGCTTTGTTCTTATGTCTTACACATTGAGGATAAACAATTATTTTTTGATTTTGACAATTGTGCTTGTGTTGTTAGGGGTTGGGTGGATAGTAGTTTCACCGGCAAAGATCGTGTAAGGCAAGTAAATAAAGTGTTGGGCAATATCTGTCGTATGAGATGGCCTGGATTGGTGATTGAGAATGGTAATGAGGTCCCTGTCACAAGATGGGATCAATACGGCCTTGCTGTTAACGCGCAACATGGGAATGCGCAAGGTGCAGTTTGGCACGACTTCTGGGTATGTTTATCTATCTTCTTGCCAAGTTATCAGCTCAATGATTGATTCATATTATGGATTCTTGACTATGTTTTTTTTGAGAAACATTATAAGTTGCCTGATGGAGATACTCATACCGAGCATGCACACTCCGTGTTCCATAGGAACGCGGCAGATGTTGTTGCGGATATGATGTACTATGTTCGAATCCAGGTGATTAATCAAGCTATGTTGAGTAGTGAAGGACGACGTGCAGCCACTAAGAGCGAGGCGACACAGTATGGACTTTCTATGACTGAGCAAGATTTTCTTCAGGTCATTGATGTTTGTGCTTGTGTTAGAAAATTTTTTGTTGCTTGTATATGATACAATTACTTGTAAATGAATTGTGTTTCCGTAGCATTCGATTCCATGGATAGCCGCCAATGATGCTGCTTGGCGTGCCTTATGCCGTTATTGGGCTTCTGATGATTTCAAGGCAAAGTCTATGCGACAAAGTTCCAATCGTGGAACCGAGTCGTATCACAAGTATGGAGGTGATGATCACTTTCGTTTGGCAAAACGAATGGTAAGTGCAATTTATTTCATTTTTTGTTGATTGTAGTTGACTTGCTGTAATTTCTGATTATAATGCTTGTCAAATGTACATACAGGAAGCTAGCAGTGGTGTAGTGCCCAGTGATGTTCAAGTATACCTGAGGGGGCACAGAGGACCAGATCCTGCAAACCCAGATGTGTTGTGTAGCCAAAAGGCAACGGATTGTCTGGTGAGTGTTTTGAAATGCTTGATACATTTTGTTCATATGAAATTTTGTATGTAAGATGACATTGTTCTTTTGTATGCAGGCTGCATATGGTGAGGCGATGTCTAGTCAGCATGGATCAAACTATGACTGGAGGACCACACCTATTGATCCTCAGGTTGTGTATGCGAGTGGTGGAAAACCCCATGGAAGGTATGGACTCTACATACCTTATCTTGTTTCATCGGTTTAAGTACAATACATTTATTTTGAATCTGTTGTGATGTTACTTGTTTGAAGGTACTCGATGTTCGATAACGTCATCGACTCGAGCCAGGTGACGGTTCAGAGGGGAGGTTCATCGAGGTCTGCTGCTCGTAGCTCCCGTCGCTCTACTCAGGATACTGCAGAAGTTGAGCGACTACGAGAAGATCTTAGGCAACATCAGGAGCGGCAAAGGGTTCAGGAGGAATACTTGAGGCAACATGCTGCGCAACAAGAATACTATGCTACTCAGTTTCAACAACAGCAAGCACTGATACAAGTAAGTTCAAAAATATCTTCCATTTTAAGTTATGTATTGATTTAAAACACTGACATTAATGTGTTCGTCGATTTGATAGCAACTAGCACAAGCCCAAGGGATACAGATTCCGATGGCCCCCCACCTCCACCTCCCATACATTTTCCTTGGCCATCACCTCCACCTCCACCTACCGAACATCAGGTTTGCAAATTTTTCATTATTTACTTGTTATATTATGGTGTAACTTCATGAATGTCATTTGTTCAGGTATATGAGACCCCTCCAGCTACCTTGTCGGTGCAGCAACAACATGATGGCTTAGACTTTGTCGATGCGTTGTTCGCCAGTGGAGGTAGCGAGCATCACTTTTCGCTGATTCCTGATGCTGATCGACAGTAGTGGACTTCCATTCTGTGTTTTGTGAGACTTGAAACTTGTGTCTTGTGAGACTATTATGTGGATGTAACTTGTGTCTTGTGAGACTTGAAACTTTGTGGACTGTTCTGGCCAGACTTTTATGACTTTATATGTGACATGTGGTATATTGTGGCTTTTAAATATATTGTGGTATATTGTGGCTGTCATTTTTGTACATTGTGATATATGTGGTTGTTATTTTGATATATGTGGCTGTTATTTTGATATATGTGGCTGTTAATGTGGTGAATAATGGAAATTAAATTGCATTTTTTGTGCTGGTCATTTTAACTTCCGAGAGGAGAACCAAAACGGTCGGAAGTTAGCCTTCACACGGCGTCAGCGCAAAACAAACGGCGTCAAACTTTAACTTCCGAGAGAACTGCCTTGGCTCTCGGAATTTAGCGTAACTTCCGAGAGGGAACTTTGGCTCTCGGAAGTTAGCGTAACTTCCGAGAGGCGCTCGAAAGTGAGCGTAACTTCCGACTAAAATGTTACGAGAGCCAAACTTCCGACGGATTTATCTATCTTCCGACGGTTTATATAACTTCTGAGAGTTTAGCTCTAACTTCCTACGGTTTAGGCTCTAGGAAGTTAAGCATTTTGGTGTAGTGACCCCGTCGACACCATCCTCGGCGACATTCATAAGGGGGTAACCACTCGATCTCGTGTTGCACATTTTTGTGAGCATTACTCTTTTGTTTCCTCTATTGAGCCACACAGGGTAGAGGAAGCACTTCAAGATTCGGATTGGGTGATGGCGATGCAAGAGGAGCTCAACAACTTCACTAGGAATGAGGTATGGCATTTAGTTCCACGTCCTAACCAAAATGTTGTAGGAACCAAGTGGGTCTTCCGCAACAAGCAGGACGAGCATGGTGTGGTGACAAGGAACAAAGCCCGACTTGTGGCCAAGGGATACTCCCAAGTCGAAGGTTTGGATTTCGGTGAAACCTATGCACCCGTAGCTAGGCTTGAGTCAATTCACATATTATTAGCCTATGCTACTTACCATGGCTTCAAGCTTTATCAAATGGACGTGAAGAGTGCCTTCCTCAACGGACCAATCAAGGAAGAGGTCTATGTTGAGCAACCTCCCGGCTTTGAAGATAGTGAGTACCCTAACCATGTCTATAGGCTCTCTAAGGCGCTTTATGGGCTCAAGCAAGCCCCAAGAGCATGGTATGAATGCCTTAGAGATTTCCTTATTGCTAATGGCTTCAAAGTCGGCAAGGCCGATCCTACTTTATTCACTAAAACTCTTGACAATGATTTGTTTGTATGCCAAATTTATGTTGATGATATTATATTTGGGTCTACTAACGAATCTACATGTGAAGAATTTAGTAGGATCATGACACAAAAATTCGAGATGTCTATGATGGGGGAGTTGAAGTATTTTCTAGGATTCTAAGTCAAGCAACTCCAAGAAGGCACCTTCATTAGCCAAACGAAGTATACTCAAGACATTCTAACCAAGTTTGGAATGAAGGATGCTAAACCCATCAAGACACCCATGGGAACAAATGGGCATCTCGACCTCGACACGGGAGGTAAGTCCGTGGATCAAAAGGTATACCGGTCGATGATTGGTTCATTGCTTTATTTATCTGCATCTCGACCGGACATTATGCTTTCCGTTTGCATGTGTGCAAGATTCCAAGCCGACCCTAAGGAATCACACCTTACGACCGTAAAACGAATCTTGAGATATTTGGCTTACACTCCTAAGTTTGGGCTTTGGTACCCTCGAGGATCCACATTTGATTTGATTGGTTATTCGGATGCCGATTGGGCGAGGTGTAAGATTAATAGGAAGAGCACATCGGGGACTTGCCAGTTCTTGGGAAGATCCTTGGTGTCTTGGGCTTCAAAGAAGCAAAATTCGGTCGCTCTTTCTACCGCCGAAGCCGAGTATATTGCCGCAGGCCATTGTTGCGTGCAATTGCTTTGGATGAGGCAAACCCTGCGGGACTATGGTTACAAATTAACCAAAGTTCCTCTTCTATGTGATAATGAGAGTGCAATCCGCATGGCGGATAATCCCGTTGAGCATAGCCGCACTAAACACATAGCCATTCGGTATCATTTTCTTAGGGATCACCAACAAAAAGGGGATATCGAGATTGCATACATTAATACTAAAGATCAATTAGCTGATATCTTTACCAAGCCACTTGATGAACAAACTTTTACCAAACTTAGGCATGAGCTCAATATTCTTGATTCTAGGAATTTCTTTTGCTAAACATGCACACATAGCTCATAAGTATACCTTTGATCATATCTCTTTTATATATGCTATGACTAATGTGTTCTCAAGTGTATTTCAAACCAAGTCATAGGTATATTGAAAGGGAATTGGAGTCTTCGGTGAAGACAAAGGCTTCCACTCCACTCTACTACTCATCCTTCGCCGTCGCTCCGCTTCACTCTCCGTATTTGGTATAATCTTCACTCATACGTTTTATTCGCCAAAGGGGAGAAAATAGTTAGGAAAGGGCTTATATCTCACTCAAAGTATCTGTTTTTGGCGATTCATGCCAAAGGGGGAGAAAGTATTGGCCCAAAGCAAAAGGATCGCACCACCACCCTAATTTTAAATTAATGATTTTCAATTGGTAAATTTCAAATTGGTATCTCTTTGTGTTCTTAAGGGGGAGAAAGTAGTATTTTCAAAATTGATATTTTAAAACCCTCTTGAAACCTAAGAGGAGAATTTATTTGAGGGGGAGTTTTGTTTAGTCAAAGGAAAAGCATTTGAAACGAGGAAAGAAAATTTCAAACTTAAAAATGCTTCACAAAAACTTATTCATTTACCTTTGGCTATTTGCAAAAAGAATTTGAAAAGGATTTACAAAAGAATTTGCAAAAACAAAACTTGTGGTGCAAGTGTGGTCCAAAATGTTAAAAATAAAGAAACAATCCATGCATATCTAGTAAGTAATATTTATTGGCTCAATTCTAAGTAACCTTTGCACTTACATTTTGCAAACTAGTTCAATTCTGCACTTCTATATTTGTTTTGGTTTGTGTTGGCATCAATCACCAAAAAGGGGGAGATTGAAAGGGAATTAGGCTTACACCTATTTCCTATACTAATTTTGGTGGTTGAATTGCCCAACACAAATAATTGGACTAACTAGTTTGCCCAAGTTTACAAGTTCTACAGGTACAAAGGTTCACCATAAGCCAATAAAAAGACCAAGAAAAAGGGTTCAAACAAAGGAGCAAAGGGTCAACCGAAGGCACCCTGGACTGGTGCACCGGACTGTCCGGTGCACCACCGGACAGTGTCTGGTGCACCAGGGAAGACCGACTTCAAACTCTTCACCTTCGGGAATTTTCGGAGCCAACGCGCTATAATTCACCGGACTGTCCGGTGTACACCAGACAGTGTCTGGTGCTCCAAGAGGACGCGGCTTCCGAACTCGGCAGCCTCGGGAATTCGCTTCGGCTGTTCCGCTATAATTCACCGGACATGTCTGGTGTACACCGGACTGTCCGGTGTACCTGCAGGGCAACGGCTACTTCAGGCGCCAACGGCTACTTCAGGCGCCAACGGCTACCTGCAGCGCATTAAATGCGCGCCAGCGCGCGCAGAGGTCAGGCACGCCCATGCTGGCGCACCGGACACCCTATAGTACATGTCCGGTGCGCCACCGGACATCAAGGAGGGCCCAGCGTCAGAGCTCCAACGGTCGGAACCCTAACGGCCGGGTGACGTGGCTGTCGCACCGGACATGTCTGATGTGCACCAGACTGTCCGGTGCACCATCGAACAGACAGCCTCCACCAAACGGCTAGTTTGGTGGTTGGGGCTATAAATACCCCCAACCACCCCACATTCAAGTCATCCAAGTTTTCCCACTTCAACTACTTACAAGAGCTCTAGCATTCAATTCTAGACACACCAAAGTGATCAAATCCTCTCCAAACTCCACACAACGCCCAAGTGATTAGTGAGAGAGATTTGCTTGTGTTCTTTCGAGCTCTTGCGCTTGGATTGCTTTCTTCCTTCTTTGATTCTTCATTATGATCAAACTCACTTGTAATTGAGGCAAGAGACACCAATCTTGTGGTGGTCCTTGTGGGAACTTTGTGTTCCAAACATTTGAGAAGAGAAAGCTCACTCGGTCCGAGGGACCGTTTGAGAGGGAAAGGGTTGAAAGAGACCCGGTCTTTGTGACCACCTCAACGGGGAGTAGGTTTGCGAGAACCGAACCTCGGTAAAACAAATCCACGTGTCACACTCCTTATTCGCTTGCGATTTGTTTTGCACCCTCTCTCGCGGACTCGATTATATTTCTAACCCTAACCCGGCTTGTAGTTGTGTTTATATTTGTAAATTTCAGTTTCGCCCTATTCACCCCCCCTCTAGGCGACTTTCAGAGATAGCACAGTATGTGGCCCGGTGCGACACTTGCCAACGAACTAAGGCTGAGCAGCAGAAGCCTGCAGGTCTACTGCAACCCCTTCCAGTGCCCGAATGGAAGTGGGAAGAAATAGGCATGGATTTTGTAACCGGACTGCCCCGGACCCAAAAAGGGAACGACTCTATCTGGGTGATAATAGATCGTCTTACCAAGGTGGCCCACTTCATCCCAGTGAAAACTACCTTCGGAAGAGCCACCCTTGCCCGGATATATCTTAAAGAGATAGTCAGACTCCATGGTATTCCACGAAAGATAGTGTCAGACAGGGGAACACAGTTCACCTCAAAATTTTTGATGAGCCTTCAGCAAGCTATGGGCACCAAGCTAGATTTCAGCACCGCCTATCACCCCTAGTCAGATGGTCAGACAGGAAAGGTCAACAAAGTCCTCGAGGATTTATTAAGAGCCTGCGTATTGACGTCTGACAGAAATTGGGAGTCCAGTTTGCCTTATGCAGAGTTCTCGTATAACAACAGCTACCAGGCCAGTATCAAGATGTCACCATTCGAAGCATTGTATGGACAAAAGTGCCAGACCCCTCTAATGTGGTCCAACGTAGGGGAAAAGACACTAGAAGGACCTACCTTTGTTAAAGAGGCAGAAGAGAAAGTTGCCCTGATCCGCAAAAGATTACTTGAAGCTCAGAGTCGGCAGAAAAGTTATGCAGACAACAGGCGGAGAGAACTCAGATTTGAGGAAGGAGACTTCGTCTACCTCAAGGTCTCCCCGATGCACGGAGTCAAAAGATTTCAAGTGAAAGGGAAGCTAGCTCCACTGTTCGTCGGCCCCTATCCTATCATTGGCAGAGTAGGACCCGCAGCATACCGCCTCGAATTACCAGAATCCATGTCAGATATCCACAATGTGTTTCACGTATCCCAGCTCCGCAAATGCCTACAAGTACCAGAAAATCACATCGAAGAAGAGGCAATCCAAATTCAAAAGGATCTTCAGTAACAAGAAACGCCAGTAAATATTCTTGATTCAGCAGTCCGAAAGACCCGCAACTCAGAAGTGAGACTCTGTAAGGTTTAGTGGAGCAGAGAAGGAGAAGAGGAAGCTACCTTGGAGAGTGAGGACTCCTTGAGGAGGGAATACCCTTACCTTTTCTCAAGCCCAGTCTGAATCTTGAGGGCGAGATTCCTTTAAGTGGGGTAGGTTTGTAACATCCCAAAATTTAACCCGAGGTTTGGAACCCTAATCCCCTAACCCCCCCCCCCCCCCTTAATCACTCCTTAGACTCCACCTCATAGGACATCTCATCATATGTATACACTTTGATTGTTAGAAGCACCTCACATAGATTATTATTTTTTAGCACCTAAGATTATTTAGCTAATTATTTGTTCAAAAGAAAAGGAGATAAAAGAAATAGGAATAGAAAATAGAAATAAGAAATAGAAAATAGAAAAGAAAAAGGAAAAACCACCCCCCTCGGTCGGGCCATTTCCGGCCCAACTCCCTCCCGCGCGCCTCGCCCCCCAGCCCACGCGGCCCGTCTCCCTCCCACACGCCGCGCCGCTCCCCGCTGACCGGTTGGCCCCACCCGTCAGCTGCGCCTCCCCTCTCCCTCTCTCGTCGCTCTCCCGCTGCCGGCTCGGCCCCACCCGTCAGCCCGCACTCCCCTCGCTCTCCCACGATCTCTCTCCCTGGCAAGCAGGTCCCGCTTGTCAGCGCCTTCCTCGCACCCGTGACCGGGCTAGCGACGCGATCGCCGCCGGTCGCTACCGCCCCGTCGTCTCACCATTACTCGCTCGCCTGCCCAGTTGGCGCCTTGCGCCTCTGTCCCCTTGCGCTAGCCGAGCCATCCCGTCACCCCCCTACCCGAGCCATCCCGTCGTCGCCACTGTGCGCCACCATCCCCGCCGTGGCGAGCTTGCCGGTGTGTGCCACCTCTCGCCCCCTTCCCCGCCCTGGGCGCCTATAAAAGGACCGCCCGAGCTTCGCTTTTCCCCACACCAGCCTCGCCCACTCCCTCCCTCCTTCCCCGAGCTCGATTGAGCCAGCGTCACCATGCCCTTCCTCTGCTCCGGTGAGTCTCGCCCTCCTCCCTCTATTAAGTTCTAGTCTAATTAATGTAGTTCTTGAGCTCCGCCACTTCACCGCGAGCACGACTCACCTTTTCCCCTCGCCTATTACACCCGTTGGCCTCGCCGGCGACCTCACCGCCGCGAGCGCCTGCCACCTCGCCATGGACCGGCCATCCCGAGCGTCCAACGACCAAATTAGCCCCACCACCGTGATCCCATACCTCCGCTCGTACCTCGCCACCATCCCATTGACGCAGAACCGGACCACCAGCGAGGAACCACCGTCGGGATCACCGGCGACCGGTTCTCACCGCCGCGGACCGCCCCCTGACGCCGTTACCCCCCCTCTTGCTGGCACGTGGGCCCACGCCCACGGCACCCACCCGCGCTGTTCCGCTCCTCCATGGGCCAGCTGGGCCGCCTGCCCGCGCACGCGTGCACCCACGCTCGCTGGGCCAAAATCTCCCCCCCCCCGACCCAGTTAGCAGGGAATTCCTTTTCTTTTTCCTTTTTCCATTTCTTTTTCCTATTTTCATATATATATATACTTATATTGATATTTTATGCACCAAAAATAGTCTAAACAAATTATAGGGCACAAAAATAATAATATCTAACAATTGGCACACCCCACCAAGTCACCATGATTGATGTATTGTTCCTTATCTATGTTTGCTAGCGGAAGAGGGATTCGATCCTTCGGAAATTGTAGCTCCGGAAGAAGGGCAGGAACCTGACCCCTCTGAATAGATCTTTTGTGCTAGGAAAGCTTCGACGAAGACAAGTCCATTCTTCCCTTGGTGCATAAATTACCTATTCTTTCTACCACTACCTAAGCCGGGATTAAGGGATGGACCTTTTGCATCGTGAGCAGAGAGATAGCTTGCATTAACAAACATCTTTTGAGTACAAAATGTGGGATGGGAAAAGGGCATGTTTTTACTAAACGATGTTTTCAAAGTGTATGATGAAGGGTATTCACCCTCATCACCTTGTGAGTGGGATGATCAGGGACTCCCTGGTTTAGGGGAGGGCCTAAGGTGATGGCTCAGCTGGTTTAGGTGAGAGCAGAAGGATTGTCCCCTCATATAAGGACTGGTTTGTCATCCTTCACTACCTGTACTCATGATAAGTATAACCACTCAAGACTGTATGGGCAGTCACTCAATCTGAACTTGTATGGTCCAAACCCCAGGGTTATGAAGGCTGGGGAGCGCCGGGAGGATAAGGAGGGGGAATGTTTTGTCCGGTTTGGACATGGTGGTGGCCTGACTCCTTCCGGTATAACCGTTAAGGTAAGGACGTGCGAGGAAAGAAAGAGATTCAGCATTCGGATCTCACGATGGTGAGATCACAGAAACCGGACTAGTGGGTAAAGTGTACCACTCTGCGCAGAGTTCAAACCTATTCGAATAGTCCGTGTCCACTGGAATGGACGAGTCTGGTGTGGTATGATAATTAGTGTTTTTATAAACTCTAGGATCAGGGAAATGTGTGAGTGGGTGTGTTTTTGGAAATAAAAATGATGCCACGTGAGTGGGAAGCTCAGTGGTGGTTGAGTGTGAAAAAGTGTTATTTCCTTCTTTGGGAAAAACCATCAAAGTATTGCCCTTCTCTAAGAAAAAGAAGAGTGACTTCAACTCCACCATAAAAAGCATGTATTATATAGGTCCCTTTCTCTTTGCGGGAGCGGGATGGGCTTGCGGAATACCTAGTGTATTCACCCAGATTTATTTATGTTTTTCAGCAGCTAAAGACTTCTTTTCTGCTATGCTTGATTAAGGGGGCTGTGTCTGCACCCAGTTCTGCCTGTGGCTTGGGCTAGTTTATCTTCTACTGCGCTTTGTATTTCTGGCTCTCTCGAGCTTGTACTCTAGTATTGTAATAACTTTCATTCGAACTCTGTACTATTTGAAGTAAGGAATGTGGTTACTAGCCTCCTGGGACTAATAATTGTATCACATTGAGTCCCAAAGGATCGGGACGCTTCAGATGTTCTAACAAAACGATAGCATAAGATTTCAAAGACTAGATCATACTTCATGTAGTCACTTCTAGTATTGCTTTCAAGCCGTATAATAACTCCAATAATATTATGTTTCAGATGTGCTTTTGCTTGCAATGGCCAACAACAAACAATAATCATCCTTTAGTGAGACTACTACATATAATAGACTTGAAAATAGGTATTAGTCTCAAAGACTTAGATTATAGAGTAACCTCCCTCTGAGGGCTGATTTGGTGACCAGGGATCACAGGGGGGATTGGAGGGGATTGAGGGAGAAATTAGTACATTCCCCCTCAATCCCCTCCAATCCTCCCTTCATCCCCTTGTCACCAAATCAGCCCTGAGAGTGTGCACACAAGTTTTGAATACTTGTAGGAGACATGCACTTTGATTTGATAACAAGAGGGGCAAATTATCTATAATCCGAGCTTTGGCACATATAAGTTAAATGATACCAATTGAAGTATTATACCACTTGAAGAGTATTGATTGTAGTATATGTCATATGGAAATACCAATTGATGTATCATTTTCTTAGGAATGTTAAATAAGCTATGTGTCGTGCTTAACTAAACAATTTTAACCATGTAGGCTTGGTCAAAAATATGAAATGAAAGCGAGCATTCCTACCATATGATTGACCTAGTATGCATGCATTTTTAATCAAAAGTAAATACCAATTTTAACACTAGGTATGAAAGGTAAAAACTAGATACAAGAAAATAGATACGCATATTTAAAACAAGAAATACAATAAATCTAGTTACCTTTGTCATGGGTGAGGAATTTGAGTCCAAGATATTCACTAACCCACTTGGCAATAGACTTGATCCGATATGATGCATCCCATGATATACATCCCAATTTTGCCAAATCTCCAAATTCTTCTTTGTCCTTCGGACTTCTCACTTCCCTCTCGGGATCCAAACCTTCTTGGTGCTTTTCATGGTTGAAATAATTTCTTTTGGCACCCAGATGTGTTTGGCCCCCTTTCCTTTGTTGGCTTGCTTGTTGGCCTTGATTGCTATCACCTTTCCATTCTTTTTCTTTTTTATTAAGTATGGTGTATGAGCCTTTTTGTCCACCTTGTTGATGTAGGTGTTGGATATTTTGCTTGTTGGCTTTTGCTTGAGTTTTTGCTTTTGCTTATCTCTGGTCTTCGCCTTGCATTGGTAAGCCTTGTGGCCTTCCTTGTGGCATAGCCTACAAATCACAGTCTCTCCCTCCACAAGCTTGTTCACTCCCGCAGTAGTGTTATCCTGAGGAGGTTAGATTTGTTTGGCTTTGCCTTTCTTGTCATACAAAGCCTTGCCAAGGCGAGCCACCTCTTGCTTTAATTGTTCATTCTCCATTGCAATCTCATCCGAACATGTTTCTATAACAACATTCTTAACAAGAACTTGATTGCAGGGGTTAGAATTATCAATTAAATCAAATCAAGAAGTAGAAACATCTTTCTTAATTATTTCAGGTATTTCAACCAAAAATACTCCTGGGGTGCTACCAATGTTTTCTAGCTTAGTAGTTAGCTCATTATTGTGTATGCTAAGAATTTCCATTTTCCCTAGCAAGTCTTCAATGGCTTCTTGGGAGCTAGCTAACTTAGCCTTAAGTTTTTCATTCTTTTTAATAAGGCCATCATCGGTAGCTGAGGATGGAGCACTAGACTCCAATTGCTCAATTTTAGTTGATAGCTTACAATTCAAATCTTCAAATGTTTCAAATTTTTCTAGCAAACCTTTATAGTTATTTTGAGAGCTAATCAATTTATTTTTCAAAGTTTTAAGTTGAGCCTTTTGTTTAGTGCATACATCCTGAAAAAAATTACGGCTTCCGCAAGCTCATCTAGGGAGGGCTTTCCCTCATCTTCATCATCACTACTGCTATCATCACTAGAGGATGGAATACTCATTTTACCTCTTGCCATAAGGCACTTGCGTGATGACCGTGATGAGCGTGATGGGGATCAGTGGCTGCGCGTCCTTGGAGGTTCGTCTTTGCTTGAAGAGTCATCCCAAGTTTTTACACTTGTAAGCGCCTTGCCTTTGCTCCTCCCCTTGGTGGGTTTGGCCATATTTGGAAAGTTGTCCCTGAATTGGCTCTTCTCCCCTCATGCAAAGCATACTCTCTTTCTTTTGCTTCTTCTTGTCAATGTTAAAGAGAAGATCCTCGACTTGTAGAGGTACACCCATTAGATTAATCTTGTGGATCATCCCCATTACCTTTCCGACACGTCAGATTGTTTTTTCGTCCTCGGAGGATGATGTTGATGGTTGATTATCTTCATCATCATCACTTTCTTCTTCTTCCTCTTCTTCACATGAGGAACTTAGAGTGGGAGCCTTCTTCTTTCATTTTCTTTCATCACATGTAAAAGCATATGATCTTGAAGAAGTTGGCTCCTTTTGTCGACCCATTTTTCTCGACATCTCAAATGCAGCAATTTTTCCGATCACAATGGTCAGGGTCATTGTACTTAGGTCCTCCATGTTGTGAAGAATAGTGATGATGCTCCCATATCTTTGTTGTGGTAGTAGGGAGATAATCTTCCTCACAATGTCCGCATCACTTAGCTTATTAATGCCATTAGAACTGAGCTCATTGATGATTAGATTCAAACTAGAATACATATCTCTAACAAGCTCATTATCCTTCATAGCAAAAGAGTTATACTCATTTAAAACTAGGCAATGTTTTTGCTCACGGACATTGGATGTGCCGTCATGGAGCTCATGCAATTTTAGCCAAATCTCATTAGCAATTTTTAATGTAAAAACTTGATTAAAAATATCCATGCTAAGAGATTCATACAAGCAATTTTTGGCTCTAGCATTTAAATGAATTTCTTTTTCCTCACTCGTGGTGGGTTTCCCGGGATTCTTGAGTGGTTTCATCCCTTCACGAGTGACTCTCCAAACACCTAGATCAACTACCTCTAGGTAACAAGCCATTCTAGCACTATAATATGGGAAGTTAGTGCCGTTAAAGTGTGGTGGCCTATGGGTATCCATCCCCTTCCTCTAAGAAGCGTCGACTCTTTTAGCGGTGAAGCTAAAGCGTTTCCAATGAGCCAAACCAGGCTCTGATACCAATTGAAGGAAACGGTGACGCCTAAGAGGGGGTGAATTAGGACTTCTGAAACTTTCTCTAAACTAGACCACAAATAAATCCCTAGAGCAAAACCTATGCAAATAAACAATCTAGAATGTGCAAACTAAGTTTTGTCTAAGTGTTGCTATCTCTATCGCAATGGCTAAGTTTCAACCCTAAAAAATCTAAGTATAAAGACAAGATTGAAACTTAAATGCTTAATATAAATGCAGAAGCTAAAGAACAAGGTAGAGATGCAAACTCTCGTGGATGATGCTAGTATTTTTACCGAGGTATCCGGAACCACACAAGGTTCCGACTAATCCTTGTTGGTGCCCTACGTAAAGGGTAGCCCATGCGAGGGCCAAGCACCACGATCGAGTAACTCCATAGAGAGCCACAGGCCTTCTCCACGCGAAAGTGGTGCACCACTTCCGGCTCGTCTCGGACGCTCCTCGCCGTCTCCACTATCGAGCTTCCGGTCGAAACACCGTGGGCCTCGTTCCCTCTGGTACATGGTGGCGCCCATGACACAAACGCGGTTGTCATGATCTAACAAGACTCTTGCCCCACTCGGTACAATTACAACGGCTCGCGCAAGAACCGAGGAGTTGTGTGGTTTATCTAAACTCACTCAACTAACTAGGGTTCACCTTGAGCAAGCGCTAAAACGGTCTAACTAACCTAAGTACTTCACAAAGCACCTACGCTAATCACTGAGTGATTCTATTAAGCACTTGGGTGTCTGAGCACCTAGAAATGTCTATACTATGCCTTGGTATGTTGCTTGGGCTCCCATGCCTTGAAATGGCCAGTTGGGGAGTATTTATAGGCCCTAACACAATTCTAGCCGTTGGAGAAAAGTTGTTGCTTTCTGCGGCACACCAGACAGTCCGGTGTCTCTATCCGGTGCGCCTAGCCGTTGGATCTGACACCGCAGGTGACCGTTGGTGCTGCAGGCTTTCACACCGGACAGTCAGGTGGCTTCTCTTCACCTGTGCCACCAGGAACTAGCCATTGGGCTACAGTTCTCTACTGCATCGGACAGTCCGGCGTGTGGCACCGGACAGTCCGCCCGTGACAACATATTTCTTCGTTTCTTGGAGTTTGCTTGATACTTGTTGATTTTCACTTGTGATCTTCATAATGTCTTCTTTTGAGGTGTTGCTTTCCTCAGTGCCTTAGTCCATGTCACTTTAGCATTCTGTGAACTACAATCATAAACACTAGCAAGCACATTAGTCTATAGGTTATGTTGATCATCAAACACCAAAATCTTTTGAGCCAAATGCCTGGGGTCCATTTTCCTTACAAGACATATACCTTACCCTAGATGAACTGATATGATTTGGCACAATCTCATGGATCGGAATGATGTTATCCTAGAAAGAAGCTCAAAAACGATCATATACAACGAACATCAGTAAATAAACCCATTTTGCTTCCGTTGAATCCATTAGACAACAAGTTTGTACCCTGCATTCTTGCAATATATCATTGTTGGCTATCAACTTCCCGACATCCTTTCCTTCTTTGTGTATACATATGGTTCTGTCTTGGAAGCAAAAGCAAGTGGCATAAAAACAAATCGATCAAGCAAAATGCTGCTAGCTTCTCAACGGCACGTAATGGACCTCTTCGGGGAGTCAATGGAGGGGCATCCTCTCTGGTTCAAGCCCAAGACTTTCCTCTACGCGGGCTTCAGTCTGAACACCTACCGCCCAAAACCGCTTCTATGTCTCGCTCGGCTCGACAGCCTCACCGTCCAGCTCTGCTCCTTCCTTGCCACGCTCCGTGCGGAGAAGCCGCAACTGGCCCCGTGGGGCCTTGCGCGCCTGCTGCTCAGCAAGTGACGTGTGAAGCCCAGAACACGTGGTGGCCTCTAGCACGGACTGTGGCTGGCCACGAAGGACCGGTTGGGTCACGTCCTAGTGGCTATCCGCCCGCCTGAGAGGCCGATATCAACATCCCAACCACAACATAGGACGAGCGGGCGACACTTACTTGACCTTCATGCGGGCGAACATGTAGTTGGCGAACGGGCCGGTGCCGAGGGGCTCACAATCTTTTCTTCGCCTCCTCCAATCTAGCGAGGTCTCCCCTCTCCTCATTCTCCTCCATGGGCTTCGGTGGTCGGTGGTCGCTCGTGTAATGTCGTGAGGCGGCAGGCGATGTCGATGGGGTAGGGGAGGGAAGTGGCGACGACTGTGCGTAGAGATGGCAATGGGCTCCAATCCTCGATTCCGCGTGGGAATTCCTTCATTAGGGGATGGAATGGAGAAAGTTCTCTCCCGCGGGGATGTAAACGGGGAAAAATCCTCCTCCGATGGGTAAACGGAGACGGAGATGGGGAAACATTCCCTATCCCCGTTCTCCGCGGGACCCATTAAACTTTTATATGGTGATGTTTTCATGTAATATATAATGATAAAAATAAATAATTACATTGTTAAGAGATAACTCATTGTACAAATATGTTATTTTGATGTACACATAATGAGTTTTAATTTAACATCTGACAATGTATATAAGTGACAATGTTTTGTATTAATAACGAAGAAAGTATGTCATAATCTTTACAACTAATTAAGAACATAGTGTAGGCGTCCACACACCAGTATGGCGCACGGTTCTGCCTCCACTCCCACCCCACGACATCCTCGGCTCCGCTCCGCTCATTCCCACCGCTCCCTCCCACGCCCGCGCATGGATGCCCCCGCCCCCAGATCTCGCGCACGCCCGCGTGTTAACCCAGCCCCACCGGCATCACCATGCCTCTGCCCTCGCCCACCCCCGGCAATCTCGCATCGAAGCCCGCCCCAGCCCCGTAGAGGTCGCGTCCGTCGGCCTCTTCCCCATCGGACACCACGCCCTTCGCCCCTTCCCCACCGCGGTATGGCATCGGCTTACCCACCAGAGACCGCTTCCTCCAACCCCATCTCGACCATCTGCCCTCCTCAGGTTCCTCGAGCATAGGAGGGTTCCACCAGGCCGAGGCGCCATACCAGTGCGCTCTCACTGCACGCGTCGTCGCGTGGGCCATTGACTTCAGCTTCTCCTTCCTCCCCAGCCACCACCGTGTTCGTGGACCTCGCACCATGCGATCCCTTGCACCGCCGGTACGTCCAAATCCCCACCATCCCCAGTGAGCTCTTGTCCTCCTCCGTCGTGTCGTACCAAGACGGTGTAGATCTAGAGCATTTCCTAGCGCCGGATCTCGGAGAGGTGAAGGACGAGTCGGTGTTCTAGATGATCTGTAGCCCTCCCGATCGCCCCTCGCTCTCACCCCCACGACGCGCTCGTGCCCGGAGGCAGCTGCACGGGGTTCTACGTGGGCACGGGGCCGGTGCGTGAGGTGTGGGCGTCCGTCAAGGAGTTCGGGGCCGTGGGCGACAGCGCCACGCCCAACACCGCGGCGTTCCAGCGCGCCGTCGTGGAGCTGGGCACGAGGGTCGCCGGTGGGGGAGGGGCCAGGCTCGACGTGCCCCCCGGGAGGTGGCTCACGGGCAGCTTCAACCTCATCAGCCGCTTCACCCTCTTCCTGCACCGCGGCGCGGTCATCATCGGCTCCCAAGTCATGGGTTCATTCATTTCTTCTTTCTTTGTTTGTTTAGACAGTAATTAATACAGTAGTAGCAGTGCGAAATGCTGCATCGGCTTTGCTGTAGGAGCTAGGATTCTATTCTAGGAGGTGGTTTGGAATTTTGCTCAGCGTTTCTGATCAAGCATGCAATGCATGCACACAACAAACTGCGTGGTTTAATTTGCTTGCTTGATTAGTGGCCTAGCCATGCATGGATAAGAAATTTCTTCATTACATTGGTCGGCTCAGATATTTCCAAAGCCTTGCGTAACCGGCCCTCCAAACATTGGGATGCTCGTCGTCGTCAAACTAGGTAGATTCGACGCTTGTGCTGTCACATGCATGCCATGATCTGTGTGCAGACAGATAAATGTATTGGAGAAGTCACATGCTTGGCCATGGATGGCCGCCTGGCTCTCTGCTGGTTCTTCCTTGTGAACTCTGCTACCACATTATCTATGTGCCTTTGCTTTGTCTCCACTGCATGCTATGCTGCTTCCATTCCACCTAGACTGGGGTTGAAGCCTCTTTTGTACTTTACATTGCTTCCACCATCCTCTTATCTGTCTGTGCTAAAGCCAATAGAGAGGGTCAAAAAAACTCTGGTTTGGAGCCTTGTGCAGGAGCCAATCCCCAGTTTTTGGTCCATCTGATCTGATAGCCATGCCTGTGCTGACTGTTCAGTGCGGCGGTATACTGTGTAGACTGATTTGCACTAGGGGACTTTAGTAATAAGAATTGGTTGCACAAAGGAACTAGCATCGTTGAGAAGGTAGCTGTGTCATTTCTCCTGCTACAGCTACTTCCAATTCCAACAGAACAAACAAGCTTTCCATTCCACGTGTTAAATACACCTTTGTCGAGTTTCCAACTACAAGTGGAGTACAGTTAGAAGGAATTTGCTGGGAAATGGTGAGCTTCAGTTGGAACACACTGATAATAATAATCATAAGCCATCTTGCGTCTTTTATAGCTAATGCCTGTTCCAAAATATTGTGAACACCAGTCTATGCCCATTTTGTTTGTTTGTTTGTTTGTTTTTCCATATGTGTCAACCAAGGCAAAAAGACACAGCTGCATGTGTGATCTGTATTACAGTACTGTAGAGTCATTATCAGGCCATTCATTTATAATGCCAACAGGATGGCTTTATAATTCAATTGATACCCACCATGTTAGATATATATATTCTGTACTGAATATTTGTGTATTCAATCCACATTTAACTAGGCGAATGCCCAGCGCTTCGATCATAGATGTGTACATATTGCAAAGCTGCATATAGTATTTTATTCACTAGCAAACTGGACTATCATGTGCAGGATCCAGAAGAGTGGCTTCTCATTGCCCCTTTGTCGTCTTATGGGTGCGGGAGGGAGCGGTTAGGACCACGCCACATCAGCCTCATTCACGGAGAGGGCTTAAACGATGTTGTTATTACCGGTACGAACGAATTTCTATCTATGTCTATTTTCATGATCGGGTTTGGTAATAAATAATATATTTTTTTGACTCATCACGTTAACAAACATAGTCAGGTAGCAACGGGACCATAGATGGGCAAGGTCATATGTGGTGGGAGCTATGGCGGAACCGAACCTTGAACCACACGAGAGGCCATCTCATCGAGCTTGTGAACTCAACCTACGTCCTGATATCCAGTGTCACGCTGTGCAACTCCCCTTTCTGGACAGTACACCCGGTCTACTGCAGGTAAGTTCTAGCGAGCTGGTTCCGTTGCATTTCCTGCTAGAGGAACATTTCGATTCTATTTCTATGTAAATGAATGAAGTGCTGGGAAAGTGATTTTTTTATATTCGTTTGTCAGCAACGTGGTGATGAAGGATTTGACTATACTGGCTCCCCTGGATGCTCCAAACACAAATATCAGTGCATATATCTTCATATTAACAAGAGAACAAAACAGTCGCATACAACACAACCCCCTTATCTCAGAAGAGAATAGGAAAAGGTTGCCTAAAAGACTAGGAAAGAACACCTAAAAGAAGCTAATATATTATAAAAGTTCAGATCATGTCATGTAACATGTGGTTCTTTAATTAGCGATGACAATATGATAATCAGATGGTTATTATAGCATTACCAACAGCCCAACATGTTCTAATCAGGGTATCTTCTGTACCATGTTAATTGAAATTGTCTATTTGCCATTCATATTGTTTACTGTGCTTATGGCTATGAGCACCAAATCTATGGAAGCCGAGCGTATTATTTGAATTAGTATTGGAATATTATTATTGTGCCAATTTTGGTTCTATCCTTGTCTATTTTGCCCTACAGTGGATATTGTTATTGTGTCAATTCTTATAGTTTTGCATGGTTTACGGTATATGTACTTTTACTGAAGTACAATGCTCATCATGAAGAGTACTCTAGCCTGGTTTGCACTTGCAGGTTATCTTCTTAGACATCAATACTTACGAGGTAAACTGACTGATTTCTGCTTAACTAAAAAAATTGTGGCCTCATCATGAGCCCTACATTTTCTAGGTCAGCTTATCTAACTTAGCTCATTGTGTTGTAGGTGGACCTTGATACTGATGAGAAGCATTATTTCTACCGGGAGTTAGATCTGTTAGCTGTAGTCGAAGGAATTTTACCATGAAAATTACGGACTTACCTGCCCATGCTCCAACTGCATGGACTTATCTTGCCCCTACATTATTGTACTTGAACTCGGCTTCTAGATTAGTGTTAGTTACGAGTGAATTTTGGTTGCAATAAACAGGAATTGTGTTAATGCCCTATTTCTTCACAGCACGCTCTCACAAAGTGCTCAGATTTGGATACGAAATCTTAAGCAGAACTTACAAGATGAAATGCTTACATTGTTCATCTGGTGTTCAAGATTCTGAACATTCTCCAAGCACTATCGTTATTATATCAACCAGGGACTGCAGTTTTTATATATTTATTGTGTTGATGCTTATCATGTGTAGCCGAATAAATCAGGCTTTATTCTTTGGGTATTGACCAGGTTATGATATAACCTTATTATATATATGTAGCCGAAGGACATTCTGGTTGGCTTATGTTTGTATGAATAATTCTTATTCAAAATTGTATATTTTTATATTACAAGACTATTGTTTATAAGGTCCAGTTTAAAGGGTACTACTATGTAGATCTATCATGAAGACCTCATGAGTCACTAGGAGTATGCTTATGTATCTATCATCGTTTTGTATTAATGTTTTATGATGGTTTTAATTTCTATGTCAAAGCATAGACACATATCTATACATTTTTTATGTATGTAAACATCCTTTATCTTTAAAAGATGCTAACAAATGCATAGAACGACAATTATTGATTCTGCATCTCAATGTGTTTTATTATAACATGTTGATACCGTAGCAACACACGGGTACATAACTAGTTATAATTTAAGCGGGGATGGGGATTCCCGATGGGGATTTATCCCCGCAGGGAACGGAGATGGAGAAGAAATACCCCCCACAAGAGTTTGTGGGGATCCCCGCGAGAAAATTTTTTTGTCGCGGGGACGGGTACGGGAAGCCAAACCCGACGGGGATTTCCCTGTTGCCATCCCTAGCTGCGCGATTGGTGGAGCAGATGAGGTGTTTATGTGCTGAGCGTGAAGGAGAAGCGTCTGACAGGAAGGCAGAGGTTTCACGAGGCGAGTTTATATTTTTTTCTGTTCGGCGGGCACAGAGCGGGGAAGGAGAGAGAGAGTGGATGACCGCAGATTAACTGAAGCAAATTTGAGGAATGTTTTTTTAAAGTGACAACAGTGAAAAACATGACAACTGATGCTTTATAATAGTAGAGATAAAGATTAAAATTACATATAAATAAGAATTTTGAACTATAGTTGTTGGCTCTAAATCCACATTCACATTAACAAGCCAACACAACACATGTCTTTGTGTTTTATACTTTATACTTAACATAAATAAAAGGGTTTTTTACATCTGTATCCTTAGTTTTGGCATAGACCTCATTGCTACCCTTAGTTTTCGGACGACCTCAATCATACCCATGTCGCTCTCCTTTCCTCATTCATGCCCTCCCACGCCGTTTCCGTCACTTGCCGTCGACTGACGTGTGGACCCAAAATTCTCTCCAGCCGTCTTCCTCTCTATCCGGTCACCTCCCCGATCCTAGATCGACCGAACCATCGATTACCCATTGACCTCCCCGAACCCCGATTCCCCATTCCTCTCCTCCCTCCTCGAATCCGAGCTCGGCGCGGCGCCCTGCCCTGCGCGCGGACGTAGCTCGGCGCGGCGGCCTGCGCGCGGGGACACGGCTCGGCGCCTGATTCCCCATTCCTCTCCTCCCTCCCCGAATCCGAGCTCGGCGCGGCGGGCTGCGCGCGGACGTGGCTCGGCGTGGTAGCCTGCGCGCGGACATGGCGGCCTGCGGGCGCGGCAGCCTGCGGCGCGGACGCGGCTCGGCGGCCTGCTGCCTCTGCTGCTCCTCTGTGCCTCTACTGCTCCTCCGTGCCTCTAAGCCCACCAATTCACCATTCACCTCCCCGAACCTAGGATCGATTCCCCATTCCTCTCCTCCCTCCCCGAATCCGAGCTCGGCACGGCGGCCTACGGCGGACCCGACGCGACGCGGCGCCTACCAGCGAGCGCAGAGCACCGAGCGAACGGATCCGAGAGAGAAGCACACCTGCCTCCTTCCCAACGACGGCACCGCTCATCCGGTTCCTCGTCGACGCTCGTGGCCCGTGCACTCCCAATGACGGCGCCGCTGCTCCAGCTCCCCTTCAACCTGGTAAATCAGCTTACAGGTACTTTTTTTCTTTAAGAAAACAAGAGTACCTTCTTCATAAAAATTAGTCCAAATTAGTTCAGCTTCCAACACATCCACGCGGTAAACAGCAGTATGTAACAATTCCTCCTTTTCAAATGGCACTTGGGATCACATGTCCCATATATCCTTGATGGAAGTTAGTGCTATAGCGGTCACATGTGATGGCCTGGTTTGAGAGCCTTTTGTCACTTGGGATCAACAATTGCTTGCATTTAATTAGATATATTTTTTTGTGTTTAGTAGCATGTCGCGTGCGAGCAGCCCCTTCAATGCAGGACATGGATGGCCTAGGTACGGGTCTGTGCTGCTCACCTGCTGCCCCGAGTGCGAACGTCCAGAGCCACTAGTGAGGCTCATATCGAAAAGGTCAGAGAATGGCAACTTTGGTAGGGAATTCGTTAAGTGTGAAAGCAAGCCACGCTCAGAGAAGGTCTATCTTTGTTTTGCTGATTACTACTTATTTTGATGGTTACTACTTTATTACTGCTCAATTATGTTTATTTTGGTGGTTTAGTTTCAGGAAAAATGCAAATTTTTCATGTGGATGGATGATTACATTAAGATGGTCGAAGGGACAGGGTTTACTAGCGGCCTGGGGGAGATGATGGCGTCTAATTTTGGGGACGAACGAGTGGCGGCAAACTGGGACATGTTTACTACAGAACTGAAGAAGATGAATAACAACTTGAGTGACTTGAAGAAGATGTTTGTAGTTTTGTATGCTTCCATGATTTTTATTGCCTTGCTTTTCTTTGTTATGAACTATGGTTGCAAGCGTTAAATATGTATATGTATGATGGACCTCCTTGTGATGCCATTCTAGATGACCGAGAAGTTGTGTATTGTCCTTTTAATATGTATATGTATGATGGACCTCCTTATGATGCAACATGTGTATTGGAAGTAACATTTTGGTCTTGGTTCTGAATTGGGTTTCTGGATTGGGTTGGTCTTGGTTCTGAAAACTGAGCTCTATTCTGAAAATAGAAAATAGAGCTCTATATTGAATTTGGTGAATTGGGTTTCTGAATTGGGTTGGTCTTGGTTCTGAAAACTCAGCTTTATTCTGAAAATAGAAAACAGAGCTCTATATTGAATTTGGTGAATTGGGTTTCTGAATTGGGTTGGTCTTGGTTCTGAAAACTGAGCTCTATTCTGAAAATAGAAAACAGAGCTCTATATTGAATTTGGTCCTTTTTTTAAATTGGTTCTGAATTCTAGTCATGGCGTTTCTCAGGAAAAAGAAACAAAAAATGGGGCAACAAAAGAGGGAAAACAGAACTATATACTGAATCCAGTCATGGCGTCTCTCAGGAAAAAGATACAAAAAAACAAAAAAGGGGGCAAAAAAGAGGAATTAGAGGCTCGAACCTAGTACCTCGAGCAAATCACATAGAGGACACAACACTACACCATGCAAACACTATTGAAAAGATAGGGAAGTGTAGCTATTTGACATGCTTGTATTATCTAAGCTACATTTCTTTCTTTTGTTTGTTTTTTTTCCAAGGAAAATGTACAATTTGTTCATCTAGCCACTACAAACTTACTTCATGCAGAGATGTCCTTTATTGGACTATTTACTATTTTTGTGGGTTAAATGCCTTCCTAGCCAAAAATAAATAAATAAATAAATAGCAAATTTGATCAAAAAATAGTGAAACTTGGCATGGACTCATGTTTTGGCCTTATTTACTTAAGGTAAACAATTCAGAGGATTATGCAAAAGTTTGAATATAGGTGCTTCACAAACGGACACATATCTCACTAAGTTTCATGACATTGGACTATAACTACATGGTTTGAGCTACATTTCTTAGTTTTGTGTGGTTTCTTCATTCAAATTTGTACAATTTGTTCATCTTGCCACTAAAAACTTACTTCATGCAGAGATGTCCCTTTTTTGGGCTATTTACTATTTTTGTGGGTTAAATGCCTTTCTAGCCAAAAATAAATAAATAAATAGCAAATTTGATCAAAAAATAGTGAAACTTGGCATGGACTCATGTTTTGGCCTTATTTACTTAAGGTAAAAAATTCAGAGGATTATGCAAAAGTTTGAATATAGGTGCTTCACAAACGGACACATATCTCACTAAGTTTCATGACATTGGACTACAACTACATGGTTTGAGCTACATTTCTTAGTTTTGTGTGGTTTATTCATTCAAATTTGTACAATTTGTTCATCTTGCCACTACAAACTTACTTCATGCAGAGATGTCCCTTTTTTGGACTATTTACTATTTTTGTGGGTTAAATGCTTTCCTAGCCAAAAATAAATAAATAAATGGCAAATTTGATCAAAAAATAGTGAAACTTGGCATGGACTCATGTTTTGGCCTTATTTACTTAAGGTAAAAATTCAGAGGATTATGCAAAAGTTTGAATATAGGTGCTTCACAAACGGACACATATCTCACTAAGTTTCATGACATTTGACTACAACTACATGGTTTGAGCTACATTTCTTAGTTTTGTGTGGTTTCTTCATTCAAATTTGTACAATTTGTTCATCTTGCCACTAAAAACTTACTTCATGCAGAGATGTCCCTTTTTGGACTATTTACTATTTTTGTGGGTTAAATGCCTTCCTAGCCAAAAATAAATAAATAAATAAATAGCAAATTTGATCAAAAATAGTGAAACTTGGCATGGACTCATGTTTTGGCCTTATTTACTTAAGGTAAAAAATTCAGAGGATTATACAAAAGTTTGAATATAGGTGCTTCACAAACGGACACATATCTCACTAAGTTTCATGACATTGGACTACAACTACATGGTTTGAGCTACATTTCTTAGTTTTGTGTGGTTTCTTCATTCAAATTTGTACAATTTGTTCATCTAGCCACTACAAACTTACTTCATGCAGAGATGTCCCTTTTTTGGACTATTTGCTATTTTTGTGGGTTAAATGCCTTCCTAGCCAAAATAAATAAATAAATAGCAAATTTGATCAAAAATAGTGAAACTTGGCATGGACTCATGTTTTGGCCTTATTTACTTAAGGTAAAAATTGGACAAAATATAGTTTAATCTGTAACATCCACTTTGTAATTGCTAGATAAAACACA
This sequence comes from Zea luxurians, assembly GCA_029449295.1. Classification (NCBI taxonomy): domain Eukaryota; kingdom Viridiplantae; phylum Streptophyta; class Magnoliopsida; order Poales; family Poaceae; genus Zea; species Zea luxurians. The sequence goes on along the minus strand of JAOPSE010000140.1, from coordinate 1,602,403 downwards.
AATAGAGAAACATTTTCTCTTTATGTGAGTTTGATCTTTATGCACCATCATATGAGAACACCATGTCCAAGAACAATTAATAAAAGACATGCTACTAAATTGTTGCATCATGCTGGATATTTTATTTGTGTGTGCATTTGGTGACAACATAGAAATAAAATGACAATGAGAAAAGGATTTGAGGAAAAAGGAGAAAGAGAGAAAGAAATAATATAAAATATAGAACAAAATTTATAAATACACCAACTCAACTATACTGGTATGATTGAAATTTATCTATAATTTGAGTACAAATTCAAAGTCATATTTGGAATTCAAATTGGGAAATTGAAAAATAAAAAGAAAACAGAAAACAGAAAATAAAAAGGGAAAAGGAGCTTACCTGGGCCGACTTCGTCACTTTTGGCCCACCTAACTAATCGGCCTCCGCGCGGCCCAACTGGACATCCCGAGCGCACCGACAACCGGGACCCACGGTGCGGTCTCACGCCCGCGCGCTGGGGGTCTGACAGATGGGGCCCGGCTGCCAGCCTCTCCATCCGCGCGTGTGTTCTCCTCCTCTCGCTGCGCTGCGGGACCTTTCCGTCAGTCGCGTACTCACTCGCGATCGCGTGCTCACTGGCGAGTGGGGCCCGTGGAACAGATCGAGCTGCTCGTCGTCCCCGTCTTTCGGCCGATTCCGTTCGAGCTTGCGCGTAAATCGGGTGATGGTGCCGCATGGACTCGAGGATAAGAACCTCCCCTGGGTGCCTCCCTGATCCCCAGTACGCCGTGTTAGGCTCTAGTAGACACCACCGCCGCGAAAAGAGAGAACAAAGGTGGGGATCGGGCGTCGCCAGGGTGAGCTGGTCGCGTCGCCGGTGAACTCCTCCGGTGCGGGCGATTTCGCGTCGGCGAGGGGCCGAGTGGGATCGCAATCGTCCAAGGAAGTCGTTCGAGCGCTCAATTGGAGTTTGGCGTTGGTGTAGTGCGCGAATTGCTCGCCGCCGTGATCACTGCTGGCGAGATTCCGCCCCTCTCCGTGGGCGAACGTCGTCAGGCCTCGGCCGTCCGTCGGTGAGTCGCCATCGCATCCGTCCTCCCTCCCTTTAAGCTATGCGCTATCGAATTGTGAAATGGTGTAGATATGTCCCTCGGTCCGCTATCCGGCAATGGCGCCGCCGCTGTGTGCCGTGTACCGGGTCGGACACTCGGGGTCGGCCAAAATTGATTGGGGAATCGAGTTTGGGGAGGCATCAGCTTTGCGTGGCACGATTTAATTGCCGATGGGTGCTCGGGCCGGCCGGATTTGAAATCCCGGCGGGCCTCCGCCGCGATCGGGGGGGGGGGGGGGAAACCACGGCCGTGGGTAGCCTCGGTTGGGGAAGACGGGCCGTGGCCGTCGGATCGTTGACGGACGGTCCCGATTAGATCAAGCTTACCCCTTCGTCCAATCAATCTGCGTCCGTCGATGCGAGATCCAATGGTGCAGAGCAGTTTGCGAATCATTAAGTCTGGGCCGTCGATCTTGGATCGTGCGGTTCCTATTCCAAACCAGTTTGGCGTATGCTACTTCTAATCTGGGCCGTCGGTTTGTAATCGGACGGCTTAGATCTGTCCATACCCCTTCGGCCTGGGGTTTTGCAGATGAACCCCTCGGGTTTCAGTAAATCAACCCGCGGCCCACTGAAACAGTTGACTGGGTCTCGGTATCTTTAGCACCGAGCCCCCTGCCCTTTTACAAATTTGAGGCCCAGTCCACTGCTGTTTTAAAATGAGTAAATGAATTAGAAAATGTATTTTTAATACAAAAATAAGTGCTAAATCTTCAATAATTCATAGAAAATTCATACTAACTCCAAATTAATCCATTCCAGTTCCTAAAATTTTGTAATTTTATTCTCTAGCACTTAGTGTCTCTGTTTTGGCATAAAAACAGTAAGGAAATTTATTTATCACTTGATCCTACTTAATGCACATAAAACCTTTGAAAATGCATAACTTAAAATCTATAATTCAGAAAATTATGATTTCTGTTCCTAGGATTTTATTTTAATATGTAGAATATCTCTGTGTATTTTGTATATATGTTTGGTGTAATGTTAATTTCTCTATATGCACTGTGCTTGTTTGTATTGTGGCGAGTAGAAGAGCCCGTTGCTGAGGATACTGGTGAGCAGCAGGTTGAAGTAGCTGAGCAGGAGCTCATTGAAGGCAAGTTGTGCCCTTGACCACATTTTACCCAATAATGCTCTTTAATATCACTTATCCATGCATAGGTTAATTTTGATGGGACCCAATAGGTCACCCTAGATTTGTTTATCTCATTACCTTGTTTACCCCTGAATCACTTGGGTAGTTTGCTATTGCTTTATATGGTTTTGGGATAATCATTTATTACCTCTATGTTCCAATTCTTGTTGTTATTCTGTTTATGTTCATGTTGTTATCATTAATGTTAATTGGAACATAGAGCTTAACTTGAGAACCACGTGCCACCACAAGGGAGGAATGGGACCCCTTGGCTGACTAATTAGGAAAGCTAGTGGAAGACTACCTTACCCGAAAGGGGCAAGGGCAGTAGGGGAGAGGTCAGTGCGGGGAGGTCCCTGGTTGATTTTGCTGCGATGGCGGTCAGCCAGGAACCCTTTACTGGATCTTCCTATAAACTGTAGCGGGTTTTCGGAAGCTAGTGAAACTTTGTAAAGGCCTCGTAGTGTTGCCCTGCCGTGCTTCCTAGGTAGAGGTATATGGGATTCATGACCCCTTGGCAGATGGGTAACATGACTTGTGGGTAAAGGGTACAACCTCTGCAGAGTGTAAAACTGGTATACTAGCCGAGCTCACGGTCACGAGCAGCTCAGGACTCTCTGATGTTTAAATTATGGAACTTAAATTCAATTTTATCATTTGCATTGCATGGGTTTATTATTAATTTTGTTCTATTACTTTACTTATGGTTTGGTATTTACTTACACTTAGTAAATGCTAATAAAATTTTGACCAACTACTTAAAAGCAATGCTCAGCTTTAACCCCTGTCATTGATTAAGCCTTACACATCACATGAACTCACACCTTTGTGAGTTTATGTCCACTGGTTCCCCACAACTTGTTGAGCTATGATCATGTGTGAGCTCACCCTTGCTGTCTCACACCCCCCCCCACAGGAGATGATCAGGTGGTTCAGGAGGAGCTGCCTAACACTGAGGAGTTCGATCTGATCTAGGTGGCGTTTCCCAGTCGACATTGGCGCCTACGATCCTTAGTTCGTTTTATCTTTATTACTTTATTTTGTAATAAGTCTTCCGCTATGTAATAAATACTCTGATGTTTTATGGCATTTATCTCTATACACTCTGTTATTATATATGTTGTCTTCTTGGCGCATGTATGAGTTGCATCCGGCTTTGTTCTTTAAAACCGGGTGTTACAGAAGTGGTATCAGAGGAAATGTTGACTGTAGGATGAAACCTAGATAGAATGGACAAACCCTTACCTACTTATCTCATTCTGATTCATTCTACACTCACCTTACTCTGATTCTTTCTACACTTATCTTGATCCTGTCTCACCTTCTACTGTTCTACTCTGATCATTCTTACCTTTTCTACTCTGAGACAAGATGGATTTCAAACCTTGGAATCCCTACCCCTGATGACATTTTTAAGAGATAGGGAACCTAAGACAAAATTAAAACTATTTTCTCTATTTAAAATGTTGTCTGATTGTGCTGATGCTAAATGCCTGATTTGCTTCTTTGATTGATTGAATTATTATAGATGGACATTTTAGCATGTACCAACATAAGGTATTGAATTAAGTAGGTGAAATATTAATCTGCTTAGCTAATAAATCCCCCAAAGTAACCTGATTTGTAAATACCTGCCTTGTCTGCTATTTTCTTACCATATGTATCTAACTCAGATGGTCAATACCAGGCGGGGTGGTGGAATTGACTTGCCTCCTAACCAACACACTCGAAGACAACCTCAGCCACAACCTGCGGGGATGAATCCTCCCAATCCTCCACCAGGCGGAGTTGACCCACTGGTTGCTGCTCAGATGGCAATGATGCAGCAAATGGCAGATACTATGGCCGATATGCGTGCTCAGATGCAGCAAGAACGCCAAGAGATGCGTCAAGAAAGAGAGGATATACGACAGGAGTTACGCCAGGAGCGAGATGAGATACGCCAGGAAAGGAGGGCGCAACAACAGCAGCTGCAACAGCAAATGCAACAACAACAGCAACAAGTACCACTGCCTCCACCTCCACCACCACCAGTTCCTCCCCGAGACAAGCATAGGGAGTTCATGAGTCATAAGCCACCCACATTTGCAAGCTCACCAGATCCACTTGATGCAGATGATTGGCTGAAAGCAATTGAGAAGATGCTGAATATTGCACAATGCACTGACCGGGAGAAGGTTTTATATGCTTCTGGACGTCTGATTGGTCCTGCTGCTGACTGGTGGGATTCTTATACTGCTGCCCATGATGCTGCGGATACTATTACTTGGGCAGAGTTTAGCACACAATTCAGGAACTATCATATTCCAGCTGGTATGATAAAGATTAAGAAGAAGGAATTTCTGTCGCTGAAGCAAGGGAGTATGTCAGTCAGCGAGTATAGAGACAAGTTTATTCAGTTATCCAGATATGCCCCTGAAGAAGTTGCTGAAGATGAGAGGAAGCAGGAGCATTTCATTGAAGGACTTAATGGACCATTGCAGTATGCTCTAGTGGCACACACATTCCCATCATTTCAGAGGCTGCTTGATAAGGCACTGGCTATTGAACACAAGCGTGTTCAACTGGGAGATTTGAAGAGAAAGACCATATCTCAAGGACAAGGAAGCAGCAGTGTTCGTCCTCGCTACAGTTCACCCCAGGGTACACCGACTCGACCCGGAGGACCACGCCCAGTTCCGCAATCACCACTGAGGACTCCACCCCCTCGACAGGCTACCCCTACTGGCACCCCGACGAAGTTTGCAGGACAGAGTCCGGGCACTCAATGCTTCAAGTGTGGGAAGATTGGTCATTATGCAAATGTCTGCCCACAGAGGATTGCTACTACTCCAGTTCAGAACAGGCAGCAAACTCCAGGAACTGGCAAGGGATATTCTATTGCCAAGGTTAATCAAGTCAGCGTGGATGCTACTCCGGATGGAGGGGACCTCGTAATTGGTATGTTTTATGTTAATGCAATTCCTGCAACCATACTATTTGATTCTGGTGCTACACATTCATTCATGTCTGCTAGATATGCCAACACAAATGAAATACCACTGCTAAATATGAGAAAACACCTGATAGTAATTACACCTAAAGGGCCTGTTGAGGCGAATCAAATGACACGTAGATTGACATTAACCATTATGGGTAGAGAATTTGGAGCTACTGCTATCATATTGGAGTCAAGCAGTATAGATTTGATCCTTGGTATGTCATGGCTAAGAAAGGCAAAGGCCGTTATAGCATGTGGTAGAGGTACCGTAGAACTCACTACTACTAAAGGAGAAAGGTTTCAAGTTAACATTGCAGTAACCTCCTCATCTATGCGTGCAATGTTCTTCATGCCTGAGGAGTTTGTTGGTGATAACATCCGGGTGGTTAGAGATTTTCCGGATGTCTTTCCAGAGGAGTTGCCAGGAATGCCACCTGAAAGAGAAGTTGAGTTTGTTATTGATCTCTTACCTGGAACCGCCCCTATTTCTAAACGGCCATATAGAATGTCCGTAGAGGAGTTGAAGGAACTTAAGAAGCAGTTAACTGAGTTACAAGAGGCTGGGTACATTCGTCCGAGTTCCTCACCTTGGGGAGCACCGGTCTTGTTTGTACAGAAGAAGGATGGATCGCAACGGATGTGTGTGGATTATAGATCTCTTAATGATGTTACAGTGAAGAATAAGTATCCGTTGCCCCGTATTGAGGATTTATTTGATCAGATGAGAGGTGCTAGAGTATTCTCGAAGATTGATCTCCGATCCGGTTACCATCAGATGAGGATTAGACCATCGGATATTCCCAAGACGGCTTTCTCGACTAGATATGGATTATATGAGTTCACAGTTATGTCGTTTGGATTGACTAACGCACCAGCCTATTTTATGAATTTAATGAACAAGGTGTTTATGGAGTATTTGGACAGATTCGTCGTGGTATTCATCGACGATATTCTTATTTATTCTCAGAGTGAAAGTGATCACGAGGAACATCTGAGGATGGTGCTACAGAAGCTACGAGATAATCAACTCTATGCCAAGTTCAGCAAGTGCGAGTTTTGGATTGGCGAAGTGCCATTTCTTGGTCATATTATTTCTAATGGAGGAATAGCAGTGGATCCTGCTAAGGTTAAGGAGATAATGGAGTGGAGAGTACCCACTACAGTTACTGAGATTCGGAGTTTCTTGGGACTTGCTGGATATTATCGGAGGTTTATCGAAGGATTTTCTAAGATTGCTAAGCCTATGACTTCGCTTTTGGAGAAAGGAAAAGAATTTAAGTGGGACGAGAAGTGTCAAGACAGCTTTGATTTATTGAAGGAGAGGTTGATGTCGCCACCAGTATTGGTTATGCCAGACCTACAGAAAGGATTTGATATCTATTGTGATGCATGTGGCCAAGGCTTAGGATGTGTACTCATGCAAGAAGGACATGTGATTGCCTATGCATCTCGTCAGTTGCGGAGACATGAATTGAACTACCCCACTCATGACTTGGAATTGGCAGCCGTTGTGCATGCACTTAAGATTTGGAGACATTACATCATGGGGACCAAGTGCCAAGTATATACGGATCATAAGAGTTTGAAGTATATATTCACTCAGAAGGACCCCAACCTTAGGCAACGCCGTTGGTTGGAGCTTATTAAGGATTATGATTTGGAGATTCACTATCACCCGGGCAAGGCAAACTTGGTTGCAGATGCCTTGAGTCGCAAGGAGCATGTTCATTCAGCTGTTGCTGCCCAGCTACCCGATGAGATTGTTGAGGATTTCAGGAGACTTAACCTGGGGATAGTTGCTCATAATGAAGGAGTTACTATTGATGTGGAACCTACTTTGGAGCAAGAGATCCGCAAAGGACAAATTGGTGATGATAAGATAAAAGAGATTAAGGATCTGATTACTGAAGGTCGAGTTCCGGAGTTCACGGAAGATGAGCAGGGCACTGTATGGTTCAAGGACAGGATATGTGTTCCTGACATTAAAAGCCTTCGAGAGACTATTTTAAAGGAGGCCCATGACTCGGATTATTCTATTCATCCTGGTAGTACCAAGATGTATCAGGATTTGAAACGGAAATATTGGTGGTATGGATTGAAAAGAGATGTAGCTGCACATGTGGCTATGTGCGATGTATGTCAAAGAGTTAAGGCTGAACACCAGAGGCCAGCTGGACTACTGAATCCACTGAAGATACCCGAGTGGAAATGGGAAGAGATTGGTATGGATTTCATTACTGGATTGCCTCGCACCCAGAAAGGATATGATGCAATATGGGTGATTGTGGATAGATTGACTAAAGTGGCTCACTTTATTCCTGTGAAGACTACTTATAAAGGCTCTCAGCTAGCAGAATTGTATATGGCTCGGATTGTGTGTTTACATGGAGTACCAAAGAAGATCGTGTCTGATCGAGGTTCGCAGTTTACCTCAAGATTTTGGAGAAGCTTTCATGAGAGTATGAGTACAAAGTTGAATTTTAGTACAGCTTATCACCCTCAGACTGATGGACAGACTGAAAGGACAAATCAAGTTTTGGAGGATATGTTGAGAGCATGTGCTCTTCAGCATGGAGGAAGTTGGGATAAGAGTCTGCCTTATGCTGAATTCTCATATAATAATAGTTATCAGGCCAGTCTGAAGATGTCACCTTTTGAAGCTTTATATGGGAGGAAGTGCAGGACTCCTCTATATTGGGATCAGACTGGAGAGAGACAGTTCTTTGGGCCTGAATTGATTCAAGAAGCAGAAGAACAAGTTCGTATAATTCGGGAAAATTTGAGGGTGGCTCAAACCAGGCAAAAGAGTTATGCTGATAATAGAAGAAGGCCACTGGAATTCGAAGAAGGAGATTATGTGTATCTCAAGGTGTCACCACTTCGTGGAATGAGGAGATTTAAAGTCAAGGGCAAATTGTCCCCTCGCTACATTGGACCATTCTTGATCTTTAGGCGAGTTGGGGAGATGGCATACCAACTCGAGCTACCTGCTAGTCTATCAGATGTGCATAATGTGTTTCACGTATCTCAACTGAAGAAGTGTCTCCGTGTTCCCGAGGAACAGTTACCCCTGGAAGAGCTCAGTGTTCAAGGTGATTTGACTTACACGGAGTACCCCATCAAGATTTTGGATACATTGACTCGAGTTACAAGAAATAAGGTGATAAAGATGTGCAAAGTCCAATGGAGTCACCACAGTGAAGATGAAGCAACATGGGAAAGAGAAGAAGAGCTTCGTATAGATTTTCCCCACCTTTTCCCTAGTTCTTCTTAAATCTCGAGGACGAGATTATTTTTAAGGGGGTAGGATTTGTAACATCCACTTTGTAATTGCTAGATAAAACACCAATAGAGAAACATTTTCTCTTTATGTGAGTTTGATCTTTATGCACCATCATATGAGAACACCATGTCCAAGAACAATTAATAAAAGACATGCTACTAAATTGTTGCATCATGCTGGATATTTTATTTGTGTGTGCATTTGGTGACAACATAGAAATAAAATGACAATGAGAAAAGGATTTGAGGAAAAAGGAGAAAGAGAGAAAGAAATAATATAAAATATAGAACAAAATTTATAAATACACCAACTCAACTATACTGGTATGATTGAAATTTATCTATAATTTGAGTACAAATTCAAAGTCATATTTGGAATTCAAATTGGGAAATTGAAAAATAAAAAGAAAACAGAAAACAGAAAATAAAAAGGGAAAAGGAGCTTACCTGGGCCGACTTCGTCACTTTTGGCCCACCTAACTAATCGGCCTCCGCGCGGCCCAACTGGACATCCCGAGCGCGCCGACAACCGGGACCCACGGTGCGGTCTCATGCCCGCGCGCTGGGGGTCTGACAGATGGGGCCCGGCTGCCAGCCTCTCCATCCGCGCGTGTGTTCTCCTCCTCTCGCTGCGCTGCGGGACCTTTCCGTCAGTCGCGTACTCACTCGCGATCGCGTGCTCACTGGCGAGTGGGGCCCGTGGAACAGATCGAGCTGCTCGTCGTCCCCGTCTTTCGGCCGATTCTGTTCGAGCTTGCGCGTAAATCGGGTGATGGTGCCGCATGGACTCGAGGATAAGAACCTCCCCTGGGTGCCTCCCTGATCCCCAGTACGCCGTGTTAGGCTCTAGTAGACACCACCGCCGCGAAAAGAGAGAACAGAGGTGGGGATCGGGCGTCGCCAGGGTGAGCTGGTCGCGTCGCCGGTGAACTCCTCCGGTGCGGGCGATTTCGCGTCGGCGAGGGGCCGAGTGGGATCGCAATCGTCCAAGGAAGTCGTTCGAGCGCTCAATTGGAGTTTGGCGTTGGTGTAGTGCGCGAATTGCTCGCCGTCGTGATCACTGCTGGCGAGATTCCGCCCCTCTCCGTGGGCGAACGTCGTCAGGCCTCGGCCGTCCGTCGGTGAGTCGCCATCGCATCCGTCCTCCCTCCCTTTAAGCTATGCGCTATCGAATTGTGAAATGGTGTAGATATGTCCCTCGGTCCGCTATCCGGCAATGGCGCCGCCGCTGTGTGCCGTGTACCGGGTCGGACACTCGGGGTCGGCCAAAATTGATTGGGGAATCGAGTTTGGGGAGGCATCAGCTTTGCGTGGCACGATTTAATTGCCGATGGGTGCTCGGGCCGGCCGGATTTGAAATCCCGGCGGGCCTCCGCCGCGATCGGGGGGGGGGGGGGGAAACCACGGCCGTGGGTAGCCTCGGTTGGGGAAGACGGGCCGTGGCCGTCGGATCGTTGACGGACGGTCCCGATTAGATCAAGCTTACCCCTTCGTCCAATCAATCTGCGTCCGTCGATGCGAGATCCAATGGTGCAGAGCAGTTTGCGAATCATTAAGTCTGGGCCGTCGATCTTGGATCGTGCGGTTCCTATTCCAAACCAGTTTGGCGTATGCTACTTCTAATCTGGGCCGTCGGTTTGTAATCGGACGGCTTAGATCTGTCCATACCCCTTCGGCCTGGGGTTTTGCAGATGAACCCCTCGGGTTTCAGTAAATCAACCCGCGGCCCACTGAAACAGTTGACTGGGTCTCGGTATCTTTAGCACCGAGCTCCCTGCCCTTTTACAAATTTGAGGCCCAGTCCACTGCTGTTTTAAAATGAGTAAATGAATTAGAAAATGTATTTTTAATACAAAAATAAGTGCTAAATCTTCAATAATTCATAGAAAATTCATACTAACTCCAAATTAATCCATTCCAGTTCCTAAAATTTTGTAATTTTATTCTCTAGCACTTAGTGTCTCTGTTTTGGCATAAAAACAGTAAGGAAATTTATTTATCACTTGATCCTACTTAATGCACATAAAACCTTTGAAAATGCATAACTTAAAATCTATAATTCAGAAAATTATGATTTCTGTTCCTAGGATTTTATTTTAATATGTAGAATATCTCTGTGTATTTTGTATATATGTTTGGTGTAATGTTAATTTCTCTATATGCACTGTGCTTGTTTGTATTGTGGCGAGTAGAAGAGCCCGTTGCTGAGGATACTGGTGAGCAGCAGGTTGAAGTAGCTGAGCAGGAGCTCATTGAAGGCAAGTTGTGCCCTTGACCACATTTTACCCAATAATGCTCTTTAATATCACTTATCCATGCATAGGTTAATTTTGATGGGACCCAATAGGTCACCCTAGATTTGTTTATCTCATTACCTTGTTTACCCCTGAATCACTTGGGTAGTTTGCTATTGCTTTATATGGTTTTGGGATAATCATTTATTACCTCTATGTTCCAATTCTTGTTGTTATTCTGTTTATGTTCATGTTGTTATCATTAATGTTAATTGGAACATAGAGCTTAACTTGAGAACCACGTGCCACCACAAGGGAGGAATGGGACCCCTTGGCTGACTAATTAGGAAAGCTAGTGGAAGACTACCTTACCCGAAAGGGGCAAGGGCAGTAGGGGAGAGGTCAGTGCGGGGAGGTCCCTGGTTGATTTTGCTGCGATGGCGGTCAGCCAGGAACCCTTTACTGGATCTTCCTATAAACTGTAGCGGGTTTTCGGAAGCTAGTGAAACTTTGTAAAGGCCTCGTAGTGTTGCCCTGCCGTGCTTCCTAGGTAGAGGTATATGGGATTCATGACCCCTTGGCAGATGGGTAACATGACTTGTGGGTAAAGGGTACAACCTCTGCAGAGTGTAAAACTGGTATACTAGCCGAGCTCACGGTCACGAGCAGCTCAGGACTCTCTGATGTTTAAATTATGGAACTTAAATTCAATTTTGTCATTTGCATTGCATGGGTTTATTATTAATTTTGTTCTATTACTTTACTTATGGTTTGGTATTTACTTACACTTAGTAAATGCTAATAAAATTTTGACCAACTACTTAAAAGCAATGCTCAGCTTTAACCCCTGTCATTGATTAAGCCTTACACATCACATGAACTCACACCTTTGTGAGTTTATGTCCACTGGTTCCCCACAACTTGTTGAGCTATGATCATGTGTGAGCTCACCCTTGCTGTCTCACACCCCCCCCCCCCCCACAGGAGATGATCAGGTGGTTCAGGAGGAGCTGCCTAACACTGAGGAGTTCGATCTGATCTAGGTGGCGTTTCCCAGTCGACATTGGCGCCTACGATCCTTAGTTCGTTTTATCTTTATTACTTTATTTTGTAATAAGTCTTCCGCTATGTAATAAATACTCTGATGTTTTATGGCATTTATCTCTATACACTCTGTTATTATATATGTTGTCTTCTTGGCGCATGTATGAGTTGCACCCGGCTTTGTTCTTTAAAACCGGGTGTTACATAATCAGACCTCTGATTCGGTAAATATCGTTTAATTGGACAAAATGCAAAAAAAGGCCCTAGAAGGATCAAACCAAGCACCTCAAACACCTCACTACTTACACAAACCACTGCGCCATATGTAAGTCTCATATGTTCTGACAAAGAAAATATATTTGACCAATTACATGTGTGCGGATTCAAGGAGCAAGCAACAGCACACCGAGGACTTCAGTTAAAGTCTGTATACAAGCAACAGCAAGTCTGCACAAGCACTTTCAGTTAAAATCTGTATACAAGCAACAGCAAGTCTGCACAAGCACTATTAGTTAAAATCTGTATACAAGCAACAGATTTCATTTCAAGTCAGTTAAAATTAGTATACAAGCAACAGATTTCATTTCAGCTAAAATCAATTAAACCGAGCACAAGCACTTTTAGTTATTTCAGAAAATTCAGTCATTTCAAGTCTTTTCTGCACACCGAGCACAAGCACTTTCAGTCTGCACATCAAGCACAAGCACACAAAATTCAGTTATTTCACCAAACCAAGCACAAGCACTAAAATTCAGCTACAAGTCTGCAACGAGCCTTTTCTTGATTTTTTCCTTCTTCATAACCTTGGTTATGTATTCTTCCTTAGATTGTCTATAGTTGTATGCACAACCTCTTTTCCTCTCTTCCTTTTCTTTTCCCTACACAAAACATGAAAATAGTAAATAATCATGTGAATTTTATAAACTTGAAAAAAATAACTTATTGTTGAATATAACCTTGACGAGGGCAGCACCAAAGCAAGGTTGGAGGGCTCTACGGAGGCAACAGACGAAGGCACGACAGAGGCAACAGAGGAAGGCACGACAACAGAAGAGGGCACCATGGAGGAGGGTACCATAGAGGCCCCAGAGGAGGGCACCTATGGCTCTAGTGACTCATCATCTCCAAAAGCTAGATCTAGTGCCAATTGTGGCTCTAGTGACTCATCATCTCCAAAAGCTGGATCTAGTGCCAATTGTTGCTCTAGTGACTCATCATCTCCAAAAGCTAGATCTAGTGCCAATTGTGGCTCTTGTGGCTGATCATCTCCAAAAGCTGTATCTAGTGGCAATTGTGGCTCTTGTGGCTGATCATCTCCTAAAGGTGTATGTAGTGGCAAATGTGGCTCTTGTGGCTGATCCTCTCCAAAAGCTGGATCTACTGCATTCTTGCAATTTCTTGCAATATGTCCTAATCCTCCACACCTTTTGCATTTTCTCTTCCTTGGTCCAAGTCCACTACCCTCGGCACTTGATCTTATTCTAGTTTTTCGTGGTCTTCCTAGTGCTCTAGTCTGGACTGGAGCGTTGAGAACGAAACCAGGATTCACAACCTCCCACTGATGCTTTGCCTCTATGGAAGGCACATTCGCAGCATATGTGAAAGGGAAATAGGGTCAAACCTTTTCCTATATGAATTTTGGTGGTTGAATTTCCCAACACAAATTATTGGACTAACTAGTTTGCTCTAGATTATGAGTTCTACAGGTGTCAAAGGTTCAACACAAACCAATACAAAGTCAAAGAAAGGGTTCAAATAAAAAGAGCAAAAGACAACCGAAGGCTGCCTTGGTCTGGCGCACCGGACTGCCCGGTGTGCCACCGGACAGTGTCCGGTGCACCAGGGTGAATCCACTCAAACTTGCCAGCTTCGGGAATTTGGGGAGCCACTCCGCTATAATTCACCGGACTGTCCGGTGTAACACCGGAATGTCCAGTGTGCTAGCGGAGCAACGGCTACTTCGTGCCAACGGTCGTCTACAAAGGAACAGTGAAAGTGAACAGTGCACGCCTGTGTGCGCAAAAGTCAGAGCAGCGCCAGAAGGCGCACCGGACAGTGAACAGTGACTGTCCGGTGCACCACCGGACTGTCCGGTGGCCCCACTTCTCAGAGCTCCAACGGTCGAACCCTAACGGTTGGGTAACGTGGCTGGCGCACCGGACAGTGTCTGGTGGCGCACCGGACTGTCCGGTGCGCCATACGACAGGAGCCATCCCCAACGGCCACTTTGGTGGTTGGAGCTATAAATACCCCCAACCACCACTCATTCAAGGCATCCAAGTTTTGCCATTGCATTCAATACAAGAGCTCTAGACTTCATTCTAAGACACAAACAAGAGATCAAATCCTCTCCCAAGTCCAAAGTTCATTCCAATCAAATAGTGACTAGAGAGAGTGACATTTGTGTTCATTTGAGTTCTTGCGCTTGGATCGCTTTTCTTCTTCTTTCTTTCTTGTTCCCAACTCAATTGTAATCAAGGCAAGAGACACCAATTGTGTGGTGATCCTTGTAGGGACTTAGTGTCCTGATTGATTGAGAAGAGAAGCTCACTCGGTCTAGGTGACCGTTTGAGAGAGGGAAAGGGTTGAAAGAGACCCGGTCTTTGTGACCACCTCAACGGGGAGTAGGTTTGCAAAAACTGAACCTCGGTAAAACAAATCACCGCATCTCACTCTTCATTTGCTTGTGATTTGTTTTTGCCCTCTCTTTCAGACTCGATTATATTTCTAACGCTAACCCCGACTTGTAGTTGTGCTTAAGTTTATAATTTTCAGATTCCGCCTATTCACCCCCCCCCCCCTCTAGGCAACTTTCAATTGGTATCGGAGCTCGGTACTTCATTAAAGCCTAACCGCTCGAAGTGATGTCGGGAGAACACGCCAAGAAGGAGATGGTGACCGGCGAGAAGCCCGCCACAAGCCACGGGAAGGCTCCATCGGGAGAGTCCCGCAATAAGAAGAAGTAGGATTCACCTCCTCACAAGTCGCATCGGAGTGGCGACAAGAAAAAGAAGATGAAGAAGGTGGTCTACTACGAGACCGATTCTTCGTCGCCATCCACCTCCAGCTCCGACACGCAGTCCGTAACTTCTAAGCGCCATGAGCGCAAGAAGTTTAGTAAGATCCCCCTACGCTACCCTCGCATTTCCAAACGTACTCCTTTACTTTCCGTCCCATTAGGCAAATCACCCGTTTTTATGGCAAAGATTATAATATGTGGAGTGATAAAATGAGGCACCATCTAACCTCACTCCACACTAGCATTTGGGATGTTGTTGAGTTTGGAGTATAGGTACCATCCGTAGGGGTTGAAGACTATGACTCGGAAGAAGTTGCCCAAATCCGGCACTTCAACTCCCAAGCTACCACTATACTTCTTGCCTCTCTAAGTCGAGAGGAGTATGACAAGGTGCAAGGGTTGAAGAGCGCCAAGGAGATTTGGGATGTGCTTAAGACCACGCACGAAGGAGACGAGGTGACCAAGATCACCAAGAGGGAAACGATCGAGGGGGAGCTCGGTCGTTTCATGCTCAACCAAGGAGAAGACCCGCAAGCCATGTACAACCGGCTAAAAACCTTGGTGAACCAAGTGCGCAACCTCGAGAGCACCAAGTGGGATGACCATGAAATGGTCAAGGTTATTCTTAGATCACTCATATTTCTTAACCCCACTCAAGTTCAATTAATTCGTGGTGATCCTAGATACAAACTAATGTCTCCCGAGGAAGTGATAGGAAAATTTGTGAGCTTTGAATTGATGATCAAAGGCTCCAAGAAGATCATCGAGCAAGGCTCCTCCTCCATACCTGAGGCACAATCCGTTGCATTCAAGGCAACGGAGAAGAAAGAAGACTCTACACCAAGTAGGGTCCCCATCGACGCCTCCAAGCTCGACAACGAGGAAATGGCGCTCATCATCAAGAGCTTCTGCCAAATCCTCAAGCAAAGGAGGGGGAAAGACTACAAGCCCCGCTCCAAGAAAGTATGCTACAAGTGTGGTAAGCCCTGTCATTTTATCGCTAAATGTCATTTATCTAGTGATAGTGACACGGATAACGACAAGAGGGGGAAGAAGAAGGAGAAGAAGAGGTATTACAAGAAGAAGGGTGGCGATGCCCATGTTTGCCAGGAGTGGGTGAAAGTCGCCTAGAGGGGGGTGAATAGGGCGAAACTGAAATTCTCAAAAATAATCACAACTACAAGCCGGGTTAGCGTTAGAAATATAATCGAGTCCGCAAGAGAGGGTGGAAAACAAATCGCAGGCGAATAAGAAGTGTAACACGCGGATTTGTTTTACCGAGGTTTGGTTCTCGCAAACCTACTCCCCGTTGAGGAGGCCACAAAGGCCGGGTCTCTTTCAACCCTTCCCTCTCTCAAACGGTCCCTCGGACCGAGTGAGCTTCTCTTTCTCAAATCACTTGGGAATCAAACTTCCCGCAAGGATCACCACACGATTGGTGTCTCTTGCCTCAATTACAAGTGAGTGTTTGATCACAAGAAAGAATGCCAAAGAAAAAGAAGCGATCCAAGCGCAAGAGCTCAAATGAACACTACAAATCACTCTCTCTAGTCACTAAGGCTTTGTGCGGAGTTGGGAGAGGATTTGATCTCTTTTGGTGTGCTTTGTAATGAATGCTAGCTCTTGTATAGTGGTTGAAAGCTGGATAACTTGGATGCAATGAATGGTGGGTGGTTGGGGTATTTATAGCCCCAACCACCAAACTAGCCGTTTGGTGGAGCTATCTGTTCGATGGCGCACCGGACAGTCCGGTGCACACCGGACATGTCCGGTGCGACAGCCACGTCACCAAAAAGCTGTTGGGTCGACCGTTGGAGCACTGTCTTCTGGGCCCGCCTGGATGTCCGGTGGCGCACTGGACATGCACTGTAGATTGTCCGGTGCGCCAGCATGGGCGTGCCTGACCTCTGCGCGCGCAGCGCGCATTTAATGCGTCGCAGGTAGCCGTTGGCGCCGAAATAGCCGTTGCCCCGCGGATACACCGGACAGTCCGGTGCACACCGGACAGTCCGGTGAATTTTAGCGGAGCAGCTGAAAAGAATTCCCGAGGTTGGCGAGTTCCGGAGGCCGCTCTTCCTTGGAGCACCGGACATGTCCGGTGTACACCGGACAGTCCGGTGAATTATAGCGGAGTCGCCTCTGGAATTTCCCGAAGGTGACGAGTTCGAGTTTGGAGTCCTCTGGTGCACCGGACATGTCCGGTGGCACACCGGACAGTCCGGTGCGCCAGACCAGAGGTGCCTTCAGTTGTCCCTTTGCTCTTTTGTTGAACCCAACACTTGGTCTTTTTATTGGCTGAGTGTGAACCTTTGGCACCTGTATAACTTATACACTAGAGCAAACTAGTTAGTCCAATTATTTGTGTTGGGCAATTCAACCACCAAAATTATTTAGGAACTAGGTGTAAGCCTAATTCCCTTTCAATCTCCCCCTTTTTGGTGATTGATGCCAACACAAACCAAAGCAAATGTAAAAGTGCATAATTGAACTAGTTTGCATAATGTAAGTGCAAAGGTTGCTTGGAATTGAGCCAATATAAATACTTACAAGATATGCATGGATTGTTTCTTTTATTTTTAACATATTGGACCACATTTGCACCATATGTTTTGTTTTTGCAAATCCTTTTGTAAATTCTTTTCAAAGTCTTTTTGCAAGATAGTCAAAGGTAAATAAATAGGATTTTGCGACGCATTTTCAAGTTTGAAATTGAAAGTCGCCTTTGACTAAACAAAACTCCCCCTCAAATAAATTCTCCTCTTAGTATTCAAGAGGGTTTTAAGACATCAAGTTTTGAAAATACTACTTGCTCCCCCTTTAGAACACAAAGAGATACCAATTTGAAATTTACCAATTGAAAATCATTAATTTTTAAAATTAGGGTGGTGGTGCGGTCCTTTTGCTTTGGGCCAATACTTTCTCCCCCTTTGGCATGAATCGCCAAAAACGGATACTTGGAATGAAATATAGGCCCTTTCCTAACTATTTTCTCCCCTTTGGCAAATAAAACATATGAGTGAAGATTATACCAAAGACGGAGAGTGAGGCGGAGCGACGGTGAAGGATGAGTAGAAGAGTGGAGTGGAAGCCTTTGTCTTCGCCGAAGACTCCAATTCCCTTTCAATATACCTATGACTTGGTTTGAAATACACTTGAAAACACATTAGTCATAGCATATATCAAAGAGACATGATCAAAGGTATACTTAAGAGCTATGTGTGCAAGTCAGCAAAAGAAATTCCTAGAATCAAGAATATTGAGCTCATGCCTAAGTCTGGTAAAAGATTGTTCATCAAGTGGCTTGGTAAAAATATCGGCTAATTGATCTTTAGTGTTAATGTATGAAATCTCGATATCCCCCTGTCGGCGTTTCGAGACCGGGGGGTCCCTCAGGCCGATGAGTGAGTGCCGCGTGCCCCAGCCCAGATGGGTCGAGCGCGTGGGCGAGCGCAAAGGGGGGAAGGAGCGAGGCGGTCGGAGACCGGCGTGAGAGAGGTGGGAATCCCGCGGCCTTCGTGTTCGTCCCGCGCCCAGGTCGGGTGCGCTTGCAGTAGGGGGTTACAAGCGTCCACGCGGGTGAGGGAAGCGAGCGGCCCCAAGAGAGCGCCTGTCCCGTCCTCGTCCCGCGCGGCCCACCTTCTCTAAGAGGGCCCTGGTCCTTCCTTTTATAGACGCAAGGAGAGGATCCAGGTGTACAATGGGGGTGTAGCAGAGTGCTACGTGTCTAGCGAGGGAGAGCTAGTGCCCTGAGTACATGCCAATGTGGCAGCCGGAGAGATCCTGGAACCCAACTAGTGTGATGTCGTGGCCGTCGGAGGAGTGGCGGAGCCTAGCAAAGGGACAGCTGTCGGAGCGGTTGTGTCCTTGCTGACGTCCTCCTGCTTCCGTAAGAGAGTTGAGAGTCGCCGTCGTCACAGGGCATGCGGGGCGCCATCATTACCTATCTGGTGGAGACAGCCAGATGGGACACCGGTCTTGTTCTCTGCGGCCCGAGTCAGCTCGGGGTAGGGTGATGATGGCGCTTCCTGTTGACGTGGCTGGCCTGCGCCCTAGGTTGGGCGACGTGGAGGCTCCTCCGAAGCCGTGGTTGAGTCTGTCTTCCACGGCTGAGGCCGAGTCCGAGCCCCTGGGTCGGGCGAGGCGGAGGTCGTCGGTAGAGGCCAAGACGGTGTCCGAGCCCTGGGGTCGGGCGAAGCGGAGTTCGTCGTCTTCTAGGGCTGAGCCCGAGTCCGAGCCCTGGGTCGGGCGGAGCGGAGTTCGCCGTCTTCCAGGTCTTAGCCCGAGTCCGAGCCCTGGGTCGGGCGGAGCGGAGTTCGCCGTCTTCTGGGGCTGAGCCCGAGTCCGAGCCCTGGGTCGGGCGGAGCGGAGTTCGCCGTCTTCCGGGTCTTAGCCCGAGTCCGAGCCCTGGGTCGGGCGGAGCGGAGTTCGCCGTCTTCCAGGGCTGAGCCCGAGTCCGAGCCCTGGGTCGGGCGGAGCGGAGTTCGCCGTCTTCCGGGGCTGAGCCCGAGTCCGAGCCCTGGGTCGGGCGGAGCTTCCTATGGCGCCTTTGGCAGGGCCTTTGCGTTAAATGCTCCTGCGACTTGGTCGGTCGGTGCGGTGATTTAGTCAGGGTTGCTTCTTAGCGAAGGCAGGGCCTCGGGCGAGCCGAAGATGTGTCCGCCGTTGGAGGGGGGCCTCGGGCGAGACGGAAATCCTCCGGGGTCGGCTGCCCTTGTCCGAGGCTAGGCTCGGGCGAGGCGTGATCGAGTCGCTCGAATGGACTGATCCCTGACTTAATCGCACCCATCAGGCCTTTGCAGCTTTATGCTGATGGGGGTTACCAGCTGAGAATTAGGAGTCTTGAGGGTACCCCTAATTATGGTCCCCGACAGTAGCCCCCGAGCCTCGAAGGGAGTGTTAGCACTCGCTTGGAGGCTTTCGTCGCACTTTTTTGCAAGGGGACCAGCCTTTCTCGGTTGCATTTTGTTCCGGTGGGTGCGCGCGAGCTCACCCGTCGGGTGTAGCCCCCGAGGCCTCGGAGGAGTGGTTTCACTCCTTCGAGGTCTTATTGCCTTGCGTAATGCTTCGGCTGGCCTGGTTGTTCCCTCATGCGAGCTGGTCGTAGCCCGGGTGTACGGTCGGGGCCCAAGTTCTCGGGCTGGTATGTTGACGCTGTCAACGGTTTGGCCGGAGCCGGGTTTGTGAGAGCAGCCCCCGAGCCTCTGCACAGGGCAAGAGGGCGATCAGGGACAGACTCGGCTTTTTTACATACGCCCCTGCGTCGCCTTTCCGCAAGGAGGAGGGGGGGAGAGCGCCATGTTACCCTCGATGGGCGCCGAACATGGTGTCTCCGGTGCCCCGTTCGTTAGGGGTAATCCGAGTGGACGTCCGTGCCCCGTTCGTTAGGGGTAATCCGAGTGGACGTCCGTGCCCCGTTCGTTAGGGGTCGGCTAGGGGCCCAGAGGCACGCCCAAAAGTACCTGCGGGTGATCTGCCGGACTCGGTCCCCTGGCGACAGGGTCCGAGGGCTCGATGCCTCCCTCCGATGGGATTCCGTTACAAGATCGCTCCCGCTGGTCTCGGAAATGTCCTAGGGTACCTCGGGAGCGTAGCCCGAGCCTTGGTTATGTATCGAATGTACCCCTGGTCATCCCTCGCTCGGCGTCTGAGGCGGCTGTGAACCCTTCGGGTGCCAGCCTTCGAACCCCTGATCAGTAATGGGCACGGAGCCCGAGTAGCCTGAGGCGGCCGTGGAACCCTTCAGGGGGCCGGCCTTTGAACCTCTGACCAGTAGTGAGTGTAGGGCCCACGCGATCTGAGGCGGCTGTTGAACCCTTCGGGGGGCCAGCCTTCGACCCTCTGATCAGTAAGGAGGCTCGGAGCCTGGTTCCTTCACGGGGAAGGATCCCTTTCGGGGTATCCCCCTTTCCCGGTCCCTGTCGCAAGAGATAGAGAAAGAGGAAAAAAGGGAAAAGGATACGAAACCGAACGACGCGGCGTACCTTTTTTGGCGTGGTTGTTTCGGCGAAGGCGAAGCGTCGCCCGCTGCTCCTGCCAGAAGCGCCGCCTGTCCAGCTGCGGAGTTAATGCGACGGGGCGAGTAGTTGGCGGGGCGGTCGTTGCGCGTGCGCGAGCCGTTCGAGGAACGGATCACGGGCGCGTTGTCTTCACGCCGTGAAAGGGGGTTCTCTTGCTGCTCCCGGATGGGACGTGAGCCTGGCTGACGACGTGACCGCTGCTCCCGCGCGCCTGCCACCGTCATTACTGCCGGCCCACTTTTGGCCGCGTTGACCGCCGCGTCAGGCTGGCGCTGCTGGGTCGCGCGCTGGGTTGCCTCGAGTCGCGGTATTGGTTCCGCAATCGAGGAGACGCGGTGGTGGCGCAAGTGGCGGTGCAGTCGCTTGCATGCAGCATCCGGCGCGCTGGTTGCGCGACACGTGGGCCTGGGCCTCCATGCTGGCGTGTCAGGAGTCGGAGAAGCGTGTCCACTTGGCACGGTGGCATGCCGCCTGCATGGCTGCCCGCCTCTTTCGCCCGTTGGTCTGGGCAAAAGTGGAGGGCCACTTGTAACCGCTGGGCGGTTGAGTGCACCACACGCGACGGTTTGGCTTCTTCTGCTCGGAGCCGGTCTGCATGACATGCGGGACCCAGCCCCCGCGCCGCAGGGGAGGGCTTTGGAGCGTGTTGGAGAAGACTCAGCCCATGACGGTTGGGGGTGCAAGCAGGGAGAGTTGCCTTTAAAAGGAGGGTGACCCCTTTCGAAAGGCGACCGTGTCTTCTCGCTCCCTTATGCACCGCGTCTTTCCACCTTCCAAGCCCCCGGACGAGGGATACCCGCCGTCTTTTTGCCTCGTCGTTGGAGGGACGCGACTCCGTGGGAGTTGGTACCTTTCAGCCATCGTTCGGCTTCAAGGATTTTCATCATGCAGCCCGGCTGCATCCCTCCACCGGCGGTCACCCAAGATGGTGACCTCCAGCTTGATGGTGGGGGAAAGCGAGCCGGGCTGCGGCCTCTGCTCCTCCCTCAGCCTCAAGGATTTTCATCACCAGGGCTAGGGAGGAGAGTGTGCCGAGTTGGGGTCGGCCTCTGCGCGGGCGGCAGCCCGCTTCTTCACTCAGTGATTGGAGGGAAGGGCGGCCGTCGTCCGTGGCGCCGGCAGCTGCACCGTGCCTGGCTCTCGGACGCGAGTGGCTTCGGAGCCGCTCGCAGTGCCGGCGTCTGCCACGGCAGCTGGAAGAGGTTCTTCCGCCGGCGCTGATAGCCAAGGCCGGCCACGGGCCGACCTCCAACTCTACGGCCTTCTGCCCGTCCTTGCCTCACGAGTTTGGGCATGGGCAAGGGCCTCCTGGCAGCAGCATCTGCCCTGAGGTCAGTGCTGCCGCTGTTCGGCCCCCCGGAGCAGAAGTCTTCGTCGTCGCCGCTGCTGGAGCGGGTAACAGCGCGCCGTTCGCCGGTCTTCCGTTGCTCCGCAGGCCCACCCCTATCGAGTGGGGCTGTTCGTACCTGCGGAGGGGGGAACTGGAGTTCCGTTTGTAACGGCACTTCGAATGCCGGTGTTTTTTGTTCATTTCGGCTTTTGGGGCCTGAACATGTATGTAATTTCGGCACGGAGCCGTGTTTTTTCCTCATTTTTGAGCACTAAGACTCGTCTGTTGATTATCTGAACCGCTTCACCGAGCATGAGTCGCCCCGTGTCAAGGTGACGAGTGAGGTATCCGTATCCCAGAGGCGTAGGAGTCCCTCGGCTCGGTCGGCCTTGCTGTCCGAGGCTCCTCTAGCTTAGTTAAAGGGACCCCTCGGCCGCTCTTCGATGAGCCGAGGCCAGGGGTAGCGATATCAGTATGAACAGAGGCGGAGTCGGCTCAAAAATGAAACCTGGTTGGCCGGAGCCTAGCCGGGTTGTCCGTTGGCGGGACCGACGTCGGAGTTGATCAGCCGAGGCCTTAGGTCGGGCTGGCGCCCTTGGGAGATGGTCGGCCGAGGCCCCAGGGGCAACCGGCCGAGCCGCCTGCTCGGGCCGGATTCCCGGAGAAGTCCCTGGCAGCAATTGCCCGGGCGTGGTGATGACGTCGTCCTTTGGAGCGGAGATCCTCGGACCGCGTCGCCGTCCGAGGCTAGGTCGGGCCTTGCCGAAGGTGTCGTCGATGCCGAGGGTGTTGCTGCCCCCTTCCAGCATCAAGACCCGAGCCTGCAGGGTCAGAGTGTCTTGTAGCGTGTGCCTTCTGCAGCCGCCGAGGCCAGAATACACGCCCTCGCTGTGTTGTAAAGCTGCGTCTCCTTTCCTCTTGTTTCGAGTATCTGGACTTTTTTGTCGGTAACAGGGATGTTTGTGTGAGTGGGAGTCGCTTCTTGCGGAAGGTGATGAGTGAGGTATCCGTATCCCGGAGGCGTGGGAGTCCCTCGGCTCGGTCGGCCTTGCCGCTTACGCGTACTTTCACCCGTCCATGAGGCCCTGCCACCGACTCAGTCGAGAAGGCTCGAAGGATCGCTTCGGCAGAAGAACTTCCGAACATGAAGACTTGTTCGGTCCGCAGAATCACTTTATCCGAACGCGAGTTACTTATCGCAGAAGGTGATGAGCGAGGTATCCGTATCCCGGAGGCGTAGGAGTCCCTCGGCTCAGTCAGCCTTGGCTGCTTACGTGTACTCCGTCGTTTTCAGGATCCACTTTTCGAAGTAGTCAAAAAGCACGAAAGATATTCTGGCAGAAGAGATCTTTTTTCAAGGAAAATTTCGACGCAGAGGGGGTTCCCCCCCTTTTAGCCCCCGAGGGAGGGTCGGGCTTTGCCGAGGCGAGGCCGACCCTTCCTTGATGACTAAACTTTGCGTGGGTGCAAGGTATATGAACGACTTGAAAACATCTTAAGGGTAGAAGCGACGTAGCTGTTGGATGTTCCAAGCGTTGTCGTAGACATCGCCTTGACTGTTGGCCAGCTTGTACGTTCCGGGCTTCAGAACTTTGGCGATGACGAACGGCCCCTCCCAAGGGGGCGTGAGCTTGTGCCTCCCTCGGGCGTCTTGCCGCAGCCGAAGCACCAGGTCGCCCACCTGGAGGTCTCGGGGTCGAACCCCCCGGGCGTGGTAGCGCCGCAGGGACTGCTGATACCGTGCCGAGTGTAGTAAGGCCTTGTCCCGAGCCTCTTCCAGCTGGTCCAGCGAGTCTTCTCGGCTAGCTTGGTTGCTTTGATCGTCGTAGGCCCTCGTTCTCGGGGAGCCGTATTCTAGGTCAGTGGGCAAGACGGCCTCGGCCCCGTAGACCAGGAAGAACAGCGTGAAACCCGTGGCCCGGCTTGGCGTCGTCCTCAGGCTCCAGACCACCGAGGGGAGTTCCTTCATCCATCGCTTGCCGAACTTGTTGAGGTCGTTGTAAATCCGAGGCTTGAGCCCTTGTAGAATCATGCCGTTGGCACGCTCTACTTGCCCATTCGACATGGGATGAGCTACGGCGGCCCAGTCCACCCAGATGTGGTGATCCTCACAGAAGTCCAAGAATTTTCTGCCGGTGAACTGGGTGCCGTTGTCGGTGATGATGGAGTTCGGGACCCCGAAGCGATGGATGATGTTGGTGAAGAACGTCACCGCCTGCTCAGACCTGATGCTGTTCAGAGGTCGGACCTCGACCCACTTGGAGAATTTGTCGATGGCGACCAGCAGGTGCGTGTAGCCCCCGGGCGCCTTCTGCAAGGGGCCGACGAGGTCCAGACCCCACACAGCGAAGGGCCAGGTGATGGGTATTGTCTGTAGAGCCTGAGCGGGCAGGTGGGTCTGCTTCGCATAGAATTGACACCCTTCGCAGGTGCGGACAATTCTAGTGGCGTCAGCCACCGCCGTCGGCCAGTAGAAGCCTTGCCGGAAAGCATTCCCGACGAGGGCTCGAGGCGCTGTGTGATGGCCGCAAGCCCCCGAGTGTATCTCTTGCAGGAGTTCCCCTCGGGTTGAGCTGAGGGTGCCTCGGGCCGTGCCGAGGGTACCTCGGGCTGGACCGAGGGCGCCTCGGGCTCGGGAGGGTCATCGATCTTGACGGAGGGCTGATGCAGATCCCGGGAGAAGACATCCGGGGGAACCATTGTTCGCCCCGAGGCTATTTTTGCCAGCTCGTCCGCAGTCTCGTTGTAGCGCCGAGCGATGTGGTTAAGCTCGAGCCTGTAGAACTTGTCTTCCAGGCGCCGAACCTCATCGCAGTAGGCCTCCATCTTCAAGTCGCGGCAGTGGGAGTTCTTCATGACTTGGTCGATGACGAGCCGTGAGTCGCCGCGAGCGTCGAGGCGTCGGACCCCTAGTTCAATGGCGATTCGCAATCCGTTGATCAGAGCTTCGTACTCAGCCACATTGTTGGATGCTAGGAAATGGAGGCGTAGCACATAGCGTAGGTGTTTCCCGAGGGGTGAGACGAAGAGTAGGCCCGCGCCGGCTCCCGTCTTCATCAACGACCCGTCGAAAAACATGGTCCAGAGCTCCGGTTGGATCGGAGCCGTCGGTAGTTGGGTGTCGACCCATTCGGCTACGAAGTCCGCCAAGACCTGGGACTTGATGGCCTTCCGAGGCGCGAACGAGATGGTCTCGCCCATGATTTCCACCGCCCACTTCGCAATCCTGCCCGAGGCCTCTCGGCACTGGATGATCTCCCCCAGGGGGAAGGACGACACCACAGTTACCGGGTGAGACTCGAAGTAGTGTCGCAACTTCCGCCTCGTCAGGATCACTGCATACAGCAGCTTCTGAACTTGTGGGTAGCGGATCTTGGTTTCGGACAGTACCTCGCTGACGAAGTAAACTGGCCTCTGAACGGGCAATGCATGCCCCTCTTCTTGCCTCTCGACCACAATCGCGGCGCTAACCACCTGAGTGGTCGCGGCGACGTAGACCAAGAGGGCTTCTCCATCAGCTGGGGGCACCAAGATAGGCGCCTTGGTGAGGAGCGCCTTCAGGTCCCCGAGAGATTCTTCGGCCTTAGGGGTCCAAGTGAAGCACTTGGCCTTCCTTAAGAGGCGGTACAGAGGCAGGCCTCTTTCGCCGAGGCGTGAGATGAAGCGGCTCAGGGCCGCGAGACATCCCATGACCCTCTGTACACCTTTTAAGTCCTTGATGGGCCCCATGCTGGTGATGGCTGCGATCTTCTCTGGGTTGGCTTCGATGCCCCGCTCGGAGACGATGAACCCCAAGAGTATGCCCCGGGGTACCCTGAAGACACACTTCTCGGGATTGAGCTTGACGCCTTTTGCCTTGAGACACCGGAATGTCACTTCAAGGTCGGAGAGGAGGTCGGAAGCTTTCCTTGTCTTGACTACGATGTCATCGACGTAGGCCTCGACCGTGCGACCGATGTGTTCGCCGAACACATGGTTCATGCACCGCTGGTACGTCGCACCCGCATTCCTCAAACCGAACGGCATGGTGACATAGCAGTACATGCCGAAGGGCGTGATGAAAGAAGTCGCGAGCTGGTCGGACTCTTTCATCCTGATTTGATGATACCCTGAGTAGGCATCGAGGAAAGACAGGGTTTCGCACCCAGCAGTGGAATCCATGATTTGATCGATGCGAGGCAGAGGGTAGGGAGCCTTCGGACATGCTTTGTTGAGACCAGTGTAGTCTACACACATCCGCCATTTCCCCCCTTTCTTTCTCACAAGCACAGGGTTGGCGAGCCATTCGGGATGGAATACCTCTTTGATGAACCCGGCTGCCATTAGCTTGTGGATCTCCTCGCCTATCGCTCTGTGCTTCTCCTCGTCGAATCAGCACAAAGGCTGCTTGACCGGTCGGGCTCCGGCCCGAATATCCAGCGAGTGCTCGGCGACATCCCTCGGTATGCCGGGCATGTCCGAGGGACTCCACGCGAAGACGTCGGCGTTCGCGCGGAGAAAGTCGACGAGCACTGCTTCCTATTTGGGCTCGAGCCCGGAACCGATCCGGATCTGCTTGGAGGCGTCGCCACTGGGGTTGAGGGGGACAGTCTTAGCCGTCTCCACTGGCTCGAAGTTGTCGGCATGACGCTTCACGTCTGGCACCTCTTTGGAGAGGCTCTCCAGGTCGGCGATGAGGGCCTCGGACTCGGCGAGGGCCTCGGCGTACTCCACGCACTCCACGTCGCATTCGAACGCGTGTTTGTACGTGGGGCCGACGGTGATGACCCCGTTGGGGCCCGACATCTTGAGCTTCAGGTAGGTGTAGTTGGGGACGGCCATGAACTTCGCGTAGCATGGCCTCCCCAGCACCGCGTGGTAGGTTCCTCGGAACCCGACCACCTCGAACGTCAGAGTCTCCCTTCGGAAGTTGGAGGGTGTTCCGAAACAGACAGGGAGGTCGAGTCGTCCGAGGGGCTGGACGCGCTTCCTGGGAATGATCCCGTGGAAGGGCGCAACGCCTGCTCGGACGGAGGACAGATCGATGCGCAGGAGCCTGAGGGTCTCGGCGTAGATGATGTTGAGGCTGCTGCCCCAGTCCATAAGGACCTTGGTGAGCCTGACGTCACCGATGACAGGGTCGACGACGAGCGGGTATTTCCCCGGGCTCGGCACGTGGTCGGGGTGATCAGCTTGGTCGAAGGTGATGGGCTTGTCGGACCAGTCTAGGTAGGCTGGCGCCGCCACCTTCACCGAGCAGACCTCCCGGCGCTCTTGCTTGCGATGCCGAGCCGAGGCATTCGCCGCGTGCCCGCCGTAGATCATGAAGCAGTCGTGGACCTCGGGGAACTCTCCTGCTTGGTGATCTTCCTTCTTGTCGTCATCGCGGGCCCTGCCACCCTCCGCGGGTGGCCCGGCCCTGTGGAAGTGGCGCCAAAGCATGACGCACTCCTCAAAGGTGTGCTTGACGGGCCCCTGATGATAGGGGCACGGCTCCTTGAGCATCTTGTCAAAGAGGTTGGCACCTCCGAGGGGCTTCCGAGGGTTCTTGTACTCAGCGGCGGCGACAAGGTCTGCGTTGGCGGCGTCGCGTTTCGCTTGCGACTTCTTCTTGCCTTTCTTCTTGGCGCTGCACGGAGTAGACGCCTCGGGAGCATCTTCCGACGGGCAGCCCTGGGGCTGCTTGTCCTTTCGGAAGATAGCCTCGACCGCCTCCTGGCCAGAGGCGAACTTGGTGGCGATGTCCATCAGCTCGCTCGCCCTGGTGGGGGTCTTGCGACCCAACTTGCTCACCAGGTCGCGGCAGGTGGTGCCGGCAAGGAACGCGCCGATGACATCTGAGTCGGTGATGTTGGGCAGCTCGGTGCGCTGCTTCGAGAATCACAGGATGTAGTCCCGAAGAGACTCTCCCGGCTGCTGTCGGCAGCTTCGGAGGTCCCAGGAATTCCCAGGGCGCACATACGTGCCCTAGAAATTTCCGGCGAAGGCTTGGACCAGGTCATCCCAGTTGGAGATCTGCCCCGGAGGCAGGTGCTCCAACCAGGCGCGAGCGGTGTCAGAGAGGAACAGGGGGAGGTTGCGGATGATGAGGTTGTCGTTGTCTGTTCCACCCAGTTGGCAGGCCAGGCGGTAGTCCGCGAGCCACAATTCCGGCCTCGTTTCCCCCGAGTACTTTGTGATAGTAGTCGGGGGTCAGAACCGGGTCGGGAACGGTGCCCGCCGGATGGCCCGGCTGAAGGCCTGCGGACCGGGTGGTTCGGGCGAGGGACTCCGATCCTCCCCGCTGTCGTAGCGTCCCCCACGCCTGGGGTGATAGCCTCGGCGCACCCTCTCGTCGAGGTGGGCTCGACGGTCGTGGTGATGGCGCTCATTGCCGAGGTGGCCCGGGGCCGCAGGCGCGGTGTTGCGCGTGCGCCCGGTGTAGACCGAGGCTTCCCGCATGAATCGGGAGGTCGCGGCATGAGGCTCCGAGGGGTATCCTTGCCTTCGGGAGGCAGTGCTCTCGGCCCGTCGGACCGCGGCGCCTTCCAGGAGATTTTTGAGTTCTCCTTGGATTCACCGACCCTCGGTGGTGGATGGCTCCGGCATCGTGCGGAGGAGCATCGCTGCTGCGGCCAGGTTCTGACCGACCCCACTGGATGCAGGTGGTGGCCTGACCCTGATGACATCGGCGACGCGGTGCTGGAGACCCTGGGGCAGGTGACGTATTTCTCCGGCCGGGGGTTGGCCCGCCCATGCCTGCCTGACGTCCCGGCGGATCGGCTCAAGCGCTCCTGCTCCCTCGTCGATCCTGGCCTGCGCCCCGCGGACTTGCTCAAGCTGTGGGTCGTAACCCCCCGCCGGAACGGGGACCACAGCTAGCTCCCGCGGGATGTCAGCGCGAGGCACCGGCCCAGGGGGAGCACCGTCCTCCGGCATGCCGAGATGATTGCCTTCGGAGGGACCCCCTAGATCGACGTGGAAACATTCGTGGCTTGGGCCGCAGTCCTCGTCGTCGAGGCTGCGGCTACCGTCGGAACAGTCGGAGAGGCAGTAGTCACATGCGGTCATGAAGTTCCGCATGGCACTGGGGTTGCCAAATCCAGAGAAATCCCAACAGATGTTGGGGTCGTCATCTTCCTCGGACCCAGAGGGCCCGTAGGTCGAGACGTCCGTCAGCCGGTCCCAAGGCGACCGCAAGCGAAACCCTAGAGGGTTTGTACTCGCCTTTACAAGGGCGCCCGCCAAAGAGAGATTGCTAGGCGGGTTGAGGCAGAGTACAAATGACGTAGGATGGGAATCGGTTGGTACCTTTTGGTCGTCGAGCGGCAATGGAGTCACGTCGAGGACTGACTGCATCGTTGCCTCAGGTACGAGGGCGACGTCCTACAAGCTTTTCGCAAGCGCGCTGGAGTCGTCCACTTGCTCGGGATTGGCGTGTCGCGGGGAGACGGCGCTCGCCTTCATCTCAAACGCGAGGTCGACGCCCAACGCGCCCCCCGTTGGGGTGCTAGGGACGTCGACTCGCTCGACAGCCGATGAGGCACGACCTCCGGCTTGGCCTTGGTTGCCCCGCCTCCTCCTCCGTTGGCGGGGGAGAGGACGGGGCGAGCTCGAATGTTGTTCTTCCGCCACGCGAGGAAGACGTCGTCGATTCCGCCGCCGGCGGGCGGGCTGTCGGCCGCCATTGTCGTTGTCGCGCGGCGGTGGAAGGAGTATCATGTCGTAGCTGCCGTCGAGGGACATGAACTCAAGACTCCCGAAACGGAGCACCATCCCGGGTTGGAGAGGTTGTTGGAGACTGCCCATCTGGAGCTTGACGGGAAGCTGTTCGTCAACACGCAGCAGGCCCCTACCTGGCGCGCCAACTGTCGGTGTTTCGAGACCGGGGGGTCCCTCAGGCCGACGAGTGAGTGCCGCGTGCCCCAGCCCAGATGGGTCGAGCGCGTGGGCGAGCGCGAAGGGGGGAAAGGAGTGAGGCGGCCGGAGACCGGCGTGAGAGAGGTGGGAATCCCGCGGCTGTAACACCCCTGGTGTTACTCTAACTAAAACTTGAGCATGACATCATAAGCATTGGCATTGCATATGTGTGACACACCTAGAGTGCATTCACTAGGCAAAAATTTCAAATAAGTTGTGTTGTTTTACTGTTTTACAAATAGGACCCTGGTTTAAGGGCTTAACCCTAAATAGTAATTAAAGGGGTAAAACTTCACCCAAGTTGAGAAAAACCTTAGGGCTTTTGGGGAAAAGTCATAAAATATCCCCAAACACTAAGTTGAATCACACTTATACTCCTGCGATACTGAAAGCCCTAAACAGAACCTTGGAAAACCCTAAAACCAAACCCTAGGGACCTAAGTGCAAAATTAGTCCACTTTTGGGCTAAAGTGCAAAAATCCAGTCAAATAAGTTTCTTAAGTCCCTTGGTTCACAAATGTGTGAACTTGAAAACCAAATGTGGAGTTTTGGACTCTTTTGCAAAAAGGACCCCAAGTTTAATTTCTAAACTAAGTCTGAAATCAGGGTTATAGGCCCAACTTTGGGGCTGTATAGCTTTCAAAATAATGAGAATTTATATGAGGTCACCACAGCAAAGTTGTAACCTGATTGTAGAAGAACAACTTTGTTTAAGGTGGTAAGCTCACTTGTTGAGAACAATTCAGAGATAATCATGCCTGAAGTTGCTCTGTCAGGCTGGTTTCAGAAAACTGAAGACTGAACTTGAAGACAGAAGTGGTCACAGTGAGA
Organism: Zea luxurians; assembly: GCA_029449295.1. Lineage (NCBI taxonomy): Eukaryota > Viridiplantae > Streptophyta > Magnoliopsida > Poales > Poaceae > Zea > Zea luxurians. The sequence continues at coordinate 1,571,556 of JAOPSE010000140.1, read as the reverse complement.
TGGGGTCGACTTGAGCATGCCATAACTTTAAATACGTTCGAATTTGATCCAAGAATCCTATAGTAAGGTTGGAGACTGATGATTAGTGAACAAATTTTATTAAGAGGGATCGCTCTGTTCCTAACAAGAATCCAAAGTAAATTGGGTTGGAACATGGCCGGTTCAGGTAACTGAAGAACAACCGCCATGGTACAGTAGCTGAATTAAGGATCAGACCGCTAGTGCGGTACCTCACCGCCGACGACCTATCTGCGTCGTGATTTGCGCTCGGGTCGGGATGGTCGGCCGGTGAGCATCTCCGCGCAAAAATCTTCTCGATCTGGGTAAGATCGCCGGGGTGGAGGGCGATAACCCCGACTGCCACGCGGCCTCTCCTCCTTCCGGCCATGCCCAGTCATCGGCGTCGCGCCCCTCCGGTCATCCACGCTGCACCGATGTGACCGTGTTACTATCGCGGCTGGGACGTGGCAGGCCCGTAAGAATGAGTTGAGCTTGACGCCGCCGTTGATCGCCAGCTAAGGTCGGCGATGGTTATCACCATGGCCATGGCCGTGGCTTACTGCGCCTATAAATTCATCACCTCCTCACCCTCTCCATTCAAATCCACTGAGCACGACGCTTCGTCTCTAAATTGTGAAGCCGTAGCACCCGACTACACTCTCAATTGACCACCATAGCCGGTGAATCGCTCACTTTCCCCAATCACAGTTTCCGCCGCCGTAAAACCAACCCCGCCGTGGCCTGAGCAATTTAGGTCAGTACAAACCTTTTGCTCCTTCGTTTGAGTGATCTCACATACCCGTGATGCTCGTAGACCCGCTCAATTGAACTAAACCATCATCAATCATTAGGAACGCGCTGGGTTAGCCGTAGTGCGTACTGTCCTCGTGGGCAGAGCCATATGGATCACTATAGATGAAATTGATTGGGGGGAAACCATTGATAGGCCGTGAATTTGGTGTAGACCGCTCAGTAGCTCCTATCCTTGCCCCGTTCGGCCGGTCTGCCGCTCGCCGGAGCGCGGCCGTGCTCGAACGCCGTCAGGGGCTTCAAGTTGTGAATTGACCAGAACCCGAGGGCTTTTTCGTGATTTGTCAGTGACTGAAAACAATAGTAAACGGATTCATTTCTGTTTAGCCGTTAAGTCGAGGACCCCCGTGCAAGTCTGCCCCGCGGACGCGGGTACACTCCCATTTTCTCTGTAGGCTGGGCCGTATGGGCTACTTCTGGCCCAGTACTATTCATTCCTTTCTTCTTTTCTTTTTACTCTAGAGCCAAAACAATTTTAGAAAATTGTAGAAAAATGATAAAATTGTGAAACCAATTTTCCTAGATTCCTTATTTTCCCTAGTATTTAATAAAAATAAACTCATGATTTTTAGATCAGATAGGGAATTTTAGGATATTTAAAATAGCCTAAACCAATAGTTCTGGATTTTTAGAAAATTAATAATAAGTCCAAAATTTCCCAAACTTTTCATGTGAGCTTTTCACATTATTTAGAAGCCATGGGTAGAGTTTTGTTTGATTTGGACCTTGTTTGATCACTAAACCCAAAACCACCTCCTCCTGCCCTATGAACTCCTTTACTGACTCCGGAAACCCTAGGTTCTCGGAGTACCGTGAAGGAAAGTTGTACTCAAGACATAAATAACAAGTTTATGCTATCTTTGCATCCTCATGAGCATTCCATGACATCCATCCTTATGTATGTAAATGGTTATATTAGAGCAAGAAGAAGAAGAAGGAGTTTTTGAAGACGGGATACCACCCACCTCCGATCCTCAGGCCGACAACTGCTTTTACTTTGATATCTGTGGATCCGAGCAAGACACCTCTGATAACAAAGGCAAGCCCCGGTGCATGCAACCCTTTCCTTGTGTTTTTAAATACTTTTCACACACTTAAGTCTAGTGAGATATGCATTAGGTCCATAGGAGTTACTTGAAACCCTTTGATGCATTGCTTTCCTTGCTATCCATACCTGTTTAGATACTTCTGTGAAGTATCAAAAGTATGATTTACAAAAATGCTTAGCCTTGCTTAGATCTTGTGGATAGAGGTTGTCCTCAATTTAACCATGGAGAGGATGGCTTCTACCCACAAGAATATTTTCATTTGGAGCAATAGTGGGATCTTACTGCAAAGTTCCCTGAGATGCTCTTTCCTCCTAAGGAGCAGACACACTCCTAAGGATGGAAATACTTAAATCGAGACTTGGGCTAGGAACAGGTGATGCTCCGCCCGGGTCAATTAAGGATTGGATGCGTATGTAGGCCTGCTGATCAAGGACTATCTTATCTAGCCACATGCCCTGAGAATGGGACAGGGTAAGCTTGAACCCGGCTATTCCATACATGAAAAGACAATCGCGCACTGGGAGTGGAGAGATGGCGAGAGTGGCACGTACCCTCCTGGCAACGGATCGCCTAAAAGGGGTGGTGTACTCTCGGGTGGCGCGGACTGGTTCATGTTGTGGAGGATCTGTGGGAACGGTTGACATATGCAAGGGTTAAGTGCTACATATGTCGTGTGGTTAGAAATCCTCAGCTGAGTAAATCGATTCGGATCGCCGTTATATCCCCGGAGAGTGGAGACTTGAGCTTCGACCTACAACCTAAGTCAAGATGTAAACACTATGGATGAAATGATGTTGTATTGATGAGATGATAAAATTAGACTAGATGCAAACAGAGTCTATTAAATATTTAATCTGGCGTTAAAAGATTGAAAGTAAGGACTTACTTTAGTAAGCTATTTCAGCAAAAGTATCTAAGTTGATTCTTGCTAAAGCCTCTCCTTGACTCCTATTTACCCAGCATACCCTTGAGAGTCTTTTCCTTAGTCGGGTAAGACTTGCTGAGTAATTCCATACTCAGGGTTTATCCCTTTGTTGTTTTTAGGTGGGGAAGTAGCAGACTTTTGCTGCTTCTGTGCTAAGGTGGTTCCCAAGGATGAAACCCAAGACTGAAGTGCGGGAGGACTCGGTCCTCCATCTTAAGATCTTTTGTTTTTAGTCCTTCGGGAGAAGTTGTGTCTCCCTGGTTTGTATAATTAATACTTTTATGCACTCGTTTTTAGACCTGGTCTGTAATAACTTAACTTGAGCTTACTTTGGAAATAAATGTAAGATTATGTAATCGCTTCCGCATATCTTTATCTCCGATGATCTGTAATGTCTGCAAGACGGGTGAAACGTTCCTGGTGAGGTAAGGAAAGATACCGAGCTTGTCAAGTAACTTAGGAACATCTACAGGGTGTCTGATGTCTGTTAGACAAGGACAACTGTAGGTGGGCCTGATTACTTGGGAGGTTCCATCACAGCTGGTATCGGAGCGTAGCCCTTCTTTGCAGATATTAAGGCATCTTCAAAAAGATTTTCAAAAGTCTTACCTAAAGATTCTTTTCTCTTCTTATCTAAGTATTCTGAAGAGTTTATATTAAAGACCAGTTAGGAAGAGTGCAACGTATAGAAGGTTGAATCGACCAAGGTTGATTCTGTACTTACACATGCATCATGCTAAGCACTATACTAATAAATTTCCCCTTTAGAGACATGATGTCGCGCATCAGAAAGACCGCGCGCAAATCTACTAGACCCATTGGCATACTAAGACATGAAGAAAGTAGCAGTGGTAGCAACGATCCTATCGGGATCTGGAAGCACAAATTGAACTGCTTCAGTCAGAACTCCGTCACAGGAATGATCTATGGATTGCGGATGCAGCCATCTGCTACTTGCAAGACCAACTCGCGAAACGAGATTTAGCACTCGATTGGGCGGTTAACTCCCGTCTATTCGTCTGGGCTAAGGAAGCCAAAGCTCGAGCCCGAATGGAGGAGTTTAGCTTAGCCATGGATAACTTGCAATACACTACATGAAGAAGTTCATGTGTTGTATTCACAACTACACCCGAACGTCCCTGCGAATCCTGTCGGGATGGAAGCCGGACCTTCTCACATAGCGGGATAGGCACTTGATGGTGCACTGGACCTTTTCAGGCCCCTCCCTCTATGAAGTTGGTTAACAAATAGTCTTCTATACCCGAAAGGAAGCTACCAAAAGTGAAAAGAAGTGGCTTACCAAGTGCCCTTAACATTGGCCGGACGGGACTTTCCTGCTGATATGATTGTTCTGAAAGGCCAAGACATGGATGTCATCTTGGGCATGAACTGGTTAGCCCAGCATAAAGCCATTCTCAATCCTGATCTAAGAACCATCAGATTGAGTTATGACCAATAGAGAGTTGGTGACTTGATTACCTAAATTCAAAAAATTAGGCTATATTCGTATTTAGTGAACCATGACCCAAAGTCGAATTTTCCGATATCACTTCGTGACCACACCCGTACGAATAAGTGTCTAGATAATTCCTTGTCAAACCTAAGGTGTGCCTAGACTTCGAACAAGGACCTCAAGTCGTGCCTCCTTTAGAGCCATTTTCTTGATCAGCTGACACAGGTTGAAGTCTCAAGGGTATTTGGCCTCTTCTTGCGGATCGTCGTGTTGCTCTACTAACCCAACCTAGGAAAGCCATGACCGACCATTTTCCTTGAATTTGATGCCTTTGGTTTCTTCATATCTATCGAAGGCATACCAACGTAATCCTTGACCTTATAATCTTTAGGATGGGCATAGCAATATACTTGGGTTAAAATTAGCAGTCTCTCATCATACTTCTTTCATTAAGTTTAGGTTATGGCCATGCCTTGTTCATTTCCTTGGGCCATAATCTATTTGGCTCTCTACTTGTAACCATTCATACAAGTGGAGTATCTCTTTGTATATTATCACCCTTGACCAGTCTATTTGGGATGTGTGAGATTCTTTATTGGTTATGCCTGGTATTGGCGAAGCTCTCAAATTGGAGGTTGACTTTCCCTACTGTTGAGGTGCAGGAGTTTGTTCAATCGCTCCTACTTTCCAGGTATTTCCGAACCTTGTCCGTTCATCTCGCATGAAGAAACGGATGAACAACCTGACCAAATGGATTTTTTTTACCCAAGTGTCTGACCTTTTTGCTCGCAAAGATGAACTCTCAACCCCTTGGCTTACCAATGGTATTGAGAGAATTTGCTCAATGTCAAAAATAGTTCAACAAGTTGGTTTTGACTAACTTGTAACTACCCATTGAACAAAGGTTGAGTTTAGAGGTCGCTTTGTCGAGTTATCTAAACTCACTTTGATTCAACCTACCCTAAAGAAAGTACTTACAAAAATCAAGATTAAGTCGGCCAGTAACCACCTATTCGTCATGCCTCGATCGCCTCGCGTGTGTTTTTCCGGCATGTGTGATCAAGTCGAGCCGTGACTAGTGCTGGATAAAATGGACTGGTTGTAAAGTCCGTGTCTACAGATCCCTCCATGGGTGATTTTCTCGAATCTATACTATCTTTTGTGGACTTGAATTCTCGGGTTAACCACATGTTAACCGCGACAATATTCAACATCCACATCCGTCTCATGTGCTACGAACTTACCGTAACCACTTGTTGGTAAACCTCTTCTTGTGTGTTTTACCCAAGATGGTGCATCTGATTCTATTTGGGTAAAGATGCATAATTGCCACCCAACAGACTCAGATAGTACAGTGTCATCAGAAAAAGCAAGTTGCACACGTGGAAATGAAAAGATATTGTATGAACTTTATCGTGGGATTACCCAGGACTACACAAGGGTATGACTATCTGGGTGATTGTTGATCGACTTACAAAGGTTGCTCACTTTCGGCCGGTCAAGACATATTACCCGGTATTCACCTATGCGGAGTTATACATTGCCCGTATTCTCAGTTTGCATGGTATTCCAAAGACCATAGTGTCGGATCGTGGACCTCAGTTCGTATCCAAATTTTGGGAAGAACTTTATAAATCCCTGGGTACCAAATTGATCCACAGTTCGGCCTATTATCCTCAAACCAGTGGACAAACTGAGAGAGTGAACCAAGTACTTGAAGGTATGTTGCGGGCATGTGTCCTGGATTTCTCACAGAAATGGGATGAATGTTTACCTTTGGCGGAGTTTTCATATAATAACAGTTACCAGGAAAGCATCAAGATGGCACCTTTTGAAGCTTTGTATGGGCGACGGTGTCGAACTCCGCTAAATTGGTCTGAACCTGGTGAAAGGTATTTCTTTAGGCCTGATATGGTAAAAGAAACCGAAGAAAAGGTTCAGAAAATAGTTCATAATATGAAGAAAGCACAAGCTCGCCAGAAAAATTATGCAGACAAACGGCGAATGCCCTTATGCTTCTTAGAAGGAGAATATGTTTATCTAAAGGTTTCACCAATGAAGGGCGTATCGCGATTTGGGGTTAAAGGAAAACTTGCACCCAGATACATTGGTCCATTCCGGGTACTTGAGCAATGTGGACCAGTGGCGTATCAACTTCAACTTCCCGAAACATTGTCTGCTGTACATAATGTGTTCCACGTGTCACAATTGAAGAAGTGTCTTCGGGTTCCCGATCGAACCATTGAAGTGACTGATGTTGTCCTGGAACCAGATTTGACATACTCGGAACATCCCATTCGAGTTCTGGATCAAAAGGACAGGGTTACCCGGAGAAAGACTCTCAAGTTTTATAAGATACAGTGGAACCAGCATTCGGAAGATGAGGCTACATGGGAAACCCAAGATTTCTTAGATAAGAATTTCCCAGGCTTTCTAGCCTCTTGTAAGTTGTAAAGTTTGTATAACTGTGTAATAAAGGAGTGAGCCCCCACACACCCCTGCCTTGTACCAGAAAGAAGGAAATAAAAACGTGACACATTTCCTTTTCCAATACTTACCCTAGGACTTTAAATCTCGGGACGAGATTCTTTTATGGGGGGAAGGATGTAACACCCCTGGTGTTACTCTAACTAAAACTTGAGCATGACATCATAAGCATTGGCATTGCATATGTGTGACACACCTAGAGTGCATTCACTAGGCAAAAATTTCAAATAAGTTGTGTTGTTTTACTGTTTTACAAATAGGACCCTGGTTTAAGGGCTTAACCCTAAATAGTAATTAAAGGGGTAAAACTTCACCCAAGTTGAGAAAAACCTTAGGGCTTTTGGGGAAAAGTCATAAAATATCCCCAAACACTAAGTTGAATCACACTTATACTCCTGGGATACTGAAAGCCCTAAACAGAACCTTGGAAAACCCTAAAACCAAACCCTAGGGACCTAAGTGCAAAATTAGTCCACTTTTGGGCTAAAGTGCAAAAATCCAGTCAAATAAGTTTCTTAAGTCCCTTGGTTCACAAATGTGTGAACTTGAAAACCAAATGTGGAGTTTTGGACTCTTTTGCAAAAAGGACCCCAAGTTTAATTTCTAAACTAAGTCTGAAATCAGGGTTATAGGCCCAACTTTGGGGCTGTATATCTTTCAAAATAATGAGAATTTATATGAGGTCACCACAGCAAAGTTGTAACCTGATTGTAGAAGAACAACTTTGTTTAAGGTGGTAAGCTCACTTGTTGAGAACAATTCAGAGATAATCATGCCTGAAGTTGCTCTGTCAGGCTGGTTTCAGAAAACTGAAGACTGAACTTGAAGACAGAAGTGGTCACAGTGAGATGGGGTCGACTTGAGCATGCCATAACTTTAAATACGTTCGAATTTGATCCAAGAATCCTATAGTAAGGTTGGAGACTGATGATTAGTGAACAAATTTTATTAAGAGGGATCGCTCTGTTCCTAACAAGAATCCAAAGTAAATTGGGTTGGAACATGGCCGGTTCAGGTAACTGAAGAACAACCGCCATGGTACAGTAGCTGAATTAAGGATCAGACCGCTAGTGCGGTACCTCACCGCCGACGACCTATCTGCGTCGTGATTTGCGCTCGGGTCGGGATGGTCGGCCGGTGAGCATCTCCGCGCAAAAATCTTCTCGATCTGGGTAAGATCGCCGGGGTGGAGGGCGATAACCCCGACTGCCACGCGGCCTCTCCTCCTTCCGGCCATGCCCAGTCATCGGCGTCGCGCCCCTCCGGTCATCCACGCTGCACCGATGTGACCGTGTTACTATCGCGGCTGGGACGTGGCAGGCCCGTAAGAATGAGTTGAGCTTGACGCCGCCGTTGATCGCCAGCTAAGGTCGGCGATGGTTATCACCATGGCCATGGCCGTGGCTTACTGCGCCTATAAATTCATCACCTCCTCACCCTCTCCATTCAAATCCACTGAGCACGACGCTTCGTCTCTAAATTGTGAAGCCGTAGCACCCGACTACACTCTCAATTGACCACCATAGCCGGTGAATCGCTCACTTTCCCCAATCACAGTTTCCGCCGCCGTAAAACCAACCCCGCCGTGGCCTGAGCAATTTAGGTCAGTACAAACCTTTTGCTCCTTCGTTTGAGTGATCTCACATACCCGTGATGCTCGTAGACCCGCTCAATTGAACTAAACCATCATCAATCATTAGGAACGCGCTGGGTTAGCCGTAGTGCGTACTGTCCTCGTGGGCAGAGCCATATGGATCACTATAGATGAAATTGATTGGGGGGAAACCATTGATAGGCCGTGAATTTGGTGTAGACCGCTCAGTAGCTCCTATCCTTGCCCCGTTCGGCCGGTCTGCCGCTCGCCGGAGCGCGGCCGTGCTCGAACGCCGTCAGGGGCTTCAAGTTGTGAATTGACCAGAACCCGAGGGCTTTTTCGTGATTTGTCAGTGACTGAAAACAATAGTAAACGGATTCATTTCTGTTTAGCCGTTAAGTCGAGGACCCCCGTGCAAGTCTGCCCCGCGGACGCGGGTACACTCCCGTTTTCTCTGTAGGCTGGGCCGTATGGGCTACTTCTGGCCCAGTACTATTCATTCCTTTCTTCTTTTCTTTTTACTCCAGAGCCAAAACAATTTTAGAAAATTGTAGAAAAATGATAAAATTGTGAAACCAATTTTCCTAGATTCCTTATTTTCCCTAGTATTTAATAAAAATAAACTCATGATTTTTAGATCAGATAGGGAATTTTAGGATATTTAAAATAGCCTAAACCAATAGTTCTGGATTTTTAGAAAATTAATAATAAGTCCAAAATTTCCCAAACTTTTCATGTGAGCTTTTCACATTATTTAGAAGCCATGGGTAGAGTTTTGTTTGATTTGGACCTTGTTTGATCACTAAACCCAAAACCACCTCCTCCTGCCCTATGAACTCCTTTACTGACTCCGGAAACCCTAGGTTCTCGGAGTACCGTGAAGGAAAGTTGTACTCAAGACATAAATAACAAGTTTATGCTATCTTTGCATCCTCATGAGCATTCCATGACATCCATCCTTATGTATGTAAATGGTTATATTAGAGCAAGAAGAAGAAGAAGGAGTTTTTGAAGACGGGATACCACCCACCTCCGATCCTCAGGCCGACAACTGCTTTTACTTTGATATCTGTGGATCCGAGCAAGACACCTCTGATAACAAAGGCAAGCCCCGGTGCATGCAACCCTTTCCTTGTGTTTTTAAATACTTTTCACACACTTAAGTCTAGTGAGATATGCATTAGGTCCATAGGAGTTACTTGAAACCCTTTGATGCATTGCTTTCCTTGCTATCCATACCTGTTTAGATACTTCTGTGAAGTATCAAAAGTATGATTTACAAAAATGCTTAGCCTTGCTTAGATCTTGTGGATAGAGGTTGTCCTCAATTTAACCATGGAGAGGATGGCTTCTACCCACAAGAATATTTTCATTTGGAGCAATAGTGGGATCTTACTGCAAAGTTCCCTGAGATGCTCTTTCCTCCTAAGGAGCAGACACACTCCTAAGGATGGAAATACTTAAATCGAGACTTGGGCTAGGAACAGGTGATGCTCCGCCCGGGTCAATTAAGGATTGGATGCGTATGTAGGCCTGCTGATCAAGGACTATCTTATCTAGCCACATGCCCTGAGAATGGGACAGGGTAAGCTTGAACCCGGCTATTCCATACATGAAAAGACAATCGCGCACTGGGAGTGGAGAGATGGCGAGAGTGGCACGTACCCTCCTGGCAACGGATCGCCTAAAAGGGGTGGTGTACTCTCGGGTGGCGCGGACCGGTTCATGTTGTGGAGGATCTGTGGGAACGGTTGACATATGCAAGGGTTAAGTGCTACATATGTCGTGTGGTTAGAAATCCTCAGCTGAGTAAATCGATTCGGATCGCCGTTATATCCCCGGAGAGTGGAGACTTGAGCTTCGACCTACAACCTAAGTCAAGATGTAAACACTATGGATGAAATGATGTTGTATTGATGAGATGATAAAATTAGACTAGATGCAAACAGAGTCTATTAAATATTTAATCTGGCGTTAAAAGATTGAAAGTAAGGACTTACTTTAGTAAGCTATTTCAGCAAAAGTATCTAAGTTGATTCTTGCTAAAGCCTCTCCTTGACTCCTATTTACCCAGCATACCCTTGAGAGTCTTTTCCTTAGTCGGGTAAGACTTGCTGAGTAATTCCATACTCAGGGTTTATCCCTTTGTTGTTTTTAGGTGGGGAAGTAGCAGACTTTTGCTGCTTCTGTGCTAAGGTGGTTCCCAAGGATGAAACCCAAGACTGAAGTGCGGGAGGACTCGGTCCTCCATCTTAAGATCTTTTGTTTTTAGTCCTTCGGGAGAAGTTGTGTCTCCCTGGTTTGTATAATTAATACTTTTATGCACTCGTTTTTAGACCTGGTCTGTAATAACTTAACTTGAGCTTACTTTGGAAATAAATGTAAGATTATGTAATCGCTTCCGCATATCTTTATCTCCGATGATCTGTAATGTCTGCAAGACGGGTGAAACGTTCCTGGTGAGGTAAGGAAAGATACCGAGCTTGTCAAGTAACTTAGGAACATCTACAGGGTGTCTGATGTCTGTTAGACAAGGACAACTGTAGGTGGGCCTGATTACTTGGGAGGTTCCGTCACAGCGGCCTTCGTGTTCGTCCCGCGCCCAGGTCGGGTGCGCTTGCAGTAGGGGGTTACAAGCGTCCACGCGGGTGAGGGAAGTGAGCGGCCCCAAGAGAGCGCCTGTCCCGTCCTCGTCCCGCGCGGCCCACCTTCTCTAAGAGGGCCCTGGTCCTTCCTTTTATAGACGCAAGGAGAGGATCCAGGTGTACAATGTGGGTGTAGCAGAGTGCTACGTGTCTAGCGAGGGAGAGCTAGTGCCCTAAGTACATGCCAATGTGGCAGCCGGAGAGATCCTAGAACCCAACTAGTGTGATGTCATGGCCGTCGGAGGAGTGGCGGAGCCTGGCAGAGGGACAGCTGTCGGAGCGGTTGTGTCCTTGTTGACGTCCTCCTGCTTCCGTAAGAGAGTTGAGAGCCGCCGTCGTCATAGGGCATGCGGGGCGCCATCATTACCTATCTGGTGGAGACAGCCAGATGGGACACCGGTCTTGTTCTCTGCGGCCCGAGTCAGCTCGGGGTAGGGTGATGATGGCGCTTCCTGTTGACGTGGCTGGCCTGCGCCCTAGGTTGGGTGACGTGGAGGCTCCTCCAAAGCCGAGGTCAAGTCTGTCTTCCACGGCCGAGGCCGAGTCCGAGCCCCTGGGTCGGGCGAGGCGGAGGTCGTCGGCAGAGGCCAGGACGGTGTCCGAGCCCTGGGGTCGGGCGAAGCGGAGTTCGTCGTCTTCTGGGGCTGAGCCCGAGTCCGAGCCCTGGGTCGGGCGGAGCGGAGTTCGCCGTCTTCCGGGTCTTAGCCCGAGTCCGAGCCCTGGGTCGGGCGGAGCGGAGTTCGCCGTCTTCTAGGGCTGAGCCCGAGTCCGAGCCCTGGGTCGGGCGAAGCGGAGTTCGCCGTCTTCCGGGTCTTAGCCCGAGTCCGAGCCCTGGGTCGGGCGGAGCGGAGTTCGCCGTCTTCCGGGGCTGAGCCCGAGTCCGAGCCCTGGGTCGGGCGGAGCGGAGTTCGCCGTCTTCCGAGGCTGAGCCCGAGTCCGAGCCCTGGGTCGGGCGGAGCTTCCTATGGCGCCTTTGGCAGGGCCTTTGCGTTAAATGCTCCTGCGACTTGGTCGGTCGGTGCGGCGATTTAGTCAGGGTTGCTTCTTAGCGAAGGCAGGGCCTCGGGCGAGCCGAAGATGTGTCCGCCATTGGAGGGGGGCCTCGGGCGAGACGGAAATCCTCCGGGGTCGGCTGCCCTTGTCCGAGGCTAGGCTCGGGCGAGGCGTGATCGAGTCGCTCGAATGGACTGATCCTTGATTTAATCGCACCCATCAGGCCTTTGCAGCTTTATGCTGATGGGGGTTACCAGCTGAGAATTAGGAGTCTTGAGGGTACCCCTAATTATGGTCCCCGACACCCCCTTTTGTTGGTGATCCCTAAGAAAATGATACCGAATGGCTATGTGTTTAGTGCGGCTATGCTCAACGGGATTATCCGCCATGCGGATTACACTCTCATTATCATATAGAAGAGGAACTTTGGTTAATTTGTAACCGTAGTCCCGCAGGGTTTGCCTCATCCAAAGCAATTGCGCACAACAATGGCCTGCGGCAATATACTCGGCTTCGGCGGTAGAAAGAGCGACCGAATTTTGCTTCTTTGAAGCCCAAGACACCAAGGATCTTCCCAAGAACTGGCAAGTTGTAAAGCCCAAAATTGGTAGAGAAAAAAAATGATGAAGAGGAGTTCTTTACTAAAACACAAATAAACCATTGCCTCATATTGGGCTTTTGGTTTGTGCATTTAAAACAATAATAATATTAATAGAAATACATTGATGTTCACATTTGGATTTAAGCCCTAATTTGCAAATTAGAATTTGGAGAAGGAGGTGGATTATACAAAGTAGAGGAGAATAAATGTATGAAAGAATATATTTTGTCCCCACTAATATTTTAATTTAAGAACTTAACTCAGATAAGAAGCTCACAAACAAGTTGGAATTCAAATTAATATTAAAAACTTGAATTTGTGAAAGAGGGGAGAAAGGAAATTTTGATAAAGTTATTCTTTTCTTCCATATTTACACAATATAGAGAATAATAAATAAATAATTTCAGTGCAGGCAATAGAATAATTAAAATTTGATTTGATGTTTGAAATCTGGAAATTAAAAACCATAATTTGAATTTAGTTTGAAGTTTTTGATTTGGAAATAAAACAGAAAATCAAAAGAAAAAGGGAAGAAACTTACCTGGGCCTCGGATCCCTTTTCGGCCCAACCATCCCTTCACTGCCGCGCGGCCCATCTACCTTGTGACCACGCGCGCGGACACAGACACTCGGGCCCCACCCGCCAGATTCTACCCTCTCGCTGTATCGTGGGCCCTAGTCGTCAGGTCCATCTCCCACCCCAAGTTCTGTTGGCCGCTGCAACAAACCGCGACGAATTCGGCGTTGCCCGGTCGTGCGCCACTGCGCGGACTCCGTCCTTGCCGCTATAAATCTAGGACCACCCTTGGCCAACTCCACCACGGTTCATCACGAGAGGAAAACCTGCGACATGAGCCATGGCGACAAGCAGAGAAATTGAGGAGAGAGGGAAAGGAAGCCGTCGCAGTTGAATCCAAGGATGAAGGGAGTTGATGCCTTGCAGAGACCATGGAGGTGATCACCGGTGTCTTTCTAACCTGTGTGGCTTATCGTCGTTCTCGATTGGGAGTTGGAGCGCTTCTAATTCCTCGCCGTCGTTCGTGGGCCGCCATGGATCCGCCCCCGCCCGTGGTCGGGGTACCTCGACGTCCTAACTATGGGTAAGAATGCCCTAAACCTGCTCGTCGTAGTCTCAGCAACGTGTATCTTAGTTTCGATTTGATGATGACCACTGGAGGAAGCTCCTCGCTTAGGTCCGGTGATGGCGTCCGCCGCGGACTCGCCCGCGCCGCCGCGCTCATCCGTCGGTGCTGGGAGAAGTGTTCTCCATCGTCAGATCGGGTAGCTGCGGCTAGGATTAGATCTAAGAAATACCCCTTCGGCTGTGTACGCCATGACCGTAGATCGCTCATCGTGTGGACAGGATTGATAGTAGTATTTTAAAATCTAGAGCGTAGAAAGTTGATCGGACGACACTGATTGCGTACCGTTCTGATTAAAGTCATGTCTAATCCGTGCCACCCACCGTTGATCCAACGGCCTGAAACTGAGCATACCTCTTCGCTCTGGTTCTTTTGCAAAAGAGCCCCTCGGTTTTCACATAATCAACCCGCCGTCCAACTGGTAGGTCGTTTGTGTCTTAAGAACTTTTGCACCGGGGCCCTTGACCTCTCTGGTTTTTATGGCCCAGTCCACTGCTGTTTTAAAATGAGTAAAGGAATTAGAAAATAGATTTTTAATATGAAAATAAATACTAAAACTTTATAAATTCATAGAAAATTCATACTAACTCCAAATTAATCCATTCCAGTTCCTAAAATTTTGTAATTTAGTTCTCTATCACCTAGAATCTCTGTTTTGTCATGAAAACAGTTAGGAATTTAATCTCCCACTTAATCCATTTTAAACATATAAAACCTTTGAAAATTCATAACTTAAAATCTACAACTCCAAAATTAATAATTCTTTTTCCTGTGATCTTATTTTAATATGTAGATTATTAATATGTATTTTGACATATATGTTTGGTGTAATGTTAATTTTGCCTATACACTGTTTGTTTGTATTGCTACGACTAGTGCGAGGTCACGAGTCATCTGAAGATCATCCTGGTACCTGGATTCTCAAGTCCCAGGCAAGTTGTGCCCTTGATCACTTCTTTTTACCCAACCATGTTCTGATTTATCATAATGATCTGCATAGGTTAATTTTGATGGGACCCAATAGGTTACCCTAGTTTGACTATCTTTATACCTTGTTCACCACTGAATCTTTGGGTAGTACTTGCTAGTGCTATATGTGGCTTTGGGTATAGAGATACACATTACTATTCATGATTATACTTTTGTTATCAGTTGTTATTTATGGTTCATGTTGAGATCATTATGTTAATTGGAACATGGAGAACCACCCGGGAAAACAGTGCTACCACAAGGGTGGAATGGGACGCCCTCGGCTGATTAATTAGGGAAGCTAGTGGAAGACTACCTTACCCGAAAGGGGCAAGGGCAGTAGGGGAGAGGTCAGTGCGGGGAGGCCCTCGGGAGGATTTTGCTGCGATGGCGGTCCTGCAAGGGATTCCTGTACTGGATCTTCCTATAAACTGTAGCGGGTTTTCGGAAGCTAGTGGAACTTTGTAAAGGCCTCGTAGTGGATCCCTAGCCATTCACCTCGGAAGTGTCTAAGGGCCTTGCAAACCCTGGCGACATGGGATACACGACTTGTGGGTAAAGATGTGCAACCTCTGCAGAGTGTAAAACTGGTATACTAGCCGTGCTCACGGTCATGAGCAGCTCGGACCCTCACATGATTAAATTATGGAACTAAATTCAATTTGTCATATGCATTGCATTGCAGGTGATGTTGTTACTTTGGTTCTATTACTTAATTGGGTTTGGTATTTACTTATACTTAGTAACTGCTAATAAAATTTTGACCAACTTTAAAAGCAATGCTCAGCTCTAACCATCTTCTTTGGTAAGCCTTACACTTCACGTGAGCTCCCACCTTTGGCGAGTTCATGCACATTATTCCCCACAACTTGTTGAGCGATGAACGTATGTGAGCTCACTCTTGCTGTCTCACATACACCACAGGTCAAGACCAGGTACTGCAGGATGATGCTCATGGAGGATGCTGCGATGAGTTCGTGAGAGGTCTAGGTCGTCGTCTCCCAGTCAACTTTGGGTTGCTGGACCGTTGTCTCCTTATAATGTAAATTATTTATTTTGTAAAGAACTCCTTATATATATAAAGTTGTGACATTCGATCCTGTGCCACTATACATCATATGTATGAGACTTGGTCCCAGCATACCTGGTGTTTATGTTAACCCCGGGTTTTGGACCCCTAAAATCCGGGTGTTACAGAAGTGGTATCAGAGGAATGTTGACTGTAGGACGAAACCTAGATAGAACTGGACAACCAATACTTACTTACCTTACTCTGATTCTTTTCTAAACTTTTCTCAATCTTTTCTTATCTATTTCCGCTATACTCTGATTATTCTTACCTTTTTATTCTAAAGACAAATGTGGATTTCATACTTTGAAATCCTGTGCCTAAAGTGACTTTTAGGAATAGGAGACCTACTCTTAGGGACAAAAGCAAAACTATTTTTGTAGATATTGGTATGCTTGAGTGTTTGTTCTTATGATACTTGTCTGATTTGGATCTTTGATTGAGTGTGATGGGTTGTGGAGTAGTGTCCACAATTGCATCTGCATATACACATAGGTATAAAAATATATTTATAAAATAACTAGACAACCTAGATTATCCCCATTGGAACCTATCTAGCTTAAGAAATTTATCTTATCCTAAAAGATCTCATTCTAACCAATTCCTCTTATCTTAAAAGGATTCTCCCTTATCTTAATAGATCCATCTCATCTTAAAAGATACTCATCTTATCTTGAAAAGATTTTATCCTTATCCTAATAGATCTAACTGGCCTCAGAAGATTCTATCTTACCTTTATGGATCTGTCTTATCCTAATAAGTATACTTATCCACCCTAGTTTAACAACCATGATCTAATGCAAATTAATTAGATCTTATCTAGTCAAACTAGTCACCCCAATCTAACATAGATCTGATCTAATCTGAAGTGACTTACTAAACATGTCAGATAATACTTGTAAAATAGATTAGACCCTCTCCACATGTTTTAACTTAGTTCACCCTACACTAAATAAAGAATGAGAAATCAACCCAACCAATAGAGTCTTGATGGATTGCATGACCTGCCTAGTCCCACCCAACAACAAACAAACTTGTAACCTACATTTTGTAGTCTATCTCACCCATACATATCCCTCATCTTGACAGATTCTATCTTACACTCATAGATCCATCTTATCTTGAAAGATATTCTATTACCTTAGTAGACTCATCTTATCTTAAAAAGATTTTATCTTATCCTAACCACTTTACTTATCTCATCCTAAAGTAACCACCATGATCTAATCCAAGTCAACGAGATCTTATCTAGTCTATCTAGTCATAACAAACTAACCTAGATTTAATCTAATGTGATCTAAATGTTATCTAACCTAATGTGGTCTACTAAAACAGATTAGTGATATTGGTGAAATAGATTAGACCCCGATCTGATAAAACATGAACCTAAATTGGTGCCTTACACCAACTCGCTAGTGATCAACAATCTAACCTACACCACAGGTTGCCTAGTTCATCTATTCCAAAGCAAAGCAAAGCTCGGTTCAAACCTACCTACTTTGTGTACCCCGTTTATCCTAACTATATATCCTTAGCCATATGTCCTTAACTCGGATGACAACCCCAAGAATAAAGGCCAAACAAGACCAACTACATCAAAGAAAGATAAGCATCAACTCAAGACTTCAAAGATCAAGTTGAAACGCCAACGGAGTCAAGATCCACAATCTTGGATGGAGTCTTTCCTCACCCTACCCTTTCTTAACCAAACTTCTCTATGCTTTAAAGACATCTTTTACCATACACAATAGAGTGGATATACATACCCAAGCTTTTATAACCACCATCTAAATAATATGAAACTTCTCAATTCCTAAACTAACTAAAAGTTAAAGGCTAAACTATAAATAAAGCTTTTTACATCCCTGTCCTTACAAATCTCGGGGACGAGATTATTTTTAAGGGGGGTAGGATTTGTAAAGCCCAAAATTGGTAGAGAAAAAAAATGATGAAGAGGAGTTCTTTACTAAAACACAAATAAACCATTGCCTCATATTGGGCTTTTGGTTTGTGCATTTAAAACAATAATAATATTAATAGAAATACATTGATGTTCACATTTGGATTTAAGCCCTAATTTGCAAATTAGAATTTGGAGAAGGAGGTGGATTATACAAAGTAGAGGAGAATAAATGTATGAAAGAATATATTTTGTCCCCACTAATATTTTAATTTAAGAACTTAACTCAGATAAGAAGCTCACAAACAAGTTGGAATTCAAATTAATATTAAAAACTTGAATTTGTGAAAGAGGGGAGAAAGGAAATTTTGATAAAGTTATTCTTTTCTTCCATATTTACACAATATAGAGAATAATAAATAAATAATTTCAGTGCAGGCAATAGAATAATTAAAATTTGATTTGATGTTTGAAATCTGGAAATTAAAAACCATAATTTGAATTTAGTTTGAAGTTTTTGATTTGGAAATAAAACAGAAAATCAAAAGAAAAAGGGAAGAAACTTACCTGGGCCTCGGATCCCTTTTCGGCCCAACCATCCCTTCACTGCCGCGCGGCCCATCTACCTTGTGACCACGCGCGCGGACACAGACACTCGGGCCCCACCCGCCAGATTCTACCCTCTCGCTGTATCGTGGGCCCTAGTCGTCAGGTCCATCTCCCACCCCAAGTTCTGTTGGCCGCTGCAACAAACCGCGACGAATTCGGCGTTGCCCGGTCGTGCGCCACTGCGCGGACTCCGTCCTTGCCGCTATAAATCTAGGACCACCCTTGGCCAACTCCACCACGGTTCATCACGAGAGGAAAACCTGCGACATGAGCCATGGCGACAAGCAGAGAAATTGAGGAGAGAGGGAAAGGAAGCCGTCGCAGTTGAATCCAAGGATGAAGGGAGCTGATGCCTTGCAGAGACCATGGAGGTGATCACCGGTGTCTTTCTAACCTGTGTGGCTTATCGTCGTTCTCGATTGGGAGTTGGAGCGCTTCTAATTCCTCGCCGTCGTTCGTGGGCCGCCATGGATCCGCCCCCGCCCGTGGTCGGGGTACCTCGACGTCCTAACTATGGGTAAGAATGCCCTAAACCTGCTCGTCGTAGTCTCAGCAACGTGTATCTTAGTTTCGATTTGATGATGACCACTGGAGGAAGCTCCTCGCTTAGGTCCGGTGATGGCGTCCGCCGCGGACTCGCCCGCGCCGCCGCGCTCATCCGTCGGTGCTGGGAGAAGTGTTCTCCATCGTCAGATCGGGTAGCTGCGGCTAGGATTAGATCTAAGAAATACCCCTTCGGCTGTGTACGCCATGACCGTAGATCGCTCATCGTGTGGACAGGATTGATAGTAGTATTTTAAAATCTAGAGCGTAGAAAGTTGATCGGACGACACTGATTGCGTACCGTTCTGATTAAAGTCATGTCTAATCCGTGCCACCCACCGTTGATCCAACGGCCTGAAACTGAGCATACCTCTTCGCTCTGGTTCTTTTGCAAAAGAGCCCCTCGGTTTTCACATAATCAACCCGCCGTCCAACTGGTAGGTCGTTTGTGTCTTAAGAACTTTTGCACCGGGGCCCTTGACCTCTCTGGTTTTTATGGCCCAGTCCACTGCTGTTTTAAAATGAGTAAAGGAATTAGAAAATAGATTTTTAATATGAAAATAAATACTAAAACTTTATAAATTCATAGAAAATTCATACTAACTCCAAATTAATCCATTCCAGTTCCTAAAATTTTGTAATTTAGTTCTCTATCACCTAGAATCTCTGTTTTGTCATGAAAACAGTTAGGAATTTAATCTCCCACTTAATCCATTTTAAACATATAAAACCTTTGAAAATTCATAACTTAAAATCTACAACTCCAAAATTAATAATTCTTTTTCCTGTGATCTTATTTTAATATGTAGATTATTAATATGTATTTTGACATATATGTTTGGTGTAATGTTAATTTTGCCTATACACTGTTTGTTTGTATTGCTACGACTAGTGCGAGGTCACGAGTCATCTGAAGATCATCCTGGTACCTGGATTCTCAAGTCCCAGGCAAGTTGTGCCCTTGATCACTTCTTTTTACCCAACCATGTTCTGATTTATCATAATGATCTGCATAGGTTAATTTTGATGGGACCCAATAGGTTACCCTAGTTTGACTATCTTTATACCTTGTTCACCACTGAATCTTTGGGTAGTACTTGCTAGTGCTATATGTGGCTTTGGGTATAGAGATACACATTACTATTCATGATTATACTTTTGTTATCAGTTGTTATTTATGGTTCATGTTGAGATCATTATGTTAATTGGAACATGGAGAACCACCCAGGAAAACAGTGCTACCACAAGGGTGGAATGGGACGCCCTCGGCTGATTAATTAGGGAAGCTAGTGGAAGACTACCTTACCCGAAAGGGGCAAGGGCAGTAGGGGAGAGGTCAGTGCGGGGAGGCCCTCGGGAGGATTTTGCTGCGATGGCGGTCCTGCAAGGGATTCCTGTACTGGATCTTCCTATAAACTGTAGCGGGTTTTCGGAAGCTAGTGGAACTTTGTAAAGGCCTCGTAGTGAATCCCTAGCCATTCACCTCGGAAGTGTCTAAGGGCCTTGCAAACCCTGGCGACATGGGATACACGACTTGTGGGTAAAGATGCGCAACCTCTGCAGAGTGTAAAACTGGTATACTAGCCGTGCTCACGGTCATGAGCAGCTCGGACCCTCACATGATTAAATTATGGAACTAAATTCAATTTGTCATATGCATTGCATTGCAGGTGATGTTGTTACTTTGGTTCTATTACTTAATTGGGTTTGGTATTTACTTATACTTAGTAACTGCTAATAAAATTTTGACCAACTTTAAAAGCAATGCTCAGCTCTAACCATCTTCTTTGGTAAGCCTTACACTTCACGTGAGCTCCCACCTTTGGCGAGTTCATGCACATTATTCCCCACAACTTGTTGAGCGATGAACGTATGTGAGCTCACTCTTGCTGTCTCACATACACCACAGGTCAAGACCAGGTACTGCAGGATGATGCTCATGGAGGATGCTGCGATGAGTTCGTGAGAGGTCTAGGTCGTCGTCTCCCAGTCAACTTTGGGTTGCTGGACCGTTGTCTCCTTATAATGTAAATTATTTATTTTGTAAAGAACTCCTTATATATATAAAGTTGTGACATTCGATCCTGTGCCACTATACATCATATGTATGAGACTTGGTCCCAGCATACCTGGTGTTTATGTTAACCCCGGGTTTTGGACCCCTAAAATCCGGGTGTTACACAAGTCCCCGATGTGCTCTTTCTATTGATTTTGCACCCCGCCCAATCGGCATCCGAATAACCAATCAAATCAAATGTGGATCCCCGAGGGTACCAAATCCCAAACTTAGGTGTATATGCCAAATATCTCAAGATTCGTTTTACGGCCGTAAGGTGGGATTCCTTAGGGTCGGATTGGAATCTTGCACACATGCAAACGGAAAGCATAATGTCCGGTCGAGATGCACATAAATAAAGCAATGAACCAATCATCGACCGGTATACCTTTTGATCGACGGATTTACCTCCCGTGTCGAGGTCGAGATGCCCATTTGTTCCCATGGGTGTCTTGATGGGCTTGGCATCCTTCATTCCAAATTTGGTTAGAATGTCTTGCGTGTACTTCATTTGGCTAATGAAGGTGCCCTCTTGGAGTTGCTTGACTTGGAATCCTAGAAAATACTTCAACTCCCCCATCATAGACATCTCGAATTTTTGTGTCATGATCCTACTAAATTCTTCACATGTAGATTCGTTAGTAGACCCAAATATGATATCATCAACATAAATTTGGCATACAAACAAATCACTGTCAAGAGTTTTAGTGAATAAAGTAGGATCGGCCTTGCCGACTTTGAAGCCATTTGCAATAAGGAAATCTCTAAGGCATTCATACCACGCTCTTGGGGCTTGCTTGAGCCCATAAAGCGCCTTAGAGAGCCTATAAACATGGTAAGGGTACTCACTATCTTCAAAGCCGGGAGGTTGCTCAACATAGACCTCCTCCTTGATTGGTCCATTGAGGAAGGCACTCTTCACGTCCATTTGGTAAAGCTTGAAGCCATGGTAAGTAGCATAGGCTAATAATATGCGAATGGACTCAAGCCTAGCTACGGGTGCATAGGTTTCACCAAAATCCAAACCTTCGACTTGTGAATACCCCTTGGCCACGAGTCGAGCTTTGTTCCTTGTCACCACACCATGCTCGTCTTGTTTGTTGCGGAAGACCCACTTGGTTCCTACAACATTTTGGTTAGGACGTGGAACTAAATGCCATACCTCGTTCCTCGTGAAGTTGTTGAGCTCCTCTTGCATCGCCATCACCCAATCCGAATCTTGGAGTGCTTCCTCTACCCTGTGTGGCTCAATAGAGGAAACAAAAGAGTAATGCTCACAAAAATGTGCAACACGAGATCGAGTGGTTACCCCCTTATGAATGTCGCCGAGGATGGTGTCGATGGGGTGATCTCGTTGTATTGCTTGGTGAACTCTTGGGTGTGGCGGCCTTGGTTGTTCATCCTCCTTGTCTTGATCATTTGCATCTCCCCCTTGATCATTGCCGTCATCTTGAGGTGGCTCATCTCTTGGATCTTCTCCTTTATCAACTTGAGCATCGTCCTCATTTTGGGTTGGTGGAGATGCTTGTGTAGAGGAGGATGGTTGATCTTGTGTATTTGAAGGCTCTTCGGATTCCTTAGGACACACATCCCCAATGGACATGTTCCTTAGCGCGATGCATGGAGCCTGTTCTTCACCTATCTCATCAAGATCAACTTGCTCTACTTGAGAGCCATTAGTCTCATCAAACACAACGTCACAAGAAACTTCAACTAGTCCTGAGGACTTGTTAAAGACTCTATATGCCCTTGTGTTTGAGTCATATCCTAGTAAAAAGCCTTCTACAGTTTTAGGAGCAAATTTGGATTTTCTACCTCTCTTAACAAGAATAAAGCATTTGCTACCAAAAACTCTAAAATATGAAATATTGGGCTTTTTACCGGTTAGGAGTTTGTAGAATGTCTTCTTGAGGATTCGGTGAAGATATAACCGGTTGATGGCGTAGCAGGCGGCGTTGACCGCCTCGGCCCAAAACCGATCCGGTGTCTTGTACTCATCAAGCATGGTCCTTGCCATGTCCAATAGAGTTCGATTCTTCCTCTCCACTACACCATTTTGTTGTGGAGTGTAGGGAGAAGAGAACTCATGCTTGATGCCCTCCTCCTCAAGGAAGCCTTCAATTTGAGAGTTCTTGAACTCCGTTCCATTGTCGCTTCTAATTTTCTTGATCCTTAAGCCGAACTCATTTTGAGCCTGTCTCAAGAATCCCTTTAAGGTTTCTTGGGTATGGGATTTTTCCTGCAAAAAGAACACCCAAGTGAAGCGAGAATAATCATCCACAATAACTAGACAGTACTTACTTTCGCCAATGCTTATGTAAGCGATCGGGCCGAATAGGTCCATGTGTAGGAGCTCCAGTGGCCTGTCACTAGTCATGATGTTCTTGTGTGGATGAAGCGTGCCAACTTGCTTCCCGGCTTGGCATGCGCTACAAATCCTGTCTTTCTCAAAATGAACATTTGTTAGTCCTAAAATGTGTTCTCCCTTTAGAAGCTTATGAAGATTCTTTATTCCAACATGGGCTAGTCGGCGGTGCCAGAGCCAACCCAAGTTAGTCTTAGCAACCAGGCAAGTGTCGAGTTCAGCTCTATCAAAATCTACCAAGTATAGCTGACCCTCTAACACTCCCTTAAATGCTATTGAATCATCACTTCTTCTAAAGACAGTGACACCTACATCAGTAAATAGACAGTTGTAGCCCATTTGACATAATTGAGATACGGAAAGCAAATTGTAATCTAAAGAATCTACAAGAAATACATTGGAAATGGTATGGTCAGGTGATATAGCAATTTTACCCAATCCTTTGACCAAACCTTGATTTCCATCCCCGAATGTGATAGCTCGTTGGGGATCTTGGTTTTTCTCATATGAGGAGAACATCTTCTTCTCCCCTGTCATGTGGTTTGTGCACCCGCTGTCGAGTATCCAACTTGAGCCCCCGGATGCATAAACCTACAAAACAATTTTAGTTCTTGACTTTAGGTACCCAAACGGTTTTGGGTCCTTTGGCATTAGAAACAAGAACTTTGGGTACCCAAACACAAGTCTTGGAGCCCTTGTGTTTGCCTCCAACAATCTTGGCAACTACCTTGCCGGATTTGTTAGTAAGCACATAAGAAGCATCAAAAGTTTTAAATGAAATAGCATGATCATTTGATGCATTAGGAGTTTTCTTTCTAGGCAACTTGGCACGGGTTGGTTGCCTAGAGCTAGATGTCTCACCCTTATACATAAAAGCATGATTAGGGCCAGAGTGAGACTTCCTAGAATGAGTTCTCCTAATTTTGCTCTCGGGATAACCGGCAGGGTACAAAATGTAACCCTCGTTATCCTAAGGCATGGGAGCCTTGCCCTTAACAAAGTTAGATAAATTCTTTGGAGGGGCATTAAGTTTGACATTGTCTCCCCTTTGGAAGCCAATGTCATCCTTGATGCCAGGGCGTCTCCCATTGTAGAGCATACTTCTAGCAAATTTAAACTTTTCATTCTCTAAGTTATGCTCGGCAATTTTGGCATCTAATAATGCTATATGATCATTTTGTTGTTTAATTAAAGCCATGTGATCATGAATAGCATTGATATCAACATCTCTACATCTAGTACAAGTAGAAGTGTGCTCAACGGTAGATGTAGAGGGTTTGCAAGATTTTAATTCTACAACCTTAGCATGCAACATATCATTCTTAGTTCTAAGGTCGGAAATAATAGTATTGCAAACATCAAAATCTTTAGCCTTAGCAATCAAATTTTCATTTTCTACTCTAAGGCTAGCAAGAGAATCATTCAATTCCTTAATCTTAGCAAGCAAATCATCATTATCATTTCTAAGATCGGGAATTGAAGCATCACAAACATGAGAATCAACCTTAGCAATTAATCTAGCATTTTCATTTCTAAGGTTGTTTATAGTCTCATGGCAAACGCTTAGCTCACTAGACAATTTTTCACATTTTTCAACTTGTTGAGCATAAGCATTTTTAACCTTAACATGCTTTTTATTTTCCTTGATTACGAAGTCCTCTTGGGAGTCCAAGAGATCATCCTTCTCATGAATGGCACTAATTAATTCATTTAATTTTTCTTTTTGTTGCATGTTTAGGTCGGCAAAAAGGGTTCGCAAATTATTTTCCTCATCACTATCATTATTATCACTAGAGGATTCATATTTAGTGGAGGATTTAGATTTAACCTTCTTCTTTTTGCCGTCCTTTGCCATGAGGAACTTGTGGCCGACGTTGGGGAAGAGGAGTCCCTTGGTGACGGCGATGTTGGCGGCGTCCTCGTCGGAGGAGGACTCGGTGGAGCTCTCGTCGGAGTCCCACTCCCGGCAAACATGGGCATCGCCGCCCTTCTTCTTGTAGTACTTCTTCTTTTCTCTCCTCTTCCCCTTCTTGTCGTCGCCCCTGTCACTGTCACTAGACATAGGACATTTTGCAATAAAATGACCGGGCTTACCACATTTGTAGCACACTTTCTTGGAGCGGGGTTTGTAGTCCTTCCCCCTCCGTTGCTTGAGGATCTGGCGAAATCTTTTGATGATTAAAGCCATCTCCTCATTGTCGAGCTTGGAGGCGTCAATTGGTTGTCTACTCGATGTAGACTCCTCCTTCTTCTCCTCCGTCGTTTTGAATGCCACCGGTTGTGCTTCGGGCATGGAGGATTCATCAAGCTCGTTGATCTTCTTTGAGCCCTTGATCATACATTCAAAGCTCACAAAATTCCCGATTACTTCCTCGGGAGTCATTAGTGTGTATCTAGGATTACCACGAATTAATTGAACTTGAGTGGGGTTAAGGAAAATGAGAGATCTTAGAATAACCTTAACCACCTCGTGGTCGTCCCACTTCTTACTCCTGAGGTTGCGCACTTGGTTCACCAAGGTTTTGAGCCGGTTGTACATATCTTGTGGCTCCTCCCCTTGGCGAAGACGAAAACGATCGAGCTCCCCCTCGATCGTTTCCCGCTTTGTGATCTTGGTGAGTTCATCACCCTCGTGCGCGGTCTTGAGTAGGTCCCAAATCTCCTTTGCATTCTTCAACCCTTGCACCTTGTTGTATTCCTCCTTGCTTAGAGAGGCGAGGAGTATGGTTGTAGCTTGAGAGTTGAAGTGCTCAATTTGGGCCACCTCGTCCGTATCATAATCCTCATCCCCTATGGATGGTACCTGTGCTCCAAACTCAACAACATTCCATATACTTTTGTGGAGTGAGGTTAGATGAAATTTCATTAAATCACTCCACCTAGCATAATCTTCGCCATCAAAAGTTGGCGGTTTGCCTAATGGAACGGAAAGTAATGGAGTATGTCTAGGTGTACGAGGATAGTGTAAGGGGATCTTACTAAACTTCTTGCGCTCTTGGCGCTTAGAAGTTACGGACGGCGCATCGGAGTCGGAGGTGGATGTTGATGAAGTGTCGGTCTCGTAGTAGACCACCTTCCTCATCCTCTTGTGCTTGTCGCCTTTCCGATGCGACTTGTGGGAAGAAGATTTCTCCTTCTTCTCCTTGTGGTGAGAAGAAGAGGATCTTTTCTCCTTCCGTTTGGAGGAGTCCTTCTTCTTCTCCTTCCTCTTGGTGCGGGACTCTTCCGATGAAGTGCTCCCTTGGCTCGTAGTGGGCTTGTCGCCGGTCTCCATCTCCCTCTTGGTGTGATCTCCCGACATCACTTCGAGCGGTTAGGCTCTAATGAAGCACCGGGCTCCGATACCAATTGAAAGTCGCCTAGAGGGGGTGAATAGGGCGAAACTGAAATTCTCAAAAATAATCACAACTACAAGCCGGGTTAGCGTTAGAAATATAATCGAGTCCGCGAGAGAGGGTGGAAAACAAATCGCAGGCGAATAAGAAGTGTAACACGCGGATTTGTTTTATCGAGGTTCGGTTCTCGCAAACCTACTCCCCGTTGAGGAGGCCACAAAGGCCGGGTCTCTTTCAACCCTTCCCTCTCTCAAACGGTCCCTCGGACCGAGTGAGCTTCTCTTTCTCAAATCACTTGGGAATCAAACTTCCCGCAAGGATCACCACACGATTGGTGTCTCTTGCCTCAATTACAAGTGAGTGTTTGATCACAAGAAAGAATGCCAAAGAAAAAGAAGCGATCCAAGCGCAAGAGCTCAAATGAACACTACAAATCACTCTCTCTAGTCACTAAGGCTTTGTGCGGAGTTGGGAGAGGATTTGATCTCTTTTGGTGTGCTTTGTAATGAATGCTAGCTCTAGTATAGTGGTTGAAAGCTGGATAACTTGGATGCAATGAATGGTGGGTGGTTGGGGTATTTATAGCCCCAACCACCAAACTAGCCGTTTGGTGGAGCTGTCTGTTCGATGGCGCACCGGACAATCCGGTGCACACCGGACATGTCCGGTGCGACAGCCACGTCACCAAAAAGCCGTTGGGTCGACTGTTGGAGCACTGTCTTCTGGGCCCGCCTGGATGTCCGGTGGCGCACCGGACATGCACTGTAGATTGTTCAGTGCGCCAGCATGGGCATGCCTGACCTCTGCGCGCGCAGCGCGTGCATTTAATGCGTCGCAGGTAGCCGTTGGCGCCGAAATAGCCGTTGCCCCGCAGATACACCGGACAGTCCGGTGCACACCAGACAGTCCGGTGAATTTTAGCGGAGCAGCTGAAAAGAATTCCCGAGGCTGGCGAGTTCCGGAGGCCGCTCTTCCTTGGAGCACCGGACATGTCCGGTGTACACCGGACAGTCCGGTGAATTATAGCGGAGTCGCCTCTGGAATTTCCCGAAGGTGACGAGTTCGAGTTTGGAGTCCTCTGGTGCACCGGGCATGTCCGGTGGCACACCGGACAGTCCGGTGCGCCAGACCAGAGGTGCCTTCGGTTGTCCCTTTGCTCTTTTGTTGAACCCAACACTTGGTCTTTTTATTGGCTGAGTGTGAACCTTTGGCACCTGTATAACTTGAGCAAACTAGTTAGTCCAATTATTTGTGTTGGGCAATTCAACCACCAAAATTATTTAGGAACTAGGTGTAAGCCTAATTCCCTTTCAGTGGGACTCTGACGAGAGCTCCACCGACTCCTCCTCCGACGAGGGCGTCGCCAACATCGCCATCAACAAAGGCCTCCTCTTCCCCAACGTCGGCCACAAGTGCCTGATGGCAAAGGACGGCAAGAAGAAGAAGGTAAAATCAAGATCCTCCACTAAGTATGCAACCTCTAGTGATGAGGATAATTCTAGTGATGATGAGGATAACTTGCTTACTCTTTTTGTCAATCTTAACATGCAACAAAAAGAGAAATTGAATGAATTGATTAGTGCTATTCATGAGAAGGACGAACTCTTGGATAGCCAAGAGGACTTCCTTATTAAGGAAAATAAAAAGCATGTTAAGACTAAAAATGCTTATGCTCAGGAGGTAGAGAAAAATGAAAAATTAACTAGTGAGCTTAGCACCTGGCATGACACTATTTCTAGCCTTAGAAATGAAAATGCCAAATTAATTGCTAAGGTTGAGAAATCAAATGTTTGTGATGATTCAATTGTTAATCTTAGAAATGATAATGATAGTTTAATTGCTAAGATTGACATGTTGAATGAATCTCTTTCTAGCCTTAAGTTTGAGAATGAGAAATTAATTGCTAAGGCTAATGTAGCATCCCAAAAATTCAAATCTTGAAATTTTCCCAAACTCGCTCTAAATTCAAAATGAATTTCAAATTTCATTTCAAAATGTTTGTTTGCGAGTTGATATCAGCAAATAAAATATAGTGGTCTACATTATCTCCAAAATCATCCTCAAAATATCCTACAAATATTTCCTAAGTGATCCCCCCTCAAATTCTTTCCAGAAATACTGCTCAGATATTTCCCTAGTGATCCCCTCAAATTCTTTCCAGAAATACCGCCCAGATATTTCCCGAGTAATCCCCTTCAAGTTCTTTCCAGAAATACTGCCCAAATATTCCACAGATAATCCTCCAAGTATTTTCTTCCTGAGAAATACCTTCAGAATCATTTTTCAAGTCCCTACAAATATTTTCTTCATAACTTTTCTCATGCTCATACGTATACGTATGCCTCCAGTGTCATACGGTGAGCTCTACAAGCAAATCTCACTTATACAAGACAAATACATGCTAACCTCCCACTAATCATCTCATCCTCCCACTAATCCTCTCATCCCTCCCCCTAATCCCCCCACCATGGCTATAAATAGAGGGGCAAGGGCCTCCTCCCATCCCACCCCAAGCCATTTCATGGCAACTCTCTCCCCCCCCCACACACACCCACTCCATGTTCCACACAAGCACACACTAGCACAAGGATCGTTCGATCGTTCTTCGATCGTTCGTCCCCTGTTCTTAGTTTGTTCGTTCGTTCGTCCGATCGTTCGATCGTTCGTCCGATCGTTCATGGTTCGTTCGTCCATTCGTCCGATCGTTCGATCGTTCGTCCGTTCGTTCGTCCAAATAATCTTTTTCCTACCGTTATGCTGCCGAAATTCCGATCGTTCGTTCGTTCGATCATTCGATCGTTCATCGTTCGTTCATAGTTCCTATTCATCGTTCATCGTTCGTTCATAGTCCCTATTCATCGTTCTTCCAGATAATCTTTGTCCTGCCGTTATGCTGCCAAAATTCTGATCGTTCGTTCGTTCGATCATTCGATCGTTCATCGTTCGTTCATAGTCCCTATTCATCGTTCATCGTTCGTTCATAGTCCCTATTCATCGTTCTTCCAGATAATCTTTGTCTTGCCGTTATGCTGCCGAAATTCCGATCGTTCGTTCGTCTGATCATTCGATCGTTCGTCCGTTCGTTCGTCCAAATAATCTTTTTCCTGCCGTTATGCTGCCGAAATTTCGATCGTTCGTTCGTCCGATCATTCGATCGTTCGTCCGTTCGTTCATAGTTCCTATTCATCGTTCGTTCATATGAACTATTCACTGTCACTATTCGCCATTACTATTCATCGTTACTATTCACCATTACTATTCACCGTTACTATTCATTGTTACTATTCACATACACTATTCATCATCGTTACTATTTATCATTACTATTCATCATCGTTACTATTCATAGATGATATCTATAATTACTTTTCCATCGCCACTATTCATCGTTACTATTCATCGATTAGCCGATCACCCCAAATTTCAACTACTCATACATCATGCTGTCCAGTCCACCTAAGACCAGCCAGACCCATATTCCAGTCATACGAACTCCGGTGACTGTGATTTTCCTTCCAGTAGGGAACTTCCCATCTGGTCACCCATCCCAGGTTTCTCCGAGTTGAGCACGCTTAACTTTGAGATTCCTTCGAACCAGGCTCCCAAACTCAGATTCCAATAATTCTCGTTTCTAAATTTTTATCAAACTATTCCCTATCCAGCCATGTCACCCCTTAAGCATGGTTCATGTTCCAGAAAACTCCCAAAATACTCTTGTCCCATATTCTGCCTATAACTCTCATGTTCATACCAAGTCAGACGACTCATTCGTCACTATTCTCACCAACAGTGAACTTCACTGTGCTACACCACATACACCCAGCTATAAATACACCCAGCTACCCTCTCCCTCTCCACACACTCAACACCCTCAGCCAAGGCAAACACCCCACCCACTCAGTTACTCTACTCTGCCGGCTACACGCATAGTGTCGCTTCGCCTCCAGTCCACCCTCCTGGTAAGCACCTCCGCTCCACCACCAGTAATATCACAACACCACATGACATAGATTCTACTCAAGACTCTACCCATCCATATATCGCTTTTCTGACCACTATACTTAATATTTGTTGGTATACTTGCTGGTTTGTATGTTTGCTTGTTCATGTTGCATAGTTATCGGAGCGTTCGTGCCATCTCGTGGAGGCCAGATCTGCAAGTCTACGCCAGGCGGTGGAGCCAGAAGCCAGTTCCGCGAGCTCTCCTTCCCCCTTCGTCGAATAAGCACGGCAAGCTCACTGGATCCCTTTGATGCATAAATTACCTATGATTTTTCAACCACAACCCTTAGCCTGTTATTTTATGCATAATATGATTTTGAGACAAGTTATTATGGCCACCCAGCCGCTTGCCGCAATCAATCCCTGATATAATTGTTACAAATAATTTGAGGAAAGGTGTGAGTTTTCAAAAGAAAATGCTTTTCAAAAATGTGTTTGATGAAGGGTTTCCACCCTTATCACCTTTGAGTAGGGATGATCAGGGACTCCCTGGTTTAGGGGAGGGCCTAAGGTGTTGGCTCAGCTGGTTTAGGCGTGAGCAGAAGGATTGTCCCCTCATATAAGGACCGGTTTGTCATCTTCACTACCTGTACTCTTTAATAGTACAACCACTCGAGACTGTGTGGGCAGTCACTCAATCTGAACTCGTACGGTCCAACCCCAGGGTTATGAAGGCTGGGGAGCACCGGGAGGATAAGGAGGGGGAAAGTTTTGTCCGGTTTGGACATGGTGGTGGCCTGACTCCTTCCGGATAACCGTTAAGGTTAGGACGTGCGGGGAAAGAAAGAGATTCGGATTCGGATCTCATTGATCATGAGATCGCAGAGCTGGACTAGTGGGTAAAGTGTACACCTCTGCGCAGAGTTTGAAAACCTATTCGAATAGTCTGTGTCCATAGGAATGGACGAGTCTGGTATGGTTTGGCAATTAATGTTTTGTTTTCCAAAAAAAAGAGATGGTTTTGAGAAAAGTGGTTTTTAAAAAGGTTCGGCGGTTCAGACGTGAGCTATGGTGGACGGGAAGTCCAGTAGCGGTTTTTGAAAAGGAAAACCAGTGGGAAACTGCTGAGATGCCTGGATGGTTTAGTCCAGGGGATTTTGTTATAATACTGAAAAACTTCCTGCTCCTTTTGGAGAGGATGCGCTTTGCAAAAATACAAAATGTTTTTCAAAACAACTCTGCATAAAATATTGATGTTTCTGCAAAATATCCCGAGCTCCACATATTCCATGCATTATATCTGATTTTCCCATTCCGCGGGTGAAGGTGGGCTGCTGAGTACGTTTGTACTCACCCTTGCTTATTTGTTGTTTTTCAGAAAAAGGAGATCGGGTAAGAGTTACGACTGTTCCCAACCTTGCCTGTGGCTGTTGGACCGCTGAATTGCTTCACTGCGTATATCGGGCTGCTTCAGCCCCACTCTGATGATATGTCCCGAGTTGTGGACCAACTCTTAAAGTTGTTCGCCACCTGTATAGGTTTGTCTTGTTTAAGCAGATCTGGAATCATCTGATGTATAAATGTGTTTACTAGCCTCCTGGGACTAGTAATTGTATCACATTTGAGTCCCAGAGGATCGGGACGCTTCAGGTGGTATCAGAGCTGTTAGGTTGGCCGCAGGACGTAACCCTTAGCCTGATCAAAAGTTTTTGAGTCAAAACTATTTTCTTAAAAAAATTCTTGCTCTCATCCCTTCATTTCAAAAATGTTTTCCCCCTTTCCTTCTTTCAGAAGTCAGATGGAGGTTCAGTGCCAAACCAGCTTCTGCCAGAATGAAGATGGTTTCCCCAAGTTGCTGAGAGCATGCACAGTCCGCCTCGGAATCAGGAGCCAGCCAGAGTATGATGGTCGTGAATTCGTCGAGCATGGCACAGAGAAGTGTGTCGTGACTATATACATTGGATCCAGTCCGCACCATGTGGAATGGAGTGTCACTGCTGCTGGGCACAGATTCAAAGACACCTGCCAAGTCGTCGCCCGCAAGGCATTGAGGGCCCTGTGTCAGATCTATGAAGAAGAAGTGGCCGACACCCCGCTCAGATTCTTTCCGCCCTTTCAGAGAAACTGTCCCGTTTGGATGGCCAGGATGCGTGCATTGGAAGGGCAGCAGCTGCTTGAGGACGACCCCACAGTCGTGTACCTCACTGCATACCTGCTCACCCTGGATGCCCAGTATGATTTCTTGGCCCGGCACCACCGTCAGATGATTGCCCGAGCAGAAGATGCAGAGAAGTTCAACCGTAAGCTCCATGTGGATCTCACCACAGCTCAAGCCCGTGTAGCTGCCTTAAAAAGTCGTGAAGTCATTGCTGTTGAAGCCCTGAAGCAAGCCAAGGATGAGCATGTCCAGAAGCTGATGGAGGCCTACTTGGTAACCCATAACCAACGTAGAGCCTTGCGGATCCAAGAGCCCGCTCCATCCAACCCAGTTCAACCCAGGAGAGCTGAAGATCCCCAGATTCTTCAAGGTCACCCGGTCTCTATCAGAGGAGAGAAGAAGGCTTGGGAACTCCCGGAAGGAACCATAGTCTTGGAAGGAATTCCAGTCTCCCCTAAGGCTATGGATAAACAAGAGCACCCTAAATCCTCCCAAGATCCCCCGCCAGAGTTGTTTGAGCCCCTCACCATGAAGAAGATTCCAGCACCGTCCCTTGAGGTCAAGGAAGAAGCTGCAAGCACCACGCCAGCACCGCCGCCCTCAGAGGAGCTACAAGAGCCAGTCCAGCTTGAAGAAGAGTTCGACCACGTCTTGCCATCTCAGTCGCCGCCAGAAGAAGTTATCAACATCAGCTCCCTGTTGACCCATCCAGGAGATATCTCAGATTGAAGTTGTGCGTCAGCCTTGCCAGAAGAGAAGCTGCCAGATCTGAGTTAGTTATACCCAGTCCTCTGCGTGCATTAGGTAGTGAAGTTTTTCTTCACTTTGGCTAGAGCCCTGCATGTATGAGAGGTAATCGTGTAGTCCCGTGCCTTGAAAAACTCTATTTGTGTGGCCCCCTAGGGCATTTCAAAATGAATTTCGCTTGATGTTTTCTCCTCTTTTCAGTGCATATGTGATGCTTTAACGTTAATGCTCATAAGTCCTGGTTAGCATAGTCCTCAATTTAGGAGCTGAGCAGTAGTAGTTATGCTTAGCCCCCAAATCTGAGTAGTCCGTGCTTTGGAAAAACTCTATTCTTCCCTTATTCAAAACATTTGATTTGTTTGTGCTTATCATTGCTGAGCTAGTGTGTTTTCTTTTCGTTTTTCTTAAAAAGGTTTTCTCTAAAAACATAGATCACAAATTAGAGCTAATCCTTACCTTATGCTTCCATTCTCATCTTAACCCATCTGAAGAAAAAAGTGCCTTACCCAAGAAGATACCGGGAAGCTCACCCTTGAAGCCTGTAACAAGCTACAGAAGAAACCAGTCCAGCCGCTCAGTCAAAAGGACCGACCGTGAGAATCAAAGCACTGCCCCTGAGTCAAAGTAAACAGGAAAAGAGGACAGAAGGAGTTATTACCATACAGAGAGGCAAAGATTCTTGGAACCAGAGACCACAAACATCAGGGTCATTGACCCCACCACTCACCCGTGCCCCTCGCACGCGTGCCCGCCTCCATGCGCACTACCACCGCCCCACGCCCCCCCCCCCTTTGCAGCGCACTACCGCTGCCCACGCCACCTTTGCAGCGCACCCACCATCGCCATCACCGCCAGCAACACCGCCCCCTCCCCATGTCGCGCCTGCTGCCTCATGTCACTTGCTCCATCACCACCACTCCACACCTCAAGCAACACCTTGCATGCCAGTCGCCTATAAACCCCCCCACCAGCTCCCTCAACTCCCATCTCGCTCAAAGCAAAGCACACTCCAGATAAATCCCCTCTGCCAAATCGCAAGCAACTCCATTTTCCACTCCCTCGCCCCTAAGATCACAATGCTTGGTGATTCTTGGGTTGAAGACTGTTGCACATGGTTCATAGTCTTTGGTTTCCTCCAGTGTATGATAGTAATACTCTTTGATAGAATCCTCGAGTGGGAAGAGCAAAGAGAAAGAAAGAGGCAGTGAAAAGTGAGAAGTGAGAAGAGAAAAGAAGATAGTGAAAAAAAAGATGAGAAGAAGGTTCTCCTAAAATCAACCCTGTGTCAGTCATCTCTCCGCAGCCTGCTCAAGCAGCAACAACAGAAGAAGGCCCCGTAACACCCTTGTTATGAGGTACTTCAAGGAGTTCAAATCCCCAAGATTCAAGAGATCTACCCTCATTCTTTTTAAGTGGGGCAGTATTCCAGTAAGGTTCCTGCTATGGAGAAAAAGAAGAAGGCCTTAGTAAGCTTGTGGAGGACCAGATCATCGAAGCTTATAAGTTTCTGGATGAGAAGTGGTTACCCAAGTTTCGTTGATGAAGCACCAGAAGACCAATCAAGGAAGGAATCCATGTGGGAGTTCGCAAGAGAAAGGTTTGCGTGTTGGCATCGATGCTTCCTCAATAAGCTAGCTGCCAAGCAAAAGCTGAAGCCTGAAGATGATCTTTGAGTAGCCAGAATTAGCATTTGCAATCAGCAACCGGATGCTCCTCAAGGGCTAGATTTTGTTGAAGTTCCATCTCCTCGAAGAGTTGCAAAGTGAAGATATGTAGCTGAAGTAAAGCTATACCCATAACCCTTCTAAGCCGAATCTCGAGGACGAGATTCCTTTTAAGTGGGGTAGATTTGTAGCATCCCAAAAATTCAAATCTTGAAATTTTCCCAAACTCGCTCTAAATTCAAAATGAATTTCAAATTTCATTTCAAAATGTTTGTTTGCGAGTTGATATCAGCAAATAAAATATAGTGGTCTACATTATCTCCAAAATCATCCTCAAAATATCCTACAAATATTTCCTGAGTGATCCCCCTCAAATTCTTTCCAGAAATACTGCTCAGATATTTCCCTAGTGATCCCCTCAAATTCTTTCCAGAAATACCGCCCAGATATTTCCCGAGTAATCCCCTTCAAGTTCTTTCCAGAAATACTGCCCAAATATTCCACAGATAATCCTCCAAGTATTTTCTTCCTGAGAAATACCTTCAGAATCATTTTTCAAGTCCCTACAAATATTTTCTTCATAACTTTTCTCATGCTCATACGTATACGTATGCCTCCAGTGTCATACGGTGAGCTCTACAAGCAAATCTCACTTATACAAGACAAATACATGCTAACCTCCCACTAATCATCTCATCCTCCCACTAATCCTCTCATCCCTCCCCCTAATCCCCCCACCATGGCTATAAATAGAGGGGCAAGGGCCTCCTCCCATCCCACCCCAAGCCATTTCATGGCAACTCTCTCCCCCCCCCCCCACACACACCCACTCCATGTTCCACACAAGCACACACTAGCACAAGGATCGTTCGATCGTTCTTCGATCGTTCGTCCCCTGTTCTTAGTTTGTTCGTTCGTTCGTCCGATCGTTCGATCGTTCGTCCGATCGTTCATGGTTCGTTCGTCCGATCGTTCGATCGTTCGTCCGTTCGTTCGTCCAAATAATCTTTTTCCTACCGTTATGCTGCCGAAATTCCGATCGTTCGTTCGTTCGATCATTCGATCGTTCATCGTTCGTTCATAGTTCCTATTCATCGTTCATCGTTCGTTCATAGTCCCTATTCATCGTTCTTCCAGATAATCTTTGTCCTGCCGTTATGCTGCCAAAATTCTGATCGTTCGTTCGTTCGATCATTCGATCGTTCATCGTTCGTTCATAGTCCCTATTCATCGTTCATCGTTCGTTCATAGTCCCTATTCATCGTTCTTCCAGATAATCTTTGTCCTGCCGTTATGCTGCCGAAATTCCGATCGTTCGTTCGTCTGATCATTCGATCGTTCGTCCGTTCGTTCGTCCAAATAATCTTTTTCCTGCCGTTATGCTGCCGAAATTTCGATCGTTCGTTCGTCCGATCATTCGATCGTTCGTCCGTTCGTTCATAGTTCCTATTCATCGTTCGTTCATATGACTATTCACTGTCACTATTCACCATTACTATTCACCATTACTATTCACCGTTACTATTCATCGTTACTATTCACCATTACTATTCGTCGTTACTATTCATCGTTACTATTCACATACACTATTCATCATCGTTACTATTTATCATTACTATTCATCATCGTTACTATTCATAGATGATATCTATAATTACTTTTCCATCGCCACTATTCATCGTTACTATTCATCGATTAGCCGATCACCCCAAATTTCAACTACTCATACATCATGCTGTCCAGTCCACCTAAGACCAGCCAGACCCATATTCCAGTCATACGAACTCCGGTGACTGTGATTTTCCTTCCAGTAGGGAACTTCCCATCTGGTCACCCATCCCAGGTTTCTCCGAGTTGAGCACGCTTAACTTTGAGATTCCTTCGAACCAGGCTCCCAAACTCAGATTCCAATAATTCTCGTTTCTAAATTTTTATCAAACTATTCCCTATCCAGCCATGTCACCCCTTAAGCATGGTTCATGTTCCAGAAAACTCCCAAAATACTCTTGTCCCATATTCTGCCTATAACTCTCATGTTCATACCAAGTCAGACGACTCATTCGTCACTATTCTCACCAACAGTGAACTTCACTGTGCTACACCACATACACCCAGCTATAAATACACCCAGCTACCCTCTCCCTCTCCACACACTCAACACCCTCAGCCAAGGCAAACACCCCACCCACTCAGTTACTCTACTCTGCCGGCTACACGCATAGTGTCGCTTCGCCTCCAGTCCACCCTCCTGGTAAGCACCTCCGCTCCACCACCAGTAATATCACAACACCACATGACATAGATTCTACTCAAGACTCTACCCATCCATATATCGCTTTTCTGACCACTATACTAAATATTTGTTGGTATACTTGCTGGTTTGTATGTTTGCTTGTTCATGTTGCATAGTTATCGGAGCGTTCGTGCCATCTCGTGGAGGCCAGATCTGCAAGTCTACGCCAGGCGGTGGAGCCAGAAGCCAGTTCCGCGAGCTCTCCTTCCCCCTTCGCCGAATAAGCACGGCAAGCTCACTGGATCCCTTTGATGCATAAATTACCTATGATTTTTCAACCACAACCCTTAGCCTGTTATTTTATGCATAATATGATTTTGAGACAAGTTATTATGGCCACCCAGCCGCTTGCCGCAATCAATCCCTGATATAATTGTTACAAATAATTTGAGGAAAGGTGTGAGTTTTCAAAAGAAAATGCTTTTCAAAAATGTGTTTGATGAAGGGTTTCCACCCTTATCACCTTTGAGTAGGGATGATCAGGGACTCCCTGGTTTAGGGGAGGGCCTAAGGTGTTGGCTCAGCTGGTTTAGGCGTGAGCAGAAGGATTGTCCCCTCATATAAGGACCGGTTTGTCATCTTCACTACCTGTACTCTTTAATAGTACAACCACTCGAGACTGTGTGGGCAGTCACTCAATCTGAACTCGTACGGTCCAACCCCAGGGTTATGAAGGCTGGGGAGCACCGGGAGGATAAGGAGGGGGAAAGTTTTGTCCGGTTTGGACATGGTGGTGGCCTGACTCCTTCCGGATAACCGTTAAGGTTAGGACGTGCGGGGAAAGAAAGAGATTCGGATTCGGATCTCATTGATCATGAGATCGCAGAGCCGGACTAGTGGGTAAAGTGTACACCTCTGCGCAGAGTTTG
The DNA here is from genome assembly GCA_029449295.1 of Zea luxurians. Classification (NCBI taxonomy): domain Eukaryota; kingdom Viridiplantae; phylum Streptophyta; class Magnoliopsida; order Poales; family Poaceae; genus Zea; species Zea luxurians. The sequence continues at coordinate 1,533,338 of JAOPSE010000140.1, read as the reverse complement.
AAAACCTATTCGAATAGTCTGTGTCCACAGGAATGGACGAGTCTGGTATGGTATGGCAATTAATGTTTGTTTTCCAAAAAAAGAGATGGTTTTGAGAAAAGTGGTTTTTAAAAAGGTTCGGCGGTTGAGACGTGAGCTATGGTGGACGGGAAGTCCAGTAGCGGTTTTTGAAAAGGAAAACCAGTGGGAAACTGCTGAGATGCCTGGATGGTTTAGTCCAGGGGATTTTGTTATAATACTGAAAAACTTCCTGCTCCTTTTGGAGAGGATGCGCTTTGCAAAAATACAAAATGTTTTTCAAAACAACTCTGCATAAAATATTGCTGTTTCTGCAAAATATCCCGAGCTCCACATATTCCATGCATTATATCTGATTTTCCCATTCCGCGGGTGAAGGTGGGCTGCTGAGTACGTTTGTACTCACCCTTGCTTATTTGTTGTTTTTCAGAAAAAGGAGATCGGGTAAGAGTTACGACTGTTCCCAACCTTGCCTGTGGCTGTTGGACCGCTGAATTGCTTCACTGCGTATATCGGGCTGCTTCAGCCCCACTCTGATGATATGTCCCGAGTTGTGGACCAACTCTTAAAGTTGTTCGCCACCTGTATAGGTTTGTCTTGTTTAAGCAGATCTGGAATCATCTGATGTATAAATGTGTTTACTAGCCTCCTGGGACTAGTAATTGTATCACATTTGAGTCCCAGAGGATCGGGACGCTTCAGCTAAGGAATTAGATGTTTGCAATATTTCTATTTCCAATCTTAGAGATGAGAATGATATTTTATATGCTAAGATTGTTGAATTAAATGACTGCAAACCCTCTACATCTACCGTTGAGCATGTTTCTATTTGTACTAGATGTAGAGATATTAATGTTGATGCTATTCATGATTACCTTGCTATGATTAAACAACAAAATGATCATATAGCTAAACTAGATGCTAAAATTGCCGAGCATGAACTAGAGAATGAAAAGTTTAAATTGGCCCGTAGTATGCTTAATAATGGGAGACGCCCTGGCATTAAGGATGGCATTGGCTTCCAACAGGGAGACAATGTCAAGCTTAATGCCCCTCCTAAAAGATTGTCTAATTTTGTTAAGGGCAAGGCTCCCATGCCTCAGGATAACGAGGGCTATATTTTATATCCTGCTGGTTATCCTAAGGATAAGATTAGGAGAATTCATGCAAAGAAGACTCGTTCTGTTTCTCACCATGCTTTTATTTATAAGAATGAGGCCTCTAGCTCCAGGCTTTCTACACATGTTAAAATGACTAAGAAGAAAACTCCTATTGCATCAAATGATCATAACATTTCATTTAAAACCTTTGATGCTTCATATGGGCTAACTAACAAATTAGGCAAAGTAGTTGCCAAATATGTTGGGGGCAAACACAAGGGCTCCAAGACTTGTGTTTGGGTACCCAAGGTGCTTGTTTCTAATGTAAAAGGACCCAAGACCGTTTGGGTACCTAAGAACAAGGCCTAAATTTGTTTTGTAAGTTTATGCATCCGGGGGCTCAAGTTGGATCATCGATAGCGGGTGCACAAACCACATGACCGGGGAGAAAAGGATGTTCTCCTCCTATGAGAAAAACCAAGATCCCCAAAGAGCTATCACATTCGGGGATGGAAATCAAGGTTTGGTCAAAGGATTGGGTAAAATTGCTATATCACCTGACCATTCTATTTCCAATGTTTTTCTTATAGATTCATTAGATTACAACTTGCTTTCTGTTTCTCAATTATGTAAAATGGGCTACAATTGTCTTTTTTACGGATGTAGGTGTTACTGTCTTTAGAAGAAGTGATGATTCAATAGCTTTTAAGGGAGTGTTAGAGGGTCATCTATACTTAGTTGATTTCAATAGAGCTGAACTCGACACTTGTTTAATTGCTAAGACTAACATGGGTTGGCTCTGGCATCGCCGACTAGCCCACGTTGGGCTGAAGAATCTTCATAAGCTTCTAAAGGGAGAACACATTTTGGGACTAACAAATGTTCATTTTGAGAAAGACAGGATTTGTAGCGCATGCCAAGCAGGGAAGCAAGTTGGTGTTCATCATCCACACAAGAACATCATGACGACTGACAGACCACTGGAACTACTCCACATGGATTTATTCGGCCCGATAGCTTACATAAGCATCGGTGGGAGTAAGTGCTGTCTAGTTATTGTGGATGATTATTCTCGCTTCACTTGGGTATTCTTTTTGCAGGAAAAATCTCAAACCCAAGAGACTTTGAAAGGATTCTTGAGACGGGCTCAAAATGAGTTCGGCTTAAGGATCAAGAAGATAAGAAGCGACAATGGAACGAAGTTCAAGAACTCTCAAATTGAAGGCTTTCTTGAGGATTAGGGCATCAAGCATGAGTTCTCTTCTCCCTACACGCCACAACAAAATGGTGTAGTGGAGAGGAAGAATAGAACTCTATTGGACATGGCAAGGACCATGCTTGATGAGTACAAGACTTCGGATCAGTTTTGGGCCGAGGCGGTCAACACCGCTTGCTACGCCATCAACCGGTTATATCTTCACCGAATCCTCAAGAAGACATCTTATGAACTCCTTACCGGTAAAAAGCCTAATGTTTCATATTTTAGAGTCTTTGGTAGCAAATGCTTTATTCTTGTTAAAAGAGGTAGAAAATCCAAATTTGCTCCTAAGGCTGTAGAAGGCTTTTTACTTGGTTATGATTCAAACACAAGGGCATATAGAGTCTTTAACAAGTCCACTGGACTAGTTGAAGTTTCTTGTGACATTGTGTTTGATGAGACTAACGGCTCTCAAGTAGAGCAAGTTGATCTTGATGAGCTAGATGATGAAGAGGCTCCGTGCATCGCGCTAAGGAACATGTCCATTGGGGATGTGTGTCCTAAGGAATCTGAAGAGCCTCCACAAGCACAAGATCAACAACCTTCATCTTCCATGCAAGCATCTCCACCAACCCAAGATGAGGATCAAGCTCAAGAGGATGAAAATGAAGATCAAGAAGATGAGCCACCTCAAGACAAGGGCAATGATCAAGGGGGAGATGACAATGATCAAGACAAGGAAGATGAACAAGATCCAAGGCCGCCACACCCAAGAGTCCACCAAGCAATCCAATGAGATCACCCCGTGAACACCATCCTCGACGATATTCATAAGGGGTGTCTGTGTTTTGGGTCCGACCGCACACCCGGGGTTGCCCTCGAGGTGTTTTTAGGAGTAGGATGATGTCGCCGACTATAGCAAAATGGTTCGTGCCAGATGCACGAGGGACAATGGACAGCGTTTGCAGGTTCGGGCCGCTTAGAGACGCGTAACACCCTACGTCCTGGTGAGGATGCTTTGTGCAATGGGTTACAAGTCAATTCTCTGAAGTGAGAACGTAGAGGGTTGAGGTGGATGGCTAAGTAGTGAAATCGATCGTTCTGAAGGGGTGCCCCCTGGGCCTTATATATTCGACCGTGGGGCGATACATGTGGATATAATAACAACGTGCTCCTAAAGAATAGTGAACTGTTTGAGTCTATCTTCCTATGATTCTGCCGACCTATCCTCACCTGGTTCCGTTGCATGAGGCTCCATCGCGGGAAAGTCGGATCTTCTGTTGTGGTTTCTCGCTCAACTCTGTGGGGCCATCCGGGCTTGCACAAATCCGGCCCTACGTCGATCTGCTTTACTGATTGTCCCTCCCCAGGCCCATGAAGGAATGACCTTACGATTTATTGGGCCCTTGGGCCTTTCGTGAGGTCTTTTACCCTTCCAGTGGACCCGGGGGATATCTGTCCCCCACAAGCCCCCGATCTTTGGGTTGATTTTGAGGTAATCGGCCCAAAGATCCTAGGCCCAACTTGTAGGTAATTTGGAGAAAAACGATTTCTTACTGTCTCCTTCTGCTGTGATCACTCGTACACTGGAGCTTTGTTTCGTGCTTGTGCCTTAAGAGTCGACATTTCATTTTGTAGGATCCTGGACTTCATTGGGTGCACCAGAGGTGCACCCAATGGGTGTAGCCCCCGAGCTTCGAGTAGATTTTAGAAGATAATCTGCTCGAAGGTCTTCATCAGAGATTATCTTTATTTTCTTCTCATACTTTGGTTGAGGGCCAGCCTTGTCTTTTAATCTTGTCTTATGCCTTAGAAGTCGGCACTATCTTGGCTTGAAATGGTGATCCATGGGGTGCACCGAAGGTGCACCCAATGGGTGTAGCCCCCGAGCTTTGAGTGGATTTTTGAAAACAATCCTCTCAAAGGTCTTTACTTCATGTCCTTTTGCCGAGGGTCATATTTTCTTTTTTTTGAATGCCTTAGAGGTCGGCATTATGTCATCCATATTATGCTTTAGAGGTCAGCATTATGTCATCAGTATTATGCATCCGAGGTCAGCACGTATTTTGTCTTTTGCAGCCGAGTTCGTGATCCGCCCATATCTTGCTAGGTGGTGCAATTTATTTGCTCTGTGACCGATTGGACATTTGATGGACGTTCCCTGGCTAGTCTTCACGTCGCTTCCGTCGGTCAGATTTTGTACTTCACCGGCTATATTTGGCTTTCCTTTGATCCTTACTGATATCTCATTTTTGTCTTGGGGTGTTCATTGCACGCTCTGCATGGATGTGATAGTTTTTGAAAAATATACTGATAATTCCTGGGCGTCCCCCCCCCCAATGGGTGTGGGCAAGGGACGGCTTGGTACACTGAGCATTTTAGCCGGCTGCTTCTGAGTAGTAATGTGATGTGACAGCGGGCGTAATCATATCCTCCGCGCTGTTGACTGGAGTCCCAATGGGTGTTGCATTGCGTGAAACGGCGTCAGCCTCGCGTCTTCAGACGGGTTGAAGTGTGTATTGAATGCCTCGCGACTGTTCAATGACCGCGGTTGGAGGTGAGCGGTTGCCTCCTTCTTCTATAAATAGTGCCTTTGCCTCTCTGGTTTTTTCACATCCCTTGCTGTTCTCCACTGCTTGCCTTCTTCCTCTCCTTGCATTTCCGCCATGGGCAAGAAATGAAAGCGCGAGCCGACTCCTCCGTCTGAGAACTTTGGTGACTCAGAATACTTAGAGGAGGAGTTCTCCTCTGAGTCCGAGGGGTCTCCAGCTCCCATCCCTCTACGTGTTCAGACGACTCCCAGGGGCTCGCCGCCGAGGTCTGGACTTACATCTGGGCCGTCGAGCGCTCCGGGCTCGCAGGCTCGGATGAGTCGGAGTACTCCTCGGACGAGGAGGACTCGTCCGAGGAGGACGGTGGCGGCGACGGCGAAGGCGACGACGACGACGATGACGACGACGATGGAGGCGAAGGCGGCGGCGACGATGGTGATGATGGCGACGGCGGCAGCAGGGGCGGCAACGGAAGCAACAGGGGCGGCAGCGGCGGAAGCAGGGGCGGCAGCGGCGGAAGCAGGGGCGGCAGTGCGGCGGCGGCAGGGGCGGCAGCAAGGGCGGCAGGGGCGGCAGCAAGGCCAGTGGCTAAATGCCACTGGTTTTTAAATATTAGTATAGATTAGAAGTAGTATAGTGAAATAATGTGGTAGTATTAGTAATGTAGAGTAGTATAGTGTAGCGTAGGTAGTAGTAGTGGTAGTAGTAGCAGTAGTAGTAGCAGTAGCAATAGTAGTAGCAGTAGTAGTAGTAGTAGTAGCAATAGGGAAGTTATCAACTCTTGATGAGTTGATTTGTAAGTACTGTTACTTCCCTTAATGAAGAACGGCTTTGTCTCCTCTGGTACTAATTACTGTGCTTCATAGTAGGTCGATCTCTTATTTGTGGAGTCGATTCATTCGGAATAGCAATTGAATAACTCGGGCATCGTATCGCCGCTTCAGGGGTGATGGCCGAGCTTACTACTGTCGATATTTACGCATTTGAATTAGAGTCCGAGTGATGATGAAGCCGTGCCAGCATCGGAATAACTGTTGACCACGTCGGCGCTCTTAGATGCGACAGCCGAGTTACCTATAACAACGCCAGCGTTTTTTAGAGATAACCGCCGAGCGACTGAGGATATCGTCGGCGCTTTAGAGATAGCTGCTGAGCGACTGAAGATATCGTCGGCGCTTTAGAGATAGCTGCCGAGCGACTGAAGGTATCGTCGGCGCTTTAGAGATAGCTGCCGAGCGACTGAAGGTATCGTCGGCACTTTAGAGATAAATGCCGAGCGACTGGTGATAACGTCAGCGTTTTAGAAATAACAGCCGAGTTAAAGCGGGCCGTGTCGGCCACTTTGAGGATAGTAGCCGAGTGATGATGTGGCACACCGGGGTTTTAGAAGTAGCCACCGGGTGACGACGTGGCACGCCGGTGTTTTAAAAGTAACTGTCGGGTGCTGACTGGGCGCTTTTGGAGACGGTATCCGACTCGGGAATATCCCGCGTATACTGTGCTTTCAGCCACCTTTGCTTTCCGTGCCCTAGTTATTGCCTTCCTGCCTCCAAATCCTCTCTGCAATTCGGCTCTCGCTCTGTTCGCTAGCAGAATTGAGATGGCGCCCAAGAGGAAGGCCTCGAGTTCATCCGCTGCAGTAATTCCTCCCATCGACCCCAACAGCCAGTTGCCTTTCGCAGGTAACCACACGTCTGTTGTCTCCGAGCCTGATCTCCTCCACCTCGTGTCCATCGGGGTTCTTCCCCGAGGGAGCTTTGTTCTTGGCAGATTTCTCATGGGGTCACTGTCCCGACAGAGGATACCCATGAATCCGTGGTTTATGTTCCTTTTCTTCTTCGCGGTCTCGCTCTCCCCATTTCTCCCTTTTTCCGCGGCCTCCTTGATTTTTATCGCCTTAACTTGACCCACCTGAACCCCAATTCTATTCTTCAAATTTCTATTTATGTTCATTTGTGCGAAGCTTTTCTTGGTGTGCTGCCACATTTTGGGTTGTGGAAGTACTTGTATCACTGCTGCCCTGGAATGGCCGGGGGTCAGCATCAGCTGGTTGGGGGTGCTAGTCTGGAGATGCGCCGTGGGAGGAAGACTGAGTATCTTGAAATCCCTCTCAAAGACAGTATCAAGGGATGGCACTTGGAATGGTTTATTGTTGAGAACCATGGAAATTCTCTCCCCCCACGGTCGGGAAGACAGCCGGATGTTCGCACTCCGAGTTGGACTGAGTCTCCCACGGATCAGGAGGTAGCTGAGGCGAGGGTTTTGCTAGCTGAAGTTGGACTGTTGAAAGAAAGAGGTCTGACTGCCGAGGCTGTGGTTGCTGATTTTGTTTTCAAGAATATTCAGCCGTTGAAGGACAGGGCATACCCGGCTTATCTGTACCGAGGTCTAGCTGACTCAACTCGGGTTACCAATAGGAAAATTCCCTCTATAGACTTGGTGAACCGACTTGAGATGATTCTTAGAGGCAAGGTATCAAATATTGGTGCCCCAATGGCATACTCAGCATGGAGCCTGCCTCCTCCCAAGGCCTTCACTCTTTTTGTGTCGAATCCACCTGTCACTGATGGCGGTTTGGGCCTTAGAGTGCGACCCTCTGCCGAAGAGGTTAACACTTTGGTTGCTTCGCTCGGGGAAATTCCTGATGACGAACGACAAGTCCACTTTGAGGTGCCTTTGGATCCCAGTGATGCGGAAATAAGCGCTATGCTTGATTTGCTGGCTGAGGACTCTCCTGATGCTGCTCCTGTCAGGACATTGGTGGTGGCGCCTCTCCCAGAAGCTAGTACGACTTTGGATATTCAGAAGCCTATCATTGTTCGCCCGAGACGCCCTTGCCGAGCCAATCAACTTGATCCTTCTGCTGATGAGCAGAAAAAGAAAAGGAGACGTCTTCGGCAAGTATCTAGTTTGGATCAGGGCACTGGTCCTTCGGTTACTGCTGCTGAGGAGGTTCCTGTGCTTGATTTTACTGACGCCGACCCCAATGGGTGTGCTCCATCTGCTGCTGATCCCAATGGGTGTGCTCCATCTGCTGCTGATCCCAAAGGGTGTGCTCCATCTGCTGCTGATCCCAATGGGTGTGTTGCTAATGTTGTTGATGAAAACGACAGGGAGGAAGAAGATGAGGTCCCTCTGACTCGGAAGAACAGTCGACAGTATATTGCTAGTGGGGAGAGTAGTGGAGTTCCTTCTCCTGCTCTGTCAGCTCTCGTTGGTCTACAGGAGTTATCTCTGGCGAACTTTGATCAGACTCTAGAGGACATGGTTCTAGAGGACCTTTTATCAGAGCCAGCGGATGATGGTGTGATGGAGGTTTGTGCTGATGTGCTTGATGCTGGGTTGAGGTCATCCCGCGCCTCATCGACCTTAGAGCGCGGTCTTGAGGGTCAGGAGACTGACTTGGATCATCTCGGTCCCATGGAAGTAACTGGGGGGCTCTCAGCCTTAGAGGCGGCCACTGCGGAGAACCTGGCCTTCAAGGATGGTGTTGACGCTTACCCAGCCCCCGAGGGTGTTGCCGAGGGTGACTCGGCTCGGGTGGGAAGTGCAAACCATTGCCTAGCCCCCGAGGGTACTGCCGGAGATGATCCGGCTCACGTGGGTAGCGCAAACTATGTCCCAGCCCCCGAGGGTGTCCAAGCGGGGTCTCCCTCTTGTACTTCCATGGACGTTCATGCGGGATCGCCTCCGCACTCCGGCTGCATGGTGGTAGCCCAAGCTTTGGACCAGGGAGTCGCTTTAGAGGGCAGCGTCCCCGCTGGCCAAGTTTTGAGCTCTGTTGATGGCACTGAGTTGGTGCCTGCTGGTTTGTTGCAAGCTGCTTCGGGCGGTGACCTTACGCCTGGTCGTCAGTTGATCTCTAATGATTTGGGAGTCCCTTCGTTCTTCTCCAATCTCCAGGTACTGTGATATATTCTGTCTTGACTTTTGTACCGTATGAACTGCTGTCATTACATTCGTCTGTTCTCCTTATCAGGCTCTGGTGGACGGGATGGCTAGCCAGCTGAGGTTGCAGGGTTCTTCTGTTCCAGAAGGAGCTTTGTCTTTTGCACGTTGGAATCCGGTGTTACTTCAACAACGTGTCTCTGACTTGGAGGCGACCAATGCTGGTTAGTGCTTTTCTGCTTCTTTTTGTCTTTATTGTTGAACTGCCTTACATTCTGACCCTTTTTTGTTTGATTGTTTCCTGCTAGATATGACTCGACAAATTTCCACTTTTGAAGAAAAACATTCTCGAGATCAGGCTGAGCTGGTCCAGCGGTGTTCTGATTTTGAAGAAAAGTATTCTCAAAGCTAGACTGAACTAGCCCAGGTCTCTGCTGCCTTAGATGACGCCAATGCACTGAGCTCTTCCCTTCGTACTCAGCTTGATTCTGAAAAGGTGACCTATGAAACTGTGTCTTGCATTGCTGTGATCCTATTGCTTGTTTGATGTTTGAAAGGAGTTGATTCTTGTCTGCAGGAAGAAAAACGTGTCCTTGCTGTGTCTCGCGACAATCTCGACAGACTGTATCGCGACTCTAGCAATTCATTGACCATCCTGGAGAGGAGTCATCGCTTCTCCATGGAGGAGTTAGATAATCTTCGCTGTAGGCTGCAGGAATCCATGGACGACGTGATCCGTCTCAGGCAGTTGATATCTGCTAAGGATGCTACTATCAAAGAACTCCGTGCTTCCAAGAAATCCATCGCCCAGGAGCTAGAAACTGCTCAATTGGCTACCAAGGTTGCTGAAGAAACTTCCATTACTCTGAGAGCCCAGCGCGACAGAGCCATGGACAAGGCCATTCGGGCGGGACGAATCTTGATGAGGAGACCCGGCGTAGTTGTTCCTGAAGATATAAGGGCTGACGTGAATGCTGCTCCTGATTCCTCAAGTCGCCCTTCCTCGTCGGTTGCACCTGAGAAAGACATCGCGAAATAGAGAAATATTTTGCGTGCTTTGAGCACGCGGTTAGCATGGTCATATATTTATTAGAGGACACCAGTTTAGCATTTGAATGATATTGCTATTCTCCTATTGTTTTAGAATTCAACAGTACATAAATTTGCAGTAGTAAAAGGTTGTGTGATGGTTTTGAAACTTGTTTATGGGATATAGAAGTCATCCCTATATGAGTGGTCGTAAGCGCGTCAGATCGCCTTAAATCGCTGCTGACTTAAGTCGATTGCTTTCTGTTTATAGGGCATAGTGGTCACCCCGAGTTAAGTAAGCGTGAGCATGTTGCACCGTCTTAAGTCTTTGTCGACTTAAGCCGATTGCCCCGTTAGCAGGGCATAGTGGTCACCCCGAGTTAAGTAAGCGTGAGCATGTTGCACCGTCTTAAGTCTTTGCCGACTTAAGCCGATTGCTTCGTTAGCAGGGCATAGTGGTCACCCTGAGTTAAGTAAGCGTGAGCATGTTGCACCGTCTTAAGTCTTTGCCGACTTAAGCCGATTGCTCCGTTAGCAGGGCATAGTGGTCACCCCGAGTTAAGTAAGCGTGAGCATGTTGCACCATCTTAAGTCTTTGCCGACTTAAGCCGATTGCTCCGTTAGCAGGGCATAGTGGTCACCCTGAGTTAAGTAAGCATGAGCATGTTGCACCGTCTTAAGTCTTTGCCGACTTAAGCCGATTGCTCCGTTAGCAGGGCATAGTGGTCACCCTGAGTTAAGTAAGAGTGCTAGTCAATCATGAACAAATTGAGTATCTTTGAAGCCTTCTTTATTGATGACATATCTCCCATTTTACAGAGTACATTGTCGTCCCGATAGCTTTTGAAATTCAGCTAGGGGTAAAACTTCCTGAGGTGTTCTATATTCCAAGAGTTCCCAATTTCTGTGCCGTCCATCTGAGTTAGACGATATGATCCCGGCCGAGTGACTTCTGCTACTATGAATGGTCCCTCCCATAAGGGTGACAACTTGTGTCGTCCTTCCCCCGTTAGAATTCGGCGGAGGACGAGATCTCCCACTGAGAAGGATCGTTGTCGCACGGCGTTGTCGTGATAGCGTCTCAGAGTCTGCTGGTATCGTGCTGATTGAATTACTGCATTCAGTCGTTCTTCTTTGAGTACGTCAATGTCCTCCAGCCTAGTAGCTTCGGCTTCTGCTATGTTTTCGAAGACCAACCTCGGCGCCCCGAATTTGAGATCGGCGGGTAATACTGCCTCTGACCCATAGACCATGAAGAAAGGAGTATTTCCATGTAGAGCTCGGCTAGGTTGGGTTCTTAGGCTCCAAACGACGTAGGGCAATTCCCTTATCCACTTTCCTGCAAACTTTTCATTCTTTTCGAAGACCCTTTTCCTAAGTGCCTCCAGTATCATCCTGTTAGCTCGCTCAACCTACCTGTTGGCCCTCGGGTGCGCTACTGAAGCATACTTGATCTGGATGCTCTTTTGCTCGCAGAAATCGAAAAATTCTAAACTTGTGAAGTTGGATCCTAAGTCAGTTATGATATTGTTTGTTATTCCAAATCTGAATATTATGTCTTGTATGAATTCCACGGCCTTAACCGAGGTTAAAGAAGCAATGGGTTTGAACTCTATCCATTTAGTGAATTTGTCGATTGCTACCAGTACATGAGTGTATCCTCCTTGAGCTTTCTTGAAAGGTCCAATCATATCCAGTCCCCAGCATGCGAAGGGCCAAGTTACTGGTATGGTCTGCAATTGCTGTGCTGGTAGATGTTGTTGCTTTGACAAGTACTGGCAAGCTTCGCACCTCTGAACTAGCTCGGCTGCATCGCTTTTCGCAGTTGGCCAATAGAATCCTGACCTAAAGACCTTTCCGACTAGTGTCTTGGACGCTGCGTGTATTCCACATTGCCCAGCATGGACCTCATTCAGAAGTTGTTTCCCAGTAGATGAGAGAATGCACTTCATGAGGACGCCTGATGCACCTCTTCTGTATAATGTTTCCCCAATGAGTGTGTAGTGGGCTGACTGTCTGGCGATGCGCTCGGCTACATTTTTGTCATCTGGTTCCTCTTTATTCTTTATATATCTGATAATCGGCCTTCTCCAGTCATCAGAGTCTAACTCTGGTTGACTTACGATATTACACTCTTCTGCCTGATCCATTGAGATGCTTGGTTGTGGTATTTCTTGTACAAAGACTCCGGGTGGGACCTGAGTTCGACTGGATCCTAGCTTGGAGAATACATCAGCCGCCGTGTTTCGATCTCTTTCTACATGATGAAATTCTAGGCCTTCAGACTTATCTTCTAGTTTTCGGACGACAGCGCAGTATTTTCCCATTGAATCTTTCGAACAGTCCCATTCTTTGTTTATCTGGCTTATGACGACCAGAGAATCTCCGTATACCATTAGTCTCTTGATGCCCAATGATATGGCGATGTTTAGTCCATGGATCAGAGCTTCATACTCGGCTGCATTGTTGGAGGCTGGAAATAACAACTAGAGGGCATATTTGAGGTGTTCGCCTCTAGGTGCGATGAAGAGAATTCCCGCGCCTGCTCCTTGCAGCTTCAGCGAGCCATCAAAATACATCCGCCATACTTCTGTCGTTTCCGGGTTCTCTGGTACTTGTTGTTCAGTCCACTCTGATACGAAGTCGACCAATGCTTGAGTTTTGATGGCAGTGCAAGGTCGAAACTCGATGTCATGAGATCCCAGTTCACAGGCCCACTTGGCTATTCAGCCAATGGCTTCCTTGTTGTGAAGAATATCCCCTATCGGAAAACCGGTGACTACTATGACTTTGTGGTCATCAAAGTAGTGACGTAACTTGCGGGCAGTTAGAAGTACTGCGTATAATAGCTTCTGAACTTGAGGATACTTTTTCTTCGAGGGACCCAGAACTTCACTAATGAAATAGACAGGGTGTTGCACTGGGTAGGCATGTCCTTCTTCTGCTCGCTCGACTACCAACGCGGTGCTTACCACGTGAGTCGTGCAAGAGATATATAGCAGCAGATCTTTAGCTGGTTGAGTCGATGTGGCTCGTCGTGGTGGTTTCAGTACTGGTGGGGTTGTCAGGAATTTTTTCAGTGCATCTAGGGCTTCCTATGCTTCTGACGTCCACTGAAACGTGTCCACCTTCTTGAGTAGCTTGTAAAATGGTAAACCTTTTTCTCCGGTGAGTCGTTGAACCTTCTTTTGTGATCGTGGAGCTTCCATTTTCATGATAGCATCAATCTTTTCCAGATTAGCTTCAATTCCCCGGTGGCAGACAATAAATCCGAGTAGCTTTCCTGCTTGTACCCCAAAAACACATTTTTCGGGATTAAGCTTCCACCGATATCGCCGTAGACTGTTGAAAACCAGCTGCAAGTCTTCGATGAAGTTTTCCGAGTTCTCTGTTTTGATTACCACGTCATCCACGTAGGCTTCCACACGCTTGCCCCAGTGATCGGCTAAGCATGTTTGAATGGCTCTCTGATAGGTTGCTCCAGTGTTTTTGAGGCCGAACGACATGGAGGTATAACAGAAAGCACCAAACGGAGTGATGAACGTCGTTTTTTCCTCGTCTTCCTTCGCCAAGCTGATCTGATGGTATCCGGAATAGCAATCTAGGAAAGACAGCACAGAACATCCAGCGGTGGAGTCTACCACCTGATCTATCCTTGGGAGCCCGAAGGGATCCTTCGGACAATGTTTGTTGAGATCAGTATAGTCGACGCACATGTGCCAATCCACTTTATTCTTTTTGAGTACAAGAACAGGGTTGGCTAACCACTCGGGATGTAACACCTCTCTGATAAACCCAGCCGCGACCAAGCGGGCCAACTCAGCACGAATGGCCTCTCTCTTGTCGGGCGTGAAACGACGTAGTTTTTGCCGGATCGGCCTTGCCTGGGGGTAGACCTTTAGTTTGTGCTCGGCCAGTTCTCTCGGGACTCCCGGCATATCCGCAGGTTGCCATGCGAATACGTCTCGGTTGTCTTGCAGAAACCGGACGAGCGCGCCTTCCTATTTATCATCCAGGCTGGAGCTGATGATGGCAGTCTTGCGTTCATCAGCGAACCCCAGATTGATCCTTTTAGTTTCTTCAGTCGGCCGCATAGAGGTCGCGGCTTGAGCTTCGTTCGCCGGTGCCGTAAAGTCTTCCTCAGGCTTAGAGATTGCCTGGATCGAAGAAGTCGTCGACGGTTTGGTGGCGAGGGCTGCTTGGATGGCCACTCGGAAACATTCTGCGGTGCCTTGGAAGTCAGCACACACAGTTATGATTCCTTGTGGTCCAGGCATCTTCAATATCATGTACGTGTAATGCGGAATGGCCATGAATTTTGCCAATCCTGGCCGCCCGATGATGGCATTGTACCCGCAGTCGAAATTCGCCACTTCGAACCTCAGGAACTCGGTTCTGTAGTTCTCCGGAGTTCCGAAGGTGACGGGCATGTAGATGTGGCCCAGCGGGTATTCCCCTTCGGTGGGCACGATGCCGAAGAAAGGAGTATCTGACTCGTGGAGTTCTTTGAGGTGAACTCCTAAGCCTCGGAGTGTCCGGGGGAAGGTGACGTTGATGCTGCTCCCCCCATCCACTAGCACTTTCTTCACCCTGCTCTCTCGGATCACCGGATCGACGAGGAGCGGATATTTGCCTGGGTGGTCGAAGTTGAGCCATTGATCCGCCCGAGTGAAGGTGATCAGGTGCTCCGACCATCGGTACGGAGCGGGAGGACCGGTGGTTGCCACCAGTATCTGGCGATCGTTGAGCTTTTGCTGTCTTTTGTTCTCCTGCGACCCGTGTCCGCCGAAGATGACGTTGACCTCCCTGTCAACGCGCGGGAAAGCTCCTCCTCCTCCCTTCTCCTGCTGCTGGGGTTGTCGTGGTTCTTCTGGTCCTCCCCGTGGCGGAGGAGGTAGAGGTTGGAAGGGTCTGCCGTGCCCGACGGAGTGCTTGAAGTCCTGGCAGTTCCGAAGAGTGTGGCGCATGTCCTTGTGGTACGGGCACTGGGCGTCGAGGATGTCATCCAGCATGCGCTCGCCTCCACGAGGTCCTCCCCGGGCGAGAGAAGCAGGTGGTCCGGCGGCGTGCACTTCTTCGCGAGGTCTCTTCTCCCAGCGTTTGTCAGGTTGCTGGTTCGCGTCATGTCGTGGTGCTGCCGGTGCGGGCTTTGCTCCCCCGATGAGGTCCAGGGCTCGCTCGTCGGCGGTGATGTAGAGGTCGGCTTCCTGGAATAGCTCCTCGGAGGTAGTTGGCGCCTTCTGCAATATGGCTCAGACGAAGGCCGAGTCATTGGATCCTCTGTAGAAGTCCTCGATCACGGCGGCCTCCGTGACTTCGGGGATACGGTTTCTCATGGTCTGGAACCTTTTGAGGTATGACCGGAGAGTTTCGTCCCCCCGGCGTTTGATGGATTTGAGGTCCCATGGTTGTGCCGGTTTGTCGGAGAGGGACTGAAAGTTGGCGGTGAAACGTCGGCTGAAATCGTTCCAGTCGTTGATGCAATGCCGGGGTAGATGTCGTAGCCATTGCAGTGCGTCTTGCCCGAGGACAATGGGTAAGTATGCAGTCATTACGTCCTCGGACGCTCCGGCGGCTCGAGCGGCGGTTGTGTAGACAGCCAGCCAGCCTCCTGGGTCCTACTTAGGTTCATACTTATCGACATTGGATACCTTGAAGTTAGGGGGGCCATTGAATGGCCCTAAGGCGTGGAGTAAGGGTGGACACTCCACATGTGTCCTCCTGTCGTCGGGGATGATGCCTGTCCCGAGGAGGGGAGTAGTTGTTGTGGTTCCTCGACCGTCCCTAGGTAGTTCCGCCAGTTGAGGCCGTCGTTGACTCAGCTCTGGTGGCTTGACTCCGAGTTGGGATGCCATGATCCCTGTCGTACTCTTCTCGGCGGCGGATCTCGTTCTCATGCCGTCGTTCATGCGAAGCGTTGATGGAGCTCCGCGCGTCTCGGCGACTGTTGATGGTGTGTCGCAAGTCGTTCGGCGAGTGAGCGAGAGGCAGAAGATGGTTGGCTGCTTGGGTGAACAGGCGTCGATAGCCCTCTGCATCGGGAGTCCGAGGGAGTCCGTCAGCTATCCGAGCTAGTACTCCTCCGACTTCACTCGGCGTGTTCATGGCTCGGGCGAAGTCAGGGTTCAGGTTGCGACCGAAGAGTGGATTTTCCCGGCGCTGCCTTGCGTCTTGCTCGGCTTGTTCCTGAGCTCGTCGACGATCACGTCGTTGGGAGTTCCTTCGTTCTCTGAAGATGCGTTCTTCCGGAGTTTCTCCCATCTCCGAGACCTCGTCTCACGAGACAGGCTGCTCCGGATCCTGTTCTCCGGCTTGGTGATGTCGCTGAATGTTTCGGCGCCGGTTTCTTCGTCGGCGGGACTCCCGCTGAGGTGGTTCTTCCCCAGGCGCGGTCGGCTCATCGTCGGAGACAGGAGGCGACTCCACTCTCCCGATGAAAAGAACGTCGGGGTAGAATGGCGTGGCTGTCGTGGCGATCTTCCTTCGGAGAGCTGGAGGTTGCGCTTTTCCGATATCTTCGGAGTTCGTCGGAGGAGACTTCTTTCTTGGCAGATCTGCAATGTGGTGTAGAGTTCCCTCTTCGTCTGTTACGAACGAGATCGTTCCGAAGCAGAACGTGGATCCGGGACGGAAGGTGATCTTGTCATGGAAGGTGACGGCCATTGAGCTAGCTTAGATCGTCGACACACCCCCTACCTGGCGCACCAGCTGTCGGTGTTTTGGGTCCGACCGCACACCCGGGGTTGCCCTCGAGGTGTTTTTAGGAGTAGGACGATGTCGCCGACTGTAGCAAAATGGTTCGTGCCAGATGCACGAGGACAATGGACAACGTTTGCAGGTTCGGGCCGCTTAGAGACGCGTAACACCCTACGTCCTGTTGAGGATGCTTTGTGCAATGGGTTACAAGTTAATTCTCTGAAGTGAGAACGTAGAGGGTTGAGGTGGATGGCTAAGTAGTGAAATCGATCGTTCTGAAGGGGTGCCCCCTGGGCCTTATATATTCGACCGTGGGGCGATACATGTGGATATAATAACAACGTGCTCCTAAAGAATAGTGAACTGTTTGAGTCTATGTTCCTATGATTCTGCCGACCTATCCTCGCCTGGTTCCGTTGCATGAGGCTCCATCGAGGGAAAGTCGGATCTTCTGTTGTGGTTTCTCGCTCAATGCTGTGGGGCCATCCGGGCTTGCACCGATCTGGCCCTACGTCGATCTGCTTTACTGATTGTCCCTCCCCAGGCCCATGAAGGAATGACCTTACGATTTATTGGGCCATTGGGCCTTTCGTGAGGTCTTTTACCCTTCCAGTGGACCCGGGGGATATCTGTCCCCCACAAGGGGGTAACCACTCGATCTCGTGTTGCTCATTTTTGTGAACATTACTCTTTTGTTTCCTCTATTGAGCCACATAGGGTAGAGGATGCACTTAAAGATTCGGATTGGGTGCTGGCGATGCAAGAGGAGCTCAATAACTTCAAGAGGAATGAGGTATGGCATTTGGTTCCACGTCCTAACCAAAATGTTGTAGGAACCAAGTGGGTCTTCTGCAACAAGCAAGATGAGCATAGTGTGGTGACAAGGAACAAGGCACGACTTGTGGCCAAAGGGTATTCACAAGTCGAAGGTTTGGATTTTGGTGAAACCTATGCACCCGTAGCTAGGCTTGAGTCAATTCGTATATTACTTGCCTATGCTACTTACCATGGCTTTAAGCTCTATCAAATGGACGTGAAGAGTGCCTTCCTCAATGGACCAATCAAGGAAGAGGTCTATGTTGAGCAACCTCCCGGCTTTGAAGATAGTGAGTACCCTAACCATGTCTATAAACTCTCTAAGGCGCTTTATGGGCTCAAGCAAGCCCCAAGAGCATAGTATGAATGCCTAAGAGATTTTCTTATCACTAATGGCTTCAAAGTTGGCAAGGCCGATCCTACTCTCTTTACTAAAACAATTGAAAATGATTTGTTTGTATGCTAAATTTATGTTGATGATATCATATTTGGGTCTACTAACAAATCTATTTGTGAAGAGTTTAGTAGGATCATGATACAAAAATTCGAGATGTCTATGATGGAGGAGTTGAAGTATTTTCTAGGATTTCAAGTGAAGCAACTCCAAGAGGGCACCTTCATTAGCCAAACGAAGTACATTCGAGATATACTTACCAAGTTTGGAATGAAGGATGCCAAGCCCATCAAGACACCCATGGGAATTGAAAGTTGCCTAGAGGGGGGGGTGAATAGGCAAGTTAAAACTTTTTTTAACAAAAACTAGAAGCAAACTGGGTAAAACTGAATTGATCTCGAAATTCACCCAGTTAACTTTGGAAATGAGATGTTCTAAATGATCCACAGGGTTCAAAGTAGTAGATCTGAGAAGGGCACTTCTCAAAATCCACACACCAAAAGAATATAAACAAATCTTTCACGGAATGGTGAGAGAACAAAGAACACAAATAAGCACAATAAACAAGAACACAAGAGACACAAGATTTATCCCGAGGTTCGGTCACACCACCAAGGTGCCCTACTTCCTCGTTGAGGCGCCCACAAAGAGCCGGGTCTCTTTCAACCCTAATCCTCCCTTTGCCGACCACAAAGGTCAAGCTCACACACTAATCTTTGCTCAAACGAGCGGGTAATACAAACTTTCTTGTGGTCTTCCACAAGATTTGGAGACTCACAAGAGACACCTAGTCGTCTAGGAGCTAGAGGCTCCAAGAGTAATGAATCCACAAAGAACTCGATGTAGTACCAAAGCTCGAATCAAGAAGAAGAGCAAGAGAGGTTTAGAGATGAAGCACAAAACCGCAGCTCTCAAGCTCACTCAAAGATTTCTCTCCAAAGATTTGAAATGGGAGAGGCAAGAGATGTGTGAGAGAGAGAGGGAGGTGTTTCTTGGGTTAGAAATGGAGTTCAAATCGTGCTCACTGCTGTGGGGTGAGAGGTAGGAGTGAGTATATATAGGTGGAGCTCAAAACTAGCCGTTTGGGCAGATTTTTCTGCCTGAGACCGGTTGAACCGCCCCCCTAGGGCGGTTGAACCACCCCTGGCAGGCCTGGCAGCCTGTCTGCCAGTCTGACTGGCAGACTGACGCGCAGGCTGACCACAGACTGGTCAAAGTTGACCAACACCGGTTGAACCGCCCAAGGGGGGCGGTTGAACCGCCCCTGACAGCTCCTGGCGACCTGTTTGCCAGTCTAACTGGCAGACTGCAGATCAGAGGTCAGAGGGGTCAGAGACCAGCTGAACTGCCCCTCAGGACCAGTTCAACCGGTCTTGACCAGTGAGTTTAGGAGAGAAAACCCCAGCTCAACTGCCCGGAGGCAAGTTCAGCTGGTGTATGGTTAAAGAGGTTCACAGCTGAAGTTGAGTTCAGCTGAGGTTGAGAAAGCTCAACTCAGCTGAAGTCCAGCTCAGCTGAAAAGCTCAGCTGCAGCTGAAGAAGCTCAACTCAACTGAAGTTAAGTTCAGCTGGAAAGCTCAGCTGCAGTTGAAGAAGTTCAGCTGCTTTTCAGCAAGAACACTCTAGGTTTCTCAAACCTAACCATGGTCAATCATAGAACGTTAAAGAGATTTTTGCTTTTCAAAAATATCTTTTGAATAAAGAGGTTTGAGCTTTGGCAAACACCAACCTTCTTTTTGGATCCCCCTTTATAGTACGACGATTCCTATACTCAAGTTAAATAAAATAAAATGAAGTAAACTCCTTGAGTCATTGGTGTCTCATGTGTGATTTCTCCATGGCATTGCTTCATAAGGATCACAAACATCTTTGTCTCACCTTTTGAAGCAAACTCAAATCAAACCCTGTGACTTGTACCATATCACCTTATATGAGTTCAAATCATGGCTTCAAGTCACCTTACTGATGCATCAACATGTTATAACTCTTCATAGCTGATTAGTTCATCGACTTAGTGCAAGTACTCTCTTCTTCACCTTAGCCATGGTACCTCGGTCTACAAGCCGTCGCTTGGCCTTCACCTTCGCCTAGTTCCTCGAAGCCCTTTCCTTGCTATCTTCACCCTATCAAGCCATTCTTGAGTCACATCATATTGAGCATCCATTGAGAGAATCATTTCTTCAATATTGTGAACCTTGCTTGAATGTCTTCTAGATATAACTGTTAAGATTAATCAAGCTCTAGTTTGATTCTCATAGAAGCATATATGGACTGATAGTAATATGGTCAAGCCAATTCACGATTCCTCATATCTTATTCTCTTTGGCTTGACCAATCCTCTAAATCACTTTGTCCTCTATTCTGGTCATATGTATGTAGTGATTTCTCAGGTCTTGTCCATATATTCAAACCAATATAGAGATCATATTATATCCATTTGCATTGTCTCATTGGTTATTTAACCTCGTGTTGAACCTTTGTTCACTGATCATTATACACTATTCAAGTATGTTCATCATACTGAATTTCCTGTTCAACACTTAGCAAACTCGTTAGACCTTTAAATGTGTTGTTATCCAAATCACCAAAACTCACAAAAGGGATGAATGCACTTTCAATCTCCCCCTTTTTGGTGATTGATGACAACACATTTAAAGCTTACATAAGATTTGATAAATAAGATTTTAAATCCTATGATATAGTTTCCTCCCCCTAAATATGTGCATTTCAGAAAATAACACTTTTGTACTCAAATGCCAAAAGCACATATTTAGGTCAAAGTATAGACAACTTATATCATATTATTCATAGGGTGCAGTGTGTCATAAAATAAACGTGATGCTCATGACATGGAATGCACTTATCAACTTTCTTCATCTTATGTTTTTCTTATGACTTCCCCTTTTTGTTAATTATTTCTCCCCTTTTTAAAAGTCTTCTAACACTTAGTTACATAAGACTAAAGGTAAGGTTTAATGCACAATTTCTCCCCCTTTGTCATAAATCTCCAAAAAGGATACAAAGAATATAAAGGATAGAAATTATGATTAAGCGAGATGTGAACACACTATCATGAAAGGGATCCTTAGATGGCACAAAGGTAATGGATAAGTGTCATAAGTGATGTACCTTTGCGTTTTACCTTTTCAAGTGGTTTCCAGACATGTGTTGGATTTAGAATTCATTTGTAAGCTCTTGTTGGCATAATTGTGACATAGGTCCAAGATATCAAATGAAGATTGTCATACTAACTGAAAGATAAATCTTGATACCTGGAGTCTAGATGTCACCTAGCATTTTCTTATCACAACAAGAGGCAACATGAAAATTGCACAAGTATGGATTATGCAACTAGTGATCATGTATGAAAAATATCAATTGAAAAACACCAATTGATACAATTTGATAGATAAATAGATCACTAATAGCATATTACACTAAGTTCTCCTCAAGTTTTAGTGCACACATATATATATGAATTCAATTGATATCTGTTGAGAGTACTTATTTGCAACTTAAAGTACCATTGGCATAAAAGGAGTATCAATTGAACATAATCATGCAACATAAGAAACATGTGCACTATTTAATCAATTAAGTTCTAGACAGGAGAATTTATAAGCTATGCTACTTCAGACATTTGCAATCCAAAAGGATGTGATACATATTTACCAATTTTAGATGACGTTGGAGTAGCATATAAAAGAGAAACTCATTCTCTTATGAAATGTATAAAAGATACATTTATTGGAGCAAAGAATCTTTGATACCCATCAAAATTTGCAGTGGAAGCGATTGTCTTTGCCCGAAGATTCCTTTCTAATTCGAGACTACACACATAATAGACTTGGAAATGAAGTTAGTCTCAAAGATTCAAATTATAGACTATTCTCCCCCTAAATGTGTGCATACAAGTGATGAATACTTGTTTAGCTTATGTACTTGGACTTGTGAGGCTAGGGGATTAAGTCCTACAATTTGAACCTTGGTATAAATAAAGTATGAAAATATGAAATTGCACCAATTGAAGGAATTACTCATAATCAAAAGGTATACTAATAGACATGATATGCAATATTTTAAGCCAAGATTCTTGAGAAGTTAGAATGTTTGACTCATACCTCACTAAGATGACTTAAGACTAACTTATGATATCACCACAAGAGGTATTAATCAAATATCTAGAGATTCTTTAATCGTCACCACAAGTGCAACCTTATGGTGTGACTTAAGATATTACATATACATGCACACACTAGCATGTAAGAGCCTAGATACACAAATGTAATACAATAGTTCATGGAGTGACACACCTTTGTTCTACGCCACATGGTCTCCATTATAATAATGAATTTTCATCTTAGCTTTTGATAGGCTTGACATTTCAAAGAGAAACTTATCCTCTTCAAACGATCAAGAGAAATTCATTTTCATTTCTATGGAACCATTCATCCTCATCTGATGTTCTCCAAGGTGTGAGACTACACAACATGAACTTGAAAGAAATCATTATTCTCACAAGATATAGGCTAAACTCTCCCTTAATTTGTGCATGCAATAGTACACAGAGTACACTTATGCACATCAACAATACGAGGTTAAAGGAGATGTTTGCACTATATCTTGGTTTAACATAACATGCTTTACATAGATGATGAAAATTAAACCAATTGAAAGTTTAAGAACTGAAGCATATCAATTGAAATTCTGAAGGGTAAAGCATGCTAATATGAACCTCAAACCTCATAATGAAGGATATCATATAAATATGTCACTACATCTTCATTATTTGGTTGACAAAAAGTGTAACTCCCTTCTTGAATCACTGTGATTTCTTTTCTCTTTATGATTTCATCCAACCAGGCGATCTTGAACTTCATTCATCTTGGCTTGGTTCAATCATAGTTAATATGAGACCCATTGAAACTCAATGATTGAAACAACCAAGACTCTTATATTCGTAGATTTTGAATCCATCTTGAAAGCACTTGGAAAGACCTTATTGAAACACTTAGAAAAGAGAGCATTAGAAACACAAGGAAGGGTTTCACAAATGATAATCCTTATATGTGGATGGAGAATGAATCATCATTCTTGAAACCCAAAAAGATAGATTAAATTCCTTTAAATTAGTGCACACATATATTTGATGTCAAAGTTATATGCACTATTGAACATTTTATAGTGCAAGGAAATTAACCTATACTATGGTACATTCCACTAAGGATAAAATACTAAAACAACTGAAGGAGAGGAAGTTTTCATACCTTGGCCTCTTATCAACTTCATCTTACTTTAGTTGAATAGTATCCTTTAAGCTTGTGATTTATCCAATGTAAAACAAGCACCATCTCTTAACATATATTTTCTATGGATAAACTCAACACAAGAGATGGCATTAGTAGTACAAGCACTAGTTTCTTATTTTGCAACCCTTTATATGTGGAAGGCAAGCGAGTTGCTAAAATAGAGAAACCTCATAATATGGACTAGATTTCCTTGAACCCTAATGCACAATATATTTTGAATGACATGGATAATATGCATGGTTGTTCAATGAAGTCTAAAGGGCTGACTTAATCCATATTATGGTGAATGTCTAATAAGGAAGAATCAAATCCAAATTAACTAGATAGAGAATACGTCACATAATTTTGGATTGTTCACCATATGATAATATTCATTCATCTTCCAATTAGACTTTTATTTCATAATCAACAACTGATGTATATCTTCAAGTGCTTCTTTTTCCTTAGTGGCTACATAAGTCACAAAAAAAAGATAAGATTTGAAAATAATATGCACTTGAGATTCAGTTGTTACCACCCTTGCTACTATCTCCAAATATGATTTATACATTCATTATCGAGCACCCAACTTGATCCATTGAAGGCGTGATCCTGTAAAACAAGTTTAAGATGCATATCTTGGTACCCAATTTGAATTGGGTCCTTTGACATTAGTAGGAAGAGCTTTGAGTACCCACACAATCCTTATTGTAACCTTTCTCTTTGTGTAGGCACCCACATATACTTGACAACCATCTGACATGGTTTCAAGTCAATGTTTAATCACATAGATAAAAGCTAGAGTTAAGAATAGGAGCCTTTTCTCCTTTTCTTGATACATCATTGTGTTGCCTTCTTGATGATGAACCTAGCTTGACCTTGGGTGCACCTAGCTTATTAAGGTTAATTGCACAAGCATTCATATCATAAAGACAAGTTATGCATGTAATTGTACATTTTACAGTTTAAAAATCATATCCATGTTAGTGCATATGTATGAGACGAATATCAACAAAAAAAGATTCTTATGCACTTTTAGATTTAACTATAAGGGAATTTTAAACTGCATCAAGAGTAGCTATTAAAAAAACAAAGATTACAATCCATATGAATGAGATACAAATTTTCCATTTTGGATTGTCTTAGTATAGCTTACTCAAGGGAAACTTATTCTCTACGACACAAGATATATAATGTTCTCCCACTAGATATGTGCATCAAGTATTTGAATGACTTACCACATGCACTTTCAATTCAGTTAAGAGTCTCATGAGGAGTAAATTACATATCATGGTTAAGGCATGACAAATTTGCAAAGAATTAACTTATTCTTAAGAATACTTACCACCATATAGAATGTACCATTTGTTATACCAATTTGATAGATCTTACTATCTGTGGTGGTGTCACCTTAGTATTCTTCTTTTCATCATTTGTGGAGACTTCCTTCTTTGTTATCTCTTTTCCTTTTAAAATTAGTCGATAAAACACTTTGAAAAGAGGTATTAGTAGTACAAGGAAGTTTTTAATGAATGATGATATCTATATATGAATGGCAAACAAATCATCATTTATGAGGCATAAAGGCATAAATTAAATTCCTTTTAAATTAATGCACATGGATGAGTGAATTAATAATATGCACCAATTTACAAATTTAAGCCAAAAAGAATTTAACTTGTGTATTTACATTTTTTTATAAAATAGATTATTACCAATTGAAAGAATGCCACTTGAAAGGAACTACCATTGATCAACAACCAATTGAAGCAATTAGTTCCATACCTTTGCCTTGAGCATTCCTAATCTTTCTTTTAGGTGAAAAGTAACCTTTAATGCTTGTGATTTTATCAATTGAACGAGCACAATCTCTACTTATGAATTTCCATGAAATGGCTTAAAATAGATTGCATTAGAAACACAAGCAATAGTTTCCTATTTAGCACCCTCTAGTATGAATGACAAGAAGGTTACTAAAATAAGGAAACCTCATGATATGAACTAAATTACCCTTACAAAAATCATGCATAACACTGATTTAAACATGGTGAAAATAGCATGATTATTTAATTAAGTTTACATGGCAAGCTTAATTCATAGCATGTTGAGTGATTAATTTAGAAGACTCAAAACCAATTTAAACAAGAATAAATACATCACATAGTATTGGATTGATCTTCTTTGAATGTTGAATGACATATTCCATTTGAGAAACACATTCTCATGTTGTGAGACTACATAAACACTTAGATAGAAACATTAGTCTCACAACTCTAGTCATATAGAGAATTCCCCTTTTGGTAAGTGCTTTAAGAATTTGAATTTCTTACTTAGCACTCTATTCATTTAAGAACATGGGATAATCCTCTTTATGTCTAGGTCATGGCAATAATACGATAATTAATTTGAAATATGCCACAAGATACATACAACCAATTTAAAGCATGTAGATTGTCACAATATACACATATAAACTTGCAATCTACCATATAATTGGATCTTTTCAAGGCAAGGTAAAATCTTTTAAGTTCATTCTCAAGTGCTTTATTTTTCCTACGTGGCTACAAAAGACACAAAGGAATATACTAATTAAAAACAATGTGCACTTAAGACTTAATTGTTACCATCCTTTGGATATCCCTTAGTTGTAGGCCTTTTGTTTGATTCCCACAAAGGTTAATCCTTTTTCCCTACAACACAAGTTCTTGCTAGAGATGAATATGAATTTAGTGATATAACAACTCAATTCATCCTTGGGTCAATCTTAAAGGATAGACAATGTAAGATTGATAGTTTGAGATAAAAATTGAGTTAAACCGCTCAAGCACCCCAAAGCTTCATATCATCTCTAGGTACCTGCAAAAACTTATTAAGTATATTTTGGTACCCATATCATGATGGGTCCATCAAGGTTAGCCAATAAGGACTTAGGCACCCAAATAGCCTTGGTCCTAGAATGTGGTGAACTCATCACCTTTCTAGCACAAGAGTCAAATTTGGGTCTCCTAAGCATATATGAATGTATTGACAAGTTAGGCTTAGAAATTTTACCCTTTGGACAAACCTTTAATAGATGACCTTTTTCACGGCAATTGTAGCAAATGCGGTGCTTGTCCTTGCAATGCATTTGCCTTTTGCTTTCATCTTTCTTGATGGTCATCTTTCTTGATCGTGTAAGGTCTTGATTCTTCATGTCAAGGCATGAATCAATTTCATGACCCTTCTCCTTGCATCCATAGCACCTTCTATCGCTTCTCTTTGATCTTTCTTTGTTGAAGCACATAGGTACATTGTTAGAGCAAATAGTATGAGCATTAATTTTCTTACCATGAATTTTGCTCATGCCCTTCTTGGAAAGCTTGGTATTCTTTTGAAGGGGTTTTGTGCATGCTACGGTTGTCCCCTTTTCAAGCTTTTCCATCATATTATCATGGTTATCTTGAGAAGGTTGAGCATGACACTTTCCCTTCAAATGAGTTACGCTCTTTCTTAGCATTCCAACTTCTTCCTTGAGCTCTTTATTTTCTTGTGTGATAGAAATATCACTAATTCCTAAAATGTCTAGCTCAATGGAAGATTGGCTTTCTTGAAAGCAACATTTGTTAGCACATGATAATATAGTTTCTACTTGAGTACATGTGCATATGTGAGGTTGGTATGATTTCAAATTAGTTAACACAACCTCATGAGCTATTTCTAACATGATATGTGAATCCATCAATTTATTATGAGAGCACACAAGCATATCATGTTTTTCTTGCAAAGCTAGATTTTCAATATTTAGCTTTTCTATTGTGTTCTTGAGCATAGCATTTTTACTTTCTAATTGAGCAATATATGATGAATGATTAACAGCTTTAATTTGCTCAATTGAAAAGTCCTCATACCTTTGGACCAAATCATCATGAGAGCACTTTAGCTTCTCATGCTCTTTGGTCAACTTCTCCAAGTCTTTGATTTTTTCGATGAGGATATCTTCTTGCTTATGAAGCATTTCCTTTTGTTCTTCTGCTCTTTCCATGAGTTTGAGCAAGCTCATCCGGTTCTTCTTGCTTAGTTGAGCGAAGAATTTTTGAAGATCATCCTCATCTTCACTGTCACTTTCATGTTCATCCTCATCCTCACTTTCGCTTTCACTGTCACTCCCATTAGCGACAAAGCACATATGAGAAGTGGATTTGAAAGACGAACCTTGTGAAGAGGTGGATTCGTCGTTTGGTCTCCATCGATCATTTTCTTCTTCTTCAATCTTGTTCTTCGCCTCATCTTCCTTCATTTTGAGGAACATCCTTTCGGCGATTCTCATGGCAAGATCTATTGCCCTAGGATCAACATCTGCACCAAAAGATGAAGTTGAGGCAACCTCAACTTTTTCAAGCTTAGAAGCACTTTCGTTTCTTAGTCCCCCCGACATGATCTTTCCTCACGTGGTTAAGCGTTAGAATGAGGATTAGGCTCTGATACCAATTGAAAGTTGCCTAGAGGGGGGGTGAATAGGCAAGTTAAAACTTTTTCAACAAAAACTAGAAGCAAACTGGGTAAAACTGAATTGATCTCGAAATTCACCCAGTTAACTTTGGAAATGAGATGTTCTAAATGATCCACAGGGTTCAAAGTAGTAGATCTGAGAAGGGCACTTCTCAAAATCCACACACCAAAAGGATATAAACAAATCTTTCACGGAATGGTGAGAGAACAAAGAACACAAATAAGCATAATAAACAAGAACACAAGAGACACAAGATTTATCCCGAGGTTCGGTCACACCACCAAGGTGCCCTACTTCCTCGTTGAGGCGCCCACAAAGAGCCGGGTCTCTTTCAACCCTAATCCTCCCTTTGCCGACCACAAAGGTCAAGCTCACACACTAATCTTTGCTCAAACGAGCGGGTAATACAAACTTTCTTGTGGTCTTCCACAAGATTTGGAGACTCACAAGAGACACCTAGTCGTCTAGGAGCTAGAGGCTCCAAGAGTAATGAATCCACAAAGAACTCGATGTAGTACCAAAGCTCGAATCAAGAAGAAGAGCAAGAGAGATTTAGAGATGAAGCACAAAATCGTAGCTCTCAAGCTCACTCAAAGATTTCTCTCCAAAGATTTGAAATGGGAGAGGCAAGAGATGTGTGAGAGAGAGAGGGAGGTGTTTCTTGGGTTAGAAATGGAGTTCAAATCGTGCTCACTGCTGTGGGGTGAGAGGTAGGAGTGAGTATATATAAGTGGAGCTCAAAACTAGTCGTTTGGGCAGATTTTTCTGCCTGAGACCGGTTGAACCGCCCCCTAGGGCGGTTGAACCGCCCCTGGCAGGCCTGGCAGCCTGTCTGCCAGTCTGACTGGCAGATTGACGCGCAGGCTGACCGCAGACTGGTCAAAGTTGACCAACACCGGTTGAACCGCCCCTGACAGCTCCTGGCGACCTATTTGCCAGTCTGACTGGCAGACTGCAGATCAGAGGTCAGAGGGGTCAGAGACCAGCTGAACTGCCCCTCAGGACCAGTTCAACCGGTCTTGATCAGTGAGTTTAGGAGAGAAAACCCCAGCTCAACTGCCCGGAGGCAAGTTCAGCTGGTGTATGGTTAAAGAGGTTCACAGCTGAAGTTGAGTTCAGCTGAGGTTGAGAAAGCTCAACTCAGCGGAAGTCCAGCTCAGCTGAAAAGCTCAACTGCAGCTGAAGAAGCTCAACTCAGCTGAAGTTAAGTTCAGCTGGAAAGCTCAGCTGCAGTTGAAGAAGTTCAGCTGCTTTTCAGCAAGAACACTCTAGGTTTCTCAAACCTAACCATGGTCAATCATAGAACGTTAAAGAGATTTTTGCTTTTCAAAAATAGCTTTTGAATAGAGAGGTTTGAGCTTTGGCAAACACCAACCTTCTTTTTGGATCCCCCTTTATAGTACGACGATTCCTATACTCAAGTTAAATAAAATAAAATGAAGTAAACTCCTTGAGTCATTGGTGTCTCATGTGTGATTTCTCCATGGCATTGCTTCATAAGGATCACAAACATCTTTGTCTCACCTTTTGAAGCAAACTCAAATCAAACCCTGTGACTTGTACCATATCACCTTATATGAGTTCAAATCATGGCTTCAAGTCACCTTACTGATGCATCAACATGTTATAACTCTTCATAGCTGATTAGTTCATCGACTTAGTGCAAGTACTCTCTTCTTCACCTTAGCCATGGTACCTCGGTCTACAAGCCGTCGCTTGGCCTTCACCTTCGCCTAGTTCCTCGAAACCCTTTCCTTGCTATCTTCACCCTATCAAGCCATTCTTGAGTCACATCATATTGAGCATCCATTGAGAGAATCATTTCTTCAATATTGTGAACCTTGCTTGAATGTCTTCTAGATATAACTGTTAAGATTAATCAAGCTCTTTGATTCTCATAGAAGCATATATGGACTGATAGTAATATGGTCAAGCCAATTCACGATTCCTCATATCTTATTCTCTTTGGCTTGACCAATCCTCTAAATCACTTTGTCCTCTATTCTGGTCATATGTATGTAGTGATTTCTCAGGTCTTGTCCATATATTCAAACCAATATAGAGATCATATTATATCCATTTGCATTGTCTCATTGGTTATTTAACCTCGTGTTGAACCTTTGTTCACTGATCATTATACACTATTCAAGTATGTTCATCATACTGAATTTCCTGTTCAACACTTAGCAAACTCGTTAGACCTTTAAATGTGTTGTTATCCAAATCACCAAAACTCACAAAAGGGATGAATGCACTTTCAGGAACCAATGGGCATCTCTACCTCGACACGGGAGGTAAATCCGTAGATCAAAAGGTATACCGGTCGATGATAGGATCCTTACTCTATTTATGTGCATCTCGACCATATATTATGCTTTCTGTATGCATGTATGCAAGGTTTCAAGCCAATCCTAAGGAAGTTCACCTTAGGGCCGTGAAGAGAATCTTGAGATATTTAGTTCATACACCTAAGTTTGGTCTTTGGTACCCCAAGGGATCCTCTTTTGATTTATTAGGATATTCCGATGCTGATTGGGCAGGGTGTAAAATTGATAGGAAGAGCACATCAGGGACTTGTCAGTTTCTGGGGAGATCCCTGGTGTCTTGGGCTTCAAAGAAACAAAACTCAGTAGCTCTTTCTACCGCCGAAGCCAAGTACATTGCCGCATGCCATTGTTGTGCGCAATTGCTTTGGATGAGGCAAACCCTTAGGGACTATGGCTACAAATTTAGCAAAGTCCCTCTCCTATGTGATAATGAGAGTGCAATCCGCATGGCGGATAATCCCGTTGAACACAGCCGCACTAAGCACATAGCCATTCGATATCACTTTTTGAGAGATCACCAACAACAGTGGGATATCGAGATAGCCTATATTAACACCAAAGATCAATTGGCCGATATCTTTACCAAACCACTAGATGAGAAAACCTTTACCAAACTTAGGAATGAGCTAAATATTCTTGATTCTAGGAATTTTGATTGATACTTTGCACACATAGCTCATTTATATACCTTTGATCATATCTCTTTTATGTCTATGACTAATGTGTTTTCAAGTGTATTATTATGCTTAGTCATAGAATTGAAAGGGAAATGGAGTATTCGGCAAAGAAGGCGCTTCCACTCAACTCCATTGGTATTTGCTGGTACTCCACATCATTCTCCACTTTGGTATAATCTTCACTCATATCTATATGTTTGCCAGTGAGGAGAAAGTAAAATGGCTTATATTTCACTCACAAGTATCCGTTTTTGGCGATTCATGCCAAAGGGGGAGAAAGTATTAGCCCAAAGCAAAAGGACCGCACCACTACCAAATTTTTAAAATGAAGTTTTCAAATTGATATCTTAATGTGTTTTCAAAAGGGGAGAAAGTTCTAGTATTTTCAAAAACTTGTAAAACCCTCTTGAACACTAAGAGGAGAATTTTATTCAGGGGGAGTTTTGTTTGAGTCAAAGGAAAAGCATTTGAAACAGGGGGAGAAAATTTCAAATCTTGAAAATGCTTCTTTCAATCTTATTCATGTACCTTTGACTATTTGCAAAAGGTTTTTGAAAAGAATTTTACAAAGGATTTGCAAAAACAAAACTCGTGGTGCAAATATGGTCCAAAATTTTAAATAAGAAGAAAACCATCCAGGCATATCTAGTAGAAATAATTATTGGTTTCATTCCAAGGAACCTTTGCACTTACCTTATGCAAACTAGTTCAATTCTACACTTTTATATTTGCTTTGCTTTGTGTTGGCATCAATCACCAAAAAGGGGGAGATTGAAAGGGAAATAGGGTCAAACCTTTTCCTATATGAATTTTGGTGGTTGAATTGCCCAACACAAATTATTGGACTAACTAGTTTGCTCTAGATTATGAGTTCTACAAGTGCCAAAGGTTCAACACAAACCAATACAAAGTCAAAGAAAGGGTTTAAATAAAAAGAGCAAAAGACAACCGAAGGCTGCCCTGGTCTGGCGCATCGGACAGTGTCCGGTGCACCAGGGTGAATCCACTCAAACTTACCAGCTTCGGGAATTCGGGGAGCCACTCCGCTATAATTCACCGGACTGTCCGGTGTGCCAGCGGAGCAACGGCTACTTCGCGCCAACGGTCGTCTGCAAAGGAACAGTGAACAGTGAACAGTGCACGCCTGCGCATGCAGAAGTCAGAGCAGCGCCAGAAGGCGCACCGGACAGTGAACAGTGACTGTCCGGTGCACCACCGGACTGTCCGGTGGCCCCACTTGTCAGAGCTCCAATGGTTGAACCCTAACGGTTGGGTGACGTGGCTGGCGCACCGGACAGTGTCCGGTGGCGCACCGGACTGTCCGGTGCGTCATACGACAGCAGCCATCCCCAACGACCACTTTGGTGGTTGGGGCTATAAATACCCCCAACCACCACTCATTCAAGTCATCCAAGTTTTCAGCCATTGCATTCAATACAAGAGCTCTAGACTTCATTCCAAGACACAAACAAGAGATCAAATCCTCTCTCAAGTCCAAAGTTCATTCCAATCAAATAGTGACTAGAGAGAGTGACATTTGTGTTCATTTGAGTTCTTGTGCTTGGATCGCTTTTCTTCTTCTTTCTTTCTTGTTCCCAACTCAATTGTAATCAAGGCAAGAGACACCAATTGTGTGGTGGTCCTTGTAGGGACTTAGTGTCCCGATTGATTGAGAAGAGAAGCTCACTCGGTCTAGGTGACCGTTTGAGATAGGGAAAGGGTTGAAAGAGACCCGGTCTTTGTGACCACCTCAACGGGGAGTAGGTTTGCAAAAACCGAACCTCGGTAAAACAAATCACCGCGTCTCACTCTTCATTTGCTTGTGATTTGTTTTCGCCCTCTCTTTCGGACTCGATTATATTTCTAACGCTAACCCCGACTTGTAGTTGTGATTAAGTTTATAATTTTCAGATTCCGCCTATTCACCCCCCCTCTAGGCGACTTTCAATATGTTGCTTTGAACTTGGCAATAGAGTAGTAATTATGTACATATTGATCAATTTCGCTAGCTACACCACGAAGGGAAGTAATGAAAAATAGGGCATGAGTGCATGGCAGCCCGGTGATCTACCACTGCCTACAAGTGCATGTCCTGTTCGATAAGTCCACTGGATATCTCCATTGCCTCTTTTGTTTGTCCAACACTGTCACCTCTGCCTCAAGCAGTCTGCGCTTGATGAAAGACATTTGCAAACCTCTAGTCTTTTCATGCAACATCTTCATCACAGCTGGGATTATCAAGTGGCCATCAAACCTCTCAAGTGCAATTCTTTGACGCAACTCAAACTTTACCATAAGCATTTGTCGAATCTTATCTAGCAACTCCACCAAATGAAGCCCCTTTGTTTTTCTATTCCATGCATTGAATGACTCCGCCAAGTTATTGTTCACATAGTCCACCTTGCACCCTTCACCAAATTTGCTTCTAGCCCATAGATATTTGTGATGACTTTCCATGTATATCTTTAACCTAGAGTTCGTGTACAGTTGATTCACATGATAGTTATGCTTTCTAAGGCTATATGTCAATGATGCTGGCCATAAGTTGTCATCAATCAACTTTCCCTTGAAAGATTTGCCCAAGTTTGAAGCAAAATGCCTCATGCATTCCCTATGCTCTACTCCAGGAAACACATAATCCACTACAGTTTCTAAACCCTTGCAAGCGTCTGTGTGTAGTCAATCCATGTGGAAACCCTATAACCTGCCGCAAATTCTGTAGGAACTATGTCCAACTTTCTGTTGACTCTGCCTTGAGGACACCATAAGCCACTGGAAAGAGCCAATTATGTGCATCAATGGCACAAGAAGCTACAAACTGGCCTCTGAACCTCCCATAAAGAGCTGTTGCATCCACTGCTAGATAAGGCCTGCAACCAGCTAAGAACCCACTCCAACATGCTTTGAATGAAACGAACACCCTTCTAAAACATTCTTTGTTCAAAATCTTGCCTTTCACTTTATAATCCACCGTATGATGGTCAATCTCAACAACACTACCTGGGCACGCCTTCTCTACTTCAGCTTTGAAAGTGAATAATAAGTTAAAGCTTTCCTTCCATGGGCCATAAATCTTATCAAGAGTCATTTCCTTGCCATAATACACTCTCATGTAAGGCACCGAAATGTTGTACTTCTCTTTAATCTTCTTTACCAGTTCAGTTTTACCAATGCATGGGTTATCTGTCACCCATTCTAATACTGCATCTGCACACCATCTACTTGTAGCTACCTTATGTGACCCTTTTCTTTCACTTGGACAAGTGTGAGGAGATGGATTCACTTTGACCTGAATAATTGTACTATTCTGCATACGAGAAGCATGTATCCTCCACTGACACCTCTCAAATGCGCAATGAACAGTCATTCTAGTTGGCTCACTCTTGTCAATTACATAATCATACTCACCTTTGATGCAATAGGTAGCAAGTGCATTCCTAAATTCGGTCATCGATGCAAATGTGATGCCTTCTTTTAAGGATGGATTATCTCTGTCATAATCATTTCTCGGTACATCATCACCCTCTCCTTTCTCATCCACCCCCATAGCTATGTTTTCCTCCTCCTCCTCTTCATCATCCTCTTCAAATTGTGCCCCTATGATAATATCTCCATCATAGTCCTCAAATTCTAGCATATCCCACTTGTCAACAAACTCAGGATACTGCCTCTCATCATCATCTGGTGCAACAACTACTTCTATTGGTTCAACCTCATCATTGAGAATAATATGATCCATCCTATTTCATAGGAAATAACGACGTTAAGAACCCATATGAGCAATGGGTGGCAAAACCTATACAACACCTATTTTAGTAGCCAACATTAAACAGAGATTAGATGTTCTGCTCCTTGCTTGGAGGAGATGAGCATGTACTGCTGCTGCTGTCAAGAAGATCGCGTCGACGACTGGATCTCACATAGGAGCAGCAAGCCGAAAGCTTGCAGGGCCTCGGGAGGGCGAGCAGGGGCGCGAACCAGTGGGAGGCATCGAGAGCGCAGGGGGGCCTCTGGAGCGCGGGCGCGTGGGGATATAGAACCGGGAGGCAGCCGTCGAGCAGTGGAGCCGCTTGCCTCGGCAGCCAAAGCGTGGGGCACAGAGCACCGGGAGGCAGCCGTCGGGCAACAGAGCCGCTTGAGACACGGAGCAGCAGAGGCAGCGGAGCCGCTAGAGACCGACCGCGGATCCGTCCGCCCGGAGCTTAGGCCGCGGAGCAGCAGAGACACGGAGGAGCAGCAGAGGCAGCAGGCCGCCGCGCCGAGCCACGTCCGCGCGCGCAGGCCGCCGCGCGCAGGCCACCACGCCCGCAGGCCGCCGCGCCGAGCCACGTCCACGCGCAGGGCAGGGCGCCGCGCTGAGCTCGAATTCGGGGAGGAAGGAGAGGAATGGCGAATCGGGGTTCGGGGAGGTCAATGGGGAACGTCGGTTCGGTCGATCTGGGATTGGGGAGGTGACCGGATAGAGAGGAAGATGGCTGGAGAGAATTTTGGGTCCACACGTCAGTCGACGGCAAGTGATGGAAACGGCATGGGAGGGCATGAGTGAGGAAAGGAGAGCGACATGGGTATGATTGAGGTCGTCCGAAAACTAAGGGTAGCAATGAGGTCTGTGCCAAAATTAATGCCAAAACTAAAGATACGTATGTAAAAGAACCCTAAATAAATCTGTAGCAACGTAACATACATGTTACTAGTTATATATAATTATATTTAAAATGGTTGATCCTTTGATCTTTGTCATAGTCTATCATAATATGAATCAACAATCCATATTTTTTACTAACCATTTTATGTACACATCAAATATAAATAAATTATGGAGCGAAATTTGCATCTTATTTTTTTATATAATTTGAATATATATATTAATAAAAATTAGTAAAAAAATATATGTAATATATAACATTTTAGGAGTTGTTTAAATACACTATACGTAGATCCTTAAAAAATACTAGTGGTCGTCTCCCAGTGGCCAGTTCGACACGAAACACACAACAATACCGGAACAGAAAGCCTTGGAAGAGCCGAGCCGAGGCGGAAGCAGAACTGGGAAGGGGAGAAGATTCCGATGGGGACTAAGAAACAGGGAGGAGGCGGAGGAGACCAGAAGGTCCTCCTCTGGAGGCTGCCGGAGGTCACTTCTAAGGAGCTCGGCAAGATAGGCCCCGCCCTCGGAATCGGCATCGGCTGCGGCGCCGGCGCAGGCATCGGATTCTTCGGCGGTAAAATCCCTGGCCTTCTTCTCACTCTCTTCCTCGAAATGGTAGCATTTGTTGGTTTCTGGTCAGTTCTTGTCTAAAAGAACCGTCCGCTTTGCTCTCTTCTTTTCACGCCTCGATTGATGCAGTCCATTAGGGTACCGTAAATGAGATTGAGCTTCAATAGGTTGGTGTGTACTTTACTTACAGTTCCTTTTGTTGCCTATTCTACAACCTGTCTTCTTACCGAGGGGGGGGGGGTAGCGTGCATATGGTTTTCCCAATTAAAAGTTGTTCAAACAGATTTGTTTCAGGGTCTGCTGATCTGGCATTGCTTAATTTATTCCTGAGCGATTTTATCATTTTCTGCATCGGTAGCGATTCTTATTTTTGTTTCTTCAATTGGTTTATTAGTAGATTAAATTACAGGTGTTCTAGTATCAGCCTTGCAGGACATAGGTTTACCGGAGGGTTTATCGATTACAGATTGTTGCAATTGTACAAGATTCACAGTCCTAAATCAGGAAACTTATCAGAAGATATTTCACAATTTTCTTGTAACATTCACTAGTTCCGTTAAAATGTCTCATCCTTGGTTGGGAACTTGACAGTCAAGGCATTATGCTTAACAATTTATGTTTTTGCCAACTGGTGGCTCCAATTTTTTTACATTATAGGCAGCGTTCTGAAAAACTTAGGCACTAGCTGCCAGTCCGGTGACGCTGGATGGTGCTCGTAGAATAATTATTGAATATCTGAGACAATGTGTGTTTCACTGCTTAATCCTTAATGATGTTAGGATAATCATTCTCCCCAAACAAGCTGTGGTTATTTGCTGATTATTTGTGGACTAAATGTTGTGTCACCTCGAAACAAAAAAAACAAATGTATAACTCCTGGAGTTTGGGTTTACTACTTTCTTATTTTTCTGTGTTATGTATATTCAGAAACTATGTACCCCTAAGCATATATGTTCTTACAACATCATTTTTGAATTGAAATACATTATTACCAAGTTATACATGTGCATGGTTGTCAGCAAAAAAATATCAATGCCTAATGCCAGTGGCATAGTGATTGTTGATATTGTTAGCATTCTGAAAAAATGAGTGGATGAACTAGTACCTGCCACTTCAGATTTTAAAAAAATTATGATACACTGTCAGACGGATCTGATGTCCACTTTAACCAACTAAATATATGAAAGATCCTGTTCTATATTTGAGGGGATGGAAGGCCCAGGGTAGGAACTGAGGGAGTGATTGTACGTGTACACTGTGGCATAAACTATACATAGGAATTCCCCACATGGCACCAGGTGAGTGTACTTCTAAATATCTAGAAGACTGAAGGATACAATGACTTTGCTGTAGACCTGTAGTTGAACTTTGAGGAGCTGAATTGCGCACTTGGGCACTTGGCTTAATCACAGGATGAATGTCTGAAAGATAAAATGTGGCATGGAGAATCATGAACTCCAGACTCCAGAGACATAAATGTATAAAATGATTTTTACATATCAACTGGTTCTTGTTGCTCACACCTAACATTAGAGCATATATAATATGCACATTTTTTTTTTCCAAAACTTAATATGTTTCTAGATTGTTGATACTAGGAGTTACAGGACTTAATGGTCATGTGCCTGCGCTATTATCTTACACTTTGTATTGAAAAGATGTTGAGAATAATTTGTTTTTCATCATGAATACTATATGTCTGCACACTTATATTTTTCTCCATGATTACTTTAGGTGCAGGGTTAGGCTATGGATTTCCTGGACTCACATTAGGCTTTGGAGTTGGAGCTGGATGTGGTGTGGGAATTGGCTTTGGTTATGGGTTGGGCAAAGGAATTGCATATGATGAAAAGAAAAAATACTCCAATGTTGGCAAGATGTTCCAGGAAGCTCCACATTTTCCTATGTAAGTGTAATGCGGACACAAGGAATTTGGCAAATATGTTTTCACATATGTTTTGATTCATTGTGTTTCTTTGTGCATTATAGGTAGCTTTTTTGACATACGACATGAGTCTTAAATCTGCAATAATAGTTTTTTACCTGATTTATTTGTGTGGTAGCTTGTTATGACCGGTATCTCCTATGTTGCCAGAAAATGGGCCACACAGGTGTTGGGCCCCCAAACTACGCTCAATGTGAATAGTACCCATTTAGGAAATAGAATTAGTTTGTCAGGAAATGAGAGTCCAAATCTATAAGGTTTTCTTGTTAGGAAAGGAGAGTCCAAATCTATAAGGATTCCTCTTTTAGTTTGCTTGGGAACTAATTCCTTTAGGGACTATAAATATAGGAGCCATGTAACCAGATGAAGGAAGGCAGGAAGCAAGGAAAACATCTTGCTGGGCCTCAAAGGCATCCCCTACGTGTTCTCTCTCACCCACGCTCCCGCCACGCCGCCGCTCTACACCCAAGCCACCACTGCGTCTTCTCGAAGTCCGAAATTCTGACCTTGACCCCCAATCTCAAATTCCTACGCACTTCACAACCGCTATAGAATCAAGGATTCTGTCAATCAGTGTTAGAGGCGTATGTCATGGGCCTAGGTTGTATAGCCCATTAATGTTAGGGTTGATAAGGGATAAGGATCGATTGCTTAGGGGAAGTAAGACATAAGAATCAATTGCTTTTAAGTCCTGCTGTCCAAAAGGTCGTGCTTGCTATTAAGACTGAAGGTCAGTTTTGGTGCCTAGCAGGGGCTACTGCCCTCCAGGACTTGGTCCTTAAGGCTGGACCTCTTTGGGTCGATTTTGGTAATCATAGTGTACAAGTGTGAGTTGTAATCCACTCCTCCCCTCAGGGGGTGTATAATCTTTCCGGGGGGACTTCTTTTTTCCTTCTTAATGAAATGACACGCATTTCTTCTGCGCGGTTCGAGAAAAAAAAAGAACCACTTGCTTAGGGGTCAAGTAGGCCTCTCTATATATGGAGAGGTGATGTATCAATCTAATCAAGCAAGAATTAAGAAGGAAAACCGTTCCCTTATGCTTCCGTGGGAAAGACCCCTGACCAGCCCCCTCAATCCTAGCTGCCGCCATAACATATGGCCTGCACCCCCCTCCCCCAACCGTAGGTCGTAGCCGCTGCCATAACATAGCTAGTTTCAATCTTTCCACACCAACAATAGTTTAAAGTCTTCAAGGCTTTGTTGTTGGTTAGTGTTAAGGAGGATCTCATAATAATATTCACAAATCATGTCCCAGAGTACCAGTAATTCATTTGAATTCTGGTCTGCCATTAATAGTCACTCAGACTGCCAAATGCGGTTGCAAGCCTACTATTATTTGCTTTGTTGGAAAATATTTCTTAGCACAAACAGTCTCAGGCATATTGCCACAACTGAACTCAGCTGGATGGTTACACAATATATCATCACTATCTCTGTTTGCTCATCTGATCCTTCTTATTCCTGCAATCCTGCATGTCTTCTGCAGTTGCTTGTCAGCAGTCTTTCATTTTTTTTTTGAAAGCGCAGGAGAGCTGTGATTCATTGAAATAGAGAGAAATAGGTCCCCATACAACCCCCACCTCTCATATGGTGACCAAGTATGAGAGGCGGCCAACATACATAAAAAATCTTGCTTCTGAAAAAACAAAACAACACAACACTCGACCCGACCAAAACCTAACTGTTAGGTTGATCCTTCTAGACCTAGGCTTTGGAGCTTTTTAGCTCCCGCCATGCACCAAAGGCTATGCTCATCATTGAGAATCCTCATGATCGAGTTGACTGAAGGAGAGGCGCCATCAAAAACACACAAGTTTCTTTGCTTCCATAGACACCATGAAACTAGTATGAGGAGTTTACTCCCTTATCATCTTTCTTGACTCTCTTCACTGTCCTTCACCACCAATTTTCAAAACTGGTGTCCTGCTGTCTGGGGAACTAAGGCTGCAAGGTTCAGAGGCACAAGCAAGTTAAACCATACTTGTCTAGCAACATCGCATGATGTTAAAAGGTGCTGTATTGCCTCTTCTTCCTGATCACAAAGAGGACATCTGATTGGATGAGAAAGACCTTTTTTATCCAGCCTGTATGCTGTCCAACACCTGTTACGGATAGGCAACTAAATAAACATTTTGCATTTGGACGGGGCCCAAGACTTCCAAATTCTTCTCCATGGTTCAAAGATTACTGAATCCATGAAAAGGCCCTGTATGCAGATTTGGATGAGTAAGATCCACTTGCTTCTAATTGCCAAGTATGCCGGTCTTGATCATTGAGAGTACACTCTCGAATTCTATCCCAGAGCTGCAAAAACTCAATTATGCCCAGCCAAGAGAGCCCTCCCTGCATATCCGTGACCCAAGAATCGTTGTACAAAGCTTCAGCCACAGTACGCATATTTCTAACTCTGGGTGATACTTGTGCAAAAACCAAAGGTGCAAGAATTTCAATTGAATGCCCAAGTATCCAGCAATCTGTCCAGAAGAGGGTGGTGTTCCCATTTCCTACCTCTGTAGTGACAGCTGTGGCAAACAATGCTAATGCATTAGAATGTGAGGGAAGTTCCAGGTCATTCCATGGTCGTTGTGCTCTGGTCTTTTTATGCCACTGCCATCTTGTCTGTAAAGCCCAAGCCATGACCTCTAAATTGGGATGCCTAAGCCACCTAAGTCCAGTGGCCGGGTGACCTTTTCCCAGGCAACCAGACGACAACCTCCATTGGCTTTATCCTTTCCTTTCCATAAGAACCCTTTTCTGATTTTGTCAACAGCTTTGTTGAACCATTTTGGAACGTTGATGGCAATCAGCAAGTATATGGGCATGGCTGACAGTACAAAGCGTACCATTGTAGCATGACCAGCCCTATTCATGAGTGATGCTGTGGTGGACAATGTCCTTACTAATATAAAGCAGGAGTTTCGTCTGTGTGTCGTCCCCCTCCCCACCCACGCGTGCGTTCCCCACACACCAGCGAAACATAAAAAAAACTGCAGCTGTCGGGATTCAAACCGTGGTCTCTAGGAAGAGAGCATTCAATTAGATGATTGTTCTTCCCTGGGAAAATGGTTCAAAGTTCTCCGATTATAACACATACTGTAGTCAGTAGCCGAAAATATTAAGTAGCATGAGATTTATTTGGTCTTCCATCTCATTGCCTTTTCCAGGATATGTCAAGTCTTGGACAAAACTTCACCAATTGCAATTTGCTAATGAAATAACATTCCTATGGTTGTGTGGTGTGTTGCTCATCGTTTCTCCCTCTTCTTTTCCAGGGACACTGTCGGTGCTTTATTTGACGAGCTGGTTGTAAACACCAAGAAGCTTGTGACATCAACATCAAAAGGAATCGAAAAATGGCGTTGAGCGGCAGCACTGCATTGCTGTCTCTATAATCGCCTTGAATTGTATCAACGGAGATTGCGAGCAGCAGTTATCTTGAACAGGCAGGACCTGGCCCTAGAATGCAGCCTGTTGCATGTCGTGACTTTCTTTCTATTGTTCGTCAGCTAGTAGCTTTGTATTTAGGTAGGATCCTGAGATAATACATATTATTTCTGGTCGATATTTATTAGTTGCATTGAACTGTATTCTGGGTTGCTCATCACTTATATGTTAAATTGGAGGAAAATTGATGCTATGAGCTTCAGGTGAATCTGTTTCGTGCCTGTGTTCTTTCACCCTTCTAATATCAGTGTGTGGCCTGCAATTGTTGTCTTGACTGACTGTCTCTCTCAGGCTATCCTCGCCACCGTCTATTTTAAACTACTATGTCTGACGAAAAAGTGTTATGTATAAAAGTGTTTTACATGTGTATTTAACTTTACTGATATGGACAACCTTACATTACTCTGGTTGGTTCCCCTGGTCCTCTGGGTCTCTGTCTCTCCTGTTTGGACCATTTGGCCCTAACTGAAGAACCCTTTGGTCTCGCTATCCTGTTTGGACCATTTGGCCCTAACTAACGGACAAGTTCAGAAGAGGACCTAAAGCTGCCACATCATCACCCTCATCTGCCAAGTAAGCGCATCCTGCCCAATCGCATCCAAGCAACAGATAGCCCCCATGGGCACCCAGCCAATGGCAGCTCCTATGGCCAAATCTCTGCTTGGCCCACAGCATCCTCCGATCCTCATTTCCATCCATTTAAACTAGCTCGCCTTTCCCTCCACGAACACCCATCAGCCGTCCCCTTTTGCTGCAAATCTTTCTCTGAATAGTGGGTCTCCGACAATGGCGGCGCTCGCTCCATCCAAGATTCTGGGCACCCAGCTCAACTTCGCGGGCTCCTCCCGCTACGCCACCGCAGCGCCCACCGCG
This sequence comes from Zea luxurians, assembly GCA_029449295.1. Classification (NCBI taxonomy): domain Eukaryota; kingdom Viridiplantae; phylum Streptophyta; class Magnoliopsida; order Poales; family Poaceae; genus Zea; species Zea luxurians. Next base: position 1,491,383 of record JAOPSE010000140.1, on the reverse strand, counting down.
GGGGCTCAGAAGATTGTCTCCCTTTTCAGCAAGAAGCCTGCCCAGAAGCCCAAGCCCGCTGCGGTATCGTCCTCTTCTCCAGACATCAGCGACGAGCTCGCCAAGTGGTATGGTGAGTAGACCTGGCCCCAGCTGCTAGGAGTGCACAACTTCTAGGGCCCGAATTTGCTTCAGAGTTCCCTTTTGTTCAGCGTTTGATAGAGGCTTTAATTTGCCATGAAAAAGTTTCTTCTGTAGTAATCGTCTCTTGTTTTACGTTTGAGATATTGGTCTTTGCCCATGAAAATCTTCTGAAGCCTCTTGTATAGTAATTGTCTCTTGTTCTACGTCCCATTAGGTCCTGACAGGAGGATCTACCTGCCGGATGGGCTGTTGGACCGATCGGAGGTGCCGGAGTACCTCACCGGAGAGGTCCCTGGAGAGTAAGTCACGTGGCTCCATTTTTGGCTCCCGTAAGGGTTTTTGTTTGCCTCAGAAAATTTAGATTTCAGTTGGTAGTTTAATGAAATCAGGTTAGTACTACAAGGCAGTTTAAACAACAGTAGCAATTTCATAGAGCAGAACAAAAGATTTTTTTCTTGAAAAAAAAGTAGTTTGTGCCAAAAAAGAGATTTCTCACCAAAATGGTTGCGTCATTGCCGTTTGTAGAATTCGTTTCGAAAGTACACACGTCTCTCAACCTCTCGACCAGCATTTGGAATTTGAAATAATCTTTGTTACACTTTTAAACAACAAGCTTCAGCAATTAAAGGCCCTCCTTTCCTCTACTTAATGCTGCAGGAAATCCAAGTTAAGGTATATGAACTGAACTGTTTTGCTCTTGCAACTTGCAGCTATGGCTACGACCCTTTTGGCCTGGGCAAGAAGCCAGAGGACTTCGCCAAGTGAGTCCCATATTTCACTATCCCAAACACATAATTTCACAGCTTAACCGTTGTGAATATATACAAACAAATAATTGGATTATGGTCTCAACTATTCAGCAAACTTATCCTACCATCAACGCGGTGCAGGTACCAGGCCTACGAGCTGATCCATGCCAGATGGGCCATGCTCGGTGCCGCTGGCGCTGTCATCCCAGAGGCCTGCAACAAGTTCGGTGCTAACTGTGGCCCTGAGGCTGTCTGGTTCAAGGTCCTGATCACCACCTCTCAGAATCATCACACTACTTCAGTAGCCTTTTTTTCCCCCCTTTCTCAGATATATACCGGAGAATTGCATGCCATTGCATTTATTTAAGAAAAAAAATAGAACAGAACATAGTTTTCCAAAGATTTCACATTTTTTAGCTGGTAGATACAAAGTAGCAATATCTGAATCTCAAAGTCTGAACCCAAAGCTCATGGATGATGTGTTGTGTCACCTGAACGCATGCAGACCGGCGCGCTGCTCCTGGACGGCAACACCCTCAACTACTTCGGCAACAGCATCCCCATCAACCTGGTGGTGGCCGTGATCGCGGAGGTCATCCTCGTCGGCGGCGCCGAGTACTACCGGATCACCAACGGACTGGACCTTGAGGACAAGCTGCACCCCGGTGGGCCCTTCGACCCCCTGGGCCTGGCCAGCGACCCCGACCAGGCCGCCATCCTCAAGGTGAAGGAGATCAAGAACGGCCGGCTGGCCATGTTCTCCATGTTCGCCTTCTTCATCCAGGCCTACGTCACCGGCGAAGGCCCCGTGGAGAACCTCGCCAAGCACCTCAGCGACCCCTTCGGCAACAACCTGCTCACCGTCATCTCCGGCGCCGCCGAGAGGACGCCTAGCCTGTAAGGACGGACGCCACGCCGCCGAGCAATGCCAAGTCATGCGCTGCTGCATGCCGTCTTTGATTTTACCGGGATAAAAAGCTCTATGTGAGGGTCTGAAGAATGTGTAATGCCCACGCGTGTAAATTATCGAGAGGGGGAACAAACCTTTTCATTCTGATTGTGATATGACTGCTGCTTCCATTGGTGCCTGAGACATGCTACTTACTTAAGTTTTTGAAAGTTAATTAGTTCGTGCACGCCTGAGATATGCTACTTAAGTTAATTTGTGTTTTAGGATCAGTTTGGTACATCTCATTTCTAATTCTTAATTGAGTAATTCTGGTGGAAGAACACATTCTTAATTCTTAAAATTTACTTCATCCGATAGCATAATTCTGGTAGGGACAAGCGAGAATCAACCTTGAAGTGTTTAGCTAAAAAAATAGGGACATTTACATTTCACCCACTAGTCTGGACGCTCTGCTCAAATCTACCCTCGTCCAAATTCTCTACTCAGTTTTCCCCTCCCACCTTCACACTATGCTCAGAAATCACCTCACGGCGGCATTTTCTCCCGTCAAAGGCTCTTCCATGTGGACCTAAGTCCTTACAAGTGGGACCGGTCCTCACTTCAGGTTCTCCCCCAAATCGATCCCAAATCGCACGCTCCAGCCTCCAGGCTCCACCGCGCGGCTCCCCTCCACCGCGCCTCCCTCGAGCGGCGAGCGCTCCTCTCCAGCGAGCCTTCCCCTCGGCCGCCGCGGGTCTCCCCTCCACCGCGCGGCTCCCCTCCACCGCGCAGGCTCCCCTGCGCCGAGACGAGCAGCAGCAGCAGCGGGGGCTCCTCCACCGCGCGGCTCCCCTGCACCGCGCGGCTCCCCTGCGCCGAGACGAGCAGCAGCAGCAGCGGGGCTCCTCCACCTTCATCCCGCCGTGGCTGTCCTCGTCGTCGCTGTCCTCCAAGCGCTCGCTCTCCATCGACAGCGGGGGCTCCTCCACCTTCATCCCGCCGTTCGACGGTGCCCCCGCAGCCGCAGGACCCGTCCGCCCGGGCCGCACGGCAGGCGGATCTCGGCCTCCGCGGGCCGCACGACAGGCGGATCTCGGTCGCCGCGGTTTCTACGCGGGCGAGCTCGACGCGGGGCTGGGCTCGACGCGCGCGGGCGAGCGCGACTAGGGGGTGGGCGCGACCGGGAGCAGCCAGCCGCAAGCGAGCTCAACGCAGAGCGAGCGCTTCTCCGGCGAACTCCACGAGAGGTAGCTTAACCATAACTTCGGGTCCTCAAATTCAAATTTAAATCTCCAAAACAGCAATTAGTACAAAGACCGCATTTTGCCTACACGAAAATCTGACCGACCAATTTTTAAGGAAAATTGCTGCATCCCCATTTAACTTGCAAGCAAGAACAAAAATCAAAGGAACATTTACATTGCTCCGTGGATTATAGCAGAGTAGGCGCAAGCAGCTAGCAGTTTTACCATTGAAGCTTTTAATCATGAAAAAATGAATTTATATCTCGGATTTACTCCTGGTGGATCTGAAATATATCGTGTTTTGATTGAAAAAAAATCTCGCACAGGCAGGCATCATCCTCCAGTAAGCTCAAACGTCGGCCGGCTCCTAGTGTGCGCATCCATAGAGAATGTCTCGTGCGAGCTCATCAAACAGATTGCAAGGTTTTCCCAGCTTCGACCATGTCCCTCTCGTCCAGTGTCCTGATTGCACCCGGTCAGAGCCATTGGTTAGGCTCAGGACGAAAAAAATCAGAAAACGGCAACTACGGCAGAGAATTCGTAAAGTGCGAAAGCAAATCACAACCCGGCAAGGTTCATGATCATTTCCCTTGTTTGTTTACATAGTTTATCATTCATCCTTTATGTCATGTGATTTTAGATTAATTATGTGGTTTTTGTGTTGTTATATTAGATCCTTAAGAAGTGCAACTTTTTTATGTGGATGGATGAGTACATCGAATGGTTGCGCTTGAGTGGTATGACTAAACAGACACAGTCCAGTTTTGAGCAAGAACAAGGTGCTACGCAATTGATGGTGAATAATTGTGGAGCAGAGTTATGTGGTGCAGATAAAGGAGATGTGTCTGTGAAGTTGGACATTCTAGCAATTGAATTGATGAAGATAAATGGCAACCTCAACAAAATTATTTACATTTTAGTCATTTGTGCTTTTATGATATTTGTTGTTTTACTTTTTATTATGAACCAAGGTGGTAAGCACTAGAAATTTGTAAGCTCTATGCACTATGGATGAACTATGGATGAAATAAGTTGTAAGCACTATGGATGAACTATGACATCAAATAGCTAACTAATGAAGAATCCAATAATATTTATTTAGGTATCATAAATGTTATTGTTTTACTATATAAATTTGGTTAAACTTATTATGGCAATTGGGCCAGGAGAACATGTCAGATTCAGCGTAGCAAGCAAAAATGGCAAACCTCTTCACAAGCCAAGAGAACAGAACTGGGGTCCTCGGCGTAGAGCAGAACGAGCTGGGGGCGCATACTGCGCGTTCCCCTGTGCTCCTCGGCGTCCTGGCAGAATGAGCTGGGCAAAAAGTTGAGAAACAAAAAAAGGTGCAGGCGCAAGATTCGAACCTGCACCGCTGCACTGCGAACCAAAGCGATATCACAGTGACCAAGTAGACAAGTTAGATGTTCGAGTATCATATGCAAACGGTATTACATAACCTTACACATCCAAATTCCTTTTAGGCCTAAAATTAAATAAATAAATACCAAATATTGTCAAAAGGTGAACCATTAGTTCATCTAATCATTGATGACTTACTTCATGTAAAGAATCCACTTTTTTTATTATTTATTGGTTTATATGGTTTAAATGCCTTTTAGGACCGAAAATAAATAAATAAATACCAAATATTGTCAAAAAATAGTGAAACTTGGCGGGGAGTCATAATTTGGACCTAGTTGCTTGAGATAAAAAAATGAGACACATAGACAAAAGTGTGCAACAAAATGGCCACGTCTCATATATGCAACAAAATGCAAAAAAAAGAAGAGAGAAGGGAATCGAACCCAGCATCTAATGTATACTGCACGTCTGGACAGACCACTACGCCACACGCCTGTTTCTGTTGAAGAGACAGAAAATTTCTATGTGACCAGAAAGCAGTGCGATTCAGTTCAGAAACACACGCCAGACCACTACGCCTGTTTCAGAAACACAGCCTGTTTCAGTTCAGAACAGTTCAGAAATTCATAAACAGCAAGATACCAGTTCAGAAACAGATACGAGTTCAGAAATTCATAAACAACAAGAAATTCATAAACACAGCCTGTTTCAGTTCAGAATATTTCATTATTCATTATAGCAGCAGCAAGTATTCATTATTCATAACTAGAAGAAGTGACAGCTGAATATTGTACAGCACCATTACAGCAGCAAGATACAACCCATGCTACATAAGAAGTTGTTTCATGCTCTTAGTCTTCCTTGCTATGTTAAGTCGCTTGCTCCTTGTGTTATTTGCTGGACTATCTTCAATTTTACTCTTTTTCCTCCTCTTCCCTCTCTTCTCCTTAGGTGGACTGATTTCCTCCTCTTCCTTCTCTTCTCCTTGTGGCACTTCTTCAATTTGCATGCTAGCAGGACTATTTTCCCTGTTCAACAAACCAAAGGTTAACGATGAGAACAATTTCAAGACTAGTACATAAGCGACATTATACAACCATTACCTAGTTACAATGACATTGAATGGCGGCGCTTGTGGCACTTCTTCAATTTGCATGGTAGGGGGACTATTTTCCCTGGTTTCAATGACATTGGATGGCGGCACTTCTAAATTTTCTGCACCCCAATGTTGATCTTCTCCGAAAGCCGCATCCACGGCATTTTTGCATTTGCTAGCAAAATGACCGAACTCTCCACATCTTTTACATTTCCGCCTCCTAGGGCCAAGTCCAGTGCCCTCTGCACTTGATCTTATTCTAGTCTTCCTTGGCCTCCCTGGTGCTCTACTCTGTACTGGAGCGTGGAGCACAAATCCTGGATCGACTATGTCCCACTGGTGTTGTGACTCAATACAAGGCACATTATCAGCGTATGTTGCATTAAACTTGGTGACAGAGAAGTAATCATCCACATATTGGTCGATTTCAGCAGCTGGACCACGAAGAGAGGTAATGAAGAAGAGGGCATGGATACATGGCAAGCCAGTAATCTCCCATTGCCTACAACTACATGTCCTCTTCTCTAAGTTCACTGGGTACCTCCATTCCCTCTTTTCTCTGTCGTATGCTGTCACCTCTGCCTCAAATGGCGTACGCTTTATCATTTTCATCTTCAAACCCCTTGTTTTCGTAAGCAATTTCTTCATCACAGAAGGTATTATTTTGTGGCCAACAAACTTTGCAGCTAAAATTCTCTGACGTAACTCAAACTTTTCCATAAGCATCTGCCTAATCTTGTCCAACATTTCCACCAAATGAAGCCCTTTGATTTTTCTAACTTTTGCATTGAAAGACTCTGCAAGGTTGTTATTCACATATTCTACCTTACATACTTCATTGAATTTGCTTCGCATCCATAACTTCGAATGACTCTTTTTGAACCAATCCTTCACCTTTGGGTTCGCTGCGTGCAATTGGCTCAAGTGATAATTATGCTTCTTGAGGCTGTAGGTTAGTGATGCAGGCCACAGGTTGTCATCGTACATCTTTCCTTTAAAGATCTTGCCAAAATTAGCTGCAAGGTGACGCATGCATTCCCTATGCTCCACTCCAGGGAACACCTCCTCAACTGCAGTTTCTAGACCCTTACATGCATCTGTGTGTATCACCAATCCATGTGGAATACCTATAACCACTCGCAAATTCTGTAGAAACCATTTCCAGCTCTCTTCTGATTCAGCCTCTAGCACCCCATATGCAACTGGAAAGAGCCAATTGTGTGCATCAATGGCACAAGCAGCTACTAATTGTCCTCTAAATCTTCCATTCAAAGCAGTTGCATCCACTGCTAAATATGGTCTACAACCATCTAAAAAGCCCTTCCAACAAGCCTTAAATGAAACAAAACCCTTCTAAAGCATTCCTTCTCCATAATCATCTTCCTCACTTTGTACTGCACAGTGTGCTTGTCAATCTCTACAACACTTCCTGGACATGCTTTCTCCACTTCGGCTTTGAAAGTGTACATCAACTTAAAACTATCCTTCCATGGACCATAAATCTTGTCTAGAGCCATTTCCTTACCATAAAACACTCTCATGTAAGGCACCTTTATTCCATACTTCTCATGTATCTTCTTTATCAATGCAGTTGGACCAATACATGGGTTGTCTCTCACCCAATCCAACATTACATCAGCGCACCACCTGCTCTTAGCTATCTTCAAAGTCTCTTTTCTTTCAACACTTGGACATGTGTGAGGAAAAGGGTTCACTTTGACCTGAATGAGTGTGCTATCTCGCATCTTAGAGGCATGCATCCTCCATCTACACCTCTCATATGTGCAGTGCACTCTCAACCTACTTGGCTCACTTTTGTCAATTTCAAAGTCATATTCACCCTTAATGCAATAAGTAGCTAGTGCATTTCGACAATCAACCATCGATGGAAATATGGTTCCTTCTGCTAGGGAAGGATTATCCTTGTCATAATCGATCACTGGTCTGTCCTCATCATCTTCATGCCCAGACATCCCCATGTCAATGTTCTCCTCTTCCTCTTCTTGGTCAGTGTCCACAAATTGTGCAGGTCTGTTATCTAGTAATAATGTTGGATGGCTTTTAACCAAATCTGGATACAACCTCTCATCCTCATTATCATAAACAACCTCATCAGGTACATCATAGTCCAGTGTCAACACTGGATGGCTTTGGCTACAAGATGGTTGAGAGCGTATTGACTGATTAGCCCTTCCTCCAATAACCACATCATTTTGGACAACAACAGACCTTTCTCCAAGATGCATAGCAAACATCAGAGATAAATCCAAATCACTCTTAATTTTCATAGATTTATTCTCAAACTTGTCAAAGTAACTGAATTGTACCTCATCATCAACATTCCAAGCATGCCGATCACATATAGCCTTGCTAAACTGTTCCAAAGTCCAGGTAACATCCGCACCCACGTGAAATTCATAACAACCAACATATGCTTTTTTACCACTGTCATCCAACCTTCTGCTTGTTTTTCTTCTCACATTCAACACAAAAGATGTATTATCCATCCTAGTTGACAACAAAATTATTGTAGTCGTTAAACTAGCACCAACATCAAGTAACAGGGGGTCTGAAAATTGCTACATACCTCTAGATTGGGATGGTGGTCGAGTGAAAATTGCTACTAGTGGAAGGAGATCTAGTCGTGTGCGCCCAGGGAAGATGCAGCAGCCGCGTGCGCCATCGCAGATACAGCTTGCTGCGTGTGCCAAGGGAGATGCAACGAGCAGGGCGCTGCCGAGGATTTAAATGTCCCAATCAAATACGGCGTGGTGAGCGGCGTGAGATGAGAGTCACAGAGACAGATAATGGGACAGGAACGGCGCCTGCCGTGCCACTGCCGGTGACGGATGAATTGAAGTACCATGCTGTACGCACCTTGGTTGCGAGCTTGTCGACGTCGAGGGAGGCGCGGGCGATGGCCTTGGCGGCGCGCTCGGCCTTGCCGGTCCGACGCTCCTTCCTGGGCAGTGGGAGTGTTGATGTGCTGTCGATTTGGGATGGAGTTTTGGTGTCGACGTTGGTGTCGAGCTACCGGCCGCACACACTCCGCGTCGAGCTCGCTTTCGGCTGGCCGTTCCCGGCCGCGCCCACCCACGCGTCGAGCTCGCCCGAGTAGAAGCCGCCTGCCAGAGCGCACCGCGGCGGCCGAGATCCGCCTGCCTGTGCGGCCCGCGGCGTCCGCTTGCCTGTGCGGCCGGGATGAAGGTGGAGGAGGAGCCCCCGCTGTCGATGGAGAGCGAGCGCTTGGAGGACAGCGACTGGGCGTCTCGTCTGGGCCCCCGCTGCTGCTGCTCGTCTGGGCGCAGGGTCAGGCCGTGGTGGTCGTTGTCGGCGACCGAGATCCGCCTGCCTGTGCGGCCCGCGGCGTCCGAGACATGCGGCGGCCGAGGGGAACGCTCACCGGAGAGGAGCGCTCGCCGCTCGAGGGAGGCGCGGAGGAGGTTCGGTGGACGGCAGCCGCTCCACTGCTCGCCGGGGCCGCGCGGTGGAGCCTGCAGCGTGCGATTTCGATTGAGATCGATTTGGGGAGAAGCAGGCGAGTGAAGTGAGGACCGGTCCCACTTGTAAGGACTTAGGTCCACATGGAAGAGCCTTTGATGGGAGAAAATGCCGCCGTGAGGTGATTTCTGAGCATAGTGTGGAGGTGGGAGGGGAAAACTGAGTAGAGAATTTGGACGAGGGTAGATTTGAGCAGAGCGTCCAAACTAGTGGGTGAAATGTAAATGTCCCAAAAAAATAGTATCTCGACCTTTTCTTCATAAACCTATTTTCCGACTTTGAGAATATATTTAAGAATACCGAATCCAGGGTTTAGTCGGTCCTTAGGCGTGCCTTTTTCTCTTCGTTGCCATGTGATAGACATGCACATAAGGTCTAGTTTGGGAGCAAGGGAGACTAAACCTAGATAGAAAAAACTCACCACATATAACTAAATATCTCATTCAAATGTCACTCTCATGGATTACTTACCTTAGAAATGAGGGGGATTCAAGGAGATTTCGGTTTCCAAACTCACCCTAAAAGTCTCAAGTATGTTGGTCCTAAAATATGAGTCCAGCTCTTTCAGCCCGATTAAATAAGGCCTAAAATATGTATGGTACTGTACCTATATTTATAATTGCGATCTAGAGTATAACTTTGTGTGAAATTACAATCATATCCTTTAACTTTATACATATAAGCTACAAGATTTGCTGAGGGCATCCTCATCCTTTCCTTTTGAAGGCATGTCGTGTTCGTCTCCTGATCCCTTCTCTGTCATGTACTTGCTGCTTCAATTGTGTTGAAGAGCTTCGACTGCACAATGGGTTTGGAGCTTCGTCCTTCAACTTCATTAGTTGTGACGAGGTTTGCTCTGAAAGTGAACTATGAAGCGGTTTAAATGTTAAATCTTGGTAGTAAGGGACCTTCGGCTAAGGCATAGCCCTAATCGTAGCCCCTCGTGGTATTAGTTTGTTTTCTATAATAAACTCAGACCATAAAATAAACGATGAAGGTCTTATATTGAAGGTCTAAAAAATACCTTCCTATAGCTCGGTATTGAAAACATTATATATATATATATATACTACTTATTAAGAAGGTAAGAGTAGTCTGCCGTTCTGTCCTCCCCCGTTCCGCGCGTAGAAAAAAAATCAAACTGTGGTTGCTTAGGGATCGAACCTTAGACCTATTGAGTAGAATGTCTAGCTTTTCACCCTCTAGCCAACATGACTCATGTTGAATTGTGTACAACTTCAACTAAGACTTTTTTGTGTTTAACCCGTCGTCCACTCTGTATGCTCACTGAGTCTAGAAGAACATTTATAGCTTGACCCCTGATCTTTCTGAAATTTGGGACGCAGTTCAGAAAATAAAGAAAATAGGGAAAAAGAGTTTAGAAATTGATTTTTAGTTTAAAAATAATTGCAGAAACCCATTTAATTCATGGAAATTTCATATTAAATCCAAATGAGTTCATTCCAATTTCTATAATATTATTTTTTATCACATAATACCTCTGTTTTGTCATGAAAACAACAATAAAATTGATTTCCTAATTAATCCTATACTACTTATTAAGAAGGTAAGAGTAGTCTGCCGTTCTGCCCTCCCCCGTTCCGCGCGCAGAAAAAAAATCAAATCGTGGTTGCTTAGGGATCGAACCTTGGACCTATTGAGTAGAATGCCTAGCCTTCCACCCTTTAGCCAACATGACTCATGTTAAATTGTGTACAACTTCAACTAAGACTTCTTTTGTGTTTAACCTGCCGTCCACTCTGTATGCTCACTGAGTCTAGAAGAACATTTATAGCTTGGCCCCTGATCTTTCTGGAATTTGGGACGCAGTCCAGAAAATAAAGAAAATAGGGAAAATGAGTTTAGAAATTGATTTTTAGTTTAAAAATAATTGCAGAAACCCATTTAATTCATGGAAATTTCATATTAAATCCAAATGAGTTCATTCCAATTTCTATAATTCTATAATATTATTTTTTATCACATAATACCTCTGTTTTGTCATGAAAACAACAATAAAATTGATTTCCTAATTAATCCTATATCAAATACATAGAAACTTTGGAAATTCGTAACTTCCCCATTTTAACTAAATTGAACCATTCCAGTTGTGTTAGTCTCGTATGAATATTTACTACGCAGTAACAACATTGATTATACCATGTTTCATACTTTTATAATTAGATATTTATTTATCCTATGTTAATTGGGTTAATCTATGTCTATTGGATTAATTTATTTAATATATTAATATAGTATTCTAACTTTATGGTTATACGATGTTTGACCATTAGTCTTGCAAACACACACTTACCTTTTTGTTTAAGCAAAAGCGTATGGTGGTATGTGTCCAATGACTAACGATGTACGAGGGAATTTCTTCCGGTATGTGTGAAACGTGCTCTCCAATAATGAGACCATGCAAATCGTGACATATATCGAAGTCTGCATGATACTGATGGTTGCAATGTAGTGGTGAAACAGATAGATTATAAATAACAAAATTTATGTATGGCCAGAATCACAAATTGATTATGAAACATTTTCTTATAACGGTATAACACATATTTTGTATATAAGTTATCGTAGTATACTGGTATTATATATTCCCGTTGCAACGCACGGGCATTCAGCTAGTATATATATATATATATATATATATATATATATATATATATATATTCTTTTTGGCTGAAAAGTGTATTTGGCCCACTTGCAGTGAATGAGGGCTTTTTAACTCCTAGAAGAAGTTAGCGCTTTCAACTATAAATTGAGTTGCGCTTTCAACTATAAATTGAGTTGCAGCACTAATGGCCAGGCATGATATTTCATGTTTTTGCCAACCTGCTGCTGCCATTTCCTTTGCCTCCAAAGCTACTTCGCTTGCTTACTTTTCTAGAATCCCAAAATCCGCCACCTTCGAAGCTCTATAGATGGCTAGAGAAGGGTTGAGTTCTGAGCTTACCATCATGGTGTACTCAGGTGCTGCTAAGAGAGTTGTGACTGACTGTAAGTGCAATCAACCCTAACTGAGGGTTTTAGTGATTAAATGACAAAACAAACTGAGATTCTAACAAGTTTGCTCCTAGCATGTATACATTTACTCTACAGACAGGTGAAGCACAGATCGTATATGTACACAAATATAAAAGCACAGCGGATTAAAATTCTACATCATATAGCGTGCTTCAAGTGCTTGGTAACAACGACAATTTACATTTTACAATTCTTGAGTCATAGGAATCACCGTTCAATTAAGAGGGACCCACAAAAGTTGAGTAAGTATGTGCGATGAGCTCAGTCCAAACCTTTTCAAAACCTCTAATAAAATATTTTACTAGATCATGAATGCTCTTGGAAAAACCACTTTCACTTCCCACTAAGATTTCTCCTTTGTTCACCTCAGTTTTCTCAAAATCTGTTCAACAGTTTCAAAAATCGGTTAAACCGGATTTAAAACCGGTTCAACCGGTTTTTGCACTGTTACCTCTGTCACTTTCTGACCTGCCAGTCTGCCAGTCAATTCTGTCAGAAAAAGTCATGTGCAGATTTTTTGAAAACCGGTTCAACCGAATTTTGGCCCGGCTCAACCGAATTTGGGGCTGGTCGAGTCTTCGGCTGAGTCCCTCAGTGAACCGAAAACTCCCTGGTGGAAACCGGTTCAACCGGTTTTTGGTCCACTTTTCCCAACGGCTGCCAGCTTTTAGGGGATCCTTTATATACCCTCACACTCTCTCTCTTCATTCACTTCTGCCCTCTCCACGAATTCTTGGCTGACCAACCTTCAAATAAGAGCATTCAATTCACCTCTCTCACCCGAAATTGCATCTCCTTCAGTCGTTTGAAGGACCCTTGGTGTGAGGTGAAGTCGATCTAACTCGCTGTTGATTTCATCTCTATTCTCCCTTTCTCTTCATCTCTCGAGCTCATCGCAAACTTGAATCTTGTGCGGATTTGTTACTCTTGGAACCTTGAGTTCCTTGATAGATAGAGGTTGCTTGGGAGTCTCCAAATTTGTGGATGACCCCAAGAAGTTTGTATCACCCGCTCGTTGAGTTAATTTGAGAAGAGATTGCCTTGACCTTGGTGGTCAGCTTGTGGAGGATTAGGGTTGGAAAAGACCCGACCCTTTGTGGGCTCCTCAACGAGGAGTAGGACACCTTTGTGGTGGTTGCCGAACCTTGGGTTAAATCGTGTGTTCTTATGTGTTCTTGATAAGTGCTTTAAATTATTGGTTAGTTCATATTCGATTATATTGTGTGCAAATCGTGAGAAACCAATTCACACCGATTTGTCACTTATTCGAGTGGATTTTCTCTAGGGCAAGTCTTAAGCAAAAATCTCTCACTACTTTGTCACACTTGTTTAACTGTTTATCTAATCTAAGTTGAGCAGGTTCAAACTTGTTCAACTATAAACAAAATCAGCTGAACCAGTTTGCACCAGTGCAACTTGAATTTAACATTATCTTGAAGTTTTTAGTGAAAAATTTCAGGTGTAGCCTATTCACCCCCCTCTAGGCTACTTTCAATTGGTATCAGAGCTACATACCTCGTTTTACTTTTAACCGCGTGAGGAAACGATCATGTCTACTCAAAGGGACCATGTGGATCCTCTCCTCGAAGAAATCCCCGTCACATCTTCCGATTAGGAAATAGACCCCAAGGTCCTCGACCTCGCCATGAAGATTGCCGAGAAGATGTTCCTCAAAATGAAAGAGGAAGATGCTAAGAAAAGGGCCGAAGAAGACAGAGGAAAGGGAAAAATCGAATACAATGATGATTTGGTAGAACTTTTGGTGTCAAGGGTGATGAGCAAGGTAAGTCTCAACACCGAAGGATCATCTACCAAAAGTAAAGGTAACGAGTTCAATAAAGTTCAATTTGATTATTCTAGAAATTTTATTCCCAACTTCTCTTCCACCCCACTTGGAAAGTTACCAACTCTTAGTGAGTTGAACTATGACGAGTGGGCCGATAAGATGAAATCGCATTTAATCTGTGTACATCCTAGTCTTTGGGAGATTGTCAATATAGGTATGTATAAGCCCGCCCAAGGAGAAGAGATGACTCCGGAAATGATGCAAGAAGTGCACCGCAATGCTCAAGTGGTGAGCATAATAAAAGGAAGCCTTTGTCCGGAAGAGTATCGGAAAGTCCAAGGAAGAGAGGATGCTCGTGGCATTTGGAACATTTTAAAAATGTCACATGAAGGAGACCCCAAAGCTAAGAGACATAGAATTGAAGCTTTGGAGAGTGAGCTTGCACAATATGATTGGACTAAGGGTGAGTCGCTTCAATCACTTTTTGACCGCCTAATGGTGTTGATCAACAAAATAAGAGTGCTTGGAAGTGAAGATTGGAGTGACTCCAAGGTCACTAGACTATTTATGAGAGCATAAAAATAAAAGGATAAGGGTCTTGCAAGAATGATAAGGGACCGTGATGACTATGAGGAAATGACACCTCACCAACTATTTGCAAAGATTCAACAACATGAGTCTGAAGAAGCCCCAATCAAGACAAGGGACACTCATGCCTTGATCTCAAATGAACAAGATTCCTCTAAGAAGAACAAAGATCACAAGACAAAGAAAGTGGTCGAAACATCAAGTGATGAAGATAGTTCAAGTGATGAAGACATAGCTATGTTCATCAAAACCTTCAAGAAGTTTGTGAGGAAAAATGATAGGTATCAAAGAAAAGGAAAGAAGAGGGCATGTTATGAATGTGGTCAAACCGGTCATTACATAGCGGATTGTCCAAACAAAAAGGAACAAGAAGCCAAGAAGGAATACAAAAAGGATAAGTTCAAAAAGGGGGCAAGAACAAGGGATATTTCAAGAAGAAATATGGTCAAGCCCACATTGGTGAAGAATGGAATTCCGATGAAGAAAGTTCTAGCTCCGAATAAGAGGAAGAGGTGGCAAACATCGCCATACAATCTACTTCAATCTCGCAACTCTTCACCAACCTTCACGATGACTCCTACACTCCAACTTGCCTCATGGCCAAAGGAGATAAGGTAACTTTATTTAGTGAGGACTTCACAAATGATGATGATGAACAAATGGCCATGAAAAATAAAATGATTAAAGAATTTGGTCTAAATGGATACAGTGTTATTACTAAATTGATGGAGAAGCTAGATAAAAGAAAAGCAACTCTTGACGCTCAAGAAGACTTGCTCATCCTTGAAAAGGAGAGAAACCTAGAGCTTCAAGAATTGCTATTCAATAAAGATGAAATGCTAGAAGCTTTAACTAAGGAAGTATCTTTAGTAAAAATAACTATAGAGGATAAAGAGAAAGAAATGAAAAATATGAAAACCTCTATAGTTAGTCTTGTAAAGGAAAAGAATGCACTTGAATCAAGCTTGTCATCCTTAACGGTTCAAAATCAAGAACTTCAAGTGCAACTTGAAAACTGCAAGAACTTCAACACTTCATCTTTAGTGGAAAAGTCTAAAGCTAGCTCCTCAAATAATATTATTTGTAAACATTGTGTAAAATATCATGCTTCTTGTTGCTTGACTAACCATGCAAGGAAGGAAAGCTCATAGGTTAAAGTCAAGAAAATATTGAAGTGGTCTAGCAATGATGGGTTAAAGAAAGTTGAACCCAAGTATAAAACCTTGAAGCCCAACAATGGAAGAAAGGGGCTTGGGTACAACTCATACAGGGTAAACCCTAGCATAGAGCATAAGGGGTGGAAATATCTGAGAGCACCTAGAGGGGGGGGGGGGGGTGAATAGGTGATCCTGTAACACTTCAAAAACTTAAGCCACAAAACTTGGTTACTGGTTAGCACAGTAATTTGCCAAGTGGCTAGAGAAGGATCTCAACACAACACAATAACCAAGAGATATCAATCACAGAGATGGCACAGTGGTTATCCCGTGGTTCGGCCAAGACCAACGCTTGCCTACTCCACGTTGTGGCGTCCCAACGGACGAGGGTTGCAATCAACCCCTCTCAAGCGGTCCAAAGACCAACTTGAATACCACGGTGTTGCTTTGCTTCTCTTAATCCCGTTTGCGAGGAATCTCCACAGCTTGGAGCCTCCCGCCCTTACACAAGATGTTCACGAAGAATCACAGAGCAAGGGAGGGATTAGCAACTCACACACGACACAAAGATCACAGCGAATACGCACACACAAAACCCAGACTTGAGCTCAAGAGACTAGCACACTAGAACGGAGCTCAAATCACTAGAATGTCAAACAAGTGCGCGAAAATGAAGTGTGAGTGATCAATGATGCTCAAAGGATGCTTGGTGTCCTCCTCCATGCGCCTAGGGGTCCCTTTTATAGCCCCAAGGCAGCTAGGAGCCTTTGAGAGCAAATCTGGAAGGCCAATCTTGCCTTCTGTCGTCGGGTGCACCGGACAGTCCGGTGCACACCGGACACTGTCCGGTGCCCGATTTCCTTCCTAAAATGGCGCTGCCGACCGTTGCAGATCTGGGAGCCGTTGGCGCACCGGACATGTCCGGTGCACACTGGACAGTCCGGTGCCCCCTTCTGACCGTTGGCCCGGCCACGTGTCGCGCGCAGATTCCGCGGTCGACCGTTGGCCCGGCCGACCGTTGGCTCACCGGACAGTCCGGTGCACACCGGACAGTCCGGTGAATTTTAGCCGTACGCCGTCGGCGAATTCCCGAGAGCGGCCACTTCACGCCGAGCCAGCCTGGCGCACCGGACACTGTCCGGTGCACCACCGGACAGTCCGGTGCTTGCAGACTCAGCAGATTCTTGGCTGCTCGAGCCAAGACATTTCCAATTGGATTTTTCCTGTTTCCAGCACTTAGACACAATACATTAGTCCATAAAACAATGTACTAAGTCTGAGAAACATACCTTAATTCTTGATTTGTACCTTGTCCACCTTTTTACACTTAGGCACTTGTGTTGGACACTAAATCACCAAAATACTTAGAAATGGCCCAAGGGCACATTTCCCTTTCAATCTCCCCCTTTTTGGTGATTTATGCCAACACAACATAAAGCAAGTAGAACAAGTACAAAATCAAATCAAATAAGAACTCAAAATTGTTTTGATTCAATTTTGACATATATGGATCACTCTATGCCACCACTTGGTTTATTTTTGCAAATCAAACTCAAATTCCTATCTCTAAGTCAAGACCACTTGTAGAGACATAAAGAGAGGTTTTCCAAAGAAATTTGATCAAGGATTTCAAAAACTCCCCCTTTTTCCCATAATCAACACTTTTCCCACAAGAGACAATAAAACCAAAAGCTCTAATCTACTATTTTCAAAATTTCTATTTCTCAAGTGGTAGCTGATCCATTTATCGCTTTGGCCTTTATTTTCTCCCCCTTTGGCATCAAGCACCAAAACGGGATCAATCTTGGCCCTTTAACCCCATTGCCTCACCAAAATCTTCAATTAAGAGCAAATGGCAATAAGAGTTCATTAGATGAACTTGGAATAGGTTACCCTCTCATCGGAGTGCAGTGGAAGTCTTTCATGGTCCAAGGCCACCTTTTCCCTTTCAATTCTCCTTGGAGACTAAAACAACCAAACTCAAGTACATGGTTAGCCACTAAGGGTCAAGTTGTAGCACAGCTCCCCCTAAATATGTGCATCACTTGCAAACAGGACTTGTGAGGTCCAGGGAGTGTTTGTACAACTTGAGCACCACAATAAGCAACAAAATGCAGAATGAACATGATCAAAGGCATAAACACATGTATGCTACATTTCAACCCAAGTTCCGCGAATCTAAGATATTGAGCTCACTACGCAGCCTGCAAAAGGTCTTCTCATCTAGAGGCTTGGTAAAGATATCGGCTAGCTGGTTCTCGGTGCTAACATGAAACACTTCGATATCCCCCTTTTGCTGGTGGTCTCTCAAAAAGTGATGCCGGATGTCAATGTGCTTTGTGCGGCTGTGCTCAACAGGATTTTCCGCTATTCGGATAGCACTCTCATTATCACATAGGAGTGGGACTTTGCTCAGATTGTAGCCAAAGTCCCGGAGGGTTTGCCTCATCCAAAGTAGTTGCGCACAACACTGTCCCGCAGCAACGTACTCGGCCTCAGCGGTGGATAGGGCAACGGAGGTTTGTTTCTTAGAGTTCCATGACACCAAGGACCTTCCTAAGAATTGGCACGTCCCCGATGTACTCTTCCTATCGACCTTACATCCAGCATAGTCGGAATCTAAGTACCCAATCAAGTCAAAGTTAGACCCCTTTGGATACCAGATCCTGAAGCAAGGCGTAGCGACTAAATATCGAAGAATTCGCTTCACAGCCACTAAGTGACACTCCTTCGGATCGGATTGAAATCTAGCACACATGCATACGCTAAGCATAATATCTGGTCTACTAGCACATAAATAAAGCAAAGAACCTATCATGGACCGGTATGCTTTTTGATCAACAGACTTACCTCCTTTGTTGAGGTCGGTGTGTCTGTCGGTTCCCATCGGCGTCTTTGCGGGCTTGGCGTCCTTCATCCCAAACCTCTTTAGCAAATCTTGTGTGTACTTTGTTTGGGAGATGAAGGTGCCGTCCTTGAGTTGCTTCACTTGGAACCCAAGGAAGTAGGTCAACTCGCCCATCATCGACATCTCGAATTTCTGCGTCATCACCCTGCTAAACTCTTCACAAGACTTTTGGTTAGTAGAACCAAATATTATGTCGTCGACATAAATTTGGCACACAAAAAGATCACCATCGCAAGTCTTAGTAAAAAGAGTTGGATCGGCTTTCCCAACCTTGAAAGCATTAGCAATTAAAAAGTCTCTAAGGCATTCATACCATGCTCTTGGGGCTTGCTTAAGTCCATAGAGCGCCTTAGAGAGCTTACACACGTGGTCGGGGTACCGTTCATCCTCGAAGCCAGGG
The DNA here is from genome assembly GCA_029449295.1 of Zea luxurians. Lineage (NCBI taxonomy): Eukaryota > Viridiplantae > Streptophyta > Magnoliopsida > Poales > Poaceae > Zea > Zea luxurians. The sequence goes on along the minus strand of JAOPSE010000140.1, from coordinate 1,472,541 downwards.
GGTTGCTCCACGTACACCTCCTCCTTGATCGGCCCGTTGAGGAAAGCGCTCTTCACATCCATTTGGTACAACCTGAAAGAATGGTGAGCGGCATATGCTAGCAAGATACGAATTGATTCTAGCCTAGCCACAGGAGCAAAAGTCTCCTCAAAGTCCAAACCTGCGACTTGGGCATAACCTTTTGCCACAAGTCGAGCCTTGTTCCTCGTCACCACCCCGTGCTCGTCCTGTTTGTTGCGGAACACCCACTTGGTTCCCACAACATTTTGCTTGGGACGAGGCACCAGTGTCCAAACTTCATTGCGCTTGAAGTTGTTGAGTTCCTCCTGCATGGCCAACACCCAGTCTGGATCTAGCAAGGCCTCTTCTACCCTGAAAGGCTCAATAGAAGAGACAAAAGAGTAATGCTCACAAAAATTAACTAATCTTGAGCGAGTAGTTACTCCCTTGCTAATATCACCCAATATCTGGTCGACGGGATGATCCCTTTGAATTGTCGCTCGAACTTGGGTTGGAGGTGCCTGAGGTGCTTCTTCCTCTTGAACATCCTGTGCTCCCCCTTGATCATGTGCCTCCACTTGAGGTACCTGTTCGACATCTTGGGTTGGGGAATGCACCATAGTTGAGGAAGACGGTTGATCTTGCTCCAAATGTTCCTGAGGCCGTACATCTCCAATCGCCATGGTGCGTATCGCGGCTGTTGGAACGTCTTCTTCATCTACATCATCAAGATCAACAACTTGCTCTCTTGGAGAGCCATTAGTCTCATCAAATACAACGTCGCTAGAGACTTCAACCAAACCCGATGATTTGTTGAAGACCCTATACGCCTTTGTATTTGAATCATAACCTAATAAAAATCCTTCTACGGCTTTGGGAGCAAATTTGGAATTCCTACCCTTCTTCACTAGAATGTAGCATTTACTCCCAAAAACACGAAAATACGATACATTAGGTTTGTTACCGGTTAGCAGCTCATACGACGTCTTCTTGAGGAGGCGGTGAAGGTAGACCCTGTTGATGGCGTGGCAAGCCGTGTTCACGGCTTCCGACCAAAAGCACTCGAGGGTCTTGAATTCTCCAAGCATAGTTCTCGCCATATCTATGAGCGTCCTGTTCTTCCTCTCTACCACACCATTTTGCTGAGGTGTGTAGGGAGCGGAGAACTCGTGCTTGATCCCCTCCTCCTCAAGAAACTCCTCCACTTGAAGGTTCTTGAATTCGGACCCGTTGTCGCTCCTTATCTTCTTCACCTTGAGCTCAAACTCATTTTGAGCTCTCCTTAGGAAGCGCTTGAGGGTCCCTTGGGTTTCAGACTTATCCAGCAAAAAGAACACCCAAGTGAAGCGGGAAAAGTCATCAACGATAACTAGACCATACTTACTTCCTCCTATGCTCAGATAGGCGATGGGTCCGAAGAGGTCCATATGTAGCAGCTCCAGGGGTCTTGATGTTGTCATCACATTTTTGGTGTGATGAGAGCCTCCCACTTGTTTCCCTGCTTGACAAGCTGCACAAGGTCTATCTTTTTCGAAATGAACATTGGTTAGACCTATCACGTGTTCTCCCTTTAGAAGCTTGTGGAGGTTCTTCATCCCCACATGTGCTAAGAGGCGATGCCACAGCCAGCCCATGCAAGTCTTAGCCATTAAGCATGCATCTAGACCGGCCTCTTCTTTTGCAAAATCAACTAAGTAAAGCTTGCCGTCTAGTACACCCTTAAAAGCTAGTGAACCATCACATCTTCTAAAGACAGACACATCTACATTTGTAAACAAACAGTTATATCCCATATTGCATAATTGACTAACAGATAGCAAATTATATCCAAGAGACTCTACTAAAAACACATTAGAGATAGAGTGCTCATTTGAGATTGCAATTTTACCTAACCCTTTTACCTTGCCTTGATTCCCATCACCGAATATTATTGAATCTTGGGAATCTTTATTCTTGACGTAGGAGGTGAACATCTTCTTCTCCCCCGTCATATGGTTTGTGCATCCGCTGTCAATAATCCAGCTTGAACCCCCGGATGCATAAACCTGCAAGGCAAATTTAGGCTTGGGTCTTAGGTACCCAACTCATGTTGGGTCCTGCAAGGTTAGCACAAATATCCTTAGGGACCCAAATGCAAGTTTTGTCTCCCTTGCATCTTGCCCCTAATTTTCTAGCAACTATCTTCCTATCCTTTCTACAAATAGCAAAAGAAGCATTTAAAGCATGATATATTGTAGAAGGTTCATTAACTTTCCTAGGAGCATTTACGACATTTCTCTTAGGCATTGTTGGGGGCCTTCGTCCTCCGAAGGTCCTCAAAAACATGATTTGACTGTTTTCCAAGTGGATTATGTGAACAGGTATCTTCGGACTCAGGATTATGAACATAAAGCACGGTCAGGACGAAGCCTGAACCAGACGAGGGACGAGCTGATTACCAGGCTCTACGAAGGATGGTGCACAGCCGAAGCTGTGCGCAGGGAAGCTTCGTCGCGATAGCGGAAAGGGGAACCGACTTAAAGATGAAAAGACTACGTGGGCCTTGACAGATTTCCATAAGTCATTAACAAATGTAATGGACATGGATGTAATTTTACGTGGGCTGCGTCCCACGTCTATAAATAGATGAACAGTACTCCCGTACTGCTCACGCTGACTTGGCATTGGCATTTGCGTCACGCTTGTACTTTTTACCTTCTCTCAAGACCGAAGGTACATTTGTAATTTGTAATCATTTCTATTTCTCTGTGTTAATAAAATAGAAATGATTCTATGATTTACATTTCATGTTTTGTATGAATCCTTCGTTATTACTTGTTATATTTACGAAGGTATGTCTCTTGTGACCTTCGTCCGGAACTCATTATTCCCGAAGGGGAATAATGTTTGGTAGGACGAAGGGCCTTAACATTTAACACTTTTTATGTTGCCTTGTTCTTAATCCGAAGCATTTGAGAACAAGTCCCCAACATTGGCGCCCACCTCCGGTGAACTCACTTCCACTTCGGGTTTTTTGAACACCTTCGGAAGCTGTAGACCTTCGCTATGGCACCGAAGAAAGCTTCAGCGGCTGGGGCTGCAGCACTGCAACCGCTGGACCACAACCAAGAGACCTTCTCTCTTCGGGAGGCTCGAAGCCAGAAGAGAAAGGCCGTCAGCCCGACGCTTCAGGAGGAAGAGCTAGACCAAGAAATCAGGGATATGGAGATGCTACATCAACAGGTGCAGAGGAAGAAGGAGAAGATGGCCCGGCTAGCTGAGTTGCAACGGCAGATAGACGAAGCCTCTGAGGAAGTTCGCCATCTTACTCAAGATGAGCAAAACAGAAGGCCTCAGCAGAAAGACCTTCATCAGGAGGGCTTCGTCAACGAAGATGACTGGTATGACAATTTCCATCAGGGAAATTTTGTTTTCGATGATGCTTCTCCTTTGTCCGCTGAGCTGCAGGCTACACCTTGGCCTCCATCCTATAAGCCACCCCAGCTTCCCATGTTCGACGGCCACTCAGACCCGAAGCAGTTCTTGATGAGCTATGAAGCAACAGTGTCTTCGTATGGGGGCAATGCTGCAGTCATGGCGAAGTCTTTCGTCATGGCCGTCAGGAATGTTGCTCAGACCTGGTACTCCTCCCTTCGACCAGGAACGATCACTTCATGGCAGAAGCTGAAGGATATGTTGTTAACCAGCTTTCAAGGATTTCAGACGAAGCCGGTCACTGCTCAAGCTTTGTTCCAGTGCACTCAGGACCATGAAGAATACCTTCAGGCGTATGTCAGAAGGTTCTTGCGTTTGAGGGCGCAGGCTCCAACGGTGCCCAATGAAATTGTCATCGAAGCCATGATCAAGGGGCTTCGTCCTGGACCTGCAGCCCAATACTTTGCTAGGAAGCCTCCTCAGACCTTGGAGAAGTTGCTCCAAAAGATGGACGAGTACATTCGTGCTGATAATGACTTTCGCCAAAGAAGGGAGGAGGCCTTCAGATTTTCTGAGATGACCAGGGGCTTCGGGGGAAGATTCTATCCGAGGCATGTCAGGTCCATTCACAACTCCGCTCAAAATGATGACAAGGGGAGTCACCAGAACAGGCCGCAGTGCTCCTCACAGGCTTCGGGGCAGCAGCAAACTTTCTTTCGGCCACCAGCTCCAAGAGGCAGAGGCGCCAGGGGCTTCGGCGGGAGATTTGGAGATCAACCAAGGAGGACATTTTGCTTATTCTGCGGTAAGAACAAGGGCCATACCACCAGGATGTGCCATGTTACCATCCAGAAACAAAAGGAGCTAGCAGAAGCTGCAGCGCAACAGGGACAGCCGAAGCAGGTCATGCATACTGCTTCGTACCATCAGCCTTACATCCCGGAGTACGTGGGCAACCACCCTGCAGTCTCCGTAGCTTCGGCAAGTCAACCTCAAGCTTCATGGCAACAGCCCCCGCCTCCACCTCCGCTGCAACAAGGCCAGCAGCCAGAAGGGAGCCAATATGTTCCGCACCAAAGGGACCTCAGAGAGCAATCTGAAGCCCGTACAGTCAACAGTACTGTGCCGGAGTCGAAGCACATTTATTGACAAAATATCCTACTTTGATAGCAGTCTTTTCCGTTTAAGTTCTGTTTTTGGTGTAATAAAGAACATTTTAGTTTTCATATAATAGTTTCGTGGTTGGTTATCAGAAAAACCTATCTTCTCTACAGGCTTAAGTTGCTGAAGCTTAAAAATTTGCGGTAACAAGGAGGACCTTCGGATTATTAAAAATCCTTCGAAGCAACAAAAAGTCGCTCTAAGGAGCGCAGAGTAAGTTGCCGAAGTTACAAAAAGTCGTTCCAAAGGGAGCGCAGTGTAAGTTTTTTCCTCCAAAGACGTTCCTAAGGGAATGCAGAGCATACAGCGAAAAGTCAACGCTGATACCGCCTAAGTAAAAGGCGAAGAAGCTCCAAAGACGTTCCTAAGGGAATGCAGAGCTTATACCGTCTAAGTAAAAGGCGAAGAAGCTCCAAAGACGTTCCTAAGGGAATGCAGAGCTTATGAATATATTTTGTGTGTATCTTCGGAACAAATGTCATTTGCATAACATAACATCATCACATCATTTTGCATAACATAAGCATCATACATCATGTTGCATTTGGCAAAAGAAGGGGACACAGTATCAACCTTCGAAAGGACGCTTTGAGAAAGTGCAAAATTGTGTAAAGTCACGAGGGAATACAATGATAATCTTCGAATTACAGCTTCGGAGAATATTATTACGAAGCATGAACGAGCTTCATCAGAGCAATATCGAAATTGTATAGCTTCGGAGAATGGTTTCATGAAGTATGAACGTGTTTCATCAGAATAATTGTTAACGGAGAATGTCTTCTTCACGAAGCATGAAAAGAAGGGAAGGTGTTTTTTCGCCGAAGGCTCAAAAATGGTATGTATGTAGAGTTTCATGCATCGTAAAGAATTGAATAATGAAAAGAAACTTGTATATTACATTCAAATGTACAAAATGTTACATAGATCACACTTTAAATGTTTTTTCTAAATAGCATCTAGTCTTCTCTTAATACTGCTTCGGCGGCTTCATTTAGAAGTTGATCAACAACTTTGTCCATGATAGCTTCGGCCATCTGTTTAATTTCGTCATCCCCTTTTGTGTGGGGGTCGGCAGTCGATCCAACAGCTTCTGAGGGAAGAGAACATTTCTTCATTACTATTACAAACCGTGAGCAAAGTTTGAAATTAAAATTACAACACAATAAGAGCGACTAATTAATACCTAATTGCCTTTCAGGCTCTGTACTTCTTTCGGCAGCTTCTGCCACTTTCCTAGCATCATGGATGCCTTTTTCGCTCCTTTGGATGATTTCTTGCGCCATTCCTCGGCCGCCGTCGTTCCAGATATCAGTAAAGAATTTGCCACCAACCACGCTTGCTTCGGCCGAGGGGTCCTTGATGTCTTCGGAAGATAAGGCAGCTTCGGACTGAGCTAAAAATTTTACATGCCCGCAACCTTTCTTCTCTAAGACAGAAGCAATTCCTCTGGCGCCCGAAAAAGCGCAGATGTCGCCACGACTGCTCAGGATCTCCTCGAAGGCCTCTGCTTCGTGACTAATCCATTCCAGTGGACCTTCGGGATTGCCTCGAGAGAAATTCTCTTTGCTGGAAAAGGCGCCCACGCTGGCGAAGCTGGTTTTAATTTTATTCACGCATTCTACAGATTTAACATAACAGTTCCTCTGAGAAGCACGAAGCTCTTTAACACTTAACTCCAATTTGCTGACCATATAATCACTAAGTTCTCGTTTCGTTTCCTCAAGCACACGTTCCTCTTTGGCTCTAGTTAGCTGTTTCTGAAGATCTTTAATTTCACGTTTTTGAGCTTCGGCCTGGGCCTTCGAAGCAGCTTCGTCCTTCTTCACTTTATCTACCAGTGTAAGCAGAATTTTATCCTTTTCCAGAGCTTCGTTTCTCAGTTTGATAACTTCGGAGCGTAAATTGTTAAACGCAATGTCATAGCTTTCATCTTCGGCGCTCTTTTGTGCTCTCAATGCGTTGCTCAGAATTAAACCCTATAAAAGAAAGAGTCCGTATAAGGATAAAGGAATGAATTATGTATTGTAAAATTTTTTCAAACGACTAATTCCCATACCTTTAGGCTATTATATGCAAGACTGTCTGCGAGATCCTCTTTTGTCATGGCGCATAATCCAGCTTCGAGTTTTGGGAACCCCATGCTTCTAGCCATTTCCCGGCACACGGATAATTCTTTATTGTCTGGGAGACAGTACAGGAAATCATCTTCGTTTGTCCCATTAAATACTACTGCCCCCTTCGGATACTTTAACTCTCTAGCATAGTGATTCGCTTCATAGATTTCTTCTTCAGAAAGTTTCTTCCCCGAAGCATGTCGCACGATGTAATCGCGTATGCTGGAGGGAGCTTCGGGGGCGGCAGTGTCAACTTCTTCGACTAAAGCTGGTTCTGATATTTTCTCGGATTGTTCCTTGGCGGGCTTTGAAGGCCCAGCTTCGGCTTCAGCTGGTTGTTTCGAAGCTTCTGTAGATGCTTCAGTGAGTTCAACAGACTCCTTTGCGGTTGTGCTTGAAGACTTAATTGTCTCCAAAACATCCAATATGTTCACCATTCTTTTTCTTCTTGGAGTCACCGATGGGCCCTTTTGATTTTTTGTTGTGTCAACATTTGTTGAAGGACTTAAAATTTCTGATGTTTTTGGCCCTTCAATCTTCGGTTTTTCTACTGCTGAAGGCGCTTCAGTCTTCTCTTCCATCTTCGGCACTGGAGCTGGTTCTGTAGCTTCAGAGGCCAAAGAAACTTCACCAATGAATTCTGGCACTGTGGCCGGCTCAATAAAGCGTGTCCGATGGGTGAGCACCTTCATCTTTTTTCTTTGAGGCGCTGGCTCACTAGGGGCACTCGTGGTAGCTTCTGTTGCAGGAGAAGTATTTTTCCTTTTGCGACCCAATACCGGATAGTGATAGTCAGGGTACATAAACCCGACTGCGTCAAACACACGGTTGAGCCTTTTCTTCTTTCGGCCTCCGAAGGCTGCTGATAGCGCAGTATTTTCGGCCTTCGAATATGCCCCAAGTAGTTCATCACTTAACGTTTCAATGCTTTTCAGCCAGTCATCATCAGGTTCAACAAATTTATCTGCATATTTGAATGTGTATTTCAGCCTGACCAGTCCGCCTTCGTCGGACTCTTTAATGGTCTCCTTCGGCATTTCCCACTTTTCTGCAAGTGGCCATACCCTGAAGGCAATGTGCTCTTGGACCAAGTCCCTTGTCCCAATGAAAGAGCAGACTATGCCGAAGGCTCTTTGGCATTCCTCGGCTGCTTCGTCCATTTCAACCTTCGGCCTTCGAAGTCCGAAGCGTTGCCAGATGGGGCGCATAATGATACTCTTGACATTTTCTTGCGCTGTTAAGTCATTTTTTACATAAAACCATTCAGTCATCCAGGCTCCGGGCCATCTCTTCCGAAAGGTTGGCACAGGGCGGCTTGACCCGGAGCGGGCACCGAAGCTGTAGCACCCAAAGTTATTGTGATATTGTTCTTTTCCCCACGGCTTCGTCTCATATAACAGTTCATGAATGTTGCAAAAACTTTTAGCATTTGGTTTTAAACATTGGCTTCTTGCAGCCCAGACAAACATCCCCATTCTTATGATAGCTTCAGGAGTAAGTTGATGAAGGTAGACTTGAAATGTTTTCAGTACCTCAACAACGAAGTTGCTCAGGGGGAATCGAAGCCCAGCCTTGAGAAAGCTTCGGAAGACTACAACTTCATCTTCTTCCGGGGTGGGAGAAGTCTTTTCTCCAGCGTCAGCCCTCACAATAGATATATCTCGAAAATACCGCCCCCTCATATTATCAATATGACTCTGCTTGATAGTGGTTTTCCCGAAAACCGTGTGACTTGGCCGCCATGGTCGATCTTCGGCCTCTTCTCCACCACTTTCTACATCATAGCTGTCGCTGTCATCAGTATCTTCGGACAAACCTTCGAGAATCTCTTTGGTGATTTTCTCTGTATTGGTCTCCGCCATCGCAATCAGGAACCCCAGATTCTTCTCTTCCTCGAGACTCAGCTTCGTATCAGCAGGAATCTTCTTACCTTCGGACATCTTCGGAAACGCTAAAAAACTGTTTTCAGGACCGAAGCTCCGAAATCAAAAAGGTCACCAATCTTAATGCACAAGAGCTAAAAATTTAGTGGACTGAAGCAGATGGCAAGGGTGCGTACCAAATGAGTTGGCGGTGTGATCTTATTTATACGCCCAGGGCGTTGAAAGTTGAAAGACCCCGCTTGTCAGTGAATGTTGCTATTCTAGCAAAGGGAAGGTGTTTTTTCGGACCTTCGGCTCAAGGCCTTCGTCCATATCGCAATCTGAATTTATTATTAACAAATTAATATTGCGAGGGGCTACTGTTGGGGGCCTTCGTCCTCCGAAGGTCCTCAAAAACATGATTTGACTGTTTTCCAAGTGGATTATGTGAACAGGTATCTTCGGACTCAGGATTATGAACATAAAGCACGGTCAGGACGAAGCCTGAACCAGACGAGGGACGAGCTGATTACCAGGCTCTACGAAGGATGGTGCACAGCCGAAGCTGTGCGCAGGGAAGCTTCGTCGCGATAGCGGAAAGGGGAACCGACTTAAAGATGAAAAGACTACGTGGGCCTTGATAGATTTCCATAAGTCATTAACAAATGTAATGGACATGGATGTAATTTTACGTGGGCTGCGTCCCGCGTCTATAAATAGATGAACAGTACTCCCGTACTGCTCACGCTGACTTGGCATTGGCATTTGCGTCACGCTTGTACTTTTTACCTTCTCTCAAGACCGAAGGTACATTTGTAATTTGTAATCATTTCTATTTCTCTGTGTTAATAAAATAGAAATGATTCTATGATTTACATTTCATGTTTTGTATGAATCCTTCGTTATTACTTGTTATATTTACGAAGGTATGTCTCTTGTGACCTTCGTCCGGAACTCATTATTCCCGAAGGGGAATAATGTTTGGTAGGACGAAGGGCCTTAACATTTAACACTTTTTATGTTGCCTTGTTCTTAATCCGAAGCATTTGAGAACAAGTCCCCAACAGGCATATTATGAATAACATTTCTCCTACCAACATTTCTATCATGCACATAAGAAGAACTAGAAGCAACCATGGCATGAGAATCAAAGGCATTATATACATTATAACTCCTATAAGCATTTCTAGGTTGTCTTCTATCATAGTACATAAAAGCATGGTTCTTTTGCACACTACTAGCCATAGGAGCCTTCCCTTTCTCCTTGGCGGAGATAGGAGCCTTATGGCTTGTCAAGTCCTTGGCTTCCCTCTTGTAGCCAAGTCCATCCTTAATGGAGGGGTGTCTACCAATTGTATAGGCATCCCTTGCAAATTTTAGCTTGTCAAATTCATTCTTGCTAATCTTAAGTTGGGCATTAAGACTAGCCAATTCCTCATTTAATTTGGAAATTGACACTAAATGATCACTACAAGCATCAACATCGAAATCTTTACACCTATTACAAGTTTCAACAAATTGTACACGAGAATTAGATTTACTAGCTACTTCTAGTTTAGCATTTAAATCAACATTAACATTTTTTAAAGTAGCAATGGTTTCATGACACAAAGATAATTCACTAGAGAGCATTTCATTCCTTTTAATTTCAAGAGCAAGAGATTTTTGTGCACTAACAAATTTATCATGCTCCTCATATAAAAGATCCTCTTGTTTTTCTAGTAATCTATTCTTGTCATTCAAAGCATCAATCAACTCATTAATCTTATTAATTTTAGATCTATCTAATCCCTTGAATAAGCATGAGTAATCTATCTCATCATCATCACTAGACTCATCCTCACTTGAAGAAGCATAGGTACTAGTATCATGAGTGCTTACTTTCTTCTCTCTTGCCATGAGGCAAGTGTGACGCTCGTTTGGGAAGAGGGATGACTTGTTGAAGGCGGTGGCGGCGAGTCCTTCATTGTCGGAGTCGGAGGAGGAGCAATCCGAATCCCACTCCTTGCCTAGATGTGCCTCGCCCTTTGCCTTCTTGTATGCCTTCTTCTTCTCCCTCTTGCTCCCTTGGTCCTGTTCACTATCATTGTCGGGACAGTTAGCAATAAAATGACCAAGCTTACCGCATTTGAAGCATGAGCGCTTCCCCTTGGCTTTGGTCTTGCTTGGCTGTCCCTTGCGACCTTTAAGCGCCGTCTTGAATCTTTTGATGATGAGGGCCATCTCTTCATCATTAGGTCCGGCTGCCTCAATTTGTGCCACCTTACTAGGTAGCGCCTCCTTGCTTCTTGTTGCCTTGAGAGCAAGGGGTTGCGGCTCGTTGATCGGACCATTCAAGGCGTCATCCACGTACCTCGCCTCCTTGATCATCATCCGCCCGCTAACGAACTTCCCAAGAACTTCTTCGGGCGACATCTTGGTGTACCTGGGATTTTCACGTATATTGTTCACCAAATGAGGATCAAGAACGGTAAATGACCTTAGCATTAGGCGGACGACGTCGTGGTCCGTCCATCGCGTGCTTCCATAGCTCCTTATTTTGTTGATAAGGGTCTTGAGTCGGTTGTATGTTTGTGTCGGCTCCTCGCCCCTTATCATCGCGAACCGTCCAAGCTCGCCCTCCACCAACTCCATCTTGGTGAGCAAGGTGACGTCGTTCCCCTCATGAGAAATCTTGAGGGTGTCCCAGATCTGCTTGGCGTTATCCAAGCCGCTCACTTTATGGTATTCATCCCTGCACAAAGAAGCTAGAAGAACAGTAGTAGCTTGTGCATTCTTATGAATTTGTTCATTAATGAACATGGGACTATCCGAACTATCAAAATGCATTCCACTCTCCACAATCTCCCATATACTAGGATGGAGAGAGAATAGGTGACTACGCATTTTGTGGCTCCAAAATCCATAGTCCTCCCCATCAAAGTGTGGGGGCTTGCCGAGTGGAATGGAGAGCAAATGTGAATTTGAACTTTGCGGAATACGAGAGTAGTCAAAAGAAAAGTTCGAATTAACCGGTTTCCTTCTCTCGTAGTCGTTGTGGTCGTCGTCCTTTTGGGAAGAAGTGGACTCATCGCTATCGTCGTAATAGACAATCTCCTTGATGCGCCTCGTCTTCTTCTTCTTCTTCCCTTCCTTCCATCTATGGACCGAGCCGGAGTCGATAGGCTTGTCGTCCTTCGGCTCGTTGACGAAGGATTCCTTCTCTTTGTGGTTGATCATGATTCCCTTCCCCTTAGGATCCATCTCTTCGGGCGGTTAGTCCCTTTCTTGAAGAGAACGGCTTTGATACCAATTGAGAGCACCTAGAGGGGGGGGGTGAATAGGTGATCCTGTAACACTTCAAAAACTTAAGCCACAAAACTTGGTTACTGGTTAGCACAGTAATTTGCCAAGTGGCTAGAGAAGGATCTCAACACAACACAATAACCAAGAGATATCAATCACACAGATGGCACAGTGGTTATCCCGTGGTTCGGCCAAGACCAACGCTTGCCTACTCCACGTTGTGGCGTCCCAACGGACGAGGGTTGCAATCAACCCCTCTCAAGCGGTCCAAAGACCAACTTGAATACCACGGTGTTGCTTTGCTTCTCTTAATCCCGTTTGCGAGGAATCTCCACAGCTTGGAGCCTCTCGCCCTTACACAAGATGTTCACGAAGAATCACAGAGCAAGGGAGGGATTAGCAACTCACACACGACACAAAGATCACAGCGAATACGCACACGCAAAACCCAGACTTGAGCTCAAGAGACTAGCACACTAGAATGGAGCTCAAATCACTAGAATGTCAAACAAGTGCGCGAAAATGAAGTGTGAGTGATCAATGATGCTCAAAGGATGCTTGGTGTCCTCCTCCATGCGCCTAGGGGTCCCTTTTATAGCCCTAAGGCAGCTAGGAGCCGTTGAGAGCAAATCTGGAAGGCCAATCTTGCCTTCTGTCGTCGGGTGCACCGGACAGTCCGGTGCACACCGGACACTGTCCGGTGCCCGATTTCCTTCCTAAAATGGCGCTGCCGACCGTTGCAGATCTGGGAGCCGTTGGCGCACCGGACATGTCCGGTGCACACCGGACAGTCCGATGCCCCCTTCCGACCGTTGGCCCGGCCACGTGTCGCCCGCAGATTCCGCGGCCGACCGTTGGCCCGGCCGATCGTTGGCTCACCGGACAGTCCGGTGCACACCGGACAGTCCAGTGAATTTTAGCCGTACGCCGTCGGCGAATTCCCGAGAGCGGCCACTTCACGCCGAGCCAGCCTGGCGCACCGGACACTGTCCGGTGCACCACCGGACAGTCCGGTGCTTGCAGACTCAGCAGATTCTTGGCTGCTCGAGCCAAGACATTTCCAATTGGATTTTTCCTGTTTCCAGCACTTAGACACAATACATTAGTCCATAAAACAATGTACTAAGTCTGAGAAACATACCTTAATTCTTGATTTGTACCTTGTCCACCTTTTTACACTTAGGCACTTGTGTTGGACACTAAATCACCAAAATACTTAGAAATGGCCCAAGGGCACATTTCCCTTTCAATATCCCAAGTTCATAGAGGGAACCACCCTATATGATGCCTTGGGGAGGATTCACTCCTCAAATGGCAAATCGACTCAAGTAAAGGTAAACTTGAGTCACACAAAGGATAAGATCAAGAATGTTGTCTCCACAAATGGAGAAAAGCATAGAACTCCTATTTCTCATTCTTACCTTTGTGATTATATGCTAACCTAGGATTCAGGTAAACTAGTTGTGAAATATGTGGGTGCCTACACAAAGAGAAAAGTTATGAAAAGGAGTGTGTGGGTACCCAAGGCAATAATTAACACTGTAGGACCCAATTCAATTTGGGTACCTAAAAGCATAGCCTAAATTTGTTTTGTAGGTCTACTCCTCCGGTGGGTCAAGCTGGGTGCTTGACAGTGGATGTACAAATCACATGACCGGGGAGAAAGACTTGTTTCAGTACTTGCAACTAACTCAAGAAGCACAAGAAATTGTGTTTGGAGATAGTGGCAAGAGTGAAGTGATTGGTATTGGTAAAATTCCTATCTCTGACCACCAGTCACTTTCAAATGTTCTGTTAGTAGATTCTTTAAGCTACAATTTGATGTCTATTTTGCAACTTTGTGGAATGGGATATAACTGCCTATTTACTGATGTTGATGTGAAGATCCTTAGAAGGGAGGATTTCTCTGTTGCTTTTATAGGTCGCTTGAAGGGCAAACTCTATCTTGTTAATTTCACAACAAGTAGGGTGACGCCTGAGACTTGTTTAGTGGCAAAATCCGACAAGGGTTGGCTTTGGCATCGCCGGTTAGCTCATGTTGGCATGAGGAACTTGGCCAAACTTCAAAAGGATAGTCACATTATTGGACTAACAAATGTTGTGTTTGAGAAAGACAGGGTATGTAGCATATGTCAAGCAAGAAAGCAACATGGCGTTCCACATCAACCAAAGAATGTGGTCACAACCAAGAGACCTTTGGAGCTTCTTCATATGGACCTCTTCGGACCTGTGGCCTACATTAGTATTGGTGGCAGTAAGTATGGTTTAGTTATTGTTGATGATTTTTCTCATTTCACCTGGGTTTTCTTTTTGAGTGATAAAGGTGAAACTCAAGAAACATTGAAAAAGTTTATGAGAGGAGCTCAAAATGAGTTTGAGTTAAAAATCAAAAAGGTGAGAAGTGATAATGGGACAGAATTCAAGAATACAGGTGTTGAAGAATTCTTAGGTGAAGAAGGAATCAAACATGAGTTATCGGTCCCCTACACTCCACAACAAAATGGGGTAGTGGAAAGAAAGAATCGAACACTTATTGAAGCCGCCAGAACCATGTTGGATGAATACAAGACACCTGACAACTTCTGGGCAGAAGCAGTCAACACTGCCTGTCATTTAATCAACCGTCTTTATCTTCACAAGGTTTATAAGAAGACCACTTATGAACTTATCACTGGTAACAAAACGAAAGTTGATTACTTTAGAGTGTTTGGTTGCAAATGTTTTATTCTTAACAAGAAAGTCAAGAGCTCTAAGTTTGCTCCTAGAGTGGACGAGGGGTTCTTGCTTGGTTATGCATCAAATGCTCACGGATATCGTGTTTTCAACAATACCACCGGTCTTGTTGAAGTAGCAATAGATGTGACATTTGATGAATCTAATGGCTCGCAAGGGCATGTTTCTAATGATGTTGCAGGAAATGAATTCCCACCAAATGAAGCCATCAAAAAGCTTGCAATAGGTGAAGTGAAGCCATAAGAAAAGGACGATGATGAAGGGAGAATTTGGATGACAAATAGGGTCGTTGATGGGGGTGCTAAGGTGGTTGGTGAAAATCCTTCCATCCAAGCAAACCCATCAACCTCAATTCACCCAATCCTTGAAGAAGTGCCTCTACTGCAAGATAGGCCAACCATTGTGGAAAATGAGCAAGAAGAAGTTGCTAGTGAAGAAGCTATTGATCAAAATGAAAGTGATGATCAAATTTAGAGGCATCCTCTGGTGCCCCATCCTCGAGTGCACCATGGGATCCAAAGAGATCATCCTGTGGGCAACATCCTAGGTAGCATCAGGAGAGGGGTAACAACTTGATCTCGTTTAGCAAATTTTTGTGAATTTTACTCGTTTGTCTCCTCTCTTGAGCCACTTAAGGTTGAAGAAGCACTGGGTGATCCGGTTTGGATAATCACAATGCAAGAGGAGTTAAATAACTTCACTCGGAATGAAGTCTGGTCCTTAGTAGCAAGACCCAAGCAAAACGTCTCTGGAACTAAATGGGTCTTCCGCAACAAGCAAGATGAAAACTGCGTGGTCATAAGGAACAAACCGCGACTGGTTGCTCAAGGTTTCACTCAAGTGGAAGGACTTGACTTTGGAGAAACCTATGCACCAGTAGCAAGGTTAGAGTCCATAAGAATATTAATTGCCTATGCTACTAACCATGATTTCAAATTGTATCAAATGGATGTGAAAAGTTCATTACTAAACGGACCACTTCAAGAGTTGGTCTATGTGGAGCAACCGTCGGGCTTTGAAGATCCTAAGAAGCCAAACCATGTCTACCTTCTTCACAAAGCGCTCTATGGGCTTAAACAAGCTCCTAGAGCATGGTATGAATGTCTTAAAGATTTCTTGCTTAAAAATGGCTTTATGATAGGAAAAGCTGACTCTACCTTATTTACTCGCAAAGTTCATAATGAATTATTTGTGTGCCAAATATATGTCGATGACATTATATTTGGTAGTACTAACGAGAAATTTTGTGAAGAATTTAGTAAGGTAATGACAAACAGGTTTGAGATGTCCATGATGGGTGAGCTTAAATACTTCCTGGGATTTCAAGTAAAACAACTCAAGGAAGGAACCTTTCTGTGCCAAACCAAGTATACACAAGACATGCTCAAGAAGTTTGGCATGGAAAAGGCAAAGCACGCCAAGACACCAATGTCATCAAATGGACATGTCGACCTTAATGAAGAAGGCAAACCGGTAGACCAAAAGCTATATAGATCAATGATAGGGTCACTGCTTTACTTATGTGCATCTAGACCTGATATAATGTTAAGTGTATGCATGTGTGCTCACTTTCAAGCAAATCATAAAGATTGTCATCTTGTAGCCGTTAAGAGAATCTTAAGATACTTAATCCACACCCAAAACCTAGGGTTATGGTACCCTAAAGGCTCCCTTTTCAATTTACTTGGCTATTCTGACTCAGACTATGCCGGTTGCAAAGTAGATCGAAAAAGCACTACTGTCACCTGCCAATTCCTTGGGCGGTCCTTAGTGTCATGGAGTTCCAAGAAATAAAATTGTGTTGCACTTTCCACTGCAGAAGCTAAGTACATAGCAGCTGGTGCATGTTGTGCACAGTTGCTATGGATGAAGCAAACCCTTAGAGACTTTGGTTGTGAGTTTAATAAAATTCAACTGTTGTGTGACAATGAGAGTGTTATTAAACTTGCAAACAATCCTTTGCAACACTCTAGAACTAAACATATCGATATTAGACATCATTTCTTGAGAGACCATGAAGCCAAAGGAGATATCGAATTATTCCATGTGAGCACCGAAAATCAACTAGCCGATATCTTCACCAAACCTCTTGATGAGACTAGGTTTTGTTTTCTAAGGAGTGAACTTAATATCTTGGATTCTCGAAACGTGTCTTAAGAAATAAAATTTGAATCATGATTGATTGGTATAAATGAGTTTTGTGAACAATATAAAATTGAAATCTTGTTTTTATTGTCTAAATTATTCATGTCATAAATATTGCTTGTATTCTAGGCCTTATCGGGCTGTCTCTGAAAAATGGTTGAGTAAACCGGCTGAGTAAGCCACTCAACCGGATTCTCTCTGGTGAGAACCGGTTGAACCGGTTTTTGTCGCCTCTGATTCTGTGCAATCAGTCTGTTCCACAGTCTGCGTCGTCTGTCTCGCAGTCTGCGCTGTCAGTGTGTCAGTTTTTCTGCACAGTCAAACCTCGTTTTCTGCGCATTTACTGTACGCACTACAGCAAAACCGGTTGAACTGGTTTCTGGACCGGTTGAACCGATTTTGGTCAGTTTGACTAGCCGCCGCCGCCCCTTTTCTCTCCTCTCGTCCCTACTTTCTATCTTCACTCTCTCATTTCTTCCAGCCACCGACACCCTCACCTTTCTCTCTCCCTCTCTCACATCCTACACTCCAATCCCTCCAAAAATTATCAAAACTTCGTGGAGATTGTTGGAGATTTGATCCCCTCCTTGGTGATATGTGGTTGTTTCTCTCCTCCTATTTTTGGTGCAAGTTGCCAAAAAGGGGGAGAAGGATTGATGGCTTGGCTTGGTAGCCCCCAGGGGCTTTTTATTTATGTAATGAACAATGGTCTGTAATAACTCTAGTATTCGCCTATGCTTGTGATGATGCATGTGATGATGGCTTAGGGCCATAAACAATTTTATGCTTTGATGCCCATTGTTGTAATAGCTAGTACTATCACATATCTTATGCTATGCAATGATAAAAATGTTAGAGTAATGTCATTTTTATATCATCACATCTTATATAATATTGTTGCATCCCTCAATGATTGTGTAATGTATTGGCTATTCTCTTTCTCCAAATATGTTGCATAATTGACATATCAAGTCAATATGAAGATCACAAAACTCATGCACATATTTAGGGGGAGCCACACATACACAAGTATTTACATCTCGCCAATATTTTTGTTTTTCTCTACTCCAGTTTGTTTTGGCATCAATCACCAAAAGGGGGAGATTGTAAGTGCAATCAACCCTAACTGAGGGTTTTGGTGATTAAATGACAAAACAAACTAAGATTCTAACAAGTTTGCTCCTAGCATGTATACAGTTACTCTATAGACAGGTGAAGCATAGATCGTATATGTACGCAAATGTAAAAGCATAGCGGATTAAAATTCTACATCATATAGAGTGCTTCAAGTGCTTGGCAACAACAACAATTTATATTTTACAATTCTTGAGTCATAGGAATCGTCGTTCAATTAAGAGGGATCCGCAAAAGTTGAGTAAGTATGTGCGATGAGCTCAGTCCAAACCTTTTCAAAACCTCTAAGAAAATATTTTACTAGATCATGAATGCTCTTGGAAAAACCACTTTCACTTCCCACTAAGATTTCTCCTTTGTTCACCTCAGTTTTCTCAAAATCTGTTCAACAGTTCCAAAAATCGGTTCAACCGGATTTAAAACCCGTTCAGCCGGTTTTTGCACTGTTACCTCTGTCACTTTCTGACCTGCCAATCTGGCAGTCAATTCTGTCAGAAAAAGTCGTGTGTAGATTTTTTGAAAACCGGTTCAACCGGATTTTGGCCCAGCTCAACCGAATTTGGGGTCGGTCGAGTCTCCGGCTGAGTCCCTCAGTGAACCGAAAACTCCCTGGTGGAAACCGGTTCAACTGGTTTAAGAACCGGTTCAACCGGTTTTTGGTCCACTTTTCCCAACGGCTACTAGCTTTTGGGTGATCCTTTATATACCCCTCACACTCTCTCTCTTCATTCACTTCTGCCCTCTCCACGAATTCTTGGCTGACTAACCTTCAAACAAGAGCATTCAATTCACCTCTCACACCCGAAATCGCATCTTCTTCAATCGTTTGAAGGACCCTTGGTGTGAGGTGAAGTCGATCTAACTCGCTGTTGATTTCATCTCTATCCTCCCTTTCTCTTCATCTCTCGAGCTCATCGCAAAATTGAATATTGTGTGGATTTGTTACTCTTGGAACCTTGAGTTCCTTGACGGATAGAGGTTGCTTGGGAGTCTCCAAATTTGTGGACGACCCCAAGAAGTTTGTATCACCCGCTCATTGAGCTAATTTGAGAAGAGATTGCCTTGACCTTGGTGGTTGGCTTGTGGAGGATTAGGGTTGGAAAAGACTCGGCCCTTTGTGGGCTCCTCAACGAGGAGTAGGACACCTTTGTGGTGGTTGCTAAACCTCGGGTTAAATCGTGTGTTCTTGATAAGTGTTTTAAATTATTGGTTAGTTCATATTCGATTATATTGTGTGCAAATCGTGAGAAACCAATTCACACCGATTTGTCACCTATTCGAGTGGATTTTCTCTAGGGCAAGTCTTAAGCAAAAATCTCTCACTACTTTGTCACACTTGTTTAACTGTTTATCTAATCTAAGTTGAGCAGGTTCAAACTTGTTCAGCTGTAAACAAAATCAGCTGAACCAGTTTGCACCAGTGCAACTTGAATTTAACATTATCTTGAAGTTTTAGTGAAAAATTTCAGGTGTAGCCTCTTCACCCCCCCCCTTTAGGCTACTTTCACTGACGAAGTTGCTAAAGACATCCTAGCTAATCTATTCAAAGAATCCGGTGAGGATAGTGAAGAATTTGAGTTTGAAGAAGACGACGACAATAATCCCCCTCGAAACCAGTCATGTGATTTTTGGAAAATCGATGATGAAGAAGGGTCACATTGAGGTGACGAAGAGATTAAAGCTTATTGAAATTATTAGGCTTGGGGGAGAGGATACTATCGCACTCTTGAAGAAAGATGAGGTAGTGGCGTTCTGACATTTTTTCAAAGCTAGCCTACGGTTTCCTCTCCACAAGATGGTTGCAGAGGTTTTGAAAAAATATGAAATATATCTTCATCACCTGACTCTAAATGCTAAAATGAGACTTGGGGTCTTTATTTGGGTTGTCCAGAGCCAAGGCGAGGAGCCCAATGCGGAAAAAGATTTGCTATAAACTTAATCCCCTATACTAAAGTAAGAGTAATATAAATGTTGAAGATAAAAAATTAATCCAAAACTCTAGTTACAGAGATCTAAATCTAGATGAAAACTAATCTTATCATAATAACTAACGAATACTACTAAAATGAAGATATATATGCTATGATAAAATCTTGTTATCCTACTCAATTTGCCACAACACCTTGAAAGATTTGATATAAATACATCCATAATGCCTCAACCATCATGGAAGAAAGAGAAAAATGAAAACCCTAATTAAACATTAATCTACCATTAAAACTTCAAAAAGATGCTTTGTCGGGTACCATAATTAGGGGTACCTGTGGGGGACATATATCCCCCGAGTCCACTAGAAGGATAAAAGATCTCACGAAAGGCCTAAAGGCCTCATAATTCGTAAGGTCACCCCCCTCGTGGGCCTGGGAGGAACGGATGGTGAGACAGATCAGCACAAGGCCGGGTCGGTGCAAGTCTAGACGGCCCAACAACGTCTGAGCAATAATTGCAAGCAGTGACCCGACCTTCCCGCACAGGAGCCCCGTACGCTGGAATTGGGCAAGGATGAGTCGGCTGAACTATAGGAAGATAGACTCAGTTAGTTCACTACAATTCTGGCTCACGTTATTACCATATCCACATGTAATGCCCCACGGTCGAGTATATAAGGCCTAGGGGGCACCCCTTCAAGACGATCGATCGAGAGAGACATCACTCGCCGCTTAGTCATCCACCCCGCTTTCTACGTTTTTCGACACTAGAGAGCTCCTTTGTAACCCGCCGCATAAAGCATTCCAGCCAGGACGTAGGGTGTTACGCATCTCAAAGCGGCCCAAACCTGTATACAATTATCCACTATCTCTCATGCATTTAGCACGAACCATCGAGCTACAGTCGATAACACCGTCCTACTCCAAAAAGCACCTTGAGGGGCAACCCTGGGTGTGAGGTCGGACCCGAAACACCGACAGCTGGCGCGCTGGGTAGGGGGTGTGTCATCGATCCAAGCTAGCTCAATGGCCGTCACCTTCCAGCACAAGATCATCCTCCGCCCCGGATCCATATTCTGCTTCGGTACTATCCCATCTATAGCGGATGAGAAGGGAACTCTGCATCGCCTCGTGGATCCGCCGAAAAGAGAGCCTTCCTCAAAAGTCTCTAGGAAAATTGGGGCGAAGCAGGAAGAAGTGCAACCTCCAGAGCTCCTAAAAAGATCACCTCCGGCAAGATAGGGGCCAAGGGTCCTCGGTCCGGAGAACTCCGTTGTCCACCTCTCCGATGAAAAAATGGACACGAATCACAAGGAAAAAGAAAGCAGAGGACCATCAAGCTAATCTTTCTGCACCTCCGCCCTTAAAGGAGAACAGAAAGAAGATCGCCGTAACAGCTACTCCATTCTACCCCGACGTCCTCTTCATCGGGAGAGCGGAGTCGCCCCCCATCTCTGATGACGAGCCGACCGCACCCCGAGAGGAACCTCCGCAGCGGGAATCCTGTCGACGAAGGAACCGACGCCGAAATATCCGACAACATCACGAGGCCGGAGAGCGGGACCCGACGCAGCCCGTATCGCGAGACGAGGTCTTAGATGTAGGAGAAACTCCGGAGGAACGTGTCTTCAGGGAACGAAGGAATTCCCAACGGCGTGATCGTCGATGGGCTCAAGAACAAGCCAAGCAGGAGGCAAGGCAGCGCCGGCGAAATCCACTCTTTGGGCGCAACCTGAACCCTGACTTCGCCCGAGCCATGAATACGTCGAGTGAAGTCGGAGGGGTGCTGGCTCGGATAGCTGATGGCCTCCATCGGACTCCCGACGCCGAGGGCTATCGGTGGCTGTTCACTCAGGCAGCCAATCACCTTCTACCTCTCGCTCACCCGCCGAACGATCTACGACACACCATCAATAGTCGCCAGGACGCGCGAAGCTCCATCAATGCTTCGCGTGAACGACGACACGAGAACGAAATCCGTCGACAGGAAGAGTACGACCGGGACCATGGCATCCCAGCACGGAGTCAGGCTACCAGGACCGAGTCGGCCACGGCTTCAACTGGAGGCACCACCCGGGGACGATCGAGGCATCACGGCGATCACTCCCCTCCCCAGGACAGACAACATCATCGACGCCAGGAGGACACGTGTGGAGTATCGGCGCTTACTCCACGCCTCAGGGCCATTCAATGGCCCCCTAACTTCAAGGTATCCAACGTCGACAAATATGAACCTAAGAAGGATCCAGGAGGCTGGTTGGCCGTCTACACCACCGCTGCTCGAGCTGCTGGGGCGACCGAGGACGTAATGACCGCATACTTACCTATTGTCCTAGGGCAAGACGCACTGCAATGGCTGCGACACCTACCCCGACATTGCATCGACGACTGGAGCGACTTCAGTCGGCGCTTCATCGCCAACTTTCAGTCCCTCTCCGACAAATTGGCTCAACCATGGGACCTCAAATCCATCAAGCGCCAGGGGGACGAAACTCTTCGGTCGCACCTCAAAAGGTTCCAGACCATGAGAAATCGTATCCCCGAGGTCGCGGAGGCGGCAGTGATCGAGGACTTCTATAGAGGATCCAATGACTCGACCTTCGTCCGAACCATATTACAGAAGGCGCCGATTACCTCCGAGCAACTGTTCCGGGAAGCCGACCTCTACATCACCGCCGATGAGCGAGCTCAGGACCTCATCGGAGGAGTAAAACCAGCACCAGTGGCACTGTGACGCGACACGAATCAGCAGCCCGACAAGCGTTGGGAGAAGAGACCTCGCGAAGAAGTCCACGCCGCCGGACCACCTGCCTCTCGTGCCCGGGGAGGACCTCGTGGAGGCGAGCGCACGCTGGACGACATCCTCGACGTCCAGTGCTCATACCACAAGGACATGCGCCACACCCTTCGAAATTGTAGAGACTTCAAGCATTCCGTCGGGCACGGCCGACCTTTCCAACCTCTACCTCCTCCTCCGCCGCGGGGAGGACCAGGAGAACCGCAACAACCCCAGCAACAGGAGGAGGGAGGAGGTGGAGCCTTCCCGCGTGTCGACAGAGAGGTCAACGTCATCTTCGGCGGACACGGATCGTAGGAGAACAAGAGACAACAAAAGCTCAACGATCACCAGATACTGGTGGCGACCACCAGTCCTCCCGCCTCATACCGATGGTCGGAGCACCCGATCACCTTCACTCGGGCAGATCAGTGGCTCAACTTCGACCACCCAGGCAAATACCCGCTCCTCGTCGATTCGGTGATCCGAGAGAGCAGGGTGAAGAAGGTATTAGTGGACGGGGGGAGCAACATCAACGTCACCTTCCCCCGGACGCTACAAGGCTTGGGAGTTCACCTCAAGGAGCTCCACGAGTCAGATACTCCTTTCTTTGGCATCGTGCCGACTGAAGGAGAATACCCGCTGGGCCACATCTACATGCCGGTCACCTTCGGAACTCCGGAGAACTACAGAACCGAGTTCCTAAGGTTCAAAGTGGCGAACTTCGACTGCGGGTACAACGCCATCATCGGGAGGCCTGGATTGGCGAAATTTATGGCCATTCCGCATTACACATACATGATATTGAAGATGCCAGTGCCGCAAGGGATCATAACTGTGCGCGCTAACTTCCAAGGCGCCGCAGAATGTTTCCGAGTGGCCATCCAGGCGGCCCTCACCACCAAACCGTCGGCGACTTCTTCCGCACAGGCAAACTCTAAGCCTGAGGAAGACCTCGCGGTACCCGCGAACGAGGCTCAAGCTGCGACCTCTATGCGGCCGACTGAAGAAACCAAAAGAGTCAACCTTGGGTTCACCGATGAACGCAAAACCACCATCATTAGCTCCAGCCTGGATGACAAATAGGAAGGCGCGCTCGTCCAGTTCCTGCAAGATAACCGACACGTGTTCGCATGGCAACCTGCGGATATGCCGGGAGTCCCAAGAGAACTGGCCGAGCACAAATTAAAAGTCTACCCCCAGGCGAGGCTGATCCGGCAAAAGTTGCGTCGTTTCACGCCCGACAAGAGAGAGGCCATTCGCGCTGAGCTGGCTCGCTTGGTCGCGGCTGGATTTATTAGAGAGGTGTTACATCCTGAGTGGTTCGCCAACCCTATTCTTGTACTCAAAAAGAATAAGGTGGATTGGCGCATGTGCGTTGACTATACGGATCTCAACAAACACTGTCCAAATGATCCCTTCAGGCTCCCTAGGATAGATCAGGTGGTAGATTCCACCGCTGGATGTTCTATGCTGTCCTTCTTGGATTGCTACTCTAGGTATCATCAGATTAGCCTGGCGAAAGAAGACGAGGAAAAAACAGCGTTCATCACTCCATTCAGTGCTTTCTGCTATACCTCCATGTCGTTCGGCCTCAAAAATGCTGGAGCGACTTATCAGAGAGCTATTCAAACATGCTTAGCCGATCACTGGGGCAAGCGTGTGGAAGCTTATGTGGACGACGTGGTAATCAAAACAGAAAATTCGGAAAATTTCATTGAAGATTTACAGCTGGTTTTCAACAGTCTACGGCGATATCGATGGAAGCTTAATCCCGAATAATGTGTTTTTGGGGTACCAGCATGGAAGTTACTCGGGTTTATTGTCAGCCACCGGGGAATTGAAGCTAATCCAGAAAAGATTGAAGCTATCATGAGGATGGAGGCACCGCGATCACAGAAGAAAGTTCAAAGACTTACCGGATGTATGGCAGCCCTGAGCAGATTCATATCCAGGCTGGGAGAAAAAGGCTTACCGTTTTATAAGTTACCCAAGAAGGTGGACAAGTTTCAGTGGACTTCAGAAGCACAGGAAGCCCTAGATGCATTGAAAAAGTTCTTAACAACACCACCAGTGCTGAAACCACCGCGTCGAGCCACGCCGACTCAACCAGCTGAAGAGCTGCTGCTATATATCTCTTGCACCACTCACGTGCTGAGCACCGTGTTGGTAGTCGAGCGAGCAGAAGAAGGGCATGCATACCCAGTACAGCATCCTGTTTATTTCATCAGTGAAGTTCTGGGTCCCTCGAAGAAGAAATACCCTCAAGTTCAGAAGCTATTATATGCAGTACTTCTAACTGCACGCAAGCTCCGTCACTACTTCGACGACCACAAAGTCATAGTAGTCACGGGATTTCCGATAGGAGATATTCTTCACAACAAATAAGCCATCGGGAGAATAGCCAAGTGGGCCTGCGAGCTGGGATCTCATGACATCGAATTTCGACCTCACACTGCCATTAAAACTCAAGCACTGGTTGACTTCGTATCAGAGTGGACCGAACAACAAGTACCAGATAACCCAAAAACTGCAGAAGTTTGGCAAATGTATTTTGATGGCTCGTTAAAGCTGCAGAGAGCAGGCGCAGGGATCCTCTTTACCGCACCTGGAGGCGAGCACCTCAGATATGCCCTTCAGTTGTTATTTCCAGCCTCTAACAATGCAGCAGAAGATGAAGCTCTGATTTATGGACTGAACATTGCTATATCACTGGGCATCAAGAGACTGATGGTATACGGAGATTCTCTTGTAGTCATAAGTCAGATAAATAAAGAATGGGATTGTTCGAGCGATTCAATGGGAAAATACTGCACTGCCGTCCGGAAACTAGAAGATAAATTCAAAGGTCTGGAATTTCACAATGTAGAAAGAGATCGAAACACGGTAGCTGATGTATTGTCCAAGCTAGGATCCAATCGAACTCAGGTCCCACCTGGAGTCTTTGTTCAAGAAATACCACACCCAAGCATCTCACTGGATCAAGCAGAAGAATGTAATACCTTGAGCCAACCAGAGTCAGATTCTGATGACTGGAGGAAGCCGATCATCAAATATATAAAAAATGAGGAGGAGCCAGATGACAAGAATACAGCCGAGCGCATCGCAAGACAATCAGCTCACTATACACTCATTAGGGAAACACTATACAAAAGGGGTGCATCGGGAGTCCTCATGAAATGCATTCTCTCAGCCACTGGAAAGCAACTTCTGGATGAAGTCCATGCTGGGCAATGTGGAGTACACACATCATCCAGGACCCTAGTTGGGAAGGTTTTCAGGTCAGGTTTCTATTGGCCAACAGCGAAGAGTGACACAGCCGAGTTAGTCCAGAGGTGTGAAGCTTGCCAGTACCTGTCAAAACAGCAGCATCTACCAGCACAGCAGCTGCAGACTATACCCATAACTTGGCCGTTCGCGTGCTGGGGATTGGATATGATTGGACCTTTCAAAAAAGCTCAAGGAGGATACACTCATGTGCTGGTGGCTATCGGCAAATTCACTAAATGGATAGAGTTCAAACCTATTGCTTCTCTAACTTCAGCTAAGGCAGTGGAATTCATACAAGATATAATATTTAGGTTCGGGATACCGAATAGCATCATAACCGACCTAGGATCCAACTTCACCAGTTTGGAATTCTTCGATTTCTGTGAGCAAAAGAGCATTCAGATCAAATATGCCTCGGTGGCACATCCAAGGGCCAACGGGCAAGTAGAAAGAGCTAACGGGATGATATTAGAAGCACTCAGAAAGAAAGACTTCGATAAGAACGAGAAATTCGCAGGAAAATGGATCAGAGAACTGCCATACGTAGTTTGGAGCTTGAGAACTCAACCCAGCCGAGCTCTGCATGGAAACACCCCCTTCTTTATGGTTTATGGTTCAGAGGCAGTGCTACCTGCCGATCTCAAGTTCGAGGCACCAAGGTTAATCTTTGATGACATAGCAGAAGCTGAAGCCACTAGGCTAGAAGACGTTGACGTACTCGAAGAAGAGCGACTGAATACAGTGATTCAATCAGCGCGATACCAGCAAACTCTGAGGCGCTATCATGATAAGGCCATACGACGTCGATCCTTCGCAGTGGGAGATCTCGTCCTCCGCCGAATTCTAATGGGGGAGGGACGGCATAAATTGTCACCTCTATGGGAAGGACCATTCATAGTAGCAGAAGTCACTCGGCCGGGATCATATCGCCTTACTCAGATGGACGGAACGGAAATTGGGAACTCATGGAACATAGAGCATCTCAGGAAATTCTACCCGTAACTACATCACGGAGGCTCTCGGAACGACGATGTATTCTGTAAATTGAGAAAAATATCATCAATAAAAAGGTTTCAAAGGCGCTCAGATTGTTCACTGTCAATTGACATGCATACTTAACTCGGGGTGACCACTATGCCCTACTAACGGAGCAATCGACTTAAGTCGGCAGCGACTTAAGGCGGTGCGACATGCTCACGCATACTTAACTCAGGGTGACCACTATGCCCTCCTAACGGAGCAATCGACTTAAGTCAGCAGCGACTTAAGGCGGTGCGACATGCTCACGCTTACTTAACTCGGGGTGACCACTATGCCCCACTAACGGAGCAATCGACTTAAGTCGGCAACGACTTAAGGCAGTGCGACATGCTCACGCATACTTAACTCAGGGTGACCACTATGCCCTGCTAACGGAGCAATCGACTTAAGTCAGCAACGACTTAAGGCGGTGCGACATGCTCACGCTTACTTAACTCAGGGTGACCACTATGCCCTACTAACGGAGCAATCGACCTAAGTCGACAGCGACTTAAGGCGGTGCGACGTGCTCACGCATACTTAACTCAGGGTGACCACTATGCCCTACTAACAGAGCAATCGGTTTGAGTCGGCAATGACTTAAGGCGACGCGACATGCTTACACTTATCTAAAGCTCGGGGTGACCACTACGCCCCACTAGCGGAGCAGTCGGTTAAATTGATGCTAATTTAAATCGGCGCTGCGCGCTTGACATGTTCGCAATCACCCGACTTAAGGCAACTTCTGTGCCCCATGATGAAATTTCGAAATCACCACACTGCATTTGCTTCTACAAATGCAGATACTATTGAATTCTAAGTAATAGGAAAACAATAGTAGCATTCAGCACTAAAAGGTGTCCTCTAACAAAACATCCAAGCACGTTAACCACACGTTCAAAACATGCAATGTTTTTCTATTCTGCAATGTTCTTCTCAGGAGCAACCGATGAAGAGGGGCGACTTGAGGAATCAGGAGCAGCGTTCACGTCAACCCTTATGTCATCAGGAACAACCACACCAGGTCTCCTCATCAGAATCCGCCCCGCGCGAATGGCTTTATCCATAGCTTTATCGCGCTGGGCCCTCAGAGTAGCAGAAGTCTCTTCAGCAACCTTGACAGTTGACCGAGCGGTCTCTAGCTCCTGAGCGACAGCTTTCTTGGAAGCACGAAGATCCTTAATGACAGCATCTTTGGTCGATACCAACTGTCTGAAGCGAATCACGTCATCCAAGGATTCCTGTAGCTTATAACGATGATTGTCTAACTCCTCCCTGGTGAAGCGATGACTCCTCTCCAAGATGGTCAACGAGTTGCTGGAATCACGGTATAGCCTGTCAAAATTGTCACGAGAAGTAACGAGGGCACGTTTTTCTTCCTGCAAACAAGAATCAGCTTCTTCAAACGTCAAGCAAGCAGTAAGAACACAGCAAAACAAAGCCCGGATTCACAGGTCACCTTTTCAGAGTCGAGCCGAGCGTGGAGAGTAGAGTTCAGCATGTTAGCATCATTTAGAGAAGCAGAAACCCGGGCCAGTTCAGTCTGACCTTGAGAATACTTTTCCTTGAGATCAGAGCATCGCCGGGCCAGTTCAGCTTGACCTTGAGAATGATTTTCTTCAAGATCAGAAAGTTGCCGAGCCATATCTGGCAAGAAACAGTCAAGCAAAGGTGTTAAAATAAGACGCAGTTTAATCAGGTAGCCGAAAAGAAGCAAAAGAGCACTGACCAGCATTTGCCGCCTCTAAGTCAGAAACACGCCGCTGGAGCAGCACCGGATTCCAACGCGCCAGAGACAAAGCTCCTTCTGGGACAGAAGCACCCTGCAACTTCAGCCGACTAGACATCTCATCGACCAACTCCTGGCATTAAAAAGCATACAAGCGTTAGAACAATCATCTGCCTAAGCAAAAGTCAGACCAAAAGAAACCAAAATACCTGGAGGTTGGAGAAGAATGAGGAAACCCCCAAGTCATGAGAAGTCAATTGATGGCTCGGCGAAGGGTCACCAACCGGAACAACTTGCAACGAATCAGCAGCGACCAATTCAGTGTTATCAGCAGAAGTCAGAACTCTAGCATCAGGTGCGCTGGCCTCTAAAGCGACTCCTCGATCCAAGGCTGGAGCTATCGCCATGCAACCAGAGTGTGGAGGGGAAGACCCTATGTGAACATCCATGGAAGTATGGGAGGGAGAACCCACTCGGACACCCTCGGGGGCTGGGTCACAGCTTGCGCTACCCATCCGAGCCGGATCATTCCCGGCAACACCCTCGGGGGCTGGGTAAGCACCAGCACCATCCTTAAGGGCCGAGTCCTCTGCAGCAGCCACCTCTAAGGCTGAAGGTCCCTCAGTCACTTCCATGGGAGCAGGGCAATCTAAACCAGCTTCCTAACCCTCAAGACCGCGCTCCAAGGTCGATGAGGCGCGGGACGCTGCCCGAGATGACCCCAACCCGGCATCGAGCACACCAGCACAAACATCCATCGCACCACTATCCACCGGTTCTGATAACAGATCTTCCAGAACCATGTCTTCAAGAGTTTGATCAAAGTCCGCCAGAGATAATTCTTGCAGACCAATGAGGGCAGACAAGGCAGGAGAAGGAACACCACTACTTTCCCCACTAGCTACGTAACGCCGGCTGTTCTTCCGAATCAGAGGGATCTCGTCCTCTTCTTCATCATCCTCATCAACAACACGGACAGCACACCCATTGGGGTCAGCGTCAGATGGGTCACACCCATTGGGATCAGCTTCAGTAAATTCAGGCACAGGCACTTCCTCATCAACAGGAGCAGAAGGACCGGCATCCTGATCCAAGCTAGACACCCGACTAAGACGTCTCTTCTTCTTTTTCTCCCCCTCAACAGGAAAAGACGCTTGATCGGCTCGGCGAGAACGTTTCGGACGAACATTGACAGACTTCTGAGTGTCCAAAGCTTTATCGGCCTCAGGGATGGGCGCCACCACCAATGTTTCAGCAAGAGTGGCCACTAGTACAATTTGGCTCTATACAAGCGGTAGGATTTTTAAATCACAGGCAGTTCGGTTAGAAAACCGCCTGTGATGTCCCAGGCGGTTTAGTACGCTTGTGATGTAATAGTATCACAAGCGGTTTTTGTTTAGGACCGCCTGTGATTCTCTATGCTTTTCACAAGCGGTTCCTAAGACAAAACCGCCTGTGATTGTAAAAATATGAAAATACAATTTAAATATGAAAATAATTTTAATTTTTAACAGAAATATGCAAATACAATTTAAATGAATTAATATTTAATTTTTAACAATAATATGCAAATACAATTTAAATGAATTATAATAGCACACATAGATAACTAGAGAGATTTTAAATTAATTGGCAACCACAATTCATAGTCGATCATACATGATAACAAATACAATTTGATTCATACAATTTTTCATGAACTACCATTTTTCCGCATGTATGGCTTTAAGTTCTTATCAATTTTCTTTTCCACACGCTTGATTCTCTCTGGACCGTTAAAGACGAACATCTCTTCATACTTATTGTATTCCTCATCTTGGTCTCCCACATTCTCAACTCCAACAATTTTTTGCTTTCCAGAAATAACTACATGCATCTTCTCATCTGCTGGATCGAGTACATAGAACACTTGTGCAACACATTCGGCGAGAACCCACGGGTCATCTTTATATCCTACTTTCTTTAAGTCTACCAGTGTGAGTCCGTAGTTATCCACTATCACCCCCACGGGATGTTGTACCCATTGGCACTTAAACAAGGGTATTTTCATGCTTGGGCCATAATCAAGTTCCCATATTTCCTCTATGAATCCAAAATATGTGGTCTTCTGTCCATGTAGGTCAAAAGCATCGATACGAACACCGCTATTTTGTGCAACACTTTTCATGTCTTTTGATTTAGTGTAGAATGTGTACCCATTGATGTCATATGCTTGCCATGATGTCACAAAACACGATGGCCCAGAAGCCAAATTCTTCATTGTTTTCTCATCCGAAGAGTCTCCGAATGGGATGTTTTTGTCCATTAACCATTCGCTGAAACGATGTTTGTGCTCCCTCATGATCCAGTCCTCTGTGCGGTTCTGATTTTCTTTACGAAGCTCATTCAGGTGTTCCTCTATGTAAGGCTCGGCTATCGTGAGATGTTGTAGTACACTACCATGAGCACAATGTACTAGCTTGTAATCCTCAACGCGAAAAGTTTTCTTGCCCATTCTCCCTCTCCCACATAGTTTACCCTCATGTTTAGGTACAGGCACACCTATCATTGTTCCGTCACTGATGTAATCTATACAGCTCTCAATCACTTCTTCTGTAGTGTATCCCTCCATGATTGAACCCTCTGGGTGAGCGCGATTTCGCACATAACCTTTTAATACTCCCAGGTATCGCTCCAACTGAAACATATGATGTAAATATAGTGGTCCTAATATTTTTATCTGATCCACGAGATGTATGATTAGGTGTACTTGCATATCAAAAAATGATGGAGGAAAACACATTTCAAGCTTGCACATAGTCTCGATGATGTATGCCTTTAGATAGTCCAAGTCTTCTAAAGCTATTACTTTTTGTGAAACCGCATTGAAAAAGTAACACAAGCGTGTGATGACAACTTTGACATGCTCTGTTTCGAGGGCTCTTACCGCAATTGGGAGGAACACCGTCATCATCACATGGCAGTCATGAGAGTTGTAGCCAAATAGAGACAAGTCCTTCATCCTGACTAGTCTGCTGATATTGGATGAGAAACCTGTGGGCACTTTGACCCCACGCAAACATTTGCAAATCTTTGTTCTCTCCTCAACTGACAAGTTGTAGCTAGCTGGGGGGAGGTAAGGCTTCCCTTTGCCTCTATCCACTGGATGAAGTTCCGGTCTGATTTGAAGATCTACTAGATCATTGCGTGATTTAAGTCCGTCTTTTGTCTTACTCGGCATGCCCAGCAAGGTTCCAATGATGCTGTCAAAAACATTTTTTGTTACATGCATCAAATCAATGCTGTGGCAAATTTCCATATCCTTCCAGTATGGGAGGTACTTGAAAAATATTGATTGCTTCTTGAAAGTTGTGTAAGTTGAAGGGTCAATTCTCTTTCTCTTTTCTCCTTTGTTTTTTCCCTTTCCGAATACAACATGAATGTTCTTTACAATTTCAAAAACAAGTTTCCCACTATAAGGCTTTGGTGCACCTTCACTTTCCAGTTGATTGTTAAATTCCTCTTTCATCTTTCGGTACTTATGCTGCTTCATCAAGAACCGTCTGTGTCCCATGAACACCAACTTCTTGGATGATTTAAGGTACATGGAAGCAGTTCCATCGACGCACACTACACAACCATTCTTTCCTTTAGTCTTTTGCCCTGATAGTGTGGCGCCACCGGGAGAATCATGGATGGTAACAAATATAATTGCTCTTAAGTTGAAATACTCACGGCAATACTCATCCCATATTCTAACTCCTTCATTCCAGAGCTTTGTCATATCTTCCATAAGAGGTTCTAGGAACACATCAATATCAACACCAGCTGATTTCGGACCTTGAATAAGAATAGTCAACATAATATACTTTCTTTTGTGACACAGCCATGATGGAAGGTTGTACATCGTTAAAGTCACGGGCCAGGTGCTATGTACACTTCTTTTTTCACCAAATGGATTCATTCCGTCTGTACCCAAACCAAATCTTACATTTCTGGTTTCTTTGGCAAACTCAGGATACATAAGATCGAAATTTTTCCATTGTGATGCATCAGCAGGGTGTCGAATCTGTTTGTTATTCTGCTTGCGATTTTCAGCATGCCAACGCATAAGCTCAGCCTCCCTAGGGTTTGAGAACAAACGTTTTAAGCGATCAATTACTGGAAGATACCACATCACCAAAGCTGGGTTCTTTGACTTCTTTTTCCCATCCATGTCATCAAAAGTGTCATCGTCACTTTCAGGTCCAATAGTGGATTTCTTGTTTTTATTTTTCTTCGGGAATTTTTTTACACAGTCTTGATTGTAGCTCTTCTTGTATCGACTGACATTGCAAACTGGGCATCTTGATGCGTTCTCAAAATCGCCACGATACAGAATACAATGGTTCGGACATGCATGAATTTTTTGCACACCCAGAGCTATGGGAGATATAAGCGTCTTCGCTTTATAAGTGCTTGTTGGTAGTTTGTTGGGTTTTGGTAGTAATTGAGACAGAAAATTCAAAAGATCTGTGAAGCTAGTATCAGACCATCCGGCGCTAGCCTTCAACTTCAGAAGTTCTAGAACTGTACGCAGTGTAGTAAACTCTTTGTCACAACCCTTTGATTCATCATATAAAGGTTCTTTTGAGGCACTTTCCAGTCCCTCCATTTTAGATAGCCCTTTCTGCGATCCCACAGAACTTAACATTTCTGGTTCCATATGGCGCAACATCTCTTCACAATCAAATTCTTCAAATTCTTGATTAGCATCCACATTATCCACTTTACCATCAACTTTAAGATCTAAAATTCCGACAACTCTCTCGTCATTACCAGGCACTTCACACGGATCCAACTCACCATGTTCTGACCATATCGTGTAATTGTTTTTAAACCCTCTTTTTAGCAGATGTGATTGGATTACTCCTATATCTCTCCAAGCTATCTTATTATCACAATCGATGCACGGACATAATATCTCCTTGCTCTTTCGCAAATTCGCGTGCTTGTTGGCTGCTTCAATAAAGCTTCTCAAATTTCGAATGTACGACGGATGTGGTCTTGGCACATTGTACATCCAACCTCGGTCCATTACCTATCCCTATATTGATTAACGTCAATATCGAGATGTAACATGAAAAAAATAAATGTTCATGAAAGTGAAACAAGATCATATCGAGATGTACCTAGTACATGAGACAAAAAATTCTAAAATATCCCTAATTAATTGAATTTAATCCCTAAATCATGAACGAATTAATGTGCATGAAAATGAAACAAGATTGCAGCAATATAGGTACCTTGAGGTGAGACAACTCTTCAAAAAAAATCTTTAAATTAGATCAACTACAAGTCCAAATCTTGGAATTCCTGAGTTTTTCTTCAATTCCGGTCTATATTACAAAATTGAGGCAAAAAATCGTATCAAAATGAGAAAGAAAACAAACGGAGATCATATATATGCATAAACTCTTGAAATCAAGCCCGAAAATCAAAAACAAAACCTTCTCCCCGTAGATCAAAAAATCCGCCGCCGCTACAGTAGTGTGCAGCCTATAGCGGCGTCGGGCTCCGGAATTAGGGTTCCTGCGCTGGAACCACCGAGGCTTTTATACTACATACACATCACAGGCGGATTTTTAGAAAAACCGCTTGTGATGTATAACATCACAAGCGGTTTTATATTCCGACCGCCTGTGATATGTAAACATCACAGGCGGTCGGAATATAAAACCGCTTGTGATGTTATACATCACAAGCGGTTTTTCTAAAAATCCGCCTGTGATGTGTATGTAGTATAAAAGCCTCGGTACGGTGGCTTAGGGTTTAGTTTTCGCCCGGACTGATACTACGCCGCCAGGCTGCTGCGCCGCCGTTCCCGTCCCCGTCTCCGAGCCGTGAGCGCCACCGTCTCCGAGCGCCACCGTCCCCGTCCCCGTCCCCGTCCCCGAGCGCCACCGTCTCCGAGCTGGGCGCCCGTCCCCGTCCCCGAGCGCCACCGTCTCCGAGCTGCGCCACCGTCCACCAGCGCCGGCGTCCCTGCCCCTTGTTCATCCTTGAAGGTCGTCCCTGCCCCTTGTTCATCTACAAGGCACAAGATGAACTCGTCATCCCTGCTCCTCTCCTTCCCCCTTGTCTGCACTCTGCAGTTTTGCATACTGCGCAGCAGTACCCATTTGTTTGGATGCTGCTGCTGCTTTTTGCTTGGATGCTGATCTGCTCTAGGTAGCAGATTAGCAGGTACTCTATTGTTTCACTTATGCTGCATTCACTGGTTTCACTTATATATAGCTCATTCACTGGTTTCACTTATGCTGCATTGCTGCTAGCCTGCTACTGTTAGAGGCTAATTGATGTCTCGCATAGTGGTGAAAACATATCTGAGAGAATATTAGAGGTGTTAAAAGAATATGGTCTTAATGATAAAACCTTTTCTGTAACCCTGGACAATGCTTCTGCTAATACCTCTACTATGGGGAGACTTACTCCTCTACTTAGTGGTTATGTTGGGGATGTTTGTTTGCATCAAAGGTCTGCATGTCATATTCTGAATTTGATTGTTAAGTCTGGTTTAAAAAGGATTCAACCTTATCTAGAATCATTTAGAACTGCTATATCTTTTCTAAACTCTTCTAATCAACGCATTGCTTTATACAAATCATATTGCATTGCTATGAATACACGTCCTCGTAAGTTTGGATTGGATATGGAGGTAAGGTGGAACTCCACTTACCTTATGCTTAAGCATCTACTGCCTTACAGGAACACATTTGATGTGTTCATTCAAACTCACTACCCTAGCCTGCTACTGTTATGTTTCAGTATTTCAGTTCTAAACTTCCAATTTAATTTCAGTTCTATATGGCTTATATGCCTACAAATACATATATACATATATATGCCTAGGAATATACATAGGACGACTAGGGACGACCAGAGGCCGACCAGAACCGATTAGTCGTCCTAATCGTCGCCCTAATCGCGATTAGGCGCCTGGTCGGTCCTGTCGGTCGACTAGCTGGTCGCCCGACTTGAAATCAGTGGTCCACAACTGTCCAGTCATATGGTTGCTAGCTCCCGTGTCTAGCACCCACACTTCATTTGGGCAGACCACTGGCACCACTTTGTCTTCTGCAAGGTGAACTGTTAGTGTAGATCCACCTGAAGCCTGCTCCACTTGGGCGAACAAAAGAGCTGCATGTTCAGTGCCGCCCACAGCTATATTTGCCTCTGGTGGTTTATGTTCTTTTTCATCCTTCTTTGGACGCTTACAGTCTTGTGCCCAGTGACCATAGATGCCACAATTTCTGCACCTCCCTTTCCTCCTCGGAGTTCCTTTGGAAGTGAGCTTGCCTTTGTTAGAACTGCCACTACTGCCCACATCAGAACGATGTGTCATCTTGGGTTTCCACTGACCAGCACTTCCATTGTTACCTTCCTTCTGAGAGGATCCCTGAAAACGATGTTTGTGTTTTTCCAACCACTCATCTTAGAGAGTGTCAAGTCAATGAACTATCTTCGAGTACTATTGTCAAGTCAATGAACTATCTTCGACCAGCCTTGTCATCCCTATTCTCTGTAGGACCCCAAGAAGAGATTAAGTCCTGTAGTCTACCACCTCCCGTTATTTGTGGGCTTCACCGATGGCTGGAAACATTTGGTGATAGCAAACGACCTTCGGGTTGAAGACGTTTGCGAGCTTGTTAAGGGGCCAGACGATGGTGAGCCGGTGTACTATGTCCGGATGTGTGGTCACAAAATTTAAAGCTACCCCGGCTGCATGTGTGTGCTTCTCTTCTCTTAGGTGGGGTGCTAAGTGATCTTAGTAGCCGACATAAGAGAAAAGAAGCGCACAGATGAAGCCGGGGCGGCTTTAAATTTTGTGACCACACATCCGGACAGAGTACACCGGCTCACCATCGTCTGGCCCCTTAACAAGCTCGCAGACGTCCACAGCCCGAAGGTCGTTTGATGTCACCAAATGTTTCCCGCCCTCGGTGAAGCCCACAAATAACGGGAGGTGGTAGACCACAGGGCTTAATCTCTTCTTGGGGTCCTACAGGGCTTAATCTCTTCTTGGGGTCCTTCAGCATGGCTGTGATGTTATAATGCTGAAGGACCCCAAGAAGAGATTAAGCCCTGTAGTCTACCACCTCCCGTTATTTGTGGGCTTCACCGATGGCTGGAAACATTTGGTGATAGCAAACGACCTTCGGGCTGAAGACGTCTGCGAGCTTGTTAAGAGGCCAGACGATGTTGAGCCGGTGTACTATGTCCGGATGTGTGGTCACAAAATTAAAAGCTGCCCCGGCTGCATGTGTGTGCTTCTCTTCTCTTAGGTGGGGTGCTAAGTGATCTTAGTAGCCGACATAAGAGAAGAGAAGCGCACAGATGAAGCCGGGGCGGCTTTAAATTTTGTGACCACACATCCGGACAGAGTACACCGGCTCACCATCGTCTGGCCCCTTAACAAGCTCGCAGACGTCCACAGCCCGAAGGTCGTTTGATGTCACCAAATGTTTCCCGCCCTCGGTGAAGCCCCCAAATAACGAGAGGTGGTAGACCACAGGGCTTAATCTCTTCTTGGGGTCCTACAGGGCTTAATCTCTTCTTGGGGTCCTTCAGCATGGCTGTGATGTTATAATGCTGAAGGACCCCAAGAATAGATTAAACCCTGTAGTCTACCACCTCCCGTTATTTGTGGGCTTCACCGATGGCTGGAAACATTTGGTGATAGCAAACGACCTTCGGGCTGAAGACGTCTGCGAGCTTGTTAAGAGGCCAGACGATGTTGAGCCGGTGTACTATGTCCGGATGTGTGGTCACAAAATTAAAAGCTGCCCCGGCTGCATGTGTGTGCTTCTCTTCTCTTAGGTGGGGTGCTAAGTGATCTTAGTAGCCGACATAAGAGAAGAGAAGCGCACAGATGAAGCCGGGGCGGCTTTAAATTTTGTGACCACACATCCGGACAGAGTACACCGGCTCACCATCGTCTGGCCCCTTAACAAGCTCGCAGACGTCCACAGCCCGAAGGTCGTTTGATGTCACCAAATGTTTCCCGCCCTCGGTGAAGCCCACAAATAACGAGAGGTGGTAGACTATAGGGCTTAATCTCTTCTTGGGGTCCTTCAGCATTATAACATCACAGCCATGCCTTCTCTGTCTAACTGCATTGGAAAGTGCCTTTTCTCCAAGTTCCCTTATTGATGGAACCAGTATATCAGACTAACAGTATATCCCTTTATCGATGGAACCAGCTTGAATGGCAGACAACGAGCAGCCTAGTATGGATGTGGTCTGCACCGGTGCGTCTCACAAAGTTGATGAAGACGCGACCAAACTTGAATGGCAGACAACGAGCAGCTCCAGTGAAGGGAGCGGGGAGGATAGTTCTAGTGACGACAATCCTTGTACTCCTATACCTCCAAGGAAGAAAAAAACATCAGATGAGCTTGATGCCGACTATATTCCCAACAATGAAGAGGTAAATAGAAATATGTCGACTATATTGTAAAATAATGTTCATATATGAAAGGCCATTAATTTTTTCACTATATAGATTTCAAATGAAGAGAAGAAAGAGGATGCATCTTCTACACGAAACACGGAGGATGCTCCGATGCCTGAATCATCCGTTTCACATAAGCGGAAACGAGGGCGACGAGGTCCAAATCAGATGAAAGAAGGTGCAGTTATGTATGTAACAAAACTAAATGCAGAGGGGTTTCCTGAAGAACCACTTGACGTGGTTACAAAGTTTCGAAATTCCTGCGGGGCTACTGTTAGAGATATAGTGCCAATCACACTTCAAAAATGGAAGGATTTAGATGAAGACACCCGCAACAAGCTATGGGCTAAGTTGTCTGATTCATTCAAGTTCCCAAAAGGCACAGAGGATGTAGTAAGGAAGTCGATGCTCTCTGCTATGGCCAAGATGTTTCGTGGGTGGAAGGCCGAGATGAATAGGGACTTTGTTAAGAAGAATAAGGTTCCTCCGCCCAAGAAAATGGGGAAAATCACTCAAGCTCAGTGGGAGGAATTTGTTCGTCAGAAGACGGATCTGAAGGCCAAAGAACTGGGCAAAACTAATTCTCAGAGAGCGAAGATGAACAAACACCCCCATCGCCTGGGGTCAAGCGGATATCACCATAAAGTTGTGCAGTGGAACAAGATTATCGAGGAAGCTATAACTAACGGCACTTTGGACCCAATATTAAAAGATATCGATGAGAGAGCTATTCGTTGGATCTTAGGTCGAGCAGGTTTGAGTGAGGACGGCAAACTTTTGCATCCAGAATTGGTAGGCGAAGTTTCGTCAAAAATTCAAGAATATGCAGATAAGAGAAAAAAAGGAGAATTTAAGCCTCGGAGGGAGAATGACATACTAACTGCAGCCCTAGGCAATCCTGAACACACTGGACGGGCTCGGGGAATCTCTTCTAAGATTTCCTGGAGAGAGGCGTTTCCAGAGTATGCGTCGTCATATAGGAAACACGAGAAGTCGAAAAGGACCCTTGAAGAGACTATTGATGAAAGGGTACAAAAGGCTATTAATGACGTGCTGAACAAAATGAAGAAAACAGAATGCATATCATTTGAACTCAAGCCAAGCCACATGAGTCCACCTATAGTCCCTAGCAGCGTTGGATCTGTGCAAGACTTGACCAAGTACCCTGTAGACGATATTGTTGAGGACAAGCCTTGCTTTCTTCATATTCCAATCAATCGATCAGGGACAAAAACAAAGCAAGCTGCTACTGGTTTGGTAAAACCAGGACTTGTTAACTACAAGGACAATCCTGTCCCGCCACACTATGCTGTGGTCCAAGTTCTAGAAATCACAAACAGTGGTTGTGAAGATTGGGAGATAGATTTTCCAGTTGAGGGGATCACAACTTTGCAAGAGGCAATGAACGAGTTGGTTCTTTGGCATCGGCGCGACATCAAGTTTGGTGATGAGCCGAATTCAACACCAGTGCGGGAAGATATGACACCGACCTCCAAAAAAATCGTTGAAACAATCATATCGCCTCTTGCGAAGGAACTCGACGAGGGGGACGTAGACAAAATTGTTCCTCAGAATGTCGACGTCAACATCAAAAAGGAACCAAAGGTTGGCACCAATGTTGAAGGGCCAACTATTTCAAAGAAAATTCATAAGCGAATCGCCACAGACGATGTCAAGAAACCGTCAGAATCAGTGGCACGCTACCTGCATAAATTGCAGAGAGTTATGACTAATCAATCAAAAGCAATATCAGCATCTCATGGAGTAGGCACACGGTCAGCCCAAATAGACAATTTCGAAGTATGGGAAGAAGATGGAATGATTCATACTCGAGAATCATTACGTCTTAAAACCAATATCTCGGTATACAAGAAGGAGGATGTTCCTCCTAAATTTGTGAATGGGAGGCCGTTCTTAACGACAGTGCAACTTTCTAAGTTGTCAACTCCGGAGATTAGAATGCATGAGTGGTACATGGTGGCTAGCAACAAATACAAACTCGAGGATTTCACATTTGTTGTGCCAGAAGATGCATTTTGGAGCAATGATCATATAAATCCTGTGCGGCATTTATTCTTTGACGATCTCTGGTCATTGTACCACCGACAAAGGATGGAAACCAACTACTTAACCCTCTTTTGCTTGTAAGTACCTCTAAACTTTCATATTTGTTAGTTTTGTACACGCACACATAAACGAGAGTCTAACGATTAACACTATTACACGTAGGATGCAATACATGGATGATAAGAAGAAACAACTTAAGACAGGGTTTCTTGACCCGTTGATGATATCCCAAGCTTGCTACAAAGTAGTAGCTCGGAGGCAAGGAGAAGAATACAAAGACTTGGACGATGCTGAATTTGAGAAAGCCGTCAAACAGAATCAGAGAAAGAAAATGAAGGTAATGGCGGCATACATTGGACGAGCCATGTATAATCATGTACAACATGGCAAGGACTTAATAATAGCTCCGCACCACTTTAAGTAAGTTATCGACATGGTTTAATTTTGAACTATAAATTATGGCAATCGTGATATTAACATGTGTTTTCGTCTATGTCTATATAGTGACCACTACATTTGTATCATGATCTGGCCAAAGGATGGTAAAGTCGTGGTCTTCGACTCACTGAGAATGGAAAAGGCTACGTATAATGACTTCTTGAAGATTTTAGAGAAGTATGATTATTATTGCACACTTGTACTTATTACAACTTAACAAATGTATTCTTAATCTCACAATGCTATTCTTATATGCAGTGCATACCGTTTTTATTGGAAAGATCTTGGCGGCGAACATCCAGAGGACAAGCCTAATTTGTCAATATCATTATTTCCATATGGTGACAAACAACCTCCGGGTACTGTCCTGTGCGGTTATTATGTATGCGAATGGTGTCGTGTCACCTTCCATTACATGGTCAATCGTGAGGATGTAAGTTCGCTATCATTGTCTATATTGCAATTTTTATGTTATATTGTTGCTCATCACATTACTCTTAGCACCGATTGCTTTTTGCTTTCATTGCAGGTTCCTAAATCTAAGATCAATGCTGAATGGTTAGAAAGAGATATGGTTTCCACCGGCGTGGCTAAGGTTGTAAGAGACTTGCTATACTTTATGCGCCGTGAAGTTCTTCATCAACAAGGGCTATTCTACAATGTAAATGGAAATTTGCAAAATATCCCAGAACTAAGTTTGTACACAATATCACATAGTGTTTAGGTCTTTAGTTAGGAACTTTAGATGTTTAGTTGTCTATGGAACTTTGAGATGTTGAGTTGTTATGCAACTTGATGTGTATAAATCTGTGTATGATGGAACTTGATATATATGTGGATGAATCTGTGTATGGAACCTGCTATAGAACTTGTTTGAATCTTTGTATGATGAATGTGTTTGAAACACAATGTGTTTGAATCTGTGTTTGAATCTGTTATTATTTCTGTTTCTGTATATGAATCTGGAAAATATATATGAATCTGCTTCTGTGTATATGAATCTGGGAAATACAGGCGGCTTATAATTAAAACCGCCTGTGATGTGTCTCTATCACAGGCGGTTCTTTTAAACCGGACCGCCTGTGATGTGTGCCTATCACAGGCGGTTCTTTTAAACTGGACCGCCTGTGATGTGTGTCTATCACAGGCGGTTTTTGATTGACCGCCTGTGATGTTGTTTTACATCACAGGCGGTGCACCACAAGCGGTTCCTGGAACCGCCTGTGTAGAGGCTAACCGGACCGCCTGTATAGAGGATACCTGTAGTAGTGGGCATCAGAGGAATCCTCGGCCAACATATCAAGCATGACACTTATCTCTGCATCACTTGGATTCAAAGGCACCTCAAAATGAACCTGCCTCTCGTCGTCAGGAATTTCTCCGAGCGAGGCAACCAAAGCACTAACTTCTTCAGGAGAGGGTCGCACTCTAAGACCCAAACTGCTATCACCAGCAGGAGGATTTGACACGAAACTATTAAAAGCCTGGGAAAGAGGCAGATTCCAGGCCGAGTATGCAACAGTGGCGCCGATGTTCGATACCTTGCCTCTAAGTATCATCTCAAGCCGGCTCACTAAATCCACACCATGAATTCTTCTGTTGGTTACCCGGGTTGGGTCAGCCAAGCCTCGGTACAGATAAGCCAGATATGCTCTGTCTTTCAGTGGCTGAATGTTCTTGAAAACAAAGTCAGCGACCACAGCTTCTGCAGTCAGACCCCTTTCTTTCAGCAACCCAACTTCTGCTAACAAACCCCTGCTTCAGCCACTTCCTGGTCCGTGGGGGACTCGGTCCAGCTCGGAGTGCGAACATCCGGCTGTCTCCCTGACCGTGGGGGGAGGGAATTCCCATGATTCTCCATGATAAACCATTCCAGGCGCCATCCCTTGATGCTGTCCTTGAGGGGGATGTCGAGGTAATCGGTTTTCCTTCCGCGGCGCATCTCCAAGCTCGCGCCCCCACCAGCTGGTGCTGCCCCCCCGGCCATCCCAGGCCGATAGTGGTACAGATATTTCCAAAGGCCAAAGTGGGGAAAAACTCCAAGAAAGGCTTCGCATAAATGAACGAAAACAGAAACTTGCAGAATGGAATTTGGATTCAGATGGGTCAGATTCAGGCGATAGAAATCAAGGAGACCGCGGAAGAAAGGAGAAATGGGTAGAGCGAGCCCGTGGATGAGAAAAGGAACGTAAATGACGGATTCATGGGTGTCCACTGTCGGAATAGTGACCCCACGGCAAATCCGCCATGAGCAGAGCTCCTTCGGAGGAAGAACCTCGATGGAAACGAGATGAAGAAGGTCGGATTCGGAGACAACAGACATATGGTTACCTGCGATGGGCAACTGACTGTTGGGATCAATGGGGAGAATGATTGCGACGGACGAACTCGAAGCTTTCCGCTTAGGCGCCATTTCAGCCTCGCCGGTGAACGGAGCAGAAGCGATATTGCAGAAAAGCAGAGAAAGCCTGGATGCAAAAAGCTAAGCAAAAACTAGGGCACGGAGCGTGGAGGTGCGCAACAGTACAGTACATATGGGGTTTTCCGAGGCCAGATGCCGTTTCCAAAAAGTTCCCAGTCATCACCAAGCGGTTATTTCTAAAACACTGGCGTGCCATGTCATCACTCAGCTGCTATTTCTAAAGACAGCTGGCGCGCCATGTCATCACTCGGCCGTTATTTCCAAAATGGCCGACGCGGCTCAAATTGATTCAGCTGTTGTTTCTAAAAACGCTGACATTATCTGACTCCACTCGGCTATCACCTACAAAGTAGCCGACGCGGTCTAATTATCACTCGGCTGCTACCTCTAAAGCACCGACGTCGCCAGTAATCGTTTGGCTGTTACCTCTAAAACACCGAAGTCGCTAGTAACTGCTC
This sequence comes from Zea luxurians, assembly GCA_029449295.1. Classification (NCBI taxonomy): domain Eukaryota; kingdom Viridiplantae; phylum Streptophyta; class Magnoliopsida; order Poales; family Poaceae; genus Zea; species Zea luxurians. Next base: position 1,429,113 of record JAOPSE010000140.1, on the reverse strand, counting down.
GGTCGTTATTTCTAAAACACCGACGCGGCCCCCATTACCACCCGGCTGTTACTTCTAAAAACACCGACGTCGCCAGTAATCGTTTGGCTGTTACCTCTAAAACGCCGACATCGCCAGCAACCGCTCGGTTGCTATTTCTAAAACACTGACGCGGCCCGTTATCACTCGGCCACCACTACTAAAGCGCTGGCATCGGGAGGAAGGCAGTCTGAGGCATGACTCAACGATTCTAAGTTGCTACTTAAGCGTTACGTTCAGAAACAACCTCTGCAGAAGGCATCAATACAAACAATGATCAACAAAAAGGCGGAATGACATGCACAAGAGGGATCGAAACCATTCTTCATTATATGGGAAGTACCACCGAACTTACAAATCAACACATTATGAGCTGATGCTTTCCCTTCTACTACATTACATTTAACTAACTATACTACTAGCTACTACTATATTATTTCGCTAATAATATTTCTACTACTAATCTACACTAACATCTAAAACCAGTGGCATCTAGCCACTGGCCTTGTTGCTGCCCTTGCTGCCGCTGCCGCCGCCGCCGCCCTTGCCGCTGCCGTCACCGCCCTTGCCGCTGCCGTCACCGCCCTTGCCGCTGCCGCTGCCACCGTCACCGTCGCCTCCGTCGCCGTCGCCGCCACCACCGCTGCCCTCCTCGGACGAGTTGGAGGAGTCCTCCTCGTCCGAGGAGTACTCCGACTCATCCGAGCCCTCGAGCTCGGCACGCTCGATGGCCTAGATGTAGGTCCATACCTCCGCGGCGATCCCCTGGGAGTCGTCTGAATCATCAGACGACGCCCGGGGAGAGGCAGGAGTCGGAGAGCCCTCGGACTCGGAGGAGAACTCCTCCTCCGAGTATTCCGAGTCACCGAAGTCCTCCGAGGGAGGAGTCGGCCCGCGCTTGCGTTTGTCACCCGAGTGATGTGAAGAGCTGCGACCTTTCTTGCTCTTGCCCATGATGGAAGTGGAAGGAAGGAGAGGAGAGGAAGCAGAAAGCAGTAGCAAGAAGCGTGAAAACGCTGGAGAAACAAGAGCACTATTTATAGAAGAAGAAGGCAACCGCTCACCTCCTACCACGGCCACCGAACAGTCACAAAAATTCAATATGCAATTCAAACCGTCTGAAGACACGTCAGGCGGCTGACGCCGTTTCACGTAACACGACACCCATTGGGACTCCAGTCAACTGCGCGGGCGATATGATTACACCCACGGTCACATCAAGTTACTAAACGCCTCAGCGTACCAAGCCGTCCCTTGCCTACACCCATTGGGGGGGATGCCCAGAAATTATCAGTATATTTTCCAAAACTGTCACATCCGTGCAGTATACGCAATGAATACTCCAAGACAGAAAAGAGATAGCAGCAAGGATCAAAGGAAAGTCAAATATAGCTGATAAGGTACAAGTCTAATCAACAGAAGCATCAAAGCACGAAGTGATATGAAGACTAGTCAAGACCCATCTATCGAACGTCCAATCAGTTGCAGATCAAATAAATTGCCAAACCTAGCAAGATATGGGCAGATCGTGTACTCGGCTTCAAAAATAAAAATGTATGCTGACCTCTGAAGCATAACATTGATGACATAATGCTGACCTCTAAGGCATTCGACAAAAGAAAAGGATGATTCCCAGAAAAAAGCAAGAAATGAAGACCTTCAAGTGGATTATTTTCAAAAATCCACTCGAAGCTCGGGGGCTACACCCATTGGGTGCACCCAATGAATCATCATTCTTGAAGAAGCAAAATGCTGACCTCTAAAGCACAAGGCAAGGCTGGCCTCTGAAAAAACATGAGTGGAAGATGAAAATGATTTCTGATAATACCCGAAGTAAAGACCTTCGAGTGGATTGTCTGCAAAAATCTACTCAAAGCTCGGGGGCTACACCCATTGGGAGCACCTTTGGTGCACCCAATGGACTTCACAGGCTGACAGTGCAATGCTGACCTTCGAGGCACAAACCCGAGACAGGACACCAAAATTTTGAGGAGTGATAGCAGGAGAAGACAATAAAAAGAAGACATGTTAACCGGATCGCTCAGATTTCTGAAGCAGTGGCCCGGCAGACTGATGACGTGCGGCACCCTTGCGAGGGACTTGTCGGGCATTAGTCTCGCACCTAAGATAACGACACATTCCACCTCCGACGCAACTTCACCGACGTCCACCAACCAAGAGGTACCTTCAGTTTTATATCCTGTTCCCTTTAGGTTCAGCGTCGACCCACCAAGCGACCCCGCTTCGGTAAGGGCTTTCGTAAGGGCGTACCCTGACCTTCCGGGGTACCATATGTGGTCAACTTGGGACCGACTGACAGCCGTCTCAACCTTCGGACTCGCGGGTTCCGAGGAAGAGGACGACCCCGACGTCAGTTGGGATTTCTCCGGACTCCGTGATCCTGGTTCCATGCGAGACTTCATATCCGCATGTGACCGGTGCCTCTCCGGCTGCTCTGACGATGGCCACAGCCTTGACGACGAGGGTTACAACCCAACTCGCGAGTGCTTCCACATTGATCAGGAAGATCATGACGGAGACAACCACCTTGGCATGCCAGGAAATGACGGCGCCCTTACACCTGCGTCTCGCATTGAGATCCCGTGGGAGCTAGCTGTGGCCCAGGTCCCTGCGGGGGGTCAGGGCTCATAGCTCGAGCAACTCCGTGAGATGCAGGCCAAGCTCGATGAAGAAACAGGCCAACTTGTACAGCTTCGACAAAACCTCGAGAAAGAGTGGGCAGGCTGAGCGCTCGCCGGAGGAGCGCGTCATCGGGCCCGGGACGTCCAGCACCGTATTATAGACGATGCCAGGGCAACGCTGCCCCCGGCCTTCAACGGGGCTAGCCAGAACCTAGCTGCAGCGGCGATGTTGCTTCGAACGATGCCGGAGCCATTTACCACCGAGGGGCGGCGTATCCAGGGCGAACTCAAGAACCTCCTGGAAAATGCCGCAGTCCGGCGAGCCGAGAGCTCCGCCTCCCGAAGGCGAGGATGCCCCTCGGAGCATCACGCAGCGTCCTCCTGACACATGAGCGAGGCCCCGGTCCACACCGAGCTCACAAAAGGCGAGACACCTGCAGCCCGGGATCGCCTCAGCGACGAGCAACACCGCCGCGACTGCCGAGTCCGCCTCGAGGAAAAGGTGCGCCGAGGCCACCACCCCAGACACGGGGGACGCTACGACAGTGAGGAGGATCGGAGCCCCTCACCCGAACCACCAGGCCCGCGAGTCTTCAGCCGAGCCATACGACGAGCGCTGTTCCCAGCCCGGTTCCAGGCCCCGACTACCATTACCAAGTACTCAGGGGAGACGAGGCCGGAGTTGTGGCTCGCGGATTACCGGCTGGCGTGCCAGTTGGGAGGGACGGACGACGACAACCTCATCATCCGCAACCTCCCCCTTTTCCTCTCTGACGCTGCCCGGGCCTGGCTAGAGCATCTACCCCCTACGCAGATCTTCGACTGGGATGACCTAGTCAAGGCCTTCGCTAGAAATTTCCAAGGTACGTACGTGCGCCCTAGGAACTCATGGGATCTCCGGAGCTGCCGCCAGTAGCCAGGGGAATCCCTGCGAGAGTACATCCGGCGGTTTTCAAAGCAGTGCATCGAGTTGCCTAACATCACCGACTCGGACGTCATCGGAGCATTCCTCGCCGACACCACTTGCTGGGACCTAGTAAGCAAACTGGGGCGCAAGACACCCACTAAGGCGAGCGAATTGATGAACATAGCCACCAAGTTTGCCTCTAGTCAGGAGGCGGTCGAGGCCATCTTCCGGAAAGACAAGCAGCCTCGGGGAAGGCAGAAGGAAGACGACCTTGAGGCGTCCGTCCAGTGTGGCACGAAGAAGGAGACCTGGAAGAAGGCGCAAGCAAAGCGCAACGCCGTTGACACGGATCTCGTCGCTGCTGCCGAGCACATGAATCCTCGGAAGCCTCCCAGAGGGGCCAACGTGTTTGACAAGATGCTCAAGGAGTCGTGCCCATATCACAGGGGTCCCATCAAGCACACCCTTGAAGAGTGCGACATGCTCCGGCATTACTTCAATAAGGCTGGACCCTCGGTGGAGGATGGCAAGGACCACGACAACAACAAGAAAGGAGGCGACGGGGGCGAAGAGTTCCCAGAGTTCCACAACTGCTTCATGATCTACGGTGGGCAAGTGGCGAATGCCTCGGCTCGACACCGCAAGCAGGAGCGCCGGGAGGTCTGCTCGGTGAAGGTAGCAACGCCAGTCTACCTAGACTGGTCCGACAAGCCCATTACCTTCGACCAAGGCGACCACCCCGACTACGTACCAAGCCTAGGAAGATACCCGCTTGTCATCGACCCTATCATCGGCAACGTTAGGCTCTCCAAGGTCCTCATGGACGGAGGCAACAGCCTCAACATCATCTACGCCGAGACCCTAGAACTCTTGGGGGTTGATCGGTCTGAGATCCGGGCTGGTGTAGCACCCTTTCACGGGATTGCACCCGGAAAGCATATCCTGCCCCTCGGACAGATTGACTTGCCCGTCTGCTTCGGAACTCCCTCCAACTTCTGAAGGGAAACCCTCATTTTCGAGGTAGTTGGGTTCCGAGGGACCTATCACGCGGTGCTGGGAAGACCGTGCTACGCCAAGTTCATGGCCGTCCCCAACTACACTTATCTCAAGCTCAAGATGCCTGTCCCTAAGGGAGTCATCACCGTCGGACCCATGTACCGCCACGCTTACGAATGCGACGTGGAATGCGTGGAGTACGCCGAAGCCCTCACCGAGTCCGAAGCCCTCATCGCCGACTTGGATTGCCTCCCCAAAGAGACGCCCGACGCGAAGCGGCACGCTGGCAACTTCGAACCAGCCGAGGCGGTTAAGTCCGTCTCTCTTGACCCCAGCAATGACGCCAACAAGAAAGTCAGGATCGGCTCCGAGCTCGACCCCAAATAGGAAGCAGTGCTCATCGACTTCCTCCGTGCAAATGCCAAAATTTTTGCGTGGCGTCCCTCGGACATGCCGGGCATACCGAGGGATGCCGCCGAGTACTCACTAGACATCCGAGCCGGAGCCCGACCCGTGAAACAGCACCTACGCCGTTTTGATGAAGAAAAGCGCAGAGCCATAGGCGAGGAGGTCCACAAGCTAATGGCTACAGGGTTCATCAAAGAGGTATTCCATCCGGAATGGTTAGCTAACCCTGTACTTGTAAAGAAAAAAGGTGGGAGGTGGAGGATGTGTGTAGACTACACTAGGCTAAATAAAGCATGTCCCAAGGTTCCCTACCCTCTGCCTCGCATCGATCAAATTGTGGACTCCACCGCTGGGTGCGAAACCCTGTCTTTCCTTGATGCCTATTTAGGCTATCACCAAATCAAGATGAAAGAATTCGACCAGCTCGCGACTTCTTTTATCACACCTTTTGGCATGTATTGCTATACCACTATGCCATTTGGTTTGAGGAATGCAGGTGCGACATACCAAAGGTGCATGAACCATGTGTTCAGAGAGCACATCGGCAGAACGGTCGAGGCTTACGTCGATGACATCGTTGTCAAAATAAGGAAAGCCTCTGACCTCCTCTCTGACCTTGAGGTAACATTCAGGTGCCTAAAAGCGAAGAGCGTAAAACTCAATCCCGAGAAGTGTGTCTTCGGAGTCCCCCGAGGCATGCTCCTAGGGTTCATCATCTCCGAACGAGGCATCGAGGCCAACCCGGAGAAAATCGTGGCCATCACCAACATGGGACCCATCAAAGATTTGAAAGGAGTACAAAGGGTCATGGGATGCCTTGCGGCTCTGAGCCGCTTCATCTCGCGCCTTGGCGAGAAAGGATTGCCCTTGTACCGCCTCTTAAGGAAGGCCGAGCGCTTCACTTGGACTCCCGAGGCCGAAGAAGCCCTTGGAAACTTAAAGGCACTCCTTACTAATGCACCCATCTTGGTGCCCCCCGCTGCAGGAGAAGCCCTCTTGATTTACGTAGCCACAACCACTCAGGTGGTCAGCGCTGCGGTCGTTGTCGAGAGACGAGAAGAAGGGCATGCACTGCTCATCCAGAGGCCAGTCTACTTCGTCAGCGAAGTGCTATCCGAGACCAAAATCCACTACCCACAAATCCAGAAGCTACTGTACGCAGTGATTCTAACACGGCAGAAGCTACGACACTACTTCGAGTCTCATCCGGTGACTGTGGTGTCATCCTTCCCCCTGGGAGAGATCATCCAGTGCCGAGAGGCCTCGGGTAGGATAGCAAAATGGACAGCGGAACTCATGGGGGAAACACTTTCATTTGCCCCTCGGAAGGCCATAAAATCCCAAATCTTGGCCGACTTCCTAGCTGAATGGACTGACACCCAGTTGCCAACGGCCCCAATCCAGGTCAAACTTTGGACCATGTACTTCGACAGGTCGTTGATGAAAACTGGAGCAGGCGCGGGCTTGCTCTTCATCTCACCCCTCGGAGGACATGTGCGTTATGTAATATGCCTCCATTTTCTAGCGTCAAACAACGTGGCCGAATACGAGGCCTTGGTTAATGGGTTGCACATCGCTGTCGAGCTAGGGGTTCAGCGCCTCGACGCTCGTGGTGACTCGCAGCTCGTTATTGACCAAGTCATGAAGAACTCTCACTGCCGCGACCAAAAAATGGAGGCCTACTGTGACGAAGTTCGGCGCTTGGAAGATAAGTTCTATGGGCTAGAACTCAACCATGTTGCTCGATGGTACAATAAGACTGCAGATGAGCTGGCTAAGATAGCCTCGGGACGAACAACGGTTCTCCTGAATGTCTTCTCTAGGGACATATATCAACCATCCATCAAACTCAACGACGCGCCCGAAACCGAGGAGACCTCGGCCCAGCCCGAGGTACCCTCGGCCGCCGAAGGTGAGGCCCTACGTGTTGAGGTGGAGCGGAATGGGGTCACACCAGTCCCAAACTGGCAGACCCCGTACCTAGAATATCTCCTCCGGGGAGAGCTGCCCCTCGACAAGGCCGAAGCTCGGCGACTGGCTCGGCGCGCCAAGTCGTTCGTTTTGCTGGGTGATGAAAAGGAGTTGTACCACCGCAGCCCCTCAGGCATTCTCCAACGATGCATATCCGTCGCCCAAGGACAGGAGCTGTTATGAGAAATACACTCAGGGGCTTGCGGTCACCATGCAGCACCTCGGACCCTCGTAGGAAACGCTTTCCGACAAGGTTTCAATTGGCCGACTGCAGTGGCCGATGCCACTAGGATTTTATGCTCCTTGAAAGTCGCCTAGAGGGGGGGGGGTGAATAGGGCGAATCTGAAATTTAAGAACTTAAACACAACTACAAGCCGGGTTAGCGTTAGAAATAATAATGAGTCCGAGAGAGAGGGCGCAAAACAAATCGCAAGTGAATGAAGAGTATGACACGCGGATTTGTTTTACCGAGGTTTGGTTCTTGCAAACCTACTCCCCGTTGAGGAGGCCACAAAGGCCGGGTCTTTTTCAACCCTTTCCCTCTCTCAAACGGTCCCCCGGACCGAGTGAGCTTCTCTTCTCAAATCAAAACCGGGAACAAAACTTCCCCGCAAGGACCACCACACAATTGGTGTCTCTTGCCTCGGTTACAAATGAGTTTATGATCACAAGAACAAATGAGAAAGAAAGAAGCAATCCAAGCGCAAGAGCTCAAAAGAACACGGCAAATCTCTCTCGCTAATCACTAAAGCCTTGTGTGGAATTGGAGAGGATTTGATCACTTGGGTGTGTCTAGAATTGAATGCTAGAGCTCTTGTAAGGTGTAGAAGTGTGAAAACTTGGATGCAATTGAATGTGGGGTGGTTGGGGTATTTATAGCCCCAACCACCAAACTAGCCGTTGGGGTGGAGGCTGTCTGTCGCATGGTGCACCGGACAGTCCGGTGCACACCGGACATGTCCGGTGCGCCAGCCACGTCACCCGACCGTTAGGGTTCTGACCGTTGGAGCTCTGACTGCTGGGCCTGCCTGGATGTCCGGTGGCGCACCGTACATGTACTGTAGAGTGTCCGGTGCGCCATGTCGCGCGTGCCTGACTTCTGCGTGCTCTGGCGCACATTTAATGCCGCTGCAGGTGACCGTTGGCGCCGAAGTAGTCGTTGCTCCGCTGTCACACCAGACAGTCCAGTGTACACCAGACATGTCCGGTGAATTATAGCGGACTAGCCGTTGCGAATTCCCGAAGCTGGCGAGTTCAGAGTCGCTTCATTCCTGGAGCACCGGACACTGTCCGGTGTACACCGGACAGTCCGGTGAATTATAGCGCGACGTCTCTGAGAATTCCCGAAGGTGAGGAGTTCAGCGCGTGGAGAACCCTGGTGCACCAGACATGTCCGGTGGTGCACCGGACAGTCCGGTGCGCCAGACCAGGGTGCCTTCGGTTGTCCCTTTGCTCTTTTTGTTGAACCCTTTTCTTGATCTTTTTATTGGCCTTTTGTGAACCTTTGGCACCTGTATAACTTATAGACTAGAACAAACTAGTTAGTCCAATTATTTGTGTTGGGCAATTCAACCACCAAAATCAATTTAGGGAATAGGTGTAAGCCTAATTCCCTTTCAATCTCCCCCTTTTTGGTGATTGATGCCAACACAAACCAAAGCAAGTATAGAAGTGCATAATTGAACTAGTTTGCAAAATGTAAGTGCAAAGGTTACTTAGAATTGAGCCAATAAACATTACTTACTAGATATGCATGGATTGTTTCTTTGTTTTTAACATTTTGGACCACGCTTGCACCACATGTTTTGTTTTTGCAAATTCTTTTTGTAAATCCTTTTCAAAGTTCTTTTGCAAACAGTCAAAGGTAAATGAATAAGATTTTGCGAAGCATTTTCAAGATTTGAAATTTTCTCCCCCTGTTTCAAATGCTTTTCCTTTGACTAAACAAAACACCCCCTCAATAAATTCTCCTCTTAGTGTTCAAGAGGGTTTTAAGATATCAATTTTGAAAATACTACTTTCTCCCCCTTTAGAACACAAAGAGATACCAATTTGAAATTTACCAATTGAAAATCATTAATTTTAAAATTAGGGTGGTGGTATGGTCCTTTTGCTTTGGGCTCATACTTTCTCCCCCTTTGGCATGAATCGCCAAAAATGGATACTTTGAGTGAGATATAAGCCCTTGTGTAACTACTCCCCTTTGACAAATAAAAATATATGAGTGAAGATTATACCAAAGACGGAGAGTGATGCGGAGCGACGACGAAGGATGAGTTGTAGAGTGGAGTGGAAGCCTTTGTCTTCGCCGAAGACTCCAATTCCCTTTCAATACACCTATGACTTGGTTTGAAATACACTTGAAAACACATTAGTCATAGCATATATAAAAAAAGAGACATGATCAAAGGTATATTTATGAGCTATGTGTGCAAATTAGCAAAAGAAATTCCTAGAATCAAGAATATTGAGCTCATGCCTAAGTTTGGTAAAAGTTTGTTCATCTAGTGGTTTGGTAAAAATATCGGCTAATTGATCTTTAGTATTAATGTATGCAATCTCGATATCCCCCTTTTGTTGGTGATCCCTAAGAAAATGATACCGAATGGCTATATGTTTAGTGCGGCTATGCTCAACGGGATTATCCGCCATGCGGATTGCACTCTCATTATCACATAGAAGAGGAACTTTGGTTACTTTGTAACCATAGTCCCGCAGGGTTTGCCTCATCCAAAGCAATTGCGCGCAACAATGGCCTGCGGCAATGTACTCGGCTTCGGTGGTAGAAAGAGCGACAGAATTTTGCTTCTTTGAAGCCCAAGACACCAAGGACCTTCCCAAGAACTGGCAAGTCCCCGATGTGCTCTTTCTATTGATTTTACACCCCGCCCAATCGGCATCCGAATAACCAATTAAATCAAAAGTGGATCCCCGAGGGTACCAAAGCCCAAACTTAGGAGTATAAGCCAAATATCTCAAGATTCGTTTTACGGCCGTAAGGTGAGATTCCTTAGGGTCGGCTTGGAATCTTGCACACATGCATACGGAAAGCATAATGTCCGGTCGAGATGCACATAAATAGAGTAATGAACCTATCATCGACCGGTATACCTTTTGATCGACGGATTTACCTCCCGTGTCGAGGTCGAGATGCCCATTGGTTCCCATGGGTGTCTTGATGGGCTTGGCATCCTTCATTCCAAACTTGGTTAGAATGTCTTGAGTATACTTCGTTTGGCTAATGAAGGTGCCCTCTTGGAGTTGCTTCACTTGAAATCCTAAGAAATACTTCAACTCCCCCATCATAGACATCTCGAATTTTTGTGTCATGATCCTACTAAATTCTTCACATGTAGATTCGTTAGTAGACCCAAATATAATATCATCAACATAAATTTGGCATACAAACAAATCATTGTCAAGAGTTTTAGTGAATAGAGTAGGATCGGCTTTTCCGACTTTGAAGCCATTTGCAATAAGGAAATCTCTTAGGCATTCATACCATGCTCTTGGGGCTTGCTTAAGCCCATAAAGCGCCTTAGAGAGCCTATAGACATGGTTAGGGTACTCACTGTCTTCAAAGCCGAGAGTGTCACACCCGGTTTGGAAGGCAAACCGAATGCGAACTATGTACGTGCCAGGATCAGAACTCACGTACACAGCTATTACATAAATGAACATCATCGCACAATGCTCGAATAATAACATAAAAGAGTATTAACTTATTACATCACAAAGTCATAGACATCCACATAGTCATCAACTTAACGGATAAATCAAAGTGCTAAGCGAAACATAGTAAAGATAGGGCCTTCACAGGCAGCTGACTGGGAGGTTTGCCGCCAACCCACACCTAGAACTCGTCGTAGTCTTGGAACTCCTGGAAGTCTCCTTCCACGACTTCGCCTTCTCCTGAGCAGTGGTTACAATGCGGACAACCTGGTGTTTTGTGGTAAAGCAAGGATGAGTACACATCAACGTACTCAGCAAATGTCCCGTTTGGCTGAAGTGGACTAGCTTTATGTGGGGTTAGGCTCAAGCAGTTGCTTTTAGTTGGTTAGGTATTTATCATTAGTAGAAGCCAGATTTTAGCATTAACCAACCCATGAACCATTTCCTCATCGAGGAACAACATCATCATATTCGAACCAAAACCATAACATAACCCTTGTATCTCGAACCATCTGTATCTCTAATCAAAGAGGATCCCAAGGCTGCTCTTAACCGTGAGCACGGCTGATATATCAGTTTCACTACCCTTTGCAGAGGTCGCACACTTTACCCATGAGTCGTGATTCCCTTTCTGCCCGGGCTTGCAAGACCCTTATCCACTCCCAAGGTGAATGGCCAGGGATTCACTACGAAGCCTTTACAAAGATTCCCTAGAGGTCATAGCCGCCCGTTAGGTTTCTCCAGTTTGATAAACACAGTACCCCTCCCCGCAGGAGAGTGACTAACAAAAGCAAAACGAAAGAACCTCGGCACTCAGCCTCGGCAGAGCAAGCACTATGCCTGGACCCCATTGACGGCACGACGGCGAAGCAACTATACCTCTAGTTCCTCTAATTAATTAGCTAAGGGCATCCCATTTCACCCTCATGGTTGCACTGTTATCCCGGGTTGTCACTCCCCAAACAGGTCCTTACGGAGAGGCACTCAGGAAACAGCCTGAGCCCCCTAAAGTATCACAGGTACATCATCGGGATAACATCATAGTATCATAAGTATTCACATCATGTTCATTGATTAAAGTAAAGCAATAGCATAATGCTAACCATGATAACTCAAAAGGTAAACAAGGATAAGGTAAATAGAAAGCTAGTCAATCCTTAGGTTTCAATTAAGTAATGCGGGACAGTGCATTAAAAGTGAATGGGACATAATGGGTCAGAGGACACTTGCCTTCACCAAACTGTTGATCAGGAACTTCCTCTGCAACTTCCTCGGGAAACACAGACTGCTCGTTGTCTACGTAAAGTAATCATTCACACTATGCACTTGGGAAGTAACAAACAAAAGCAATATACCAAACATATTCAGCAGAGAGATCACAAGTTCACAATAGAAAAGGATTGGTACTCTAGTATTCCCTAGGTCTAGGGTAGAGGACTATACAAAGTGATTCATTATCCACTAATCAGGTTTAAGTCAGTGGTGAGGTTAAATCATTACATGGTTTTAAGTCCATAAACTTAGGTGCTCCCACTTTTATTAAAGTCTCCTATCTTTTATTTATCTCAAATAGGGGTTCCAATAACCTTAATCTTATCCTAATGATCAACTATTAATTGGGACATAAAAACAGCAGGGAAACATTGGTTAAATAGGTAGACAAAAATACTATGAGCATTTTGCAATTTGAAGCACCTAATTTGGAGTTCATATGACAAAGTTATGAATTTTACAAGTTTAGGGATTAAAAATATACCCTAAATACTTATTTTGAATTAAATAAAAGGTCCGAGGACCTAACTGCGAGAATCCAGGGATGGCGGGTTAAATTTCAGAAAACCGGGGGTCTCTTTAAGAAAACGCGCGGGCGAAGGGGTATCGGGCTCCTACGGCCGTCGGATCTCAGATTAACGCGCAGGATTAGATCCGCGGGCGGGCGCGCGAGCGCGCGGCAGCCTGAGCGGCTGACAGGCGGGGCCAGCGAGCAGAGCGGGCGCGGGCGGGCTGACAGGCGGGGCCAGCGGGCAGAGCGGGCGCGGGCGGGTTGACAGGCGGGGCCAGCGGGCAGAGCGGGCGCGGGGTGTGAGGGAAGCGGCCCTGGGCCGTTGGATCTCCGGCGGACGGCCAGGATTGGGCCCGGGCTAATTGAATCAGGGCCGCCTGATCTGGGATGAACGGCGGGGGGGGTCGGGTGGCCGGCCTTGGCCTTTCCTACGGCTAGCAGAGGCGGCGGCGCTCGTCTCCGCGGCGGAGAACTCGCCGGAGACGAGGGGCGCGGGCGCTCTGCGGGTCTTTGGGGTGACCTGAGCGGCCGGGAAGGTTGGGGAGGGCGCGGGGAATCGTCCGGTGGGGACTGGGTCGGGGCAGGGGCACCGGAGGGGGGCGGTTCACGGCGAAGTGACTCGGCGGCGGCGTTAATCAACTCCGACGAGGAATTAAGCGCAACAGAGAGCAATAGAGAGGAAGGGAGAGGGCAGGGGAGGTTCCTTACCTCAAGGCGGACTCCGGGGACTCCTCGGTGGCGGCAAAGGCGCGACGACGGCCCGGGTCAGCGGTGGCGGACCTCCGCGGCTGCACGGAGGACGGCGGGTGAGCGCGGGCAGAGGGAAATAGGGAGGGGGAGGGGAAACTGGGGCGCGTCCCGGGTTGCGGACGTCAAGGCGAAGCTCACCGTGGCAGAGAGCACGGCGGAGCTCCAACGACGACGGGGAAACGGGCTCGGGCGGCGATGGTTCGTGACGGCGGCGCTCTGGCGTGCGCGCAGCGAAGGGGAGGTGAGAGAGGGGTCTATTGGTGCGCAAATGAGGGAGGGGGAGAGGGCGAGTGGGGTTCTGGGCTCAAGTGGCCAAGGGCGGGGCGGTTGCGAGCTCCACGCGCGACGTGGGCGCGGAGTCCGCGGTAGCGCGCAGCTCGGGCGGCGGTTACGCGGGGAAGACGGGGCTGATAGGCCGGGCCCGCGAGCAGAGAGAGAGGGGAAAGCGGGCGCGGGCGCGGAGAAGGCGGCCGCGCTGACGGGCGGGCCCGCCAGGGCAGAGAGAGCGGGGGGGGGGGGGGAAGAGGCGCGCGCGCGGAATGGGCCTAGTGGGCCGAAAGGCCGAGGGGGCAGGCAGGGTTGGGCTTCTTTCCCTTTTCTTTTATTCTGGTATTTGTTTTCCCTTTTCTTTTTATTTTCTCTATTTGATTCAAATTCAAATAATCCACAAATTCAAATTAGACTTTCTAAGAATTATGCACCAAACAAAAGTGAAATCTAGGGTTCAACATGATGCAACAATTCATACTCCCTTGGAGTTTGAGCTAATAGACTATAATTACAAATAAAATAACCACTTTTCTCCTATAGAAATGAGAAAGAGAAGATTGGAGAAGGATGAGAAAAGGGAAGTCACACCTGAATTTGTGAATATGAGCAAAGAAATTTTATACCCTCAAATTCAGGGTGTTACAGGGAGGTTGCCCAACGTAGACCTCCTCCTTGATTGGTTCGTTGAGGAAGGCACTCTTCACGTCCATTTGGTAAAGCTTGAAGCCATGGTAAGTAGCATAGGCTAATAATATACGAATTGACTCAAGCCTAGCTACGGGTGCATAGGTTTCACCAAAATCCAAACCTTCGACTTGGGAGTATCCCTTGGCCACAAGTCGAGCTTTGTTCCTTGTCACCACACCATGCTCGTCTTGCTTGTTGCAGAAGACCCATTTGGTTCCTACAACATTTTGGTTAGGACGTGGAACTAAATGCCATACCTCGTTCCTAGTGAAGTTGTTGAGCTCCTCTTGCATTGCCATCACCCAATCCGAATCTTGTAGTGCTTCCTCTACCCTGTGTGGCTCAATAGAGGAAACAAAAGAGTAATGCTCACAAAAATGTGCAACATGAGATCTAGTGGTTACCCCCTTATGGATGTCGCCGAGGATGGTGTCGACGGGGTGATCTCGTTGGATTGCTTGGTGGACTCTTGGGTGTGGTGGCCTTGGTTCTTCATCCTCCTTATCTTGATCATTTGCATCTCCCCCTTGATCATTGCCGTCATCTTGAGGTGGCTCATCTCTTTGATCTTCTCCTTCATCAACTTGAGCCTCATCCTCATTTTGAGTTGGTGGAGATGCTTGCGTGGAGGAGGATGGTTGATCTTGTGTATTTGGAGGCTCTTCGGATTCCTTAGGACACACCTCCCCAATGGACATGTTCCTTAGCGCGATGCATGGAGCATCTTCTTCACCTATCTCATCAAGATCAACTTGCTCTACTTGAGAGCCGTTAGTTTCATCAAACACAATGTCACAAGAAACTTCAACTAGTCCTAAGGACTTGTTAAAGACTCTATATGCCCTTGTGTTTGAGTCATATCCTAGTAAAAAGCCTTCTACAGTCTTAGGAGCAAATTTAGATTTTCTACCTCTTTTAACAAGAATAAAGCATTTGCTACCAAAGACTCTAAAGTATGAAATATTGGGCTTTTTACCGGTTAGGAGTTCATATGATGTCTTCTTGAGGATTCGGTGTAGATATAATCGGTTGATGGCATAGCAGGCGGTGTCAACCGCCTCGGCCCAAAACCGATCCGGTGTCTTGTACTCATCAAGCATGGTTCTTGCCATGTCCAATAGAGTTCGATTCTTCCTCTCCACTACACCATTTTGTTGTGGGGTGTAGGGAGAAGAGAACTCATGCTTGATGCCCTCCTCCTCAAGGAAGCCTTCAATTTGTGAATTCTTGAACTCCGTCCCGTTGTCGCTTCTAATTTTCTTGATCCTCAAGCCGAACTCATTTTGAGCCCGTCTCAAGAATCCCTTTAAGGTCTCTTGGGTTTGAGATTTTTCCTGCAAAAAGAATACCCAAGTGAAGCGAGAATAATCATCCACAATAACTAGACAGTACTTACTCCCGCCGATGCTTATGTAAGCAATCGGGCCGAATAGATCCATGTGTAGGAGCTCCAGTGGCCTGTCAGTCGTCATGATGTTCTTATGTGGATGATGAACACCAACTTGCTTCCCAGCTTGGCATGTGCTACAAATCCTGTCTTTCTCAAAATGAACATTTGTTAATCCTAAAATGTGCTCTCCCTTTAGAAGCTTATGAAGATTCTTCATTCCAACATGGGCTAATCGGCGGTGCTAGAGCCAACCCATGTTAGTCTTAGCAATTAAGCAGGTATCGAGTTCAGCTCTATCAAAATCTACCAAGTATAGCTGACCCTCTAACACTCCCTTAAATGCTATTGAATCATCACTTCTTCTAAAGACAGTGACACCTACATCAGTAAATAGACAGTTGTAGCCCATTTGACATAATTGAGATACGGAAAGCAAATTCACTACAGGAAAACAGTTAATTCCCGTCGGCCAGGAACCGACGGGAATAAGCACTAAACCGACGGGAATTAGTAATTCCCGTCGGTTTAGCCCTTATTCCCATCGGTTGTCAGCCGCCAGGCGTCCCTTGTCGGGGATACGGTTATTCCCGTCGGCCGACGGGAATACGTAATCCACGTCGGCCAATATCGAGCCGACGGGAATAAGGGCTAATTCCCGTCGGCCACTACAACCGACGGGCGTTACTAATTAATCCCCGTCGGCTGACCTGGCCGACGGGAGTTACTAATTAATTCCCGTCGGCCAGGTCAGCCGACGGGAATTATCTGGGCCGACGGGAGGTAATAGTCAATTCCCGTCGGCTATGGTCAAACCGACGGGAATTAACTGGGCCGACGGGAGTTAACCTATATTTCTGCAACAGCAACACCAAATTAGATATTTCTCACACATAACATACACAAAACATATATATCACAAACATTTGACAAAACATATCACATAAACATATAAATCACAAACGCATTGACATCACACATCACAAACACATCATTGACATCACACATCATAAACACATTGATATAATTCACACATCACAAACATTTCAGATACGAGAGTGTTTACACAAACATAACGTCCAGGAGTTAAAAACATAACGAGCACGAGTTTAAGTGTTTAGAGATAACCACCACTTGGGTGGTTAGAGCTTTGACCGCTGCCGCCTTCACCACCAGGAGGAGGGAACGCGAAGAGCGAGTCAACAAATCCAGTCCCTGCTGCTGGATCAGACCCACTGCCACCCGCTTCAGGCGTAACCTATGCAAGTTAGCAAATATCAACACGTTAAATGCAAATATCAAAAAGTATACAAGTGTATAAATTAATGGAGAGTTATCAAACGTACCCTATCTCCAGGTGCAGGTATATGTGTCGGAGGGGTGGTGAACTGTGGTGGTGGAACTGGTGTGTTTGCAAATTGGCTCCATTGTGGTGGCGGTGGAAAATTTGATGTCATGCCTTGTTGCTGCATTAACTGTTAAACACATATGTGTTACTACTGAAGATGTTGTATTGAAATATAATAATTTAGAGTTCGGATTATGTGTACTCACTTGATACATCGCTTGATTATGAGCATTGCAAGCTTCCATAAATTCGCGTTGTTGTCTCATCTCTTCACGCATCCTCATAATCTCCAACTCCTGCTCGTTCGGTCGACGAGAGCATGAGCTACGGGAAGATGAACCCGTCCTCTGAGATCTCACCGACGACGAGTCAATGAATCCGTCGAAGAGTGCGTATCTATAAGTGATTCAAAAAATGTTATTATTGCATAATCAATTTAGTGTCAACCATATAATTTCATAAGTTAGAGCTTACCGTCCATGCGCTTTGCCACCACCACTTGCGTACACCACCGAGGGATCCACCGGTTCATGGCGCCAGTCGTAGTCAGGGCCATGGCGACGAACCATCTCCTCCCCATATGCCGCCTATACATCATTCACAACCTTACAAATGCAGGAATTTATATACTTTGAACGTTTGAACTTTTGAGCCAAAACTCACCAAGCGATCCGTGGCTGTCTGGCTGCAGAGCTGGTCAGGGTTGTTCGGGTCTGGTCCTTTGTGCCCCTCCTGGTACACCTCAATGTCACTAGGCTTTTGGCCACTCGTAGCTTCCTGTATAAACAAAAAACATTCATAAGCAATCGTATTATTTGTTGATCGACATAGAAAGATCAAACTTACCATTCTTTTAGCTTTTCGTATCATGTCGTCACCGCCAAACTTGTGGTTAGGATTGGTTCCTCGACATTGTCTGTGATGCGCTGACGCTTTCTGGAAGCCTTCGGAAGCCCAATATCGACACCAAGCATAGTACGCATCAGGCACGGGCGCCATCCATGGAACCATCACCTGCACACACACAATGTTACATATTATATCAATCACAACAATAAATATAAAGGGTAAAACAAATTGAATACTAACCTCACGATATTGATCCTCAGTCAAATATATCTTTGAGGACCCTTCCTTTTTATTCAAGGGGCCTGCTTCTTCTGGATGCTTTTGAAAATACAGGTTTGTAGCCTGAATTCTCGCATAGTATATGGCATCCTTCACCAGCTTCTTTGCATTGTTTTGCAAGACACGTTCAGCGTGCCCCATGTAATCCTCTCCGTCAGGCAACCGATATCGAAGCTACAACATAAAGAATACAAATACAATGGTATAAGTCATAGATTTACCATATTAAGAAACATAACAAAAATAATAAAGAATCCATACCCAAAAGTCATTACGCACAAGTCCCTGTCTGTCGGTGTGGTTTCGTTCCTTTTTAAACTTGTACTCATCCCAGGTACTGACGAGCACCTCATCCTCGGTATCACCGTTTGACACCTTCACTATACCAGGGTAGTGAAGGCGGCAAAGAGAACCCAACGTAAGGTTAACCTGAGTGTGGTGTCCCTTGCCGTCGAAGGACAGGTCCTCCCAATTCCTGCATTACACAAAAACATTAATAATACACATAATAGTTATATGAGATAAGTTAATATATTACACTCACCGATCTCCATGTGGCATGATTAAAGTCCTATCAGCCTCTCGCTCTATCGCGTGACGAGGCTTTACTGAGTGGCTTTTTCTTGAGCGACGTGTGTGTGTCGCTGAAGAGCCTCCCGAGCCATCATCCATCGGGTTGTCAGCCGGTTCGCCCTGTTGGCCCCACTGGTCCCATGCCTGTTGCTGCTCTCTCTGGTGGTCCCACTGGTCCCATGGCTGGTGATGCTGTGCGGCCTGGTCCCATGTCCCGTGCTCCACCTCCTCATTGTGCTCCACCTCCTCATTGTGCTGCTCAGCCTCATTGTGCTGCTCCTCCTCAATGTGCTGCTCCTCAGTCTGCTGCTCATCCTGGTACATACAACTCAAGATTTATTTGTAAATATGTAAATAAATTTATTTGTACAAGATATGTTACCTCATCTCCATGTACCGCGCTCAACAGCTCTCGACGTCTGCTGCTGCTCGAAGAACTGCCCTGAAAAAGGCCCAGGCCCTTAAACAACCCTTTCACTGACTTCTTTGATTTTGGCGGCATCCTGCATAAAAAATAAGAAATTATTCATTAGTGCATCAAAAATGACATAATACTTAAAATATAAACAAATGAAATAACAAAACAACTTTACTTGTTAAATATCATCAAAATCAGGATCTATTTGTTCTCTTCTATGCAGAGGTCGCCATGTAACTTTTCTCCTAACAGGTTGTCTTCTCCGCCTCTCCGGAAAAGTTAAGTCGTTAACGTCTGCGACTAGTGAATCTAATGCCGGTGCAGGATCAATATGAAAACTAGTTGGCAACTCTTCTTCTTGAAACACCTCATCAACCTGCTCAAGGTGACCAATTTGATATTCGTCCTCACCAGGAGTGTATAGGCGTTCGCGGGGATTTACATTGTACACAACCCTCCATTTAGACAACTTTTTGCATGGATATGTCGAGAAATAAACTTGGTCTGCTTGATGGGCAAGGATATACGTGTCGTGTCCTTGAAGCAATTTCTCAGGTTGGATCTGTGTCATCCCAAATTCGGTCCTATAATACTTCGGGTCATACCATTTACACTCAAAGAAAACTAGCGCTAAAGGCTTATTTCCAGCAAATGTAATCTCGATTATATTTTTGATTTTCCCGTAATAGCAGGCTTCGTGTCCTTCCATGTCGGTTGCCCTAGTAACGACTCCACTATTTTGAGTGGCGGCCATAGGATGACTTGATTCGAAAATGCTTGAACGAAAGCGATATCCATTGACGTCGTAACGTCCATAGCTTTTGGCAGTTACGCTTCCAATAGATAACTGACGTAAGTCATCATTCAAATTCATTTCCTCCCCAAACTGTCAATCATGCCACAAAGCATTAGCAAATTCTGTAATATTAGTTAAATGAAATTAGCTCTCGGACCCACATAATTAAGACTTACACGGTCCCGAAGCCACATAATGAAATTAGGTCGTCCATGCATACCATCGCGTCGCAATTTGTCTATGTCTCTCGCTGTTGGCCTACCGAGACACCTCATGTTTTGTTCATCAAACTCGCTGTCAAATATTATTGTGTGACATGAGATATTTGATAACATAAACTAATTCACATATGAACAGTTTAAGAAAATAAGTCTTACACAAAGTAATTCTCCACCTCAGGCATATTCGTGAACATGTACAGTAAAGCAGACTTCCGTTCTTCCATACTGAGGTGATATGCCTTGGGTGGACCAACGGCTTTGCCGTTTGTCTGAAAAATCGAAAGATCACTACAAGGAGGCATCTCTCGTTCATCATCATGGTACCTTTTCTTTCGAGCAAATACATTATGTTCTTCTGCAAAGTAACAACTTGTGAAGTGTGCTACCTCCTTTAGTTTAAATTGTTCCGCAATACATCCTTCAACTCTTGCCTTATTGCCCACCATTGCTCTAAGCTTCTTTAATGCTCTTTCTATATGAAACATCCACCTATACTGAACAGGACCACCGACCTTAGCCTCATATGGAAGATGTATAAAGAGATGCTGCATAGGATTGAAGAAACCTGGTGGAAATATTTTTTCCAATTTGCACAAAAGCACCGGTGCCTCTTTCTCCAGCTGTTCCATCACATCTCTTCTGATTTCTTTAGCACACAACTGTCTGTAGAAATAGCTAACTTCAGCTAACGTTTTCCACACAGCTTCAGAAATGTACCCACGAAACATTACAGGCATGAGCCTCTCCATAATTATGTGGAAGTCATGGCTCTTCAGTCCATTCATCTTCATTGTCTTCAAGTTCACAGATCTTCTAAAACCAGCGGCATAACCATCGGGGAATTTAATATCCTTCATCCACTTCATCACTTCTTTCCGTTGCTTAGATTTCAGACAATAGTCAGCTTTTGGTTTGCCTCCGTTTTCTCTAAGCACCAGGGTTGGACGATCACATATCACTGCTAAGTCCATGCGTGCCTTGTCATTGTCTTTCGTTTTATCAGGGAAATCCATGCATGTATTTATGAGGGCTTGGCAAAAGTTACTCTCTTGATGCATGACGTCGATGTTGTGCATCAAAATCAATGACTTAGCATAAGGAAGCTCCCACAAGCCACATATGTGAGTCCAGTTATGCTCCTCACCAAAACCTTGATACCTTTTCCCACTCTCGTCTAGGACAAGTTTCATATGCTCTTCTGTAATTTCTATCCCACTACGTCGCTTGGGCGGTCCCTTCGTGACGATGGTGCCCTTCCTAAATTCCTTTCTCTGCCTTCTGAAGGGGTGATTGAAGGGTAGAAAACATCTATGGCAATCAAAGTAACATATCTTGCCACCAGCACTAAGACGAAAACAATCTGTATCTTTAGCACAATAAGGACACGTCAATCTACCATGCACGCTCCATCCAGAGAAAATACCATACGCCATAAAATCATGAACCGAGAACAGATATGCAACACGAAGATTGAATTTCTGCTTCTTGAAGCAGTCATAGGCTTCCACACCTTGCCATAGCTTCTTCAACTCTTCAATCAGTGGTTGAAGCATCACATTGAGGCGTACGCCAGGATGCTCAGGACCAGGTATAACAAGACATAGGAACATAAACTCATATTTCATGCAAAGAGCAGGTGGAAGGTTGTACGGTATGGCAATGACAGGCCAACATGAATACGACGCAGCGGTCATATTGAACGGCGTGAAACCATCAGTTGCCAAGCCGATACGAACGTTTCTTGCATCGCTGGCAAAATCTGGATCAAATTTGTCAAGAGCCTTCCATGCATCACCATCTGACGGGTGCACCATTAACCCATCTTGTCTGTCCGTACAATCTTTATGCCACCTCATGTGCATAGCGGTCTTCCTCGAGAGAAACAAACGTTTCACTCTAGGAGTGAGAGGCATGTACCGAAGCTGTTTATGTGCAACCTTTGTCACCACCTTCTCCCATCTTCATTTACAAGCTCCACGTACCTCGACTTCCCACATTTTAAACATTTCTGTTCTCTGTCATGTTCCTTCCAAAAAAGCATACAGTTGTCTTGGCAAACATCAATCTTCTCATACTCCATACCAAGACCTTCAAGCAATTTCTTGGACTGGTACATGTCTTTCGGCATCTTGTGACCCGTAGGAAGAACCTCGCTAATCAAATCCACAAGCTCCTTGTAACAATTAATTGAGAATGCAAACTTGGACTTGATTGACATCAGCCGGGTCACAAATTCCAGTACGGTCACGTCAGTGTGCCCGTGAAGAGGCTCTTCTGACGCTTTGAGAAGGTCGAAGAACTTCTGAACATCCAGTGTAGGTGAATCATGATGATCTGGTGCCAGTTCAGGCTGCAGATCCTCAAGCATCTGGTCCATCCTATCAACATCATCTTCACCGTCATCAACTTCTACTTCTACTGCTCGTTCAACATCTTCACCATGGAGATACCAGACCTTATAGCCTGGCACGAAACCATGCGAACACAGGTGTAGTGTGACCTGCCTCTTGGTGTGGCTCGTCATATTTCTACATTTATTGCATGGACACCTAATATTATCTATTTGTGACAAAGCAGCTGCATGGTCCAGAAACATCTGCGTCTTGGCAAACCATTCACTTGTGTGACATCCACCCTTCTTGAAACCTTCATACATCCAATCACGTCTATCACCCATTATTGCGGCTGTGTGTACGAGTAAAGAGTGCGTGTGAGACAATCATGTTTCTACACGTCACACATATATACATCTATAGGTAAGTAGTATATAAAACTATATATATACATATAAATAACTATATATACACATAAATAACATCAAATTAACATGATATTCATCAATTAACAATATTTGCAAACATCCAATCCATCAAATTAAATTATAATTGCAGAACATCAAATTCATTACCTATAACATCAAATCTATCAAATTGATTAATGCTTGCATAACATCAATTTCATTAAATAATAACATCAAATACATCATATCATATTTACAAAATCAAGTTATAAATAACAAATATCATACATCAAATAATATTAGGTCAAACCATACTAACAAATAACAATATTAAACAAATTATAATCGCATTACAGCTAACTCCCGTCGGCCATAAAAACCGACGAAAATGAAAACATAAATCATTTGTTAAATCAACTATAATAATAGAATTAATATTTACCTAACATCAAGCCACACATAATATTAAAACTAGCAAGTATAATGCATAACTCCCGTCGGCCACAAAAAACCGACGAAAATAATCACATATTAATTCACATTTAGAAATAAGATTATACCTCGACGACTCGAACTTGAACGCGGACCGGATGGCGAGCCCTTGGTTTCGGTGGTTGACCGGTGCGTCGAGGCACTGGCGGACGGCGGACGACGGTGGGCTGGGGACGGCGACGCTTGTGGACGGCGGCGACTTGTTGAGGGCGGACGGCGGCGTAGCTCGGGCAGGGGCGGCGGCGCGGCTAGGCGCGCAGGGCGTCGGGCTGGGGCGGCGGCGCAGCGCGGGCCGAGGCGGCGGCGCAGCGCGGGCCGAGGCGGCGGCGGCGTGGCGCGGGCCGTTGGCGGCCTCGACGGCGGCCTCGGGCGGGGAGGGGGCGGCTTCGACGGCGGCTTGGCGTGCGAGCGTCGGGCCCCTCGACGGCGGCCTCGGGCGGGGCGGCTCGGGGGCGGCCTCCGGCAGGGCGGCAGTTGGGCAGGGCGGCGGGCGGGCAGAGGCGGCGGCGCTCCGGCAGGGCAGGGGCAGTTGATTGAACGAAGAAGAATGAACCCGCGCGTCCGCGGCTGGGCTCTAAAAAGATTAATCCCCGTCGGCCAGTACACAGGGCCGACGGGGATTAACTAATCCCCGTCGGCTTGGGATGTGGCCGACGGGAATAACTATAATGCCCGTCGGCTATTTTGTGGCCGACGTCAATTAGTCTATTCCCGTCGGCCAGAGCGAAAGCCGACGGGAATTACCCTGGCCGACGGGGATCAGTGGAATTCTTGTAGTGATTGTAATCTAATGAATCAACAAGAAAAACATTGGAAATGGAATGGTCAGGAGATATAGCTATTTTAACCAAACCTTTGACCAAACCTTGGTTTCCATCCCCGAATGTGATAGCTCGTTGGGGATCTTGGTTTTTCTCGTAGGAGGAGAACATCTTCTTCTCCCCTGTCATGTGGTTCGTGCACCCGCTATCGATGATCCAACTTGTGCCCCCGGATGCATAAACCTACAAAGCAATTTTAGTTCTTGACTTTAGGTACCCAAACGGTTTTGGGTCCTTTGGCATTAGACACAAGAACTTTGGGTACCCAAACACAAGTCTTAGAGCCCTTGTGTTTGCCCCCAACAAACTTGGCAACTACCTTGCCGGATTTGTTAGTCAAAACATAAGATGCATCAAAAGTTTTAAATGAAATGCTATGATCATTTGATGCACTAGGAGTTTTCTTTCTAGGCAACTTAGCATGGGTTGGTTGCCTAGAGCTAGATGTCTCACCCTTATACATAAAAGCATGGTTAGGGCCAGAGTGAGACTTCCTAGAATGAATTCTCCTGATTTTGCTCTCAAGATAGCCGACAGGGTACAAAATGTAGCCCTCATTATCCTGAGGCATGGGAGCCTTGCCCTTAACAAAGTTAGACAATTTCTTAGGAGGGGCACTAAGTTTGACATTGTCTCCCCTTTGGAAGCCAATGCCATCCTTGATGCCAGGGCGTCTCCCACTATAGAGCATACTTCTAGCAAATTTAAAATTTTCATTCTCTAAGTTATGCTCGGCAATTTTAGCATCTAATATTGCTATATGATCATTTTGTTGTTTAATTAAAGCCATGTGATCATGAATAGCATCAACATCAATATCTCTACATCTAGTACAAATAGTGACATGCTCAATGGTAGATGTAGAGGGTTTGCAAGAATTAAGTTCAACAATCTTAGCACGTAATATATCATTTTTATCTCTAAGATCGGAAATTGTAACATTTCAAACATAAAAATCTTTAGCCTTAGCAATCAATTTCTCATTCTCATTTCTAAGGCTAGCAAGAGAAACATTCAACTCATCAATCCTAGCAAGTAAATCAACATTATCATCTCTAGGATTGGAAGTTGAAACATTACAAACATGTGAATCAACATTAACTAGCAAATTAGCATTCTCATTTCTAAGGTTGTCAATGGTCTCATGGCAAGTGCTTAGCTCACTAGACAATTTTTCACATTTTTCAACTTCTAGAGCGTAAGCATTTTTAACCTTAACATGCTTCTTATTTTCTTTAATAAGGAAGTCCTCTTGAGAGTCCAAGAAATCATCCTTCTCATGAATAGCACTAATCAATTCATTTAATTTTTCTTTTTGTTGCATGTTTAGGTTGGCAAAAAGAATGCGCAAGTTGTCCTCCTCATTGCTAGCATCATCCTCATCACTAGAGGTTTCATATTTAGTGGAGGATCTTGATTTTACCTTCTTCTTTTTGCCGTCCTTGGCCATGAGGCACTTGTGGCCGACGTTGGGGAAGAGAAGTCCCTTGGTGACGGCGATGTTGGCAGCGTCCTCGTCGGAGGAGGAGTCGGTGGAGCTCTCGTCGGAGTCCCACTCCCGGCAAACATGGGCATCGCCGCCCCTTTTCTTGTAGTGCCTCTTCTTCTCCTTTCTTCTTCCCTTCTTGTCATCGCCCCTGTCACTATCACTAGATAATGGACATTTAGCAATGAAATGACCGGGCTTACCACATTTGTAGCATACTTTCTTGGAGCGGGGCTTGTAATCTTTCCCCCTCCTTTGCTTGAGGATTTGACGGAAGCTCTTGATGATGAGCGCCATCTCCTCGTTGTCGAGCTTGGAGGCGTCGATGGGTGTTCGACTTGGAGTAGCTTCCTCCTTCTTTTCCTCCGTCGCCTTGAATGCGACCGGTTGTGCTTCGGACGTGGAAGGGCCATCAAGCTCGTTGATCTTCTTTGAGCCTTTGATCATCAACTCAAAGCTCACAAAATTACCTATAACTTCCTCGGGGGTCATTTGTATATATCTAGGATTGCCACGAATTAATTGAACTTGAGTAGGGTTAAGGAAAACAAGTGATCTTAGAATAACCTTAACTACTTCGTGGTCATCCCATTTTTTGCTCCCGAGGTTGCGCACTTGGTTCACCAAGGTTTTGAGCCGGTTGTACATGTCTTGTGGCTCCTCCCCTTGGCAAAGACGGAAGCGACCGAGCTCCCCCTCGACCGTTTCCCGTTTGGTGATCTTGGTCACCTCATCTCCTTCGTGCGCGGTCTTTAGCACGTCCCAAACCTCCTTTGCGCTCTTCAACCCTTGCACTTTATTATACTCCTCTCGACTTAAAGAGGTGAGGAGTATAGTTGTGGCTTGGGAGTTGAAGTGCTCGATTTGGGCCACCTTGTCCTCATCATAATCCTCATCCCCTACGGATGGTACCTGTACACCAAACTCAACAACATCCCATATACTTTTGTGGAGTGAGGTTAGGTGATATCGCATCATATCACTCCACCTAGCATAGTCTTCACCATCAAACGTTGGTGGTTTGCCTAATGGGACGGAAAGTAAAGGTGTATGTTTAGGAATGCGAGGGTAGCGTAGGGGGATATTACTAAACTTCTTGCGCTCATGGCGCTTAGAAGTGACGGACGGCGCGTCGGAGCCGGAGGTCGACGGTGATGAAGTGTCGGTCTCGTAGTAGACCACTTTCCTCATCCTCTTGTGCTTGTCGCCTCTCCGATGCGACTTGTGGGAAGAGGATTTCTTTTCCTTCCCCTTCCCTTTGTTGGAGGAGTTTTTCTTCTCCTTCCTCTTGTTGCAGGACTCTTCCGATGAAGTGGACCTGTGGCTTGTAGTGGGCTTGTTGCCGGTCTCCATCTCCTTCTTGGCTTGATCTCCCGACATCACTTCGAGCGGTTAGGCTCTAATGAAGCACCGGGTTCTGATACCAATTGAAAGTCGCCTAGAGGGGGGTGAATATGGCGAATTTGAAATTTAACAACTTAAACACAACTACAAGCCGGGTTAGCGTTAGCAATAATAATGAGTCCGAAAGAGAGGGCGCAAAACAAATCGCAAGTGAATGAAGAGTATGACACGTGGATTTGTTTTACCGAGGTTCAGTTCTTGCAAACCTACTCCCCGTTGAGGAGGCCACAAAGGCCGGGTCTTTTTCAACCCTTTCCCTCTCTCAAACGGTCCCCCGGACCGAGTGAGCTTCTCTTCTCAAATCAAAACCGGGAACAAAACTTCCCCGCAAGGACCACCACACAATTGGTGTCTCTTGCCTCGGTTACAAATGAGTTTATGATCACAAGAACAAATGAGAAAGAAAGAAGCAATCCAAGCGCAAGAGCTCAAAAGAACACGGCAAATCTCTCTCGCTAATCACTAAAGCCTTGTGTGGAATTGGAGAGGATTTGATCACTTGGGTGTGTCTAGAATTGAATGCTAGAGCTCTTGTAAGGTGTAGAAGTGTGAAAACTTGGATGCAATTGAATGTGGGGTGGTTGGGGTATTTATAGCCCCAACCACCAAACTAGTCGTTGGGGTGGAGGCTGTCTGTCGCATGGTGCACTGGACAGTCCGGTGCACACCGGACATGTCCGGTGCGCCAGCCACGTCACCCGACCGTTAGGGTTCTAACCGTTGGAGCTTTGACTGCTGGGCCCGCCTGGATGTCCGGTGGCGCACCGGACATGTACTGTAGAGTGTCCGGTGCGCCATGTCGCGCGTGCCTGACTTCTGCGCGCTCTGGCGCGCATTTAATGCCGCTGCAGGTGACTGTTGGCGCCGAAGTAGCTGTTGCTCCGTTGTCACACCGGACAGTCCAGTGTACACCGGACATGTCCGGTGAATTATAGCGGACTAGCCATTCTGAATTCCCGAAGCTGGCGAGTTCAGAGTCGCTTCGTTCCTAGAGCACCGGACACTGTCCGGTGTACACCGGACAGTCCGGTGAATTATAGCGCGGCGTCTCTGAGAATTCCCGAAGGTGAGGAGTTCAGCGCGTGGAGAACCCTGGTGCACCGGACATGTCCGGTGGTGCACCGGACAGTCCGGTGCGCCAGACCAGGGTGCCTTCGGTTGTCCCTTTGCTCTTTTTGTTGAACCCTTTTCTTGATCTTTTTATTGGCCTTTTGTGAACCTTTAGCACCTGTATAACTTATAGACCAGAGCAAACTAGTTAGTCCAATTATTTGTGTTGGGCAATTCAACCACCAAAATCAATTTAGGGAATAGGTGTAAGCCCAATTCCCTTTCACTCCTGCCGAGGGTGTCAATTCTACGCGAGACAAACACACCTGCCTGCTCAGGCTCTACAAACAATACCTATCACTTGGTCGTTCACTGTGTGGCGTTTGGACCTCGTCGGTCCCTGGTAGAAGGCACCCGGGGGATTCTCGCACCTGCTGGTCGCCATTGACAAATTCTCCAAGTGGATCGAAGTTCCTAGACTTCTGCGAAGACCACCACATCCGTGTGGACTGGGCCGCCGTAGCTCACCCAATGACAAATGGGCAAGTGGAGCACGCCAATGGCATGATTTTGCAGGGGCTAAAACCAAGAATCTAAAACGACCTCAACAAGTTCGGCAAGCAGTGGATAAAAGAGCTACCCTCGGTGGTTTGGAGTCTGAGGACGACGCCGAGCCGGGCCACGGGTTTCTCGTCGTTTTTTCTAGTCTATGGGGCCGAGGCCAACCTACCCACGGACTTAGAATATGGCTCCTCGAGGACAAAGGCATATGACGACCAAAACAACCAGACCAGCCGAGAGGATTCATTGGACCAGCTAGAAGAGGCTCAGGACGTAGCCTTGCTACACTCAGCGCGGTATCAGCAGTCTCTGCGACGCTACCACGCCTGAAGGATTTGGCCCCGAGGCTTCCAGGTGGGAGATTTGGTGCTTCGGCTACGACAAGACGCCCGAGGGCACCTAGGAAGGGTCGTTCATCATCGCCAAATTGAAGCCCGGGACATACAAGCTGGCCAACGATCAAGGCGAGGTCTACAGCAACGCTTGGAACATCAAACAGCTACATCGCTTTTACCCTTAAAGTGTTTCAAGTCATTCATGTACCTTGGTCCCTTTATATGTACAATTAAAAAGTCTAGCTGTCAAGGGAGGATCAGCCTTGCCTCAGCAAAAACCGACCCTCCCTCGGGGGCTCGAAGGGGGGAACCCCCTCTGCGTGAAAATTTTCCTCGAAAAGGTTTTCTATCAAAACAACTTTCGACTATATCGATAACAGAATCCTAAAAATGAGCGAGGGAGACCTTGAACGGCAAGGCTGACCGAGCCGAGGGACTCCTACGCCTCCGGGATACGGATACCTCACTCGTCACCTTCCACGAAAGGTAGCTCACGCTCGGATAAGTGGTTCTGCTACCGAACAAGTCCTAACGCTCGGGTAGAAAACAACTTTCGTGCCTTTCGACTATATCGATAACGAAATCCTAAAAACGAGCAAGAGAGACCTTGAATGGCAAGGCCGACCGAGCCGAGGGACTCCTACGCCTCCGGGATACGGATACCTCACTCGTCACCTTCCACGAAGGGTAGCTCACGCTCGGATAAGTGACTCTGCTACCGAACAAGTCCTAATGCTTGAAACAAGAGGAAAGAAAATGCAGCTTTATACTCTAACATTGAAAATGTTTAGGCCTCAGCGGCCGCGAGAAACATACACATACTTAGAATAAACTGTTCCCCACAGGCTCAGGTGTCGGTAGGGGGAGGAGCAGCACCCTCGGCGTCGTTCCTCCCTGCGGCGGAATCTGGCCCGGCCTCGGACGGTGACCCAAGCGGAAGGATCTCCACCTCAAAAAAGGAAGCCAACACCGCGCCTGGGCCCTCGACAGCCGCATCAAGCCTTTGGACCTCGGCCAGGGCGGCGTCCTCGTCATCAGGTAGGCAGAAGCCCTCGCTGACCCGCTCCAAATCCACGTCGTAATGGGAAGCGAGGACGGCGAAGGCCCGCCTAACACCGTGGTGCAGCGCCCCGCGGAGTCTGCTGCGCATGTGGCCACCCAAGGCCCGTAGGCGACTCTGGGGAGAGCTTCCCGAGGGGACGTCGTCGAGGCCAAAGGTCCGGCAGAAGTCCGAGATGGCCTCAGACATGGCCATGCGGTCGGCCTCTTTCTGCTTGGCCGCCTGGGCAAGCTCCTTGCAGTTCTTGATGGACTCGTCGAGAGCCACCTCGAACCCTGAAGACAGCCGGACGATGTTCTTCAGACATAAGGAAAAGGATGAAGCTAAACCAAAGTCACAAAGCAGGCAAAACATACCTTCGGCCCGGACACGCTGCTGCGAGGCAATGGCTTGGGCGGACCAGGCAGACTCAACGACCACGGCCAGGTCCTCCGCAAGGGTCCCAGCCCGAGCGGTCGCCTTGGCCAGCCGCTCCGTAACCTCGGCCAGCTGTCCCCTAAGGGCCTCAGCCTGGCTCATGGCCTCGGCAGTTTGGCCCCGGAATTGGTCCCGCTCGCTGGTGACCTAGTCGAGCTCCCGCTGCCGCTGCTGCATCTCCCCGGCCTGGGAGGCCGCCTGCTCCCGTGCCGATGCCGCCTCTATCTGCACCGCCGCCGCCTCCGACTTTAGCTCATCACAGAGCAGCCGAAGGTCCGCCACCTTGGTGCTCCGTTGGGCGAGGCGCTTATTAGCCTCGGTAAGCGCGACCCACTAGGACCACAGCGACTCCCAAACGTCGCTCTCGCGACGGATGAACAGCGACTTGGCGGTGCTCATGTCCGCGAGCTCTTGCGGGAGAAAAATCGGATATCACAAAGAATTCCCTGATCACGCGAGGCGTACGTCAAAATCCTTACCTGGAAGACCCTGGGAACATCCCTAGAAAGGGTTTCCATGGTCGTCCGAAGCGACCTCATCGCCGCCTCGGTATATTCACGGAAATTACCCCAGAGCTGCTCCTCCAACTCATCGTTAAGGGAAAGGAGGGGCTCCGAGGTGTCGCGGCTCCAGAACAGGAGCGGCTGCCCACACCACTCATTGGGATTGAGCTGCGTGGGGATAAGGCCGCTGCTCCCCAAGACGGGCCACGATTCTGCGTGCCCCACGATCGAGGCGCCAGGTCCCCCTGCAGTCAATGCATCGGGTGCCGCCACAGTCGACGTATCGGGCCTCTCCTCGGCCAAGGTGACAGGCCTCCACTCGCCAACCTCGGCAACAACGGTCGCCCCCTCCTCATGGTCGAAAATGGGGAGATCGGGGATGACCGAGGGCGGAGGCGCCTCAGACATCTCAACATCGGTAGTGGCAGGCGGCTCTGCAGAGGGATCAACAGCGGCCCCAGCGGGAGTCGATGCCAGCGCCGACAACGAGACAGGCAGACTCGGGGCCGCGACCGTGTCAACAACCTCCCCCGGCATGATGGCTGCTCCAACAGGGGGCTCGACCTGGGAGGCTTGCCCCATGACAGCCCGTGCTGCTTGGGCCCCCCGCTGGAGGGCGCCTTGCGCGGAGGCCAACCAACCAGCGTGGCGCACCATAGCTCTGGCTGCAGGGGCTGGCCCTGTCTTAAGCGCCTTCATGGGGGCCAGTCCTGCCGAGCCCTGCCTCCGCTTGCTGAAAGGGAGAAGGGGCATATTCAAGACACATGGTGAAATAACTAAAAATAGGTACCCTCAGATACTTACCCGCTCCGGGGCAAAACCAATCGCGCCTGCGGGGAGACCCCTTGGGCCCCGGTATCTGCAGGCGCCGCCAAGGGTTGTCCCACAGCCGGTTTCGGCGCCGCTTCCGCCTCGGATGCCCGAGGTGCTGAGGGGGCGGCCTGCCCAGGCGACGTCACGACCGCCGGGAGACCAACTTCCCGTACAGCCGACACGGGCACCTGCTCTTGGGGGGCATGCGGTTCGACCTGCCTCCCGGAGTCACCTCAATTATCTCAGCCAAAGGGTCAAGTACCCCCTCGGCCCGCCTCCGCTCCTCGGGCCGAGACCCCAGCGTCCCGACCCCGAACTCTGGTGGCGCCAGCCCACCTAGAGGCTGGCTTGACGACCTCTGACCCAGCCTCGGATCCAGACTAAGGCCAAGCTGGGCCACCATGTCGTCGTCTTCGTCATCATCATCATCATCATCATCATCATCATCATCGTCATCGTCAGGCGTGTCCAGCGACGACTCCAACGGGAGCCCATCCCTTGCCTGCCTCCGACGACGCTTCTCCAAGGCTTCCCGAGCTCGCATCCTCTCACGAGCTCAGGCCTTTTCCGCGTCCTTCCTCTCCTTATCCTTCTCCACGGTGAGCCTACGCGCGGTTCGGCCCGCCGTGTCCTCCGGGACCGGTGGACGGGAGAGTTTAAAACCCCTCAACCCCTGGGGACGAACAAAAATCCCAACAGTAAGAACTAAAAGACATAAGAAACACAGCGCAAAATAGAAGGAGGGTCGGACACTTACCAGGGACACATACCCATGGTCGGGACGCATCGGGGGCTGGCTAAGGACACCAGCGTCCAGCCTACCTACCGTGCCTGCTACCCGTCTCAGGAGGTCGTCGGCGGTGAGGGGGGTCAAGGACATCCGTGAACCCTCCAAATCAACCCCTGGCTTCATCTCCGAGAGCCGCAACCGCCGCTCTGCCAATGGGAGCACCCTCCGGCGATGGATAGCGGCGACGACCCCCGCAGCGGTAAGGCCCTTAGCATGTAACTTCTGCAGCGCGTGGAGAATGGGCTGGAGCTTCTCCTGGTTCTCGCGTGTGGCCCCCCAGCACCAATTATCACCGGCTGCAGTCACCACTCGTTGAGAAAACAGCGGAAGCATCCCGTCGTCGTTCCAGAGATAAAACCACCGGTTCTGTCACCCCTTGTTTGAAGATACAAGGGAGGCAGGGATGTACTGCTGAGTGCGCCCCGACCTCAGCTGGAGGGTGCAGCCGCCAGCCCGCACCGCCATACGGACCTTCTTCACGTCCGTCGACGCGGCAAAGAACTTCGCGGAGAAGAGATGGGTCCACAGGTCCCAGTGGGGGTCAATCCCCAGAAACCCTTCGCAAACCGCCACGAAAATAGCCGCCTGCGCAATGGAGTTGGGGTTGAAGTTGTGAAGCTCCACCCCATAGTAATGCGGGAGCGACCGCATTAAGCGGCTCGCCGGCATCCCAAACCCCCACTCATGGAAGGGGGTGAAACTGACCACGTATCCCGACGGCGGAGTCGGTTCGGCCTCGCTCCCAGGGGCCAACCACTCAGGCTGCGGCCCACTGGAGAGAGGGCGGAGCAAACCCTCGGTAACAAGGGCCTACAGATCCTACGCAGTGACGGTGGAGAAAGGCCACGGGTCGCGTGGCAGAATGACAGTCGCCTTGTCAGCCATCGCCGGGCTAAAGCGGTGGAAGCGGAGGGGAAGAGGTGTGCGGTTTTCTCTTCTGTGTCTACATTCTTAGGTCGCGAAGGCAAAAGCAGAAGACAAGCGCAAATGGCAGGGTAAAGAACCACTGCCGGCCCCCTTCCGGGTATATAAAGGCCCGGGCGAAATCCACCCAAAACTTCGCCCGAACCCTTCATGGATTTCAAATTCGAAGGCGAAACGGTCTTTCCATTCCTCGAACGACTCGCGCACGCGCAACAGATACCCCGCTAGTCCCCCGTCCTGTCGCATGAACTCCCTGGCAGGACACACGTCTCCACTGGCAGGCGAACGGGCGCCGTTTCGCCTCCGTCATGATGACTGCCTCAAAAAAGGTGCGCCACACTGCTTCGAAATATCTCCTTTCTCTTTCTCTTTCTCTCTCTCCGCAGGGATCGGGAAATGGGACATTTCGAAGGAGTCCTTCGCAGCGAAGGAAACGGGCCCCGAGCCCTCCTACTGATCAGGGGTTCAAAGGTTGCGCCCCACGGGGTTCGGCGACCGCCCCAGAGCACTCGGGCTCCGAGCCCTTTACTGATCAAGGGTTCAAAGGCTGGCCCTTCTAAGGGATTTGACAGCCGCCCCAGAACATGCAGAGTTAGGGATGGCCCTGGGTACATCCGTTACATGGCCAAGGCTCGGGCTACGCTCCCGAGGTACCCTAAGACATTTCTGAGACTAGCGGGAACGATTTGTAATGGAATCCCACCGAAGGGAGGCACCGAGCCCTCGGATCCTATCAAATGGGTCCGGGTCCAGCAAATCACCTGTAGGTAATTTTGGAGTGCGCCTCTGGGCCACTAGCCGACCCTTATCGAACGAGGCTCAGGCGTCCACTCAGATTACCCGTTAGCAACTCACTGGAAACACCACGTTCATCATCCACCAAGGGCAGCATGGCGCGTTCCCCCCTCCTCCTTGCAGAAAGGCAACGAAGGGGCGTACAATAAAAAGCCGAGACGGTCCTCGATCGTCCTCTCGCTCCGTGCAGAGGCTCGGAGGCTGCTCTTGCACTAGGCTACGGCCAAATTGTTGACCACGTCAACAAACCAGCTTGAAAACTCGGAGCCTGACCATGCACTCGGGCTGCGGCCAGGCCACATGAAGGAACAACAAGGCCGACCGAAGGATCACAAGAAGAATTAAGACCTCAGAGGAGTCAAACCACTCCTCCGAGGCCTCTGGGGCTACACCCGACGGGTGCGCTCGCGCGCACCCATCGGAACAAAACATAACCGAGAAGGGCTAGTCTCCTTGCAAAAAAATCCGGCAGAACCTCCAAACGAGTGCCTACACTACCTTTGAGGCTTGGGGGCTACTGTCGGGTACCGTAATTAGGGGTACCCCCAATACTCCTAAGCATGGCTGAAAAACATCTTTAAAACAGACTGTAAGGGCTGGTAAGCACAACACAAAGTTAAAACCTCGTCTACCAAGGGACATGATCTCGTCTCGCCCGAGCCCGGCCTCGGGCAAGAAACAGTGGTCCCGGACGGATTTACGCCTCGCCCGAGGGCCCTCTCAGGCAGCGGGCGCACCCCCGGCTCGTCCGAGGCTAAGCTCAGGTAGACTTTGTCGTATAGCAACCCCGACCAAATCGCCTTACCGCCGACCGTATCGCATGCGCATTTAATGCAAGGATCACTTGACACCTTATCCTTTCATGCGTGCCTCAGTTGGCAAGGTCGAAGTGACTGCAGTCACTTCACCCCTTTACTGATCGTTCTGACAGGAAAACAATACTATTCATCCCGTTCCGACTACTGTGCCAACCACTAGGGTAAGGCTAACAACAGTGAGTCACGGCTTCTCCCGAGTTCAGCCTCGGGCGCAACAGGGAGCTCCGCCTCGCCCGACCCCAGGCCTCGGCTTCGGCCTCGGCCTCGGGAGAAGGTCTCCGCCTCGCCCGACCCCGGCCTCGGCCTCAGGAGAAGTCACCGCCTCGCCCTACCTCGGCCTCGGACCGACTACGCTACAGGGGATACATCATTACCCTACCTCTAGCTAGCCGCTTCAGGCTACGAAGGAACAAGACCGGAGTCACATCTAGATTACTCCGGCAACAGCTAATGATGGTTCCCCGCATGCGTCCATGACATCAATAGTCCTCAAGCTCTCTACGAAGGCAAAGAAATGTCAGCAGGACCCAGGACCGCACCGCCAGCTACGCTTCTACAAGGCTCAAGCACTTTTCCGTAGGCCACGTTAGCACATAGCAACACCCCCATATGTACAGCTGGACCATCCCCTTGTATCTATAAAAGGGGATGCCCAGGGCCTTCTCAAAAGGGGAGGGGGGACGGGCAGCAAGGACGATGGAGACGGACACACTCAAGCATCGAGCTCCACTCCGCAACACTAGACTCCTCAGGAGGCCTAGGACCCATTCCCTCTCTCGCGAAGCTTGTAACCCCTACTGCAAGCACCCCCGGTGCAAGATAATATAAGCCTCATCCCTCCTCTTGTGTTCCATCTTGCATCAACCCATATGAACAGGGGCACGCGGCACAAAATTCACTAGTCGGTCCGGTTGAGGGTCCCCCGGGTCCGAAACGCCGACATGCTTGATTTACATTTACTTACCTTTGAATGCCTCCTCCATGAAAGGAATCAAAATCAAAACACCCCCCAAGATTTCCAATATTTGGGAGGTAGCTCAAGTCCTCCCTACCTTCCTCCTTGGGTTACAATAGAAATCACTATAAAGAAGGGGGTTTGATACTTATACACAATATCATTCATAAAGGTGGCTTCTGATTAGTAAGCCACCTCTGAAAGTACTTTTGTGCAAGCGACTTTTGTTAACAATCACATCTATAAATGGTAGTATTGACAGAGGCAGCTATCAAAAACAGCTGCCATAGAAGATGCATTAGCAAAGACGACTGCTGATGCAGCGCCTCTATAAGGTTGTCTCCAATAGCTTACTCATCCCATATTCTATTATATATTTTACAGTCTACAGGGTAAAACAGTGTTTTACACAATCCTATGCATGATCTACTAGTGACAACCTAAATATATCTTCAGAAAGATCTTGCTTGGGGAGCCATAGGGCAGAGGAGGCCATTGACTAAGGCCACATCTGCCTAAAATAGGCCATATTACTACCGGACTCATCTTTTAGGCTTTGTCGAGTGCAAAGCCTTTGCCGAGTGTTACACTTGGCAAAGTACACTCGACAAATATTTTATCGGCAAAGACTTTGTCGAGTGTCGAAAAACACTTGGCAAAGAAAAGCACTCGACATATTAAGAATTATAAACCCCCAAAAAACAGCAAAACATTTTTTCAAATTAGGGGAACAACTTTGCAACCACCACCATTGCTCTACCTATCGCCTTATCATTTTCACCAATTTTAATTAAATTAAATCAATAAAATTTACATATTTTGTGAATGGTGAGAATCAAACTAGCAACCTCTCTCCGGCGCGTAACATCATCTACCACTACGCTACTACATCACTTATGTCTATATTGCGTTTTTCTTCCCCATGTATTATAACAAATGAGAGTAATTAGATTATTTGAGGCACTAAATCAATTCAATTGAAAATGTTGTCAACTGTAAAGTTGCATACATTTTCAAGATCTAAAACTTATATTTTGACAGTTTCTACATATGAGACCGTTTACAAAATTTGAATTTCAAATTTGAAAACTTCAAACAATTTTTTCTATGACAAGATGATTTCAAATCAAAAAATTGTCAATCACAAAGTTTCATTATATTTTCATACCTACAACTTTTATTTTGGTGGTTTTTCCATCCGAGGTAGTTTAAAAAATTCACATTTTAAAATTCAAACATAGTTTTGCATGACAAGATGATTTCAAACAAAAAAGTTGTCAACTAAAAAGTTTCATAACTTTTCAAGATCTATAACTTTCATGTTGGTGGTTTTTCCATTCGAGGTTTTTCTAAAACTAGAATTTTAATTTTTTTTAAATACATGCGTAGTTTTTGTTGACAAGATGAATTCAGATAAAAAAGTTGTCAACTACAAAATTCTATACACAACAACACTGTGCACCATTTTCGGCGGCCACTATTATTTTCGGCGGCCAGGGGTTGATCGCCGAAAATAACTGCTTATTTTCGGTGGTCTGACACAGCCGCCGAAAATAAGAGTATTTTCGGTGGCCC
This sequence comes from Zea luxurians, assembly GCA_029449295.1. NCBI lineage: Eukaryota > Viridiplantae > Streptophyta > Magnoliopsida > Poales > Poaceae > Zea > Zea luxurians. The sequence goes on along the minus strand of JAOPSE010000140.1, from coordinate 1,391,598 downwards.
CTGACACAGCCGCCGAAATTAATAGCTTATTTTTGGCGGCTAGCCCTGACCTCCGAAAATTAAACGTTTAAAGCGGTCGCCCGACCCTTCTTTCTTCTCTGTTTCTTTCTTTGCCCGACCACGCCGCCCCTGCCTTCCCTACACCCGCCTCGCCGTCGCTCCCCGGCCGCCCTCGCGCCGCGCAGCGCCCCCTACGCGGGACGCCTGCCCGAGCCTGCCGCCGCTCCGAGCCACCACCGTCGACCGCCGCCATTCAAAGCCCCGAGCCGCCACCGTCATGCAACCACTCCGCTGTCGTCGCCAAGCTCTTCCCCATAAGGTAGTTTTTTGCGTTTTTTATTCCATATTTTCGGCGACCGTTATTTAATTACCGCCGAAATTAGTATATATTTGTAATTGTATTTGTTTGATTAGTTGTGTGATTAGTATTATTGTTTAGTTTGATTTCATTAATGTATTAGTGGTATATGTGGTTTAGTGATTAGAGGTATATTGTATTTAGGCATTAATTTCATATTAATATGTGGTACTATTATATTATTAGTTTTAATATTACATTGTATTGGCACCTAGAATAGTTACATTATTAGTGTATGTGGTACTTAGTTTGATTTGATTTAATAGTATATCATTCTCTGTTTTATATATAAGTAATATATTGTTTAGTGGCAGTGAGGTTATGCTGCCAAAATTATTTTGGGTCCTGCTAGCTTGCTGTGGTTTAGAACCTATCCTTGCCTATATATGTAGGACCGATACCCTTGACGAAATTGAGTAATGTTTTCACGATATGGTTCGGTTTAACAGTCTCGGGCATGGCTGAAGACCGTGCATGGATGTACAATGGTTGGAGTAGGAATGAACGTCATTCTGATGATTGGGTAGCCAAGACCAATGATTTTGTGGACCACGTATTCTCCTTGTTCTTAACCGGCACTGTCAGATGCCCTTGTAGGAGGCACGAAAACAGTATATTTCTTAATAAAGAAAGTGTTAGCCTAGATCTTTGTCAGTTTGGATTTATGCCTAGATATAAGGTGTGAGAACATCATGGTGAGGTAGTACCCAACCGGAATGTAGAAGAGGAGGAGAACAATGATTGGGTTGGCGATGATGCGATGCATGAGATGCTAGATTTGCTACGTCCAGAATTAAACCTAAGCTCCGAGGATCCTGCCACACCAGAGGTTTCCAGATTTTTTAAACTACTAAAAGGCTCTGAAGAGCCGTTGCATGAACACACATATGTGAGTATACTCGCTTTTGTGACTCGGCTCATGGCCATTAAGTCCAAGTACTTTTTCTCGAACAATTGTTACAATGAGATTTTAAAGTTATTAGGAGATGTGCTCCCAAAGCTCAATAAGTTGCCTAAAGACATGTACCATTCAAAAACAATTATTAAAGGTCTCGGTATGGATTATAAAAAGATTGATGTGTGCAAAAATAATTGTATGCTTTTCATGAAGGAGCATGTGGGAGAGAAAAAATGTCTGAAATGTGGACAATCTAGATTTGTGGAAGTTGTTAATGATGAGGGTGACAAGGTGATGACAAATGTTGCACATAAGCAGCTCTGCTACTTGCCACTAACTCCTCGAGTGAAACGGTTGTTTCTATCTAAAAAACCCGCTATGCACATGCGATGACACAAAGAAGGTGCCCGCAATAACGATGACCTAATCGGTCACCCTTCAGATGGGGATGCTTAGAAGGCTCTCGACACGTTTGATCCCAACTTTGCAGCTGATCCGAGGAATATTCGAATCGGCCTCGCGACCGATGGCTTCACACCTTTTGGTCAAATGGCATCATCATACTCATGTTGGCCCGTCTTTGTTATTCCATACAACCTTCCACCTTCTCTTTGTATGAAATATGAATTTATATTTCTTTGCTTAATCATTCTTGGCCCAGACTATCCTGGAAAGAACCTCAATGTCATGTTAAAATCCTTGATTGAAGAGTTGAAGGAGCTTTGGAAAGGAGTTGAAGCATACAATGTTTTTAAAAAACAGATATTTAAACTTCGAGTTGCGTATTTGTGGTCGGTGCATGACTTCATGGCGTATGCTATTTTTACCGATTGGAGTACACATGGTAGATTGACATGTCCATATTGCGGTTCAGATACAGATTACTTCCGTCTTGCTCATGGTGGAAAGATCACTTACTTCGATTGTCATCGACGCTGGTTGCCTAGGAAACACCCCTTTAGGAGCGATAATAAAAACTTTATAAAGAACACCGTGGTCACCAAAGGACCGCCTAAACGTCTTAGCGCAGCAGAAATATATGCTCAGCGGAACAACCTTGTCCTAAATGAAAAGAGGGACAAGTACGGAGGATTTGGAGTGGACCACAACTGGACACATATATGTGGTCCCTGGGAGCTCCCTTATATGTCGTCATTGATTCTTGTGCATAAAATTGATGTCATGCACCAAGAAAGTAATGTTGCTGAAGCCCTCATACACACCTGCATGCATTTTGAAAAAACAAAGGACAATCTAAAAGCTCGAAGAGATCTAACAATGCTTTGTGACCGACCAACCCAAGTGCTCAATGACAACGGTAAGCCGCCACGTGCCTTGTTCTGTCTTACCTCTAAAGACAAGATCGAGGTAATGAGATGGATGAAAAAAATTAAATTTCCCGATGGTTATGCTGCGGGCTTGAAAAGAGCTATGAATTTGAAAACGGCTGTGAATTTGAAAACGGGAAAACTAACTGGGTTAAAGAGCCATGACTTCCATATATTAATGGAGAGGATTATCCCTGTCATGTTTCGTGGTTACATGCCTGACGCCATGTGGCAAGCAATAGCTGAGCTAAGTTATTTCTACAGGCAGATCTGTGCCAAAGAAATAAGTAAAAATATGATGGAGAAGTTAGAGAAAGAAATACCAGTGTTGTTATGCAAGCTAGAAAAAATATTCCCACCTGGATTCTTCAATCCGATGGATCATCTACTTATTCACATTCCATATGAGGCAAAGGTTGGTGGACCTGTACAATATAGGTGGATGTATCACATTGAACGTGCACTCAAAAACCTGCTAGGGATGGTTCGAAATAAGGCTAGAGTAGAAGGATGCATCGCTGAAGCTTTTTTGCTAAAGGAGGTTTCATACTTCACGAGTGTGTATTTCGCAGAGGAACATAATGTCTATGCTGCTACCATGAGATACAATGTCGATGAGGAACCTCCTGTCAGTGATCTCAACATTTTCCAATGGGGAGGCACAAGTACTAGTAAGGGCACGTTCTACCTCCTTAGCACGGATGAAAGAATGTCTGCATTGCTATACATGTACTCTAATATGGAAGAGATGGAGCCATATTTCATGTAAGTCTTTATTTTACCCCTTAATTTCTTTGCCAAGGAGCCATATTTAATTACTTATTTGTCGTACAGTAAGTTCGATGAGGAAAATTGGACTTACTCCCATTAGCCTACAAGCAAACAACTAGATACGATGCAGCGACATGGGAGACAAGGAAGACCTAATTTTGTTGACTAGTTTCGGGAGCATGTAAACTCTTTATATTCCTTACTTTGATGTCATTTAGCCTTTTACGCGAGGTAGTCATTTTAAATGTATATTATTTGCAGTGCACAAAGACTCATAACATACACGAGGACTTGAGACAACTATCTTATGGGACGGTGACTTGCAGAACCTTTAGTCGATACGATGTGAATGCCTTCTGTTTTCGTTCAGACCAATTTGAAAAGTCTCATCCTCGTGCAGCCACACGTAACACTGGAGTTCTGACTAGGGCACTCGATGCACTCGGAAGAGAAACTAATTATTATGGCATCATTCAAAACATTCTAGAGTTTAATTTTGCAGGGAACAAAACTTTGAAATTAGTATTCTTTCTATGTGATTGGTTTGACAGCAGTAATGGGATTAGACAAAGTCAATATGGCATAACTGAAGTAAAGAACAAGGAACGGCTTCGAGGCCATGATAATTTTATCCTTGCACACCAGTGCGAGCAGGTCTACTATATGTCGTACCCAAATCCGAAGTTTAAAGCATGGTTGGTAGTTCACAAGGTGAACCCTAGGGAACGTTTACATACTCCTTGCACTGCTGGTTATCAATTTGAAGACGAACAAGCCGATGATGTTCATCAAGAATAAGAATTGCCAACCACTTTTACTATCGATGAGGGTGTTGCACTGAACTCACTAGTCGAAGACCGTAACGATGTCACTGCTGATTAGTGTGTTGCACCGAAACGAAAATGAAATCAAAGGAACAAAAAATCCACAATGCGAGCTTTAGATCGAAGAAGACTAATTGATCGTGATTCTGATGAATTTTGATGTGTAATGCATAATTTAATTTATGTAATGTATTATTTGATTTTTTATTAATTCACTTAATTTTATGGAGCTAATACCTTTAATGTTTTTCTATTAAACAGGATGAGTGGTAGGAAAACAAAGCGCACTGCTAGGGGGTTTCTTAATGCGGCTAGCAGGATACTCCCTGGTGCACGTTCCCTTTTCTAAGGGAGTTCTTCTAGCCAGAGCAGACAGGAGGCGTTGCTGAGACATGCCCGGCTAGAACTGCGTGATACACCTATCGCTCTATAATGGAGTACCGATGTAAATGTTTATGTAATTGATCTTATTTGTCAGTCACTTATATATAAATGTGTCTTACATGTCTCTATTTCATGTCCATAGGAAGAGGAGAACGACAAGGAGGAGGTGCAACACCACGAGGAGGAGGACGAGCAGGCCCATGAGGAGGAGGAGGTGTAGGCCCATGAGGAGGAGGAGGAGGTCGTGGGCATAGATGCTGAGGCGGATGACGATACCACCGAGGCTCCTGTCGTTCGACGAAGGGGCACTCGGAAGGGCCACTTTGTCCTACCTCCATCAGTGCCTGCACAATCTGAAGCTCGGGTACTGATCATCCCAGTTGGTGATAGGTACTCACGTTTGGCCACTTTGTTCTTACTTATTTGTTTATTGTACACTATATATATGACATGACTTCCTTGTTTTTTTGTCATGCAGCCAATGGGATGACACGTATTTCGATGGTCGAGGTCACCATAGACAGGTTAATCAAGTCTTAGGTAACCTCTATCGTCTACATAATCCAGGAATTGTCACCGACCCGAAAGGTGTGATGGTTCCTTGCACTAGCTGGTCGCACTTCGCACTAGCTCCACATGCTACATATGGAACAGGTCAAGGCGCCGTCAAGCACGATTTTTGGGTAAGAGTAATGTTTCAAACTAACATTTATTAGCTGTTTTCAAACTAATTTTATTTTCGATGTTGGACAGAGACGCTATCGTGTGGAACCTGAGGCTCAAGAGCATGCAGACTGAGTATTAGAGAAAAATGCGAAGAAGGTGTGCAGGGATGCATTTTCCAATGCTCGTCTACAGGTTGTGAACGCGTACATGAAGCGCCGAGGTCATTCTATCAACAACTTTCGACAATATTCGGATGTCTACTAGGCTGTAGACCAGTACATGGAGGTAAAAATCTAATTTAGCAGCTCATTCAGATGTGAATGTAATTTTGAGCTAATGCTTTAGATGCGGGTAACTCTTCCATGGATGGAACACCGGCCGCAGGCTTACAAGGCTTTGTGTGAGATATGGGCTTCGCCCGAGTGGATTGAGAAGTCTAACAAGAATTGACATAGGCAGCGCCATCAGCAGGACGAGGATGATGATGAGGTCGTAGTGAACCATACCTATGGGGCTGATGGGCACATTCGGTTGGCGAAGCGAATGGTGAGTATGTAGTATTTCTGTTTCACTCGGAAATGAAACCGGATTAAACTCATATATTTGCAGGAGGCTCAAACTGGAGTTGTCCCGAGCCCAATCGATGTTTATAGGAGAGGGCATAGAGCGAAAAACAGTGAAATCTTCGATGAGCTGTGTAGTCAAGCGGCCGTTGAGCGTATGGTTAGTTGTTGTTAGGATTAATGTTTTCTTGCCATATAGCTATAAATTACATGTGTGTTGAGCCTTTATATTGTATTGCAGGAGACATATATGCAGGAGATGGTTAGGAAGTATGGAGAAGACTGTAACACCCCTGGTGTTACTGTTACTAAAATTTGAGCATAACATCATTAGCATGATCATTTCATATGTTTGATACACCTAGAGTGCATTCACTAGGTAAAAATTTCAAACAAGTTGTATTGTTTTGGTGTTTTGCAAATAGAACCCTGGAATAGGGGACTTAACCCTAAATAGGGACCAGGAGGGTAAAACATGACCCAAATTGAGAAAACTCTAAGGTTTAAGTAAAACAATCATAAAATGTTACCAAAGATGGGTCTACATTACATTCATACCCCTGAGATACCAAAAACCCTCATTGGAACCCTGGAAAACCCTAAATCCAAACCCTAGGGGCCTATGTGCAAAAACAGTGCACATTAGGACTAAAGTGTGAAAACTACTATGTTAAAGCATATCAAGTCATATGGTTCACAAATATAGGGATTTGCAAGTGAAACCCTAAGTTTTTGGTTTATTTGCAAAAAGTACCAAGTGAACTCTATATTAACTAAGTCTGAAAATCAGTGTTATAAGCTCAACTTTGGAGCTTTATAACTTTCAAATTATAGGGTTTTTGCCCTAGGTCACCACATCAAAATTATAGACCTATCAAAGGAGAACAACTTTGCTTAAGGGTGTAAGCATAGTTGTTGAGAAGAAATTGGAGATAATTAAGCCCAAAGTTGGACTGTCAGGCTGATACAGTCTGAACTTCAGATTGACAGTGACCTAGATCCAAGTTTGAGAGCCATTTCGACTATGATCCAGTGAGAATCTACCTAGTGTTGCTATAACAAAGTTGTAGAGCTAGTATAGAGGAACAACTTTGCTGTAGAACTCGGTATGAATTGCCATAGAGATTTGAGACAAAATCAAGTTCAAAGGTTGACTGTCAGGCCAACTGAATGGAGATCGCCATGGTACAGTGTCCCAAATGGATCAGAACGACAGCGCGACAGTCTCACCGCCGACGATAGATCTCCACCGCGATTCACATCGCCGCCGTTGAGATTTACACCACCGGTGACCCGATAAGCTTGCCAACTAATAGCTCGTCGCCTGAGGATGACTCCGGTGACTCACCGACGTACCCCCTGTGCTTTGCGGCTTGAGCTGATAAGCTCACCGGCGTCAGCCGCCTTCCAGTCTTGCGCCACGCAATTGAGCACCTCTATTGCATCGCCGTGACTCTCTATAGCCATCTAATCATCGCCGGTGAGGTCGCCACGACGGTAGACACGAGTTTACGCGCGCCAGTAACTCCTTGTCCCTCCGACCGTCGCGCGTCATCGTCCCAATTCCTGGCCACCGCTTCCGCTTAGTATAAATTGAGCCCGCGGTCAGCTCTGCAACATCATCACACGCCCCACCATCTAGTATCGCCCCCAATCTTGCAACCGTGAGCGCCAATTTTAAGTTTCCCCCAAATATGTTCTGAGACACCGCGAAGAGCACCTCGCCGTCGCCAGCGCGATATAGGTTAATTCATCCCTGCTGCTCTTGTGTTTGAGTGACCTTAGGTGCTCGTGATGCTCGTCGACCCATTTGATTGAACTAAATTGCCACCAATCACCGGGAACACATTCATCTGTCCACAACACCCTCGGTCACCGCGGCCAGAGCGAATTGGATCACCATTTCTGAAATTAAGTTAGGGGAAGTGATCGGAAATGGTTCAATCCTATGTCCGCTGCTCGGGAGCACCGGTCTTGGCCTCCTCCGGCCGGTCTACGCGCTCGCCAGAGCTCGGCCACGCTCGACGTCGTCGAGGACTTAGCGCGGTGAAGGAATAGAACGTGGAGGTCCTTTCTGCAAACCGTCAGCGACTCAGTGCAATAGTAAATGAACCCATTTCGGGTTAGCCGTTAAGTCGAGGGCTTTTTCGCAAAGTCACTATCGCGCGCGGGCGCGGGCGCGCTTTCACCCGTTGTTGGGCCGCCTGTTTTGGATTAGGCCCAACACTATTCACTATCTTTTCTTTTTCTTTTTCTACCAGAGTTAAAACAATCCTAGAAAATTTTAGAAAAATCCTAAAATTGTGAAACCAATTTTTCTAGATTCCTTACTTTCCATAGTATTTAATAAAAATAGTTCCATGATTTTTAGATCAAATAGGGAATTTTGGAGTATTTAAAATAGCTTAAAATAGTGATTCTAGATTTTTAGAAAATAGTTAATAATTCCAAAAATGCCCAAACTTTTTATATGAACTTTACACATTATTTAGAAGCCTTGGGTAGATTTTGGTTTGATTTGGACCTTGCTTGATTATTAGAACCCAAAACCCCCACCCCATGCTCGTTGAACTTCACCGTTAACTCCGGAAACCCTAGTTTCCCGGTGAATCGTGAAGGAAAATTGTATTCAAGAACTTTAGATAACAAATTCTTATTATCTGTGCACTCTCATGAGAATTACATGGCATTCATTCTTATATACATATATATGGTTATCTCTAGAAAACGAAGAAGAAGTTGAAGTAACAGAAGAAAAGACACCACCACCTTCGGAACCTCAGGCAGGAAATTGTTTCTACTTTGACATCTGCGGATCTATGCCTGACTCACCTATAAATGAAGGCAAGCCCCGGTGCATTTGCCACCCTCCTTGATGTTTTTAAAATCTTTCTCACTTGATTGATGCATTAGGTGATAGGAGTTGAATGCTTAAACAATTCCTGCATTACCTTCCTTGAACTTGATTACCTTCCTTGAAACCCTATCTTTACAAAAGGTTTTTACTATGATTAGTATTGCTCTAGCAAAACAAAAGGTTTTGTTTTACAAAAGATGATTGGCAAAGTGGGAGGGATGTTTTTGAAAATAAAACTTGATGGTGAATCCATCATGGCCATGATGGGTTCAACATCGGAAAAGATGTACCTCTGCTAGGTACCAAGCTTTGGGTTTAAATGATTAAGCTGAGACCGGGCGGGTGACTTGCACGAGAAAGAGAGTCTCGGTGTAGTGTCTCCGTCTGAGTCAATTAAGGACCGTCTCGATGTAGGCCTGCTGACCGAGGACCCTTTAACTGGTCACATGCCTCGTCATGGGTAAGCTTTGCCTCGGGCAGACTAAGGCCAGAATAAGATAACACGCAATGAGCGTGGAGCGGTGGCGAGAGTAGCGTGTACCCTCCGTGGCAAGAGGCTAGACGGTGGTGTATCTGTGCTCTCGGTTGACGTGAACCTGATCTGGTCTTAAGAACCCCGGTGGCGGGTTGACATATGCAAGGGTTAAGTGCTACATATGTCGTGTGATTGGAGATCCTCAGCTGAGTATAATCGATTCGGATCGCCGTACCTTCGCGGTTATGAGGACTTGGTCACTGACCTATACGTAGAACCCCAGTAAAGATGAAAGGATTGTTAAGAAATGGGCTAGTGCAGGTCAAGTGTGTGAACTAGGGTAGAAAGAACTCTAGATGCAGGTAATTGTACTTAACTTGACAATAAAACTGGATTTTAAGGATCCAATTTTAGTAAGCATTTCTGCAAAACAGAGTCTTTGATCATTGAGAAACCTTACCTTGACTCCCTTATAACCAGCATACCCTTGAGAGTCTTTTCTTTAGTCGGGTAAGACTTGCTGAGTAATTCCATACTCAAGGTTTTATTCCCTATTGTTTTTAGGTGAGGAAGCAACAAACTTTTGTTGTTTTTGTACCAAGGTGGTGTCAAATGAAGAAAAGCAAGAATGAAGCTGCGGGAGGACCTAGTCCTCCATAAAAACTTTTATGTAAGAACTTATCGGGAGGGGTTTCTGCCTCCCTTGGTTTTGTAATAATACTACTAAGCACTCGTTTAATTACTGGTCTGTAATATATATAACTTTGTCTTACTTTCAAATAAATGTAAGTTTATGTAACCGCTTCCGCATTTCGTATCTCCGATGATCTGTAATGTCTACGTGACGGGTGAAACACTCTTGGGAAAGGTAAAAAAAGCAGATACCGAACTTGTCAAGTGATTCAGGGGTATCTACAGGGTTGTCTGAGGTCCGTTGGACAAGGACAACTGTAGGTGGGCCTAATAACTTGGGAGGTTTCGTCACAAAGACTACGATTGGCGAGGAGCGCCTACCATCGACGCTGAAGTTGTGCATTCTATTGGAGGAAAGGCGCATGGATGGTATGAACTTGTGAAATTTTTCAATAATATTGGAACTATGACCGAATAGCTAATTTTCTTGTTTTTCAAGATATTCTATGTTTATCGGTGTTATCGATTCGACGGAGTTGCGTTCTCGTGGCGGCTCTTCATCGCAGGCGGGTTGTGGTAGTAGCAGCCATAGTCGCCACTCTGTATCTAGCATGGAGGACGCTATGAGGGAGCAGCAAGAAAAGTTTCGTGAAGAGCTGCGGCAACAACAAATGACATTCCTCCAACAGCAATCAGAGTACATGGCTGCTTACAACGCACATGCGCAACAAGCAATGAACGTGAGTGTCTTATTTATTCTCAACACGGTCGATATTGGTTCTATAACTAATATATTATATTTGCAACAATCTTGGTTTCCAGAGCAGGCACAACAGCAACCATTTGTTTTCCCTCAATTTCAGCCGCCGATGCCTCAGTGGGGATTACATGCTCCGCCACCTCTACCTCCACCTCAGGTGCTTCAATTTAGTTAAGACTTGTCGTTTGTATCAACCTTTCAAATCTTTACTAAACTTGATTTTGTAGGGATCCGGGGTCATGGGCCACAACATGCCACCACCGGTGATACCAGCACTAGGAGGAGCTTATGCAGGGGAGGGAGCTACTCCAGGAGAGGTTAGTTTGACAAACAATTTGTTTGAATTGTGGTCATGGATGTAACCAATGTCGTTATTAATGTCTTATTTTTTCTTTAGAATCCAAACCCGTTACACGACTTCGTCAATGAGTTTTTCACTTCTGGAGATAGTGGTCACAACTCCAACGACCCCGATATGTGATGGTGTTAGCTTTGTGCCGAATTGTGCGTTGTAATGGACTATTTGTGGACTTTATGTTGTATGGACCATTTGTGAACTCAGATGTTGTAATAGACTCTAATTTTATGTTGTGGACTATTTGTGAATTGTGGATTTAATGTTTCTATATTGTGGATGTTGTATGGACTGTCATTTTATGTTGTGATTATATTGTTAATGAATTTGCTGTTATTTTTTGCATTTTTTTTCAAATTTTTTTGCTCTAAAATTATTAATTTTCGGCGGCCTCCTCTGGCCACCGAAAATAAGGAATACTATTTTCGACGGGCGTGGATTTTCGGCGGCCAGGAGGCGAGCCGCTGAAAGTAACCTATTTTCGACGGCTGTCTGCTGGCTGCCGAAAATAACAATTTACTTTCGGCGGCTATCTGCTGGCCGCCGAAAATAACCTATTTTTGGCGGCTGGACTTTGACCGCCGAAAATATAGCCTTATTTTCGGCTAATTTTTTCTGGCGGCAAGGAACCGCCGAAAATAAGCTTAAGGCCGTCGAAAATAGCTTATTTTTGGTGGCAAAGGCCTTATTTTCGGTGGTTCCTGGCCGCCGAAAATGACTGTAGCTCTTATAGTGATAATTTCTCAAGATCTACAAAGTTTATTTTGATTGTTTGGTCATTTGTTCATCCCATATGATGGTTCTAACATTATTCACAAATCTTATATCTCTCTCTTGTAGTTTCATAAACTACGAGAGAGATATAAGTGTTATGAACAAAATTGTTTTTATTTTGTCATATAAAGAAATGATTAAAATATAAATTGTATATCTTGATAAGTTATTTAAATTTGTAGTTGAAAACGTTTTTATTTGAATTAATTTACTACTTCAAAATGTTATTTTTAATTTGTTTTTGCCTAATGTTGAAAAAACACTCGGCAAAGAAGCTCTTTGCCTAGTATAAAAAAACATTTGACAAAGAAACTCTTTGTCGAGCGTTAAAAATAAAACACTCGGTAAAGTGTTTCTTTGCCAAGTGTTTTTTTTACCGAGTGTTTTTTGCTCGACACTCGGCAAAGAGTTTTTTTGCCGAGTGCCAAAAAAACACTTGATAAATCATTTGGCACTCGGCAAAGAACCGAATTCCGATAGTGAGTTGTGTACAACTTAAAGCACGACATGACACAATATATTTAAGGTCATGCTGGCACAAAAGGTTACATGTCCTAATTCGTATTTTAGGTCATATTTAAAACGGTGCGACGAAAACGGCGTGTAAATACATATGCGAAGCTAAAATATAATTTACTAGTATTTAGTGCCTGCTTGTTTTCCATAATGCTAATTGTTTAGATATAAATACTAAACTTTAGCTTATTACCCCTAATTGAGTACACGAGGTGTAAGTGGCCAGTTGTGGGGGAGAGAGAAAAGAAAGAATTAGGAGAGAGAGGAGAGAGAAATGGGACTAGGAACCACTTTTAGCAAGTTTAGCATTTTTAGTGGAGCTAAAGCGATAATGAGTTCTAAACTTTAGCACATTACTTTTAACCAGCCTGTTTGGTTCCCTAATAAACTAAACTTACGCAAAAAAAAAATTGGAAACAAACGAGACCTTAATAATATATACCTCTCATTTAGTAATGACAGCGGGGCAGTTTTGGGCCAGGCCCGTGGTTCTTGGAAGTAGCAGATGCGGGATAGGCCTAGGGACAATTGGACAATTGGTGCCTTGTTTGATTGAATGGAGATAGGAGGGAATTGAGGTAAATCTCTTTCTATTCAATTTTGGCATGCCGCTCATATATCTGCCATCTGATCGTAAATCTGTTAGGACAATTAAAGTTATACGAAAGTAAATAAATGACGGTCATATATTTGACGGGTCTCTCCCATGCATACGTACGTATGTCCTTGCGTGGATAATAAAATCATTGATGATAAATACTCGGTGCGTATGGAAAAACGCAGAAGACAGGATAGCTCGAACACATTCCCGCCGTCCCCCCGTGTTGTAGTTGTAGGTACGTAGCGTACAGCAGGGACAGGCAGGGAGGCCGGCAGAGGCAAGCAGCAGCAGTACGGGCCTGCCGTCGTCTCATCTGCTTACTGCAGCTAGTGTATGTAATTAATGTTACAACAGTAATAACTCGAAATCTTACTGCGAGCGAGAGAGAAGTACTGGCTACAGCCTACATTTGCATGCATGGAGATGGAGTAGCTTGTAGTTGTGGTGGTAAATAATACGAACTCGATCATCTGGCGATCTGATTCGATTCTGACTTGTGATGGGCGCAGTACTAGTCCCTGCCTACGTTACGTGGTCCTGCAGTGCAGCTGCCCAGCGCTGCGATTATTATATATATATATATATGCTGGGGGCGTGTCGGGACGCGCACACACACAGGATCCTGCTGCTAGCACCTAGCATGCATTGGCCGGGCCCACCAGGCCCCAGCACCCCAGGCCATGAATGGGAATGGCTGCGATGCCAATCCTGCTGCTAGCTGATGCACGGCACAGCCTCGGCAGCCCGGCGCCAGCGCTGTTGGCCGGCCTTGGACTGTCTGGACCACACAGGATCTCGCCGATCTTCCTCCCCCCCATCCGATTCATATGCCACGTTTTGGGCACGCCATATCTCCAATAACCGGACAATTCGCGATTCTTTTTCTCACGGCCACCTAGTGCTCCAAGCCTCCAACATGGCCTATAATTATACGTTAGACTAACGGAAAATACCGTTACAAAATTAGACATTTTCGTTGGCATCTTAATCGAGAAATACCGTTACAACATGGCCTATAATTAATTCAACAGCAATATCACAAGAGAAAATGTAGCAAGAACTTAGAGTGTGAGAGAGAGAGGAAGAACACATTGCAGAAAGTAAATGACACAAGACACAACAATTTGTTTCCCGAGATTCAGCTCCAAAGAGCCTACATCTCTATTGAGGAGTCCCACCGAACATAGTGTCTCTCTACCTTCTCAAGTGATCCGCTTGAGCCCTCGGTTCCTTTGATTTTATCTTTCTTTCTCACAAGGTACTCCATATAGATAGAAGACTCTTGCTAGTCGTACACAATTGATGGGAGTCAGAATTCCAATGACAACACGAGGGAGAAAGAACACACAAGAGCACAACAACAATACCAAAGAACACAAGATCACAACTCTCTCTAGAGTATTCTCGCGAATGTGGGTGCTTGGATCACTTTGGTGTATTCCTCTAATTCTTAGGAACGAGTCACTAGCTCTTGGTTACGGGGTCTATTTATAGCCCAAATGCCTCAAAGAGTCGTTGACAAAAAATCTTTAGAATCTTCTCTATGCTGGTACACAGGTGTAAGTGCAATCAACCCTAATTGAGGGTTTTGGTGATTAATGACAAAACAAACTGAGATTCTAACAAGTTTGCTCCTAGCATGTACACAGAAATTCTACAGACAGGAGAAGCACAGATCTTACGAGCATAAAAGTATAAAGCACAGCGGATTTAAAATTCCACATCAAATGGCGTGCTCCAAGTGTTTAGAAACAACGGCGGTGCTAAATTTATAATTCTTGAGTCATAGGAATCGCCGTACAATTAAGAGGGATCCGCGACGGTTAAGTAAGTTGTGCAACAAGCCAAGTTCAAAATCTTTTGAAAACATCTTGGAGAACATTTTTCCAGATCTTGAATGCCCTTGAGAAAAAAAATTTTACTTCCCACAAAGACTCCACTTTTGTTCTCTTCAAAATACTCAAAATTTGGTTTCAGCCCCCAAAACCGGTTCAACCGGTCCTGAAACCGGTTCAACCGGTTTTGGTACTGTTCACCTGCCACCTCTGCTCTGACTTGACTGACAGTCAGAGCTGTCAGAAAAGTCGCTGCAGACCTTTTTTTGAAAAACGGTTGAACCGGAATTTTCTCTTACTCAACCGGTTTTGAAACCGGTCGAGTGTCCGGCTGAGTAAGTCAGTGGACCGGGATCCCCCTGGTAGAAACCGGTTCAACCGGTCTGAAAACCGGTTCAACCGGTTTTTACTCTTTTTCTCCCAACGGCTGCCAGCTTTTGGGGGATCCTTTATATACCCCCTCACACTCTCTCTCTCATTTACTCATGCCTCTCCCACGAATTCTTGGCTGACCAACCTTCAAACAAGCGCATTCATTTCACCTTTCACACCCGCAATCGCATCTCCTTCAATCATTTGAAGGACCCTTGGTGTGAGGTGAACTCGATCGAACTCGCTGTCAATTTCATCTTGATTCTCCTTTTTCTCTTTGTTCTTGAGCTCATTGCAAACTTAACCTTGTGCGGATTTGTTACTCTTGGAACCTCGTGTTCCTTGACGGTTAGAGGTTGCTTGGGAGTCTCCAAATTTGTGGATGACCCCAAGAAGTTTGTATCACCCGCTCTTTGAGCTGATTTGAGAAGAGATTGTCTTGACCTTTGTGGTCGGCTTGTGGAGGATTAGGGTTGGAAAAGACCCGACCCTTTGTGGGTTCCTCAACAAGGAGTAGGACACCTTTGTGGTGGTTGCCGAACCTCGGGTTATATTGCGTGTTCTTGTGTGTTCTTGTTAAGCGCTTTATATTCGGTGGTTGGTTCATATTATTCATTCTAGTAGATTTTGTGTAGGGCAAGTCTTTAGCTATATTCTTCACTACTTCGTATTTGTTCAATAGATTATCTAATTTAAGTTGAGCAGGTTCAAACTTGTTCAGTTGTAATTAAAATCGACTGAACCGGTTTGCACCAGTGCAACTTTAATTTAACCTATCTCGAAGTTTTTAGTGAAAATTTTCAGGTGTAGCCTATTCACCCCCCTCTAGGCTACTTTCAATTGGTATCAGAGCCTCGTACCTCATTTTACGCTTAACCGCGTGAGGAAGCGATCATGTCTACTCAACGGGACCATGTGGATCCTATCCTCGAGGATATTCCCGTCACATCCTCCGGTGAGGAAGTGGACCCCAAGGTCCTCGACCTCGCCATGAAGATCACCGAGAGGATGTTCCTCAAGATGAAAGAGGAAGATGCTAAGAAAAAGGTCGAAGAAGAAGAATCAAGAAGAAAGGCCGAAGAAGACAAAGGTAAAGGAAAATTTGATTACAATGACGACCTAGTGGATCTTTTGGTGTCGAAGGTGTTGAGCAAGGTAAGTCTCAACACCGAAGAATCATCTACCAAAAGCAAAGGTAACGAGTTTAGTAAAGTTCAATTCGATTACTCTAGAAATTTTATTCCCAACTTCTCTTCCGCCCCACTTGGAAAGTTACCAACTCTTAGTGAGTTGAACTATGACGAGTGGGCCGATAAGATGAAGTCGCATTTAATCGGTGTACATCCTAGTCTTTGGGAGATTGTTAATGTAGGTATGTATAAGCCTACCCAAGGAGAAGAGATGACTCCAGAAATGATGCAAGAGGTTCATCGCAATGCTCAAGCAGTGAGCATAATTAAAGAAAGTCTTTGTCCGAAAGAATACCAGAAAGTTCAAGGAAGAGAAGATGCCCGTGACATTTGGAATATTCTTAAAATGTCACATGAAGGAGATCCCAAAGCTAAGAGACATAGAGTTGAAGCTTTGGAAAGTGAGCTTGCAAGATATGATTGGATAAAGGGTGAGTCGCTTCAATCACCCTTTGATCGGTTGATGGTGCTGGTCAACAAAATAAGAGTACTTGGAAGTGAAGATTGGAGTGACTCTAAGGTCACAAGATTATTCATGAGAGCATATAAAGAAAAGGATAAGAGTCTTGCAAGGATGATAAGGGATCGTGATGACTATGAGGATATGACGCCTCATCAATTGTTTGCAAAAATTCAACAACACGAGTCCGAAGAAGCCCCCATCAAGACAAGAGACTCTAATGCCTTGATCACAAATGAACAAGACAACCCCAAGAAGAACAAAGACCACAAAGCAAAGAAAGTGGTCGAGACCTCAAGTGATGAAGATAGCTCAAGTGATGAAGACACAACTATGTTCATCAAAACATTCAAGAAATTTGTAAGGAAGAATGACAAGTTCCAAAGGAAAGGAAAGAAGAGGGCATGCTATGAATGTGGCCAAACCGGTCATTTCATACCGGATTGTCCTAACAAGAAGGAACAAGAAGTCAAGAAGGAATACAAGAAGGACAAGTTTAAAAAGGGAGGCAAGACCAAGGGATACTTCAAGAAGAAGAAATATGGTCAAGCCCACATTGGTGAAGAATGGAACTCCGATGAAGAAAGTTCTAGCTCCGAGGAAGAGGAAGTGGTGGCAAATGTGGCCATCCAATCTACATCAAGCGCGCAACTCTTCACCAACCTACAAGACGACTCCTACACTCCAACTTGCCTCATGGCAAAGGGAGATAAGGTAACCTTATTTAGTAATGATTTTCCAAATGATTATGATGATGATCAAATTGCCATGAAAAATAAAATGATTAAAGAATTTGGCTTGAATGGATACAATGTTATCACCAAATTAATGGAGAAGCTAGATAAAAGAAAAGCAACTCTTGATGCTCAAGAAGACTTGCTTATCCTTGAAAAGGAAAGAAACCTAGAGCTTCAAGAGTTGATTCACAATAAAGATGAAATGCTAGATGTCTTGACTAAGGAAGTCTCTTTGGTCAAGATAACTATAGAGAATAAAGATAAAGAAGTAATTAATATGAAAACCTCTATAGCTAATCTTGCAAATGAAAAGAATGCACTTGAAACAAGCATGTTAAGCTTGAATGTTCAAAATCAAGAACTTCAAGTGCAACTTGAAAATTGCAAGAACATCAATGCCTCATCTTTAGTAATTGAATCTAAGTCTAGCTCCTCAAATGATAATTCTTGCAAACATTGTGCCAAATATCATGCTTCTTGTTGTCTAACTAACCATGCAAGGAAGAATAGCCCATAGGTGAAGGTCAAAGGAATTTTGAAAAGATGCTCTAGCAATGATGGGTTAAAGAAAGTTGAACCCAAGTACAAGTCCCTTAAGCCCAACAATGGAAGAAGGGGGCTTGGGTTCAACTCATCCAAGGAAAACCCTAGCACAGTGCATAAGGGGTGGAGATCCCCCAAGTTCATAGAGGGAACCACCCTATATGATGCCTTGGGGAGGATTCACTCCTCAAATGACAAGTCACCTCAGGTAAAGGTAAACTTGAGTTCCACAAAGAGTAAGATGAAGGAAGTGGGATCCTCAAGTGGACAAAAATTTAATGCTCCCATTTCCCACTCTTATCTTTGTGATTATATGTTGACTTGGGATTTAGGGAAATTGGTTGTGAAATATGTGGGTGCCTACACTAAAAGAAAAGTCATGAAAAGAAGTGTCTGGGTACCCAAGGCTATAACTAACACTGTAGGACCCAATTCAATTTGGGTACCTAAAAGCATAGCCTAAACTTGTTTTGGAGGCCTACTCCTCTGGTGGGTCAAGTTGGGTGCTTGACAGTGGATGTACAAATCACATGACCGGGGAGGAAGACATGTTTCATTCATTGCAACTAACTCAAGAAGCACAAGAAATTGTGTTTGGAGATAGTGGCAAGAGTAAGATGATTGGTATTGGTAAAATTCCTATCTCTGACCAACAATCACTTTCAAATGTTTTACTGGTAGATTCTTTAAGCTATAATTTGTTGTCTGTTTCACAACTTTGTGGAATGGGTTATAATTGTTTATTCTCTGATGTGGATGTGAAGATCCTTAGAAGGGAGGACTCCTCTGTTGCCTTTACAGGTCGCTTGAAGGGAAAACTCTATCTTGTTGATTTCACAACAAGTAGAGTGACGCCTGAGACTTGTTTAGTGGCAAAATCTGACAGGGGTTGGCTTTGGCATCGCCGGCTAGCTCATGTTGGCATGAGGAACTTGGCCAAACTTCAAAAGGATGGTCACATCATTGGACTAACAAATGTTGTGTTTGAGAAATATAGGGTTTGTGGCGCATGCCAAGCAGGAAAGCAACATGGAGTCCCACATCAATCAAAGAATGTGGTTACAACAAAAAGGCCACTGGAGCTTCTTCACATGGACCTCTTCGGACCTGTGGCTTACATCAGCATTGGTGGTAGTAAGTATGGTTTAGTCATTGTTGATGATTATTCTCGTTTCACCTGGGTTTTCTTTTTAAGTGATAAAGGTGAAACTCAAGAAACCTTGAAGAAATTCATGAGAAAGGCTCAAAATGAGTTTGAGCTCAAAATCAAGAAAGTGAGGAGTGATAATGAGACGGAATTCAAGAACACAAGTGTTGAAGAATTCTTAGGTGAAGAAGGAATCAAACATGAGTTTTCGGTTCCTTACACTCCACAACAAAATGGTGTTGTGGAAAGAAAGAATCGAACTCTAATTGAAGCTGCTAGAACTATGTTAGATGAGTACAAGACACCTGACAACTTTTGGGCAGAGGCGGTCAACACTGCCTGTCATGCAATCAACTGTCTCTATCTTCATAAGATCTACAAGAAGACAGCTTATGAACTTCTCACTGGTAACAAACCTAAAGTTGATTATTTTAGAGTATTTGGTTGTAAATGTTTTATTCTTAACAAGAAAGTCAAGAGCTCAAAGTTTGCTCCTAGAGTGGACGAGGGTTTCTTGCTTGGTTATGCATCAAATGCGCATGGATATCGCGTTTTCAACAATACCACCGGTCTTGTTGATATAGCGATAGACGTGACATTTGATGAGTCTAATGGCTCGCAAGGGCACGTTTCTAATGGCACTGCAGGAAATGAAGAACCACCTTGTGAGGCTATAAAGAGACTTGCAATAGGTGAGGTGAGACCTCAAGAGAAGGATGATGATGAAGGAACTTTATGGATGACCAATGAGGTTTTTGATGTGGGTGCAAAGGTGGTGGGTGACAAATCCTCCACCCAAGCAAACCCATCAACCTCAAGTCATCCAAATCTTGAAGAAAATCATCCACCCCAAAGGATGTCAACGGTGGTAGAAGATGAACATGAAAGCATTGATGGTGAAGTGGCTATTGATCAAGTAGATGATGAGGAGGAACAAATTCAAAGACAACCATCAGTGCCTCATCCTCGAGTTCATCACACTATTCAAAGAGATCATCCGGTGGACAACATCCTGGGTAGCATCAGGAGAGGGGTAACAACTCGATCTCATTTAGCAAATTTTTGTGAATTTTACTCGTTTGTTTCCTCTCTTGAGCCACTTAAGGTTGAAGAAGCATTGGGTGATCCGGATTGGATAATCGCCATGCAAGAGGAGTTGAACAACTTCACCCGGAATGAAGTCTAGTCCTTAGTCCAAAGACCCAAACAAAATGTGATTGGGACTAAATGGGTCTTTAGGAACAAACAAGATGAACATGGCGTGGTTACAAGAAACAAAGCACGGTTGGTTGCCCAAGGCTACACTCAAGTGGAAGGACTTGATTTTGGTGAAACATATGCGCTGGTAGCAAGGTTAGAATCAATTAGAATATTAATTGCCTATGCTACTAACCATGATTTCAAGCTATATCAAATGGATGTCAAGAGCGCATTTCTAAATGGACCACTACAAGAGAGGGTATATGTGGAGCAACCACCAGGTTTTGAAGATCCAAAGAAGCCAAATCATGTTTATCTACTTCACAAGGCACTCTACGGGCTTAAACAAGCCCCTAGAGCTTGTTATGACTGTCTTAAAGATTTTTTAATTAAGAATGGGTTTACAATAGGAAAAGCTGACTCTACATTATTTACTCGCAAAATTGACAATAAATTATTTGTGTGCCAAATATGTGTTGATGACATTATATTTGGTAGTACTAATGAAAAATTTTGTGAAGAGTTTAGCAAAGTAATGACGAACAGGTTTGAGATGTCTATGATGGGCGAGCTTAAATACTTCCTGGGATTTCAAGTCAAACAGCTCAAGGAAGGTACTTTTCTATGCCAAACCAAATATACACAAGATATGCTCAAGAAGTTTGGCATGGAAAAAGCAAAACACGCCAAGACTCCAATGTCATCAAATGGACATCTCGACCTAAATGAGGAAGGTAAACCTGTAGATCAAAAATTATATAGATCAATGATAGGATTACTGCTTTACTTATGTGCATCTAGACCTGATATAATGTTGAGTGTTTGCATGTGTGCACGTTTTCAAGCAAATCCTAAAGGTTGCCATCTTGTAGCCGTTAAGAGAATTCTAAGATACTTAGTCCACACCCAAAACCTAGGATTATGGTATCCCAAAGGCTCCCTTTTCGATTTGCTTGGCTACTCTGACTCAGATTATGCCGGTTGCAAAGTAGATCGAAAAAGCACTACTGGGACTTGCCAATTCCTTGGGCGGTCCTTAGTGTCATGGAGTTCCAAGAAACAAAATTGTGTTGCACTTTCCACTACAGAAGCTGAGTACATAGCAGCTGGGGCATGTTGTGCACAGTTGTTATGGATGAAGCAAACCCTTAGAGATTTTGGTTGTGAGTTTAACAAAATTCCACTTTTGTGTGACAATGAGAGTACCATAAAACTTGCAAACAATCCGGTGCAACACTCTAGAACTAAACATATTGACATTAGACACCATTTCTTGAGAGACCACGAAGCCAAAGGAGATATCGAATTGTTTCATGTGAGCACCGAAAATCAACTAGCCGATATCTTCACAAAACCCCTTGATGAGACTAGGTTTTGTTTTCTTAGGAGTGAGCTAAATATCTTGGATTCTCGAAACGTGTCTTAATAACTAAAATTTTGATCAAATTTGATGGATGTAAATTGATTGTTTGAGCAATATGAAATGAGAAATAACATTTTTATCATTAAAATCACTCATGTCATATTTGCTAAGTGCTATTATAGCTCTTCTAGGCAATATCACTACTACAGGAAACCTCTGTACAGGCGGTCCGGTTAGCCTCTACACAGACGGTTCCAGGAACCGCTTGTGGTGCACCGACTGTGATGTAAAACAACATCACAGGCAGTCAATCAAAAACCGCCTGTGAAGACAGACATCACAGGCGGTCCAGTTCAAAGGAACCGCCTGTGATAGATAGACATCACATGCGGTTTTTAATATAAGTCCGACTGCATACAATATAAATCACAGACGGTTTTTTAATATACAGATTCATATACATAATTTTCAAACAGATTATACACAGATTTCATGCACAGATTCACACAGATTGCATACATAGATTTATACATATCAAGTTCCATAATACACAGATTCATCCACATATCAAGTTCCATCGTCATACACAGATTTATACACATATCAAGTTCCATAGACAACTAAACATCTCATAGTTCCATAGACAACTAAACATCAAAAGTTCCTAACTAAAGACCTAAACACTGTGTGATATTGTGTACAAACTTAGTTCTGGGAATTGTTGCAAATTTCCATTTGTATTGTAGAATAGCCCTTGTTGATGAAGAACTTCACGGCGCATAAAGTAAAGCAAGTCTCTTACAACCTTAGCCACGCCAACGGAAACCATATCTCTTTCTAACCATTCAGCATTGATCTTGGATTTAGGAACCTGCAATGAAAGCAAAAAACAAGCAGTGCTAAGAGTAATGTGATGAGCAACAATATAACATAAAAATTGCAACATAGACAATGATAGCGAACTTACATCCTCACGATTGACCATGTAATGGAAGGTGACACGACACCATTCGCATACATAATAACCGCACAAGACAGTACCCGGAGGTTGTTTGTCACCATATGGAAATAATGATATTGACAAATTAGGCTTGTCCTCTGGATGTTCGCGCCAAGATCTTTCCAATAAAAACGGTATGCACTGCATATAAGAATAGCATTGTGAGATTAAGAATACATTTGTTAAGTTGTAATAAGTACAAGTGTGCAATAATAATCATACTTCTCTAAAATCTTCAAGAAGTCATTATACGTAGCCTTTTCCATTCTCAATGAGTCGAAGACCACGACTTTACCATCCTTTGGAAAGATCATGATACAAATGTAGTGGTCACTATATAGACATAGACGAAAATACATGTTAAGATCACGATTGCCGTAATTTATAGTTCAAAGTTAAACCATGTCGATAACTTACTTAAAGTGGTGCGGAGCTATTATTAAGTCCTTGCCATGTTGTACATGATTATACATGGCTCGTCCAATGTATGCCGCCATTACCTTCATTTTCTTTCTCTGATTCTGTTTGACGGCTTTCTCAAATTCAGCATCGTCCAAGTCTTTGTATTCTTCTCCATGCCTCCGAGCAACTACTTTGTAGCGAGCTTGGGATATCATCAACGGGTCGAGAAACCCTGTCTTAAGTTGTTTCTTCTTATCATCCATGTATTGCATCCTACGTGTAATAGTGTTAATCGTTAGACTCTCGTTTATGTGTGCGTGTACAAAACTAACAAATATGAAAGTTTAGAGGTACTTACAAGCAAAAGAGGGTTAAGTTGTTGGTTTCCATCCTTTGTCGGTGGTACAACGACCAGAGATCATCAATGAATAAATGCCGCACAGGATCTATATGATCATTGCTCCAAAATGCATCTTCTGGCACAACAAATGTGAAGTCCTCGAGTTTGTATTTGTTGCTAGCCACCATGTATCACTCATGCATTCTAATCTCCGGAGTCGACAACTTAGAAAGTTGCACCGTCGTCAAGAACGGCCTCCCATTCACAAATTTTGGAGGAACATCCTCCTTCTTGTATACCGAGATATTGGTTTTAAGACCTAATGATTCTCGAGTATGAATCATTCCATCTTCTTCCCATACTTCGAAATTGTCTATTTGGGACCGTGTGCCTACTCTATGAGATGCTGATTCCGCTTTTGATTGATTTGTCATAACTCTCTACAATTTATGCAGGTAGCGTGCCACTGATTCTGACGGTTTCTTGACATCGTCAGTGGTGATTCGCTTATGAATTTTCTTTGAAATAGTTGGCCCTTCAACATTGGTGCCAACCTTTGGTTCCTTTTTGATGTTGACGTCGACATTCTGAGGAACAATTTTGTCTACGTCCCCCTCGTCGAGTTCCTTCGCAAGAGGCGATATGATTGTTTCAACGATTTTTTTGGAGGTCTGTGTCATATTTTCCTGCACCATGGGGTGTGGAATGATCGAACTATCTTTTTGTTGCATTGGTGTTGAATTCGGCCCATCACCCAACTTGATGTCGCGTCGATGCCAAAGGACCAACTCGTTCATTGCCTCCTGCAAAGTTATGATCTCCTCAACTGGAAAATCTATCTCTCAATCTTCACAACCACTGTCTGTGATTTCTAGAACTTGGACCACAGCATAGTGTGGCGGGACAGGATTATCCTTGTAGTTAACAAGTCCTGGTTTTACCAAACCAGTAGCAGCTTGCTTTGTTTTTGTCCCAGATCGATTGATTGGAATATGAAGAAAGCAATGCTTGTCCTCAACAATATCGTCTACAGGGTACTTGGTCAAGTCTTGCACAGATCCTACGCTGCTAGGGACTATAGGTGGACTCATGTGGCTTGGCTTGAGTTCAAATGATATGCATTCTGTTTTCTTCATTTTGTTCATCACGTCATTAATAGCCTTTTGTACCCTTTCATCAATAGTCTCTTCAAGGGTCCTTTTCGACTTCTCGTGTTTCCTATATGACGACGCATACTCTGGAAACGCCTCTCTCCAGGAAATCTTAGAAGAGATTCCCCGAGCCCGTCCAGTGTGTTCAGGATTGCCTAGTGCTGCAGTTAGTATGTCATTCTCCCTCCGAGGCTTAAATTCTCCTTTTTTTCTCTTATCTGCATATTCTTGAATTTTTGTCGAAACTTCGCCTACCAATTCTGGATGCAAAAGTTTGCCGTCCTCACTCAAACCTGCCCGACCTAAGATCCAACAAATAGCTCGCTCATCGATATCTTTTAATATTGGGTCCAAAGTGCCGTTAGCTATAGCTTCCTCGATTATCCTGTTCCACTGCACAACTTTATGGTGATATCCGGTTGACCCCAGGCGATGGGGGTGTTTGTTCATCTTCGCTCTCTGAGAATTAGTTTCGCCCAGTTCTTTGGCCTTCAGTTCGGTCTTCTGACGAACAAATTCCTCCCACTGAGCTTGAGTGATTTTCCCCATTTTCTTGGGTGGAGGAACCTTATTCTTCTTAACAAATTCCCTATTCATCTCGGCCTTCCACCCACGAAACATCTTGGCCATAGCAGAGAGCATCGACTTCCTTACTGCATCCTCTGTGCCTTTTGGGAACTTGAATGACTCAGAAAACTTAGCCCATAGCTTATTGCGGGTGTCTTCATCTAAATCCTTCCATTTTTGAAGTGTGATTGGCACTATATCTCTAACAGTAGACCCGCAGGAATTTCGAAACTTTGTAACCACGTCAAGTGGTTCTTCAGGAAACCCCTCTGCATTTAGTTTTCTTACGTACATAACTGCACCTTCTTTCATCTGATCCGGACCTCGTCGCCCTCGTTTCCGCTTATGTGAAACGGATGATTCAGGCATTGGAGCATCCTCCGTGTTTCGTGTAGAACATGCATCCTCTTTCTTCTCTTCATTTGAAATCTATATAGTGAAACAATTAATGGCCTTTCATATATGAACATTATTTTAGAATATAGTCGGCATATTTCTATTTACCTCTTCATCGTTGGGAATATAGTCGGCATCAAGCTCATCTAATGTTTTTTTCTTCCTTGGAGGTATAGGAGTACAAGGATTATCGTCACTAGAACTATCCTCCCCGCTCCCTTCACCAGAGCTACTCGTTGTCTGCCATTCAAGTTTGTTCGCGTCTTCATCAACTTTGTTAGACGCACCGGTGCAGACCACATCCATACTAGGCTGCTCGTTGTCTGCCATTCAAGCTGGTTCCATCGATAAAGGGATATACTGTTAGTCTGATATACTGGTTCCATCAATAAGGGAACTTGGAGAAAAGGTGATTCAAAAGAAATCGAGCCCAAACCCGCCTCCGGGGCAGGATCGGGTCGGGAAGCAAGCTCGCAGATAGAAGTGCACTTTCCAATGCAGTTAGACAGAGAAGGCATGGCTGTGATGTTATAATGCTGAAGGACCCCAAGAAGAGATTATGCCCTGTAGTCTACCACTTCCCGTTATTTGTGGGCTTCACCGAGGGCGGGAAACATTTGGTGACATCAAACGACCTTCGGGCTGGGGACGTCTGCGAGCTTGTTAAGGGGCCAGACGATGGTGAGCCGGTGTACTCTGTCCGGATGTGTGGTCACAAAATTTAAAGCCGCCCCGGCTTCATCTGTGCGCTTCTCTTCTCTTATGTCGGCTACTAAGATCACTTAGCACCCCACCTAAGAGAAGAGAAGCACACACATGAAGTCGGGGCGGCTTTAAATTTTGTGACCACACATCCGGACATAGTACACCGGCTCACCATCGTCTGGCCCCTTAACAAGCTCGCAGACGTCTTCAGCCCGAAGGTCGTTTGCTATCACCAAATGTTTCCAGCCATCGGTGAAGCCCACAAATAACGGGAAGTGGTAGACTACATGGCTTAATCTCTTCTTGGGGTCCTTCAGCATTATAACATCACAGCCATGCCTTCTCTGTCTAACTGCATTGGAAAGTGCACTTCTATCTGTGAGCTTGCTTCCCGACCCGATTCAGGCATTCCGCCGATGCCATTCTCCATATAAGTCCCAAACAGAGAATAGGGATGAGGTAGTCAAGATTGTAGGCGCTAGTGCTCAACTACTAGCATCTATAGATATGGACACAAGTCCAAATTTGGTGCTACTCGGCACCATCGATATCACTAGAAAAAAAATACATCAAAGAGATCCACTTCCCAATAGTACTCGAAGATAGTTTATTGACTTGACACTCTCTAAGAGGTTCATACAAAATACATTATCTCTAAGAGTGAAACCTACGATACTCATATCGTGTTGTTTAGGACTAAACATCAACAACCCCTTGACTGGTCGCTATCATACTCAATTCCAAAATATTTTTCCAATATGTCGGCTTGAGTAAGGAGATCTGGGCTTGGGAGTTCCTCCAAATCATCTGCAGCTTCATCATCTTCAGCATATTGCAGGGCTTCATCTTGAATAATTTTAGCCCTCTTGGAGTCAGCATACTTTTTGATGGACAGAGCACACTTCTCAAGCATGTCGCATACATCTCCAATTTGAAACAAAGTGGTCTTAAGTGTGTACACTGATTCCGGTTCAC
Source organism: Zea luxurians (assembly GCA_029449295.1). Classification (NCBI taxonomy): domain Eukaryota; kingdom Viridiplantae; phylum Streptophyta; class Magnoliopsida; order Poales; family Poaceae; genus Zea; species Zea luxurians. The sequence goes on along the minus strand of JAOPSE010000140.1, from coordinate 1,364,452 downwards.
TAGTATCCACAACCCCATCAGTCACTAGACTGCGAATGATGTCAACATGTGTCTCGATGACTCGAACTGAGGTCTCAACCATGTCAAGTGGCTCTTTTTCCATCTCTGAAACTGAAAATGACCAAGTCTCACAATCAAAAGAACAAAGGCAACAAAGGCAGGGATCAGAGGGAAAACAAGGATGTGGCTTATAGGGCAAAAAGAAGGGTCCAAATAACATTGTCATGGCTATGAACAAGTCAAAGATGGGAGATAAGAACAAGTCTTATAACATAGGGTTGGGAAGCAAAGATAGGTATTCAAAAAACTTAGAAGGGAGATAAGAACAAGTCTTATAACATAGGGAGATAATAACATTGTCATGGCTATGTACTTCCATGATGTATGTGGCCATAAGCACATTTGGCCTAATGATTATCAAACAAAGATAGGTAGTCAAAAAACACTAAAAATAGACTTCATATAAGAAGTAATTGACAACCAAACAATAAGCAATAAGCATATTGACAATATATGTAAGTCAAAATATGCACTTATGAATATGCAAACAATAAGTGTTGGGGGCTTGTTCTCAAATGCTTTGAGTTAAGAACAAGGCAACATAAAAAGTGTTAAGTGTTAAAGTCCTTCGTCCTTCGAAACATTATGCCCCTTCGGGAAATAATGAGTTTCGGACGAAGGTCATGAGAGACATACCTTCGTAAATATAACAAATGACGAAGGATTCATATAAAGCATATAATATGGACATCATCATAGAATCATTTCTATTTTATTAACATAGACAAATAGAAATGATTTCAAATTATAAATGTACCTTTGGTCCTGAGAGAAGGTAAAAAGTACAAGCGTGATGCAAAAGCAAGTGCCAAGTCAGCGTGAACAGTACGGGAGTACTGTTCATCTATTTATTGACGCGGGACGCAGCCCACGTAAAATTACATCCATGTCCATTACATTTGTTAATGACTTATGGAAATCTGTCAAGGCCCACGTAGTCTTTTCATCTTTAAGTCGGTTCCCCTCTCTGCTATCGCGACGAAGCTTCCCTGCGCACAGCTTCGGCTGTGCACCATCCTTCGTGGAGCTTGGTAATCAGCTCGTCCTTCGTCTGGTTCAGGCTTCGTCCTGACCGTACTTCATGTTCATAATTCTGAGTCCGAAGATACCTGTTCACATAATCCACTTGGAAAACATTGTCAAATCATGTTTTTGAGGACCTTCGGAGGACGAAGGCCCCCAACAGTAGCCCCTCGCAATATTAATTTGTTAATGATAAATTCAGATTGAGATATGGACGAAGGCCTTGAGCCGAAGGTCCGAAAAAACACCTTCCCTTTGCTAGAATAGCAACATTCACTGACAAGTGGGGTCTTTCAATTTTCAACGCCCTGGGGGTATAAATAAGATAATACCGCAAACTTATTTGGTACGCACACTTGCCATCTGCTTCGGCCCACTAAATTTTTAGCTCTTGTGCACTAAGATTTGCTGATCTTTTTGATTTTGAAGCTTTGGCCTTGAAAACAGTTTTTTAGCGTTTCCGAAGATGTCTGAAGGTAAAAAGATCCCTGCGGAGACGAAGCTGAGCCTCGACGAAGAGAAGAACTTGGGGTTCCTTATAGCGATGGCAGAGACCAATACGGAGAAAATCACCAAGGAGATTCTTGAAGGTTTGTCCGAAGATACTGGTGACAGCGACAGTTACGATGTAGAAAGTGGTGGGGAAGAGTCCGAAGATCGACCATGGCGGCCAAGTCACACGGTTTTCGGGAAAACCACTATTAAGCAGAGTCATATTGATAATATGAGGGGGCAGTATTTTCGAGATATATCTATTGTGAGGGCTGATGCTGGAGAAAAGACTTCTCCCACCCCCGAAGAAGATGAAGTCGTAATCTTCCGAAGCTTTCTCAAGGCTGGGCTTCGATTCCCCCTAAGCAACTTTGTTGTTGAGGTACTGAAAACATTTCAAGTCTACCTTCACCAAATTACTCCCGAAGCTATCATAAGGATGGGGATGTTTGTCTGGGCTGCGAGAAGCCAAGGTTTAGAACCAAATGCTAAAAGCTTTTGCAACATTCATGAGTTGTTATATGAGACGAAGCCCTGGGGGAAAGAACAATATCACAACAACTTTGGGTGTTACAGCTTCGGTGCCCGCTCTGGGTCAAGCCGCCCTGTGCCAACCTTTCGGAAGAGGTGGCCCGGAGCCTGGATGACAGAGTGGTTCTATGTAAAGAATGACTTAACAGCGCAAGAAGATGTCAAGAATATCATTATGCGCCCCATCTGGCAACGCTTCGGACTTCGAAGGCCGAAGGTTGAAATGGATGAAGCAGCCGAGGAATGCCAAAGAGCCTTCGGCGTAATCTGCTCTTTCATTGGGACAAGGGACTTGGTCCAAGAGCATATTGCCTTCAGGGTGTGGCCACTTGCAGGAAAGTGGGAAATGCCGAAGGAGACCATCAAAGAGTCCGACGAAGGCGGACTGGTCAGACTGAAATACACATTCAAATACGCAGATAAATTTGTTGAACCTGATGATGACTGGTTGAAAAGCATTGAAACATTGAGTGACGAACTGCTTGGGGCATACTCGAAGGCCGAGAACACTGCGTTATCAGCAGCCTTCGGAGGCCGAAAAAAGAAAAGGCTCAACCGGGTATTTGACGCAGTCGGGTTTGTCTACCCTGACTACCACTATCCGGTATTGAGTCGCAAAAGAAAAAATACTTCTACTGCGACAGAAGCTACCATGAGTGCTACTAATGAGCCAGTGCCGCAAAGGAAAAAGATGAAGGTGCTCACCCACCCAGCGCGTTTTATTGAGCCGGCCACAGTGCCAGAATTTATTGGTGAAGTCGCTTTGGCCTCTGAAGCTACCGAACCAGCTTCAGTGCCGAAGATAGAAGAGAAAACTGAAGCGCCTTCAGCAGAAAAAGTAGAAAAGCCGAAGATTGAAGGACCAAAAATATCGGAAATCTTAAGTCCTTCAGCAAATGTCGAAATCAAAAATCAAAAGGGCCCATTGGTGACCCCAAAAAGAAAAAGAATGGTGAACGTACTAGATGTCTTGGAGACAATTAAGTCTTCAAGCACAACTCCAAAAAAGACTGTTGAACTTGCTGAAGCGTCTACTGAAGCTTCGAAACAACAAGCTGAAACTGAAGCTGGACCTTCAGAGCCCACCAAGGAACAATCTTTGGAGACCGAGAAATTATCAGAACCAGCTTTGGTTGAAGAAATTGACACTGCCGCCCCCGAAGCTCCTTCCGACATATGTGATTACATCGTGCGACATGCTTCGGGGAAGAAATTATCTGAAGAAGAGATTTATGAAGCCAATCACTATGCCAGAGAGTTAAAATACCCGAAGGGAGCAGTGGTGTTCAATGGGACAAACGAAGATGACTTCCTATACTGCCTCCCTGACAACAAAGAATTATCTGTCTGCCGGGAGATGGCTAGGAGTATGGGGTTTCCGAAGCTTGAAGCTGGACTATGCGCTATGACGAAGGAAGATCTCGCGGATAGTCTTGCATATAATAGCCTGAAGGTTTGGGAATTAGACTTTTGAAAAAATTTTACAATACGTAATTCATTCCTTTATTCTTATATGGATTCTTTTTTTGTATAGGGTTTAATCCTGAGCAACGCATTAAGAGCACAAAAGAGTGCCGAAGATGAGAGCTATGAAATTGCGTTCAACAATTTATGATCAGAAGTTATAAAACTGAGAAACGAAGCTCTAGAAAAAGATAAAATTCTGGTTACATTAGTAGACAAGATAAAAAAGGACGAAGCTGCTGCAAAGATTCAGGCCGAAGCTCAGAAACGCGAAATTAAAGATCTTCAGAAGCAATTGGCCCGGGCGAAAGAAGAACGCATACTTGAAGAAACAAGACGGGAATGCAGCGACCAATGGGCTGATCATTTGGAAGCAACCGTGGAAGAGCTTCGGTCTTCTAAGAAAAAATGCTACGAAAAATCCATGGAATGCGTAAAGAAAATTAAAACCAGCTTCGCCAGCGTAGGCGCATTTTCCAGTGAAGAGAATTTCTTAAGAGGCAATCCCGAAGGTCCAATAGAATGGATCAGCCACGAAGCAGAGGCCTTCGAGGAAATCCTGAGTAGCCGCGGTGACATCTGTGCTTTTTCGGGCGCCAGGGGAGTTGCTACTGTCTTGGAGAAGAAAGGTTGTGAACATGTAAAATCTTTAGCTCAGTCCGAAGCTACCTTATCCTCCGAAGACATCAAAGACCCCTCGGCCGAAGCAAGCATGGTTGGTGGCAAATTCTTTAATGATGTCTGGGACAACGGCGGCCGAGAAATGGCGCAAGAAATTATTCAAAGGAGTGAAAAAGGCATCCATGATGCTAGGAAAGTAACAGAAGTTGCCGAAGGGCAAATAGGTACTAATTAATCGCTCTTATTGTGTTGTAATTTTTATTTCAAACTTTGCTCGCGGTTTGTAATAGTAATGCAAAAATATTCTTTTCCCTCAGAACCTGCTGGATCGTCTATTGACCCTCACACAAAAGAGGATGACGAAATCAAACAAATGGCCGAAGCTATCATGGATAAAGTTGTTGAACAACTTCTAAATGAGGCCGCCGAAGTAGTATTAAGAGAAGACTAGGTGCTATCAGAAAAAACATTTGAAGTGTGATCTATGTAATATTTTGTACATTTGAATGTAATATACAAGTCTCTTTTCATTATTCAATTCTTTACGATGCATGAAATTCTACATACATACCATTTTTGAGCCTTCGGCGAAAAAACACCTTCCCTTCTTTTCATGCTTCGTGAAGAAGACATTCTCCGTTAAAACTATTCTGATGAATCACGTCCACGCTTCGTGAAAACATTCTTCGAAGCTATACAATTTCGATATTGCTCTGATGTAGCTCGTCCATGCTTCGTGAAAACATTCTCCGAAGCTGTATTCCGAAGATTATCATTGTATTCCCTCGTAACTTTACACAATTTTCACTTTCTCAAAGCGCCCTTTCGAAGGTTGATACTGTGTCCCCTTCTTTTGCCAAATGCAACATGATGTATGATGCTTATGCTATGCAAAATGATGTGATGATGTTATGTTATGCAAATGACATTTGTTCCGAAGATACACACAAAATATATTTGTAAGCTCTGCATTCCCTTAGGAACGTCTTTGGAGCTTCTTCGCCTTTTACTTAGACGGTATAAGCTCTGCATTCCCTTAGGAACGTCTTTGGAGCTTCTTCGCCTTTTACTTAGGCGGTATAAGCTTTGCATTCCCTTAGGAACGTCTTTGGAGCTTCTTCGCCTTTTACTTAGGCGGTATCAGCGTTGACTTTTCGCTGTATGCTCTGCATTCCCTTAGGAACGTCTTTGGAGCAAAAAACTTACACTGCGCTCCCTTTGGAACGGCTTTTTGTAACTTCGGCAACTTACTCTGCGTTCCTTAGAACGACTTTTTGTTGCTTCGAAGGATTTTTAATAATTCGAAGGTCCTCCTTGTTACCGCAAATTTTTAAGCTTCAGCAACTTAGGCCTGTGGAGAAGATAGGTTTTCCTCATAACCAACCCCGAAACTATTATATGAAAACTGAAATGTTCTTTATTACACAGAAAATAGAACTTAAACGGAAAAAACTGCTATCAAAGTAGGATATTTGTCAATAAATGTGCTTCGACTCTGGCACAGTACTATTGACTGTGCGAGCTTCAGATTGCTCTCTGAGATCCCTTTGGTGCGGAACATATTGGCTCCCTTCTGGCTGTTGGCCTTGTTGCAGCGGAGGTGGAGGCGGGGGCTGTTGCCATGAAGCTTGAGGTTGACTCGCCGAAGCTACGGAAACTGCAGGGTGGTTGCCCACGTATTCCGGGATGTAAGGCTGATGGTACGAAGCAGTATGCATGACCTGCTTCGGCTGGCCCTGTTGCGCTGCAGCTTCTGCTAGCTCCTTTTGTTTCTGGATGGTGACATGGCACATCCTGGTGGTATGGCCCTTGTTTTCACCACAGAATAAGCAAAATATCCTCCTTGGTTGATCTCCAAATCTTCCGCCGAAGCCCCTGGCGCCTCTGCCTCTTGGAGCTGGTGGCCGGAAGAAAGTTTGCTGTTGCCCCGAAGCCTGTGAGGAGCACTGCGGTCTGTTCTGCTGACTCCCCTTATCATCATTTTGAGTGGAGTTGTGGATGGACCTGACATGCCTCGGATAGAATCTTCCTCCGAAGCCCCTGGTCATCTCAGAAAATCTGAAGGCCTCCTCCCTTCTTTGGCGAAAGTCATTATCGGCACGAATGTACTCGTCCATCTTTTGGAGCAGCTTCTCCAGAGTCTGAGGAGGCTTCCTAGCAAAGTATTGAGCTGCAGGTCCAGGACGAAGCCCCTTGATCATGGCTTCGATGACAATTTCATTGGGCACCGTTGGTGCCTGCGCCCTCAAACGCAAGAACCTTCTGACATACGCCTGAAGGTATTCTTCATGATCCTGAGTGCACTGGAACAAGGCTTGAGCAGTGACCGGCTTCGTCTGAAATCCTTGAAAGCTGGTTAACAACATATCCTTCAGCTTCTGCCATGAGGTGATCGTTCCTGGTCGAAGGGAGGAATACCAGGTCTGAGCAACACTCCTGACGGCCATAACGAAAGACTTTGCCATGACTGCAGTATTGCCCCCATACGAAGACACTGTTGCTTCGTAGCTCATCAAGAACTGCTTCGGGTCTGAGTGGCCGTCGAACATGGGAAGCTGGGGTGGCTTATAGGATGGAGGCCAGGGTGTAGCCTGCAGCTCAGCGGACAGAGGAGAGGCATCATCGAAAACAAAATTTCCATGATAGAAATTGTCATACCAGTCATCTTCGTTGAAGAAGCCCTCCTGATGAAGGTCTTTTTGTTGAGGCCTTCGGTTTTGCTCATCGTGGGTAAGATGACGAACTTCTTCAGAAGCTTCGTCTATCTGCCTTTGCAGCTCAGCTAGCCTAGCCATCTTTTCCTTTTTCCTCTGCACCTGTTGATGAAGCATCTCCATATCCCTGATCTCTTGGTCTAGTTCATCCTCCTGAAGCGTCGGGCTGACGGCCTTCCTCTTCTGGCTTCGGGCCTCCCGAAGAGAGACGGTCTCCTGGTTGGGGTCCAGCGGTTGCAGTGCTGCAGCCCCAGTCGCTGAAGCTTTCTTCGGCGCCATAGCGAAGGTCTATAGCTTCCGAAGGTGTTCAAAAAACTCGAAGTGGAAGTGAGTTCACCGGAGGTGGGCGCCAATGTTGGGGGCTTGTTCTCAAATGCTTTGAGTTAAGAACAAGGCAACATAAAAAGTGTTAAGTGTTAAAGTCCTTCGTCCTTCGAAACATTATGCCCCTTCGGGAAATAATGAGTTTCGGACGAAGGTCATGAGAGACATACCTTCGTAAATATAACAAATGACGAAGGATTCATATAAAGCATATAATATGGACATCATCATAGAATCATTTCTATTTTATTAACATAGACAAATAGAAATGATTTCAAATTATAAATGTACCTTTGGTCCTGAGAGAAGGTAAAAAGTACAAGCGTGATGCAAAAGCAAGTGCCAAGTCAGCGTGAACAGTACGGGAGTACTGTTCATCTATTTATAGACGCGGGACGCAGCCCACGTAAAATTACATCCATGTCCATTACATTTGTTAATGACTTATGGAAATCTGTCAAGGCCCACGTAGTCTTTTCATCTTTAAGTCGGTTCCCCTCTCTGCTATCGCGACGAAGCTTCCCTGCGCACAGCTTCGGCTGTGCACCATCCTTCGTGGAGCTTGGTAATCAGCTCGTCCTTCGTCTGGTTCAGGCTTCGTCCTGACCGTACTTCATGTTCATAATTCTGAGTCCGAAGATACCTGTTCACATAATCCACTTGGAAAACATTGTCAAATCATGTTTTTGAGGACCTTCGGAGGACGAAGGCCCCCAACAATAAGCAATAAGCAATAACCAAACAATAAGCAATAAGCATATTGACAAACATTTAATCTAAGCACTGACAATCAGGGATAGCCATCGATTGGGCAGAATGCATATACACAATTTGTCAATATGCACTTATGAAATATACACAATGAAATACTCCAAGTACTTGAACTGAAATATACACGATGAAATACACAATTCTGCTTGGCATATACACAATTTGTAGAACATTGGTTGCTTGTAGAATATACACAATGAAATACACAATAAGAATGCATATACACAATTTGTAGAACATTGCTTGCTTGTAGCCAATGGAACCTGAACTGAATTAAGAGCTCGGGGAAGAAGAAATGGAACCTGAACTTCGACCTTATCGAGAGGAAGAAGACAGAGCTCGTGGACGGCGGCGCTTCGGGCTCGGGGACCGTGACGGCGGCGCTTGGGCTCGGGGACGGCTGGCGCTCGGGCTCGATGAAGGGGACGGCGGCGCTTGGGCTCGGTCTCGGGGACGGCGTTGCTCGGGTGCTCGGGGACGGCGGCGCTCAGGCTCGGGGATGAGGACGGCGGGGCTTGAGCTCGGTGAAGGGGACGACGACGCTCGAGCTCGGTGAAGGGGACGGTGTTGCTCGGGCGCTTGGGGACGGCGGCGCTTGGGCTCGGGGACGGGGACGGTGGCGCTCGGGCTCGGGGACGGGGACGGCGGCGCTCGAGCTCGGGGACGGGGACGGCGGCGCTCGGGTTCGTGCTCGGGGACGGGGACACGACGGCAGCCTGGCGGCGCACTGTGTCAGCTCGGGCGGGAAGAGTTAGGGTTCCTGCCGACCAACGAGCCTTTTATATTGTAAAGAATCCCAGGCGGATATTTAGCAAAACCGCTTGTGATAGACAACATCACAGGCGGTTGTTAATTCCGACCGCCTGTGATAAATTAACTTCACAGGCGGTCGACGTAAAAAACCGCCTGTGATGTTATCTATCACAAGCGGTTTTGCTAAATATCCGCCTGTGATGTGTGTACACTATAAAAGGGCTAGCCCCCGACGGGTTCCAGAACCCTAACTCGTAGAACCCTAATTCACAGCACTGTAGTGGCGGCGGGTTTTTTTAGATCTACAGGGAGAAGGTTTTGTTTTTGAGTTTATTGATTGATTTCAATAGTTTATGCATATATATGATCTCCATTTGTTTTCTTTCTCATTTTGATGTGATTTTTTGCCTCAATTTTGTAATATAGAACGGATTTGAAGAAAAGCTTTGGAATTCAAGATTTGGACTTATAATAGTTGATCTAGTTTAAAGATTCTTTAAAAACACAATTGTCTCACCTCAAGGTATCTATTGTTGCAATGTTTGTTTTATTTTCATACATATCAATTCGTTTCATGTTTTATGGATGAATTCAAATAATTAATGATTTTATTGATGTTAATCAATATAAGGATAGGTAATGGACCGAGGTTGGATGTACAATGTGCCAAGACCACATCCGTTGTATATTCGAAATTTGAGAAGCTTTATTGAAGTGACCAAAAAGCACGCGAATTTGCGAAAGAGCAAGGAGATATTATGTCCGTGCATCGACTGTGATAATAAGATAGCTTGGAGAGATACAGGAGTAATCCAATCACATCTGCTAAAAAGAGGGTTTAAAAACAATTACACGATATGGTCAGAACATGGTGAGTTGGATCCGTGTGAAGTGCCTGGTAATGACGAGAGAGTTGTCGGAATTTTAGATCTTAAAGTTGATGGTAAAGTGGATAATGTGGATGCTAATCAAGATTTTGAAGAATTTGATTGTGAAGAGATGTTGCGCCATATGGAACCAGAAATGTTGAGTTCTGTGGGATCGCAGAAAGGGCTATCTAAAATGGAGGGACTGGAAAGTGCTTCAAAAGAACCTTTATATGATGAATCAAAGGGTTGTGACAAAGAGTTTAATACACTGCGTACAGTTCTAGAACTTCTGAAGTTGAAGGCTAGCGCCGGATGGTCTAATACTAGCTTCATAGATCTTTTGAATTTTCTGTCCCAATTACTACCAAAACCCAACAAACTACCAACAAGCACTTATAAAGCAAAGAAGCTTATATCTCCCATAGCTCTGGGTGTGCAAAAAATTCATGCATGTCCGAACCATTGTATTCTGTATCGTGGCGATTTTGAGAACGCATCAAGATGCCCAGTTTGCAATGTCAGTCGATACAAGAAGAGCTACAATCAAGACTGTGTAAAAAAATTCCCGAAGAAAAATAAAAACAAGAAATCCACTATTGGACCTGAAAGTGACGATGACACTTTTGATGACATGGATGGGAAAAAGAAGTCAAAGAACCCAGCTTTGGTGATGTGGTATCTTCCAGTAATTGATCGCTTAAAACGTTTGTTCTCAAATCCTAGGGAGGCTGAGCTTATGCGTTGGCATGCTGAAAATCGCAAGCAGAATAACAAACAGATTCGACACCCTGCTGATGCATCACAATGGAAAAATTTCGATCTTATGTATCCTGAGTTTGCCAAAGAAACCAGAAATGTAAGATTTGCTTTGGGTACAGACGGAATGAATCCATTTGGTGAAAAAAGAAGTGTACATAGCACCTGGCCCGTGACTTTAACGATGTACAACCTTCCATCATGGCTGTGTCACAAAAGAAAGTACATTATGTTGACTATTCTTATTCACGGTCCGAAATCAGCTGGTGTTGATATTGATGTGTTCCTAGAACCTCTTATGGAAGATATGACAAAGCTCTGGAATGAAGGAGTTAGAATATGGGATGAGTATTGCCATGAGTATTTCAACTTAAGAGCAATTATATTTGTTACCATCCATGATTCTCCCGGTGGCGCCACACTATCAGGGCAAAAGACTAAAGGAAAGAATGGTTGTGTAGTGTGCGTCGATGGAACTGCTTCCATGTACCTTAAATCATCCAAGAAGTTGGTGTTCATGGGACACAGACGGTTCTTGATGAAGCAGCATAAGTACCAAAAGATGAAAGCGGAATTTAACAATCAACTGGAAAGTGAAGGTGCACCAAAGTGGGAAACTTGTTTTTGAAATTGTAAAGAACATTCATGTTGTATTCGGAAAGGGAAAAAACAAAGGAGAAAAGAGAAAGAGAACTGACCCTTCAACTTACACAACTTTCAAGAAGCAATCAATTTTTTTCAAGTACCTCCTATACTGGAAGGATATGGAAATTTGCCACAGCATTGATTTAATGCATGTAACAAAAAATGTTTTTGACAGCATCATTGGAACCTTGCTGGGCATGCCGAGTAAGACAAAAGACGGACTCAAATCACGCATTTATCTAGTAGATCTTCAAATCAGACCGGAACTTCATCCAGTGGATAGTGGCAAAGGGAAGCCTTACCTCCCTCCAGCTAGCTACAACTTGTCAGTTGAGGAGAGAACAAAGATTTGCAAATGTTTGCGTGGGGTCAAAGTGCCCACAGGTTTCTCATCCAATATCAGCAGACTAGTAAGGATGAAGGACTTGTCTCTATTTGGCTACAACTCTCATGACTGCCATGTGATGATGACGGTGTTCCTCCCAATTGCAGTAAGAGCCCTCGAAACAGAGCATGTCAAAGTTGTCATCACACGCTTGTGTTACTTTTTCAATGCGGTTTCACAAAAAGTAATAGCTTTAGAAGACTTGGACTATCTAAAGGCATACATCATCGAGACTATGTGCAAGCTTGAAATGTGTTTTCCTCCATCATTTTTTGATATGCAAGTACACCTAATCATACATCTCGTGGATCAGATAAAAATATTAGTGCCACTATATTTACATCATATGTTTCAGTTGGAGCGATACCTGGGAGTATTAAAAGGTTATGTGCGAAATCGCGCTCACCCAGAGGGTTCAATCATGGAGGGATACACTACAGAAGAAGTGATTGAGAGCTGTATAGATTACATCAGTGACGCAACAATGATAGGTGTGCCTGTACCTAAACATGAGGGTAAACTATGTGGGAGAGGGAGAATGGGCAAGAAAACTTTTCGCGTTGAGGATTACAAGCTAGTACATTGTGCTCATGGTAGTGTACTACAACATCTCACGATAGCCGAGCCTTACATAGAGGAACACCTGGATGAGCTTCGTAAAGAAAATCAGAACCGCATAGAGGACTGGATCATGAGGGAGCACAAACATCGTTTCAGCGAATGGTTAATGGACAAAAACATCCCATTCGGAGACTCTTTGGAAGAGAAAACAATGAAGAATTTGGCTTCTGGGCCATCGTGTTTTGTGACATCATGGCAAGCATATGACATCAATGGGTACACATTCTACACTAAATCAAAAGACATGAAAAGTGTTGCACAAAATAGCGGTGTTCGTATCGATGCTTTTGACCTACATGGACAGAAGACCACATATTTTGGATTCATAGAGGAAATATGGGAACTTGATTATGGCCCAAGCATGAAAATACCCTTATTTAAGTGCCAATGGGTACAACATCCCGTGGGGGTGATAGTGGATAACTACGGACTCACACTGGTAGACTTAAAGAAAGTAGGATATAAAGATGACCTGTGGGTTCTCGCCGAATGTGTTGCACAAGTGTTCTATGTACTCGATCCAGCAGATGAGAAGATGCATGTAGTTATTTCTGGAAAGCAAAAAATTGTTGGAGTTGAGAATGTGTGAGACCAAGATGAGGAATACAATAAGTATGAAGAGATGTTCGTCTTTAACGGTCCAGAGAGAATCAAGCCTGTGGAAAAGAAAATTGATAAGAACTTAAAGCCATACATGTGGAAAAATGGTAGTTCATGAAAAATTGTATGAATCAAATTGTATTTGTTATCATGTATGATCGACTATGAATTGTGGTTGCCAATTAATTTAAAATCTCTCTAGTTATCTATGTGTGCTATTATAATTCATTTAAATTGTATTTGCATATTATTGTTAAAAATTAAATATTAATTCATTTAAATTGTATTTGCATATTTCTGTTAAAAATTAAATATTAATTCATTTAAATTGTATTTGCATATTTCTGTTAAAAATTAAAATTATTTTCATATTTAAATTGTATTTCATATTTTTACAATCACAGGCGGTTTTTTCTTAGGGTCCGTTTGTGAAAAGGATAGAGCACCACAGGCGGTCCTAAACAAAAACCACTTGTGATACTATTACATCACAGGCGTACTGAACCGCTTGGGACATCACAGGCGGTTTTCTAACCGAACCGCCTGTGATGTAAAAAGCCTACCGCTTGTATAGAGCCAAATTGTACTAGTGTATCTGGAAACTGGTTGAGTAAACCGGCTGAGTAGGCCACTCAACCGGTTTTCCCCTGGTGGAAACCGGTTGAACCGGTATTAAAACCGGTTGAACCGGTTTTGACCTCCTCCGCATCCGCGCCGTCAGTCTGCGCGCAGTCTGCGCTGTCAGTTTCGTAGTCTGCGCTGTCGGACTGCCAGAAATTTCGCGCAGTCAACACCTTTTTCTGCGCGCTTTTACTGCGCAGTTTGACCAGAAACCGGTTGAACCGGTTTTTGAACCGGTTGAACCGGTTTTCTGTGTTCTGACCGGCTGACTCCCCCCTTATTTCTCTCCCTCTCTCCTCTTCTCTTCTTCTCAGTTTCACTTTCCAGCCGCCGCCGCCCACACTTCTTCCTCTCTCTCCTTCACACCTTCTCCACTCCAAAAACTCACTTGTGCCCTCTCAACTTTGGAAGATTTGTTGGAGATCCGTTCATACCGGCGTTCTCCATCATCTTCCTCAATCTCGTTGGGATTTCTTGACTAAATCTCCGGATCGAGGTATTGCCCTATTTCATTCCTTTTTACTCGATCCTACGCGTTCTTGATTATCTAATGTATCATTCGTTGGGTACATTTTAGTTTAAGTGCTTGCAACACTTAGATTATCTTCATTTGTCACGAATATTGTTTGAGTTTAGCGATTTGATATTGTTCGTTGTAGTTGAACCGCTCATATGAACGGTTGAAGTGCATGCTCAATATCTTATGCGTCTCTACTCAAACGTGTTTGATCCCTGCTCATCATAGATTCTATTTTTTTCTTAGAATGGTGCGTCGGAGGAACCCGTCCGTGGTTGAATCCGACTCCTCTGATGACCAAGAAATACATGGAGATACTCCCCCTCGCTCTCGATCCAAGCGTGGGCGAGGAAGCGGAAGTGTCATGCAAGGTGCTGAGGCCTCCGGGTCTCAAAGTGCTCGCGGTCGGACAAACCCGGAATCCTTCCGGTCGGTCCCGACCCACGACGAATCCGCAGGCGTGGGAGGCTACAAGTGATGATGAAGGCGGGAAGGATGATGAAATTGATCTTCCTCCGGCCCACGCCCCTGTGATTCGTGGGTTGGTCCTCCACCGGGCAGAGGCTCGGCGTGATGGCAATGAGCCAGTAACTGATTTCACTGCCAGTGGAGGTTCTGCTCTCCTTCAGGATCTCCGTTTCCAGAATCCTGCATTGCGCATTCGCGATGCCAGGATTGATGGAAACCGCTTTTGGATGCTTCATCACGTGGATTTTTATAATTCCGTGATCCTCCCTAAGAAGCATCAACCTATTCTGCTTCAACGCTATATCAACTGGGAAGGTTGTGAGGCCATTGGGGACCCAGAGATGACACAGGCATTGAGGGCCTGTGAAAGGAAAAAGATGAAGAGTATCATGACATTCCAATATGATTGGAATGATGAAGTGATTGTCCAATTCTACTCAACTTTGTGGATCAAGCCAGCTGACGAGGAGAGCCCACACAACTATCCTTATCTGAACTTCTTCATTGAAGGTAGTTGGTATAAGGTGAGCTACCGTAGGTTTGCTCACATTCTTGGTTTTTCTGACAATGATATCTCTGGCGACAAGATCAAGATACATGATTTCCGGCAGCCTACTAGAGATGAAGCCAAAGATCTTCATCTTTCTGAGTCTGGGAAGTATTGGGAGTCTACAAACATGCATAAGTATTATCGATACATCAACTCCCTCTGCAGGATGACCCTCATTCCAAAAGGGGGTAATCAGATGAACATTCTTGGGGAGAGCAAGGTCTTGCTCTCTTTCATGAAACCCAGCAGCTCAGAGAGTATAAATGTCTTTGATATGATTTGGCAGGAAATCATTCATGCCGCCTGCTTTCCATTGAAGGGGTGTCTTCATGCTCCGTTTATCATGAAGATGATTGAGGTTGTGACCCAGTTTAAATTTGACAAAGGTACAAGACATCAGTCATATACCCCTTTCTGGATTGATCCCAACAATCCAGCAGGGCGCCTCAGGAAAGCCCCCTCCAGCTCTCGTGCTCATTCATCTGCGGGTCCGTCTGCTGGTCCTGCTGCTGCTGCTACCGGTGCCTCGCGTCCCTCCCCTGGCCGCGGGTCTCCCACGCCACGTGGTCGTGGTCGTGGTCGAGGTCGTGGCCGAGGGATAGGTGCCCGCTTGGCTCACGGGTTTGCGGCATTTTTCTCCATGTGCCGGAACATTGCTACGGATGTCCATGAGGTGGCTCGACGTCAGCGGGAGACTAACGACAACCTACGTCGTCAAGCTTCCTCTTTGGGTACTCCCTTCGCCCCCCGCTCGCCCGACGTACCTCTCCATCCTCCTCCTCCGGAGATCAACGAGTGGTACCAGCAGGCATACGGGGTGCCTTTTATGACAGCAGACGACGTCGACGAAGAAGAAGAAGCTTATTTTGATGATCGTGAGCAGTTTGTCCCGCCTCCGTATCACGGGGATCCGGGCCAATCATCCTCTCATCCTCCGCCCCAGGATCCTTCTGGCAGTGCTCCTCCCCCGGATCAGTCTGGGGAGGAACACTTTGCCTCTCACCTGGCGCACCACTTCTTTGCTCCTCATCATCCTACTCCCAACTGGTGATCCTTGGACTGGCGTCTCTCTCTCTTTTTGGTTCTTGTTGCCAAAAAGGGGGAGAAGGTTTATTATGGTAGTACCCTTTATGCAGTACCCTTTATGCAGTACCCTGGCAGTACCCTGGCAGTACCCTTTATGCAGTACCCTTTATTTTTGTAATGAACAATCGATCTGTAATAACTATTTGGTCTATCGTATGATGCATGCATGGCTCTAAAGCCATAAACATTTTTATGATGTGATGAGATGAGTTCTCATTATTGTAATAGCAGTAGAATTTTTCATATCATATGCTATGCGATAATGAGCTTCAATGTGTAATTTTTACTCTTTCTATCTAATTATGTTTCATTCCTCATTGTTTTGTGTATGGTGTTAATTGTTCTCTCTCTCTAAATATGTTGCAAATTGACATATCAAGTGAATGATAATATCGCAAAACTCATGCACATATTTAGGGGGAGCTACACATACCCAAAGGATTTTATCTAGCAAGTACTTGTAACTTTTAATTTTTATTTCTACTCCAGTTTGTTTTGGCATCAATCACCAATTGGGGGAGATTGTAAGTGCAATCAACCCTAATTGAGGGTTTTGGTGATTAATGACAAAACAAAACGGGATTCTAACAAGTTTGCTCCTAGCATGTACACAGAAATTCTACAGACAGGAGATGCATAGATCTTACGAGCATAAAAGTATAAAGCACAGCGGATTTAAAATTCCACATCAAATGGCGTGCTCCAAGTGTTTAGAAACAACGGCGGTGCTAAATTTATAATTCTTGAGTCATAGGAATCGCCGTACAATTAAGAGGGATCCGTGACGGTTAAGTAAGTTGTGCAACAAGCCAAGTTCAAAATCTTTTGAAAACATCTTGGAGAACATTTTTCCAGATCTTGAATGCCCTTGAGAAAAACAAATTTTACTTCCCACAAAGACTCCACTTTTGTTCTCTTCAAAATACTCAAAATTTGGTTTTAGCCCCCAAAACCGGTTCAACCGGTTTTGGTACTGTTCACCTGCCACCTCTGCTCTGACTTGACTGACAGTCAGAGCTGTCAGAAAAGTCGCTGCAGACCTTTTTTTGAAAACCGGTTGAACCAGAATTTTCTCTTACTCAACCGGTTTTGAAACCGGTCGAGTGTCCGGCTGAGTAAGTCAGTGGACCGGGATCCCCCTGGTAGAAACCGGTTCAACCGGTCTGAAAACCGGTTCAACCGGTTTTTACTCTTTTTCTCCCAACGGCTGCCAGCTTTTGGGGGATCCTTTATATACCCCCTCACACTCTCTCTCTCTCATTTACTCCTGCCTCTCCCACGAATTCTTGGCTGACCAACCTTCAAACAAGCGCATTCATTTCACCTTTCACACCTGCAATCGCATCTCCTTCAATCATTTGAAGGACCCTTGGTGTGAGGTGAACTCGATCGAACTCGCTGTCAATTTCATCTTGATTCTCCTTTTTCTCTTTGTTCTTGAGCTCGTTGCAAACTTAACCTTGTGCGGATTTGTTACTCTTGGAACCTCGTGTTCCTTGACGGTTAGAGGTTGCTTGGGAGTCTCCAAATTTGTGGACGACCCTAAGAAGTTTGTATCACCCGCTCTTTGAGCTGATTTGAGAAGAGATTGCCTTGACCTTTGTGGTCGGCTTGTGGAGGATTAGGGTTGGAAAAGACCCGGCCCTTTGTGGGTTCCTCAATGAGGAGTAGGACACCTTTGTGGTGGTTGCCGAACCTCGGGTTATATTGCGTGTTCTTGTGTGTTCTTGTTAAGCGCTTTATATTCGGTGGTTGGTTCATATTATTCATTCTAGTAGATTTTGTTTAGGGCAAGTCTTTAGCTATATTATTCACTACTTCGTATTTGTTCAATAGATTATCTAATTTAAGTTGAGCAGGTTCAAACTTGTTCAGTTGTAATTAAAATCGACTGAACCGGTTTGCACCAGTGCAACTTTAATTTAACCTATCTCGAAGTTTTTAGTGAAAAATTTCAGGTGTAGCCTATTCACCCCCCTCTAGGCTACTTTCAATAGGACCGGTCCGGTGCACCACCAGACCCCATGCCACGTCAGCTAGCCGTTGCACTGCTTGTTGGAGGATTTAGCCGTTGGACCCTGGTGGTCCGGTGCACAATGGACTACAATGGTTTGCCCGAGTCTTTTTGCATCTTGTGCAAAGTTCTCTGCGAAAGTGGTTTGGTGCGCATAGACCCAAGGTCCAATGCACCAGGTCACAAAGTTCTTTGCTTGGTGTCTCTACATAAGTGGTTCGGTGCGCACAAACCCAAGGTCCGGTGCGCCTCAGACTGCTCAGTTGAAGTTCTTTTTCATCAAATCTTCTCCAAACTGATTTGGCTGGTCTTGGGAGCTTTTCTATGACTTAGAAAAACTTATTTAGAGTATTTCCAACTAGTCTAAGTCATATATTCATACCTTTAGTCCATCTTCACCATATTAGTCATGTTCTAGCTCAAACTAAGTCCAAAATAACACTTTTACAAGAAACTGAGTTAAAGGACCAAACCAAGCATCGAAAACATTCCAAAGGGGCATATGCAACTTATCTAAGTGTTCAAACCTCTCAGTTTCACCTTTTTCTAAAATGTTGCCCTTTATAGGCTTCGTTTGAGCTATTTTGTTGACTTTAACTGCTTCAATTTGATTATTGTGAACCTGTATGTCACACATGGATTTAAGGACAAATCCAAGCGCGTCTCAAATATGTGCTAGGATCAAGTCTCACACATATGATGACTCATGGTACAGAAATCTATGTCACATCTTTATTATATAATAGAAGTTATGTACAAAATAGCTAAATAATTACATCATGTGATGACAACGATCCTCCGCAACCCTAGTTGACTAGGAGACGATGACCTAGACCTCTCACGAACTCATTGTAGCATCCTTCATGCTCCTCAGCTTAAAATACCTGTTCTTGACCTGGTGTGAGTTTAGCAAGAGTGAGCTCACGTACGTTCATCGCTCAACAAGTTGTGGGGAATAGTGTGCATGAGCTCATTTATGATGGGGTTCATGTGAAGTATAAGGCTTACCAAGAAGAATGGTTGAGGTTGAGCATTTCTTTTAGAGTTGGTCAAAATGTTATTAGTAATTACAAAGTATAAGTATATACTAACCCAATTAAATAAGAGATCAAAATTATAATAAATCCCATAATGCAATGCATATGACAGATTAAGTTTAATTCTATAAATTACTCATGTGAGTGTCCGAACCACTCTTGACCGTGAGCACGACTGATATACCAATTTTACACTCTGCAGATGTTGCACATCTTTACCCACAAGCCATGTTATCCATTTGCCTAGGGGTCTCGAATCCCATTCATCTCTATCGAGACGAAGAAGTGTAGCACTACGAGGCCTTTCTAAAGTTCCACGAGTTCGGTAAAACCCGCTAAGGATTTAGGAAGAAGGAAGCATCGGAATCCCTCATCCGAAAAGATATAACAGACAGTCCAGCCCAAGGACCTCCTTATACTCTACATCAACACACTCCCCGCTTTCCCCTTTTGGGTAAGGTAATCCCTCCTTAACTTTCCTAATTACTTGGCCAAGGGTGTCCATTCCACCCTTATAGTAGCACTGCTTTCTCGGGTGGTTATCCATGTTCCAATTAACACAATAATCTTGTCATGAACAATAATTGAGCAAACAATAGTAATAAAAGCATGATCATAGTTCAGATATAATATTAATCCCAAAACTAGGTAGAGCAATAACAGGACTACCCAATAGTTCATTTGTTTGCAAAGTGTAGGGTAAACAAGCTAGTGTAACCTATTAGGTCCCATCAAGTTAAAATGAGCATGTCACGGTGATTAACAGAACATTATTAGGTAAATAAAGTGATCAAGGGCACAACTTGCCTTTTTGGTGCAACTCCAGGTACTTCTCCAATTGGAGCCTTAGGTTCCACAATACCTTGCTTCTACTCGTAGCAATACATACAAATAAACAAAGAATAGATAAAATAACATTACACCAAAGATGGAAACAAACCACACAACAATATTCCATGCGTCGCTACGAGACCTTAGGTTTGAGAACCACTAAAACCAGAGTTAAAATGTGCAAGTTATGAATTATATATGGTTGCTAGATTTATTTCTATACTATAAATTATTTTCCAGATTTTTATTTACTTAAAACAATGACTATGGACTGTGGGTCAAATTTCTAGAAAGGACAAGGTTCTTTTTATTAATTTATGGACTCACTTGTAGAAATCTTTGAACTAACCAAGACTGTGGGTTGAATATATAAAAGGGCAGGGGATCTTTATGAAATTTGTGAAAGTCACCTAGAGGGGGGTGAATAGGCGAAACCTAAAATTTATAAACTTTGAACACGAACTTCACTTGGGGTTAGGATTAGAGATAAGTAATAATGAATTCAGAGTGCGGAAGAAAGTTCTTGCTATGAGTTGCTCAATCGATGTGGATGACTTTGGGAGCTAACTCAAAAGATTGCAAGCAAGAGAACTTAGAGAGAGGGGAGAGGAAGAATCAAATCGTAAGGTAATGATCAACACAAATGAATACAATGATTTGTTTCCCGAGATTCGGTTCCAATGAACCTACTCCCCGTTGAGGAGGCCATGAAGGCCGGGTCTTTTTCAACCCTTTCCCTCTCTCAATCGATCACTTAGACCGGTTGAGTGCTTCTTCTTAATTTCAAGGATCATTAAGACCCTGCAAGGACCACCACACACTTAGGTGTCTCTTGCTAGCTTTACAAGTCACTAGAGAGTTTAGAAGGAGATGAAGAAAGCACGATTAAGAAAACCAAGCAACAAGAGCAACAAATGAAACACAAATCACACTCTCTCAAGTCACTAATCACTAATGATCACTAGTCGCAATTATGGCACTTGGAGAGGTTTGGAAGCTTTAAATGTGTCTTGAAATGAATTGCTTACTCTTGTATTGAATGTGAGTGAGTAGAGTTCTTGGATGAATTGAATGGAAGTGGTTGGGGTTGTATTTATAGCCAGCAACCACTTCCAAGCCGTTGTCCTTGTTCTGCCAACCGCGGACGGTCCGCGCCCCAGGTCCAGATGGTCCGCCCCTGCACATCAATGGCTGAAATGCAACGGTCAGTAGTAATAGCTATATCAATGGCTATAGTGCATTAAATGCATTCAAGCGCGTGCCCCACCAAACGCATGCATGCGGTCCTATTTTTATGGCAAATCTGAAAAATATGGCAACCGCTAGACACATGCTTGTGGTTCCTATTTTATACAGATCTGAAAGTTATGGAAGCTTGTGGGAGTTTCCATTGCATGCACACAAATTTTGAATGGCATTTTCGTTCCCACAACATACACACAAAAATTGGATGGCTGGTATCGTGCAAAGCATATATTGTTATAGAAAGTTGCATAAATACCTATATTGTACATCATAATTAATGAAGAAAATGTTAGTATGGGCTCAACCAACAGTTGCATAAATACCTATATTGTACATCATAATTTGGGGGTGATCGGATGAACGATGAATAGCAACGATGATGAATAGTATCGGTGAATAGTAACGATGAATAGTAATGATGGTGAATAGTAATGATGAATAGTAATGGTGAATAGTCGTATGAACGAATGATGAACGATGAATAGGAACTATGAACGAACGGACGAACGATCGAATGATCGGACGAATGAACGATCAGAATTTCGACAGCATAACGGCAGGAAAAAGATTATTTGGACGAACGATCGAATGATCGGACGAATGAACGATCGAAATTTCGGCAGCATAACGACAGGACAAAGATTATCTGGAAGAACGGTGAATAGGGACTATGAACGAACGATGAACGATGAATAGGGAACTATGAACGAACGATGAACGCTCGAATGATCGAACGAACGATCGGAATTTCGGCAGCATAACGGCAGGACAAAGATTATCTGGAAGAACAATGAATAGGGACTATGAACGAACGATAAATGATGAATAGGGACTATGAACGAACGATGAACGATGAATAGGGACTATGAACGAACGATGAACGATCGAATGATCGAACGAACGAACGATCGGAATTTCGGCAGCATAACGGCAGGAAAAAGATTATTTGGACGAACGAATGGACGAATGATCGAACGATCGGATGAACGGACGAACGAACCATGAACAATCGGATGAATGATCGAATGATCGGACGAACGAACAAACAAACTAAGAACAGGGGGACGAACTGTAACACCCCAGGTGTTACTCATGGTGTCCACTCAGGGCTACCCCTTTTAACCTATTAGCACATGTCATTGGTTTGGGCAAAGTACATCAAACTTGGAATTCAAGGTCCTAAACAAGTGCCATACCATCTTGGATATCATGCCCTAGCTTGTCATGCACATCTTAGAGGGGAATTTTCCAAAACCCTAAAGCAAACCCCTTTTGAGCCATAGGAACCCTAATTGAAGCTAGGATCAAAAGGTCATGTAAACCTTATGATCATGGCTTGGGCCAAATATAAAAGTTGTGGTATGCTTCATAACCTACAAATAATAGTAAGGAAGTACCCCCAAAAAGATTTCAGAAAGGCCCCAAAACGTTTACCAAGGGTTGAGCACAAGGGAAAATTCAGAAATTGCCTAAGTCTAAAAACTAACCCTTGAACAAAGATCCCACATGTTCACCTTAATCCAAAATTCAAAACACTTCGACCCAATTGACAAAGTGGCGCCAAATTAACCCTAGAATGCCCTGGAAAGAGGTGACACCTACCCTAGGGCGTTTGACATGACTTGGCACCATTTTTGTCTCGGTTTGGACATGTCTGACACAGCCAACTTCTCACCCCTCTATCTCCCTACCCCGACCATATCTTGACTTGGAACTCACAGCAAAAAGGTAGGATATGGTGCAGAGAAGAGATTGTGTACGGGACGTTGGCCAAGATCTGCACGCTAAAGCGCCCAAACAGGTCGTTGAACACGGGCAGAAGCAACGAGCCACGTGTTCGACGCGCTCTGAGCTCGCCAGAGCACGCCCGCGCGCGCCCCCGCTTGCCCCGCGTCGCGCCAAACGGCCAGCCGACGCCATGGCCCGCGCCCGCGCCTATAAAGCCCGCTCGGGCGTCGACTGCACTCTTCCTCGCACACTCAAACCTCACCAGAGCTCAGCTCACCGCCGTTTGCCCGTGCGCGGCGTGTCCGCGGCCACCCGAGCCACTGCCATCGTGGACCGGCCAGCCCAGCCCTTCCCAGCCCCGTCCAACCCTCGGAGACGAGTGTGTACAACTCAGTGAAGCTCCCCGAGCGAGGAATCGAAGCCTGCTTCGCCGGAGAGGCCAGTCCACGGTCGCCGGAGCTCACAACCCCGCCGGAGTACGTGGACCGGGTAATCCGCTCAACCACTTTCCAATTCCTCGTGCACACGGTCACTACGTTACCCCGTGAAGCTCACCGTGCCCTAGGATTGAACCAGATCGCCGTGGTTCGGCCGGTACACTCGCCGCCGACGAGAACACCCGCCTGCGCGCGTGGACCGGGCGATTCCGGCCATCCCTGCCGTCGAGCCGCACCTCGCTGTGACCGCCAGAGCCTCCCCGAGCCAACCCTGCCCTTCGCCGGACCTATCTCGCCGCCAGTAAGCCGCACCACCCTTTTCTTTCCCGCGGGTACTGTTTACATTGGGGGAAGGACCTCGGGGAAGAAGAAGGGTAGGTCAGGGGGCTTTTTGAACTGTCAGCGACCCAGGGGAATAGTGGCGCAGGGGTAGATCTGTGCGGGTTGATTTAGTTTAAACCCAGGGACCTCGGTGTAAACTGTTTTTCCAGGAAACTCTTATTAAATCTGTTTTTAAATTGAGCAGAAACTTTGAAAATCCATAACTTCTGTTTAGTTCATCCAAAATTGGTCAAACAAATTTTGTCAGACTCTAAATAATGTAACCTACTTAAGAAAAATATAAACCCCCTATGTACTATGGAAAACTTAAAGGTTCTGATTTAATTATAGTTTTGGCCAAAAGCTCAATAATAGAAAGAAAAATAGTTGTGCCATTTGGCTAGGGTTAGAAAAATTTGGAGAAGTCTATGTCCACCTACTGACCTAATTAAAAATGTTGAGTCTCTCTGCCCACCCCATTAAGTTAGTTTTTACCACTTATTTTACAATATGCTTAAGGTTAAGAAAAATAGAAAATGTGATTTAAATAATGAACCAGAGGGCACCTCTATTTTTGTTAGGGTACTTATTCAATGTAGTTCACTGGAAAAATCTATCATACCCTGTTTAGTATAAAATAAGTAGGATCCCTTTTATTTTAAGAAGACAAGGAAAGCTTAGAAAAACCCTACAAAAATAACCCTAAGGTGAAAACACCCCAACCCTTGGGATAACTAATGTTTTGTTATTATGAACATAAGAAAAATACAAAATCTGTTGTTTGATATTTTTCAAATGACAAGTTAGTTATAAGCACCTTTTGGACATAAAACTTTAGAAAATCACAACTAATTAATCACCAATTAACTTTTTGTGAATTTTGGTACAGAGGTTTATTATTACTGGTAGATCCCAACAAAAATAACCCTTAGGAAGGAACTCACCTCTAATGAAGAGATGTAGTGTAAAGTGGCCCATTTTGCACAACTCTTGTTATTTTTGTCTAAAACATAGTCTTTATATTTTAAGCCTCAAATTCTTAAAACAGGCTGGAATAACAGATAGCAACCCACTGTAATTTTTACAAAATTTTTGGAAAATATTAAACCACTGTCGTAGTTCAAACCTACACTAGAAACCATAAATAGAGAATAAAAAAAAAGGGAAATATGAAAAATAGGAAATTAGTGTCATCCTAAAACTCTTTATAACTTGTCCACTAAAATATATAAAGGCAATACCAAGTACCTATACCTATCCCTAGCAAAACCTAGACCTAGAAGTGATAAGCATAAACCATTAAAAGCCACACATGACCCGGAAACCCTAAGTTACTCATTAATTTAGTGTTCTTCTCTTAGCGTAATGTTTTTAAATCCTGCATAATCATGACATACATGTTCATTGCATTTCGATAGACTGTAACCTCGCTGACGGAGAGTACGTCCTCGTGCCGGAGCAAGGAGCTGCTCTGGAGGTAGCCCCAGATCCAGCACCCGGGTCTGCATCAGAGGATCTGCCTGCCACATCCTTGGAAGGCAAGCCCTGGTTTTATGCATAACCTGTTATTTATACTATTTTACTATACTTAATGATTGTAGGATTGTTTGTGCACTTAAGTGTAGGAGTTGTTTGAAACCCTAGATGCATGATCTCAGGAACCCCATTGTGATGAATACTAGTATGCTAAATCGAGTAGCTGCTTTATTAAGTAGGATCTCGGTAGAAGTCGAGTGATTTTTCTAGCACTCGCGCGAGGTCAGGA
Source organism: Zea luxurians (assembly GCA_029449295.1). Lineage (NCBI taxonomy): Eukaryota > Viridiplantae > Streptophyta > Magnoliopsida > Poales > Poaceae > Zea > Zea luxurians. Next base: position 1,339,203 of record JAOPSE010000140.1, on the reverse strand, counting down.
ATTGGTTGTATCCATTTTTATATCATAATGATGTTGGTCTGTGGACAACAATCCATGGGGATTGGTTGTCTACGAGGTGGGAATTGGAATAAGGATTAAGGTGTGGTACCGTGAGTCAAGCGTTTGAACGTACTAAACATATGCCGAGAAATATGGTAAATCGGTAAGCCTAGTACCTGAGTGAACCTGGCAGTGGACATATCCCCTCACGCGACCTGAGACGTGGTCTCCCATTCCGGTTATGGTGGGTACAAGTGCGGTCACTGCACGACAGCAGTCGGGGTCAGTGAGGCATTGTACGCCAAGGCGGTGAGCCCTGATCTGCTGACGGGGAATCGATGGGGACGGTTGATGTGTGTGGGGACGGAGTGCCTCGCCATGTCGTGTGTTTAGGTTTACCTTGCAAGGATAAAAACTCGATTCAAATCGTCTGCTTCTCGCAGCTAATGAGACTGCTTGATCCATGCTGCTACATTGAGTAACAAGTGGAAATATGATGAGATGATAAAGATGTTGATTGCTTAAATGTTTGCTACTATGTGTGAGTAGATAGTACACATTTAGCCTTAAGAGAGTCACACTTAAATTTGACAAGTTAAAACTGGAATTTAGAAACTCAGCTAGTGCTTTTGGCAACCAAACCCCACAGCCAAACAGCTGCATGTCTAGAGGTAGAGGAGTAGACTCCTCACACCGGGTAAGTCTAGCTGAGTATTAGTATACTCAGCCTTGCTTGTGGCATAATTTTACAGGTTCTTTGGAGGACATGGTTTCTGGAGTGACTTGGCCGTCCATCTTGCCACCGGGTTGGACTGTCGAGTGGGATCTCGCCTCGGCTGAGGAGGAGCACGAGGAGTGATGGGACAGGCTTCCCCATCTCTCTGTTTATTTATCGTTAGTTTCATTCCGCTGCACTTCGAACAATGATGACTACTTTTGCAAAACTCCGATGGTGATGTAATAATTTTAATACTCTTACACGCATGGTTTTATGCTTTATTGTATTTGCTCTGTGACTCACCTTCGAGTGAGATTGTGGTACTTGATCCTATCAGTGGCCGTGTCGGACTAGATCCGAGGGATTGACGGGTTATTCCCATTTAAGTGTGGTCTAGCCTCTAAGGCAGGGCTTAGGCACTTAAGTTGGAATAATTCGGGCGGTTCCGCCACACGAACGATCAAAGAACGACCGAACGATCCTTGTGCTAGTGTGTGCTTGTGTGGGAAGTGGAGTGGACGTGTGTGTGGGGGGAAAGAGTTGCCATGAAATGGCTTGGGGTGGGATGAGAGGAGGCCCTTGCCCCTCTATTTATAGCCATGGTGGGGTGATTAGGGGGAGGGATGAAAGGATTAGTGGGAGGATGAGAGGATTAGTGGGAGATTAGCATGTATTTGTCTTGTATAAGTGAGATTAGCTTGTAGATCTCACCGTATGACACTGAAGGCATACATATACGTATGAGCATGAGAAAAGTTTTGAAGAAAATATTTGTAGGGACTTTAAAAATGATTCTGAAGGTATTTCTCAGGAGGAAAACACTTGGAGAAATATTGGTGGAATATTTGGGCAGTATTTCTGGAAAGAATCAGAGGGGATCACTGGAGAAATATCTGGGCAGTATCTCTGGAAAGAATTTGAGGGGGATCACTGGGGAAATATTTGTAGGATATTTTGAGGAGGATTTTGGAGAGAATATAGACCACTATATTTTATTTGTTGATATCAACTCGCAAACAAATATTTTGAAACAAATTTTAAAATTCATTTTGAATTTAGAGCGAGTTTGAAAAAATTTCAAGATTTGAATTTTTGGGATGTTACAGTAATGCGATAGAGAAACTGGTAAGTATGAAAATTGACTCTAACATAAACATGATATGCCTTTGTCTGTAACTTGGATGATTTTTTTTCACAGGCTCGCTACATTCAGAACGTGAGAGAGAAAAATGGTCCAGACGCGGACTAGCTCACTGGTGAGTTCGATACGGAGGCGGCTTATAAGGCTGGCGGAGGCGTGCCGCATGAGAGGTATATGTGCTTGTCACGTTGTTACTGTTTAGTGACGTCTTGTCATTTACTATATATATATATATGTATATATATATATGTATATATATGTATATATATATATATATATATATATATGATACTCTTACAGGTTAGCAATCGGCGACGGTGTTGTTCCCCGTCGGAGTTACACTAGACGGTCCAATTTCTCAGCTGGGTCGAATCGACCTCGACGATCATCTGCACGTGAAGGAGAGCTGCTTGAGAAGATGACTCAGATGGAGGAGAGTATGGCGCAATATAAGCAACAAGTGCAGCAATAGATGCAACAAATGCAAAATTGGATGCTACATCAGGTATCAATTTTTTGTTATTTCGTTGTTTCTCAAGTCTGATTAACTGAAAAACTGATGAATAATCTATTTGCAGATGTACAGATGTGCCGGAATTCAGTTCGGCATGTCGCCTTATCAACAACTTCCTATCATCACACATCCGGTGTCTGGACAATCATCGGACCGCTCCACTGCAGCGGCGGATGGATCATAGGTACAATCGTGTAGTTACTTTTATCGTTGATCACCATAACTTTTTAATCATAAACAAGAGTGTGTCTTCTGTTTCAGGGTTCTGCAACTTCTGTCCAAAACCAATTGATGCCATCGGGTGTGATAGGAGGGCAAATGATGTCGTGGGCACCTCGCCAGCCAGGCATTTGGCCACCGACGCAAACACAGATGCCACCGCCGATGCCGTGGGGATTTCCTCCTCGCGAGCAGTCACACTCACCAGGATTGCCCTCACACTCACCAGGATTAGTACGTTAAGTTGATATCCTTTGCATCTCTATTTGCTTCGTTGTTTAAGCAGTTACTAGAAAACATGAATGTATATGTTGCAGTCTATGTATATGTTTAATTAGTTACTCGGTAAACTAACAAATGTTTGTTTCTTTTAAAGGGTTCGGGCTCACATCATGCTAGTCCGCCTCCGGATCAGAGCACGTTTATGGACTTATTGATGAACACAAGTGGCGGCGGCTCCAATGAATTAATATGGAGGCTTGTGTGGAACTTACTATCATTGCGTTTTGTATGGACTTGAACTTGTTTCATATGGATTTGAACTTCTTTCTTATGGACTTGAACTTGTATGAATATTGAATATGGTGCTTGTGTTGTGATATATTAAATATTGTGCTTGTATTGTGCTGTTATGGAGGCTTCCCATCCGGGGAGGGAGAAAAATAAAACTTGGTATTAAAAAAAATTTATTCAGTAGGAGTGTCGGCCCCACATTCTTATATGCGCCCAGGTAGGCTGGTGACCGCGCGCACAGTAAAAGTGTCCGCCACGTCACATAAGAGTGTCGGTTGCGTGTACGAGTGTCGGTCCCCACACTTCTATACGAATAAGAGCGTCCATTTTAAAGTGTCGGCTAAAAGTGTCGGTCAACCGACACTCTTATACTAAGAGTGTCGGCTTATTTCAGTAAGAGTGTGGGTTTTTGGCCGACACCCTTTGTCTTGTTTCTTGTAGTGAGTCGCCATTCACTGGTCACCATTCAGCCTTGATTTATAGCCAATTGGAAGAAATATCATTCAATCAGTGATGGATTGTCAATCTGAGACACAGAAAAAACAAACAAAAAAGAGTAGACACCTCATCTTATAGGTGAGGGATTTTCCATGGAGGAGAAGGCCAACCTCATAGCGGTTTCAACGGCAGCGATGTCATCGAAGTCCACGCTCTCACAGCCACAGGCAAGTGCGATGGCGACATCACCGACCAGATCTTCTTCACCTAGGGCGATTGATGCCGCTGCAGAGGCCAGCAGCACCTGCTGCTACATTGATTTGTTGTACACCACAAGCGTGAGGCTTTGGCGGCTCGCGTGGGAGAGTAGATCGACGTCGGGCGGGGTTGGGTTTGGCGGCCGACTGCGTCCGTCGCGCTAGCAGCGGGCGCGGGCAGGGGTGGACCAAGTCCCGGTTTAAGCCTAGAACAGGCAAGGAGGGAACATCTAGAACCGATTCAGGCCAAGAACACGTATTAATGGCTCACCTTTGGTATCGTGTCATGCAATCGGGACTATCTTTAGTACCGGGTAAGACAATCGGGAATATGTTTAGTATTGGGTCATGCAGTCGGAACTAAAGATTGACACGTTTGATAGTCCTGTTGCTCAAATGATACTCATTGCTCGTTCTCCAATAGTGCAGATCTATCATATATATTGGAGTATTTTTCTGATCTAATAACCACCTGCCACTAGCACGTGCCAAGATAGGTAAATGGGAGTTTTTCTACTAACAGAGACAATGTACTTGCTCTACAGCGCCGGGGAGTTTCTGATGTCTAGTATGGCAGCAGCATGGTGTAACCCTGACGCTGCTCAGCGTTTCCGCCTACCCTTACTACACACTTCTCTCTCGTGTATAAGGCTATCCGCACTCGTGGAACCCTAAATTTCTACTCTAAAAGGAATATTTCATCCTGGTCAGCGAGATTCTCTACTCTATCCTATAATACTCCGCGTTCATATTCACCCTAAATATCTACTCTATACCAACCACCTCATATTGTATCATTTTTCCCCACACTTTTTTATCCCCACCTGCATGCATTTGCCTCCGTGGCGCCTCTCGTTCTGGCTCTCTCCGTCTGGCCGAGCACGCGAAGATGGATAGAGTTGACGCTGTACAGCGCTGTATATAGCGTTTCCAGGTCCCTACTGCATGATAGCGCATGCGATTGAGTATTCCGCTGCAGCTCGTTTCTGTCATCGAGTTACGCTATCGGTATATAGCGTGGGTGATAGAGTGCCCATAGAGTGCCCAGTGCGGGCAGCCTAAATGCCATTCAATGCATCCCTCTCTCTCACACACTGAACGTACTTACGTACATGTGCCATTGTGTACTCTGTGTGTATATAGAGAGAGAGACACGTACTCCTCCATTGTCTTGCCAAGTCTACAAGAGACCTTCATTTGTAGAACCACGTAGGAGTACGTACTTGTGTCCTCCCACGCACTGGGACCGAGGTCCTGTGTATCGTGCCGTGCATGACTGCATATAGCGTCGAGCCAATGGTCAACTGGTATATCACTAGTAGAAAAGAGCTCAAAGCCTGCGGCACGTTCAACTTTTCACTGGCGGTTTCCGTTATCAAACGTCAGTGAAAGAAACAGGTGGGCCCGGCTTTAAAAACCGCCAGTGGAAACGTATTTCCACTGGCGGTTATCTTAACACAACCGCCAGTGGAAATAAATTTTCACTGGCGGTTTTTAAAGCCAACCGCCAGTGAACTGTCTGTTATAAATACCCCTCTTCTTCCCCCGACAGTGAACTGTATGCTCGCAGCCAACTTCCATTGGAGGCGATTTTGGAGGTCCAGAATTCACAAAATACATGGGGAGAGGTTTTGATCTTCATTTTTTGGAAGAAGATTGCTAAGAAAGGTTGGTTTATGTTGCTAATGTCAATTTTTATTCATTTTTGCTCAATTTTAGCCACATTTTGGATCTAGGGTTTCACCATTTGAGAGAGAGTGTATCCTCTCTCAATTTTAGCCACATTTTAGCCACATTTTTGCTCTATTCCCTCAAATAAAGTTGTTTAATATGGTTAGATTTTGTCTATCCTCTCTCCTTTTTCATGTTTAGTTCTCAAATCAGTTTATCCATGACATATTAAGTTGTTTAATGAATGGTTCATGTGTTGTGTGGAGAGAGAAGAAGATAGGTTTGGTAATTAAGATTGTTTTTATTAGTTGCTATGAAAGGTTGGTTTAATTATGTTTTAATTGCCAATTATTGTTCATCTTTGCTCAATTTTGGAACTAGGCCTTCACCATGTGTTAGAGAGAAGAGTATGGCTAGGAAAGTTTGGTTTTATGTTCCTCTTGCCAATTTTTGTTCATTTTCCTTAAATTTAGCCACATTTTGGATATAGGGTTTCACCCCTTCATCCTTCCCGACAAGAACTATAGCTCGCAGCCCAACTTCCATTAGAGGGCCAGATTTCACAAAATACAAGGGGGGGGGGGGTTTATCTTTATTTTTTGGAAGAAGGTTGCTAAGAAAGGTTGGTTCTTGTGTGTTTATGTTACTTTTTTACAGGTGGTGATGGAGAGGACATCCTGGATGTATAACTTATCAAGGCTAGATCCATCATACATATCCGAGGTCCATAGGTTTATTGATGTCGCTACGAACCATGCTTGGAGAACAAAGACAAAACACATATATTGTCCATGCATGGACTGCAAAAATGCTGCTGTATTTAATGACACAGAACAAATCATATCTCATCTGGTATGCCGAGGATTTATGAAGGATTACACAATTTGGACAAAGCATGGAGAGGGTAGCTCTTCGCCTTATACGACTGGAAACCCTGAGAACATCGACGACAGATTTCAGTTCGTTCACGAGACACACCAACCTCTTCCACAGAGCGAACATGTAGTGCAAAATGTTACTGATCATGGTTACGCTGGAGGAAATGAACATGATAGACCTCATGTTCTGCCAAGTGTTATGGATGAGGAAGATGCAGAGTTGCTAGAGGCAATGTTGCGTCGTCATACAGATCAATCGATGTTCTTAATGAAAGGTATGGAGTCCCTGAAGAAGGCAGCAGAAGAGCCTTTGTACGACGAGTCTAAGGGTTGTACCAAAGAGTTCACGACGCTCCGGTCTGTGCTAAAGCTGTTGATGTTAAAAGCTAAATATGGTGTGTCTGATGCTGGCTTCGATGCGTTCTTGAGTATTATCGCAGACATGCTTCCAAAGGAGAACAATGTGCCTACTAACACGTACTATGCAAAGAAACTAATCAGTCCGCTCACTATGGGTGTGGAGAAGATCCACGCGTGTAGAAATCACTGTATCCTTTATCGAGGTGATGATTATAAAGACTTGGAGAGCTGCCCAAAGTGCGGTGCAAGTAGGTACAAGACGAATAAAGACTATCGATAGGACGAAGAGTGTGTTGCATCCGTGTCTAAAGGGAAGAAGCGAAAGAAAGCCCAAAAAAAGACTTCAAAATCCACGAGCAAAGAAAAAGAAGAAGTAGACTATTATGCGCTCAAAAAGATTCCTGCTTTGGTGATGTGGTACCTCCCCGTCGTCGATCGATTGAGGTGTTTGTTCGCTAATCCTGAGGATGCCAGACTTATGAGCTGGCATGCTTCTGATGAGCACAAAAACGATGGGAAGCTTCGACATCCAGCCGATGGGAAGCAGTGGCAAGATTTCAATGACAACCACCGAGACTTTGCCGATGAACCGAGAAATGTTAGGTTCGCACTGAGTACTGATGGAATGAACCCATTTGCTGAGAGGAGCAGCAAGCATAGCACATGGCCGGTGATCCTCACCATATACAACCTTCCTCCATGGTTGATGCAGAAACGGAAGTACATTTTGCTAACCATCCTTATTTCTGGACCTACACAACCTGGAGTTGACATGGATGTATTTTTGGAGCCCTTAATGGAGGATATGAAAATATTGTGGGAAACGGGTGTTCAAATGTTGGATGAGTATCGTAAAGGTTCATTCACGCTGAGAGCAATTCTTTTTGTTACGATCAACGATTACCCTGCTCTCTTCACATTATCAGGCCAGTTTAAGGGAAAGGTTGGTTGCACAGTATGCATTGATGGAACTGCTTATGTATCCCTTGCTGCATCTAGGAAGATAGTTTACATGAGGCACAGACGCTTTTTATTGGAAGGACACAGGTACCGCATGCGAAAGATGGATAAGTACTTCGACAATAATGGTGAACTACATTCTACTGCTCCATCGGGTAACAATAGAGGTCATAGAGTTTTTGAAATAGTCAGGAATATCAAGTTTGTTTTCGGGAAGAAGACAAAAGACGGAAAAACAAGGAAGGATGCTAAACCATCTTCGGGGGCTATATTCAAGAAGAAGTCTATTTTCTTCGAGTACTTGCCTTACTGGAAAGAGTTAGATGTGCGGCATGCGATCGATGGTATGCACGTTCAGAAGAACGTGTTTGAAAGCATAATGGGCACCTTGCTAGACATAAAGGGCAAAACAAAAGAAGGGCTCAATTCACGCATGGACTTGGTAGATTTAGGCATAAAAAAGGAACTACATCCCGTTCTTCAAGAAAATGGGAAGTACCATCTCCCAGCAGCAAGCTACAATCTCAATGTAGATGAGAAACATGCGATGTGTGTTTGGCTCAAGAATTTGAAAGTCCCATCCGGATTCTGCTCTAGCATACGGAGTATCGTGTCAATGAAAGACCTGACAATCACCAACTACAACTCACATGATTGCCATGTCATGCTGACTACATTCCTACCTATTGCCATCAGGGCTATAAATCCTTTGTTTTTAAAGATGGCAATCACACGGTTGTGCTACTTTTTCAACAGGATTTCACAAAAGGTAATTGGCCGTGATGAGTTGGCATCTCTTCAGGAATTCGCAGTGGAGACAATATCACAGTTTGAGATGTGTTTCCCTCCATCGTTCTTTGATATTATGGTGCACCTTGTGGTGCACTTGGTGCCACAAATAGAAGCATTGGGTCCTATGTACTTGCATGAAATGTGGACGTATGAGCGTTTCATGTCAATACTGAATGGCTATGTATCAACCCGTGCTCGTCCCGAGGCATCCATGATAGAGGGGTACTGTACCGAAGAGGCCATTGAGTCCGGAGGTCCATTCTGCAATAGTATCCTAAAAGACCAGGTTGCAATAGGTCTGCCTCCGTCACGACACGAGGGTAGACTGTATGGAAGCGGGAGAATGGGACGGAAATCTTTCATCCCACCGGATTACGATATAGTACTTGAGGCACATCAGAGCATCCTACATCAGCTAACGATAATGGAGCCATTTATCCAACAACACATCAATGAGCTTCGCGAGCAAAATCCTGGGCATACGGATGATTGGGTAATGAAGCAACATAAGCAGCGGTTCAACACATGGCTAATGGTGAAGGACATTCCACGTGGAGAAACAATAGAAGAACAAACCATCAAGGGCTTGGCATCTGGACCATCACGCCAGGTCACAACATGGCAAACCTATGACATTAGTGGATTCACATTTTGTACCAAGTCCAAGGACAAAAAGAGCATGTCACAAAACAGTGGTGTTCGATGCGAAGCCATAGATGATGAAACTGGTGAGATTATTACATATTTTGGCTTTATTGAGGACATATGGGAACTAGACTATGGTACATTTCAGATCTCGGTTTTCCGATGTCAATGGGTTGAAGACAAACATGTCACGGTAGACAACTATGGGGTCAGAGTTCTTGATCTAAGTAAGGTAGGTTACAAAGATGACCCATGGATCCTTGCTAATCGTGCTGCACAGGTCTTCTATGCTGAACGGATCATTTCTAACAACGAGAAGAAAAGCACCGACAAACCGAAGCATGTAGTTTTTCCTGGAAAACAACAAGCTATAGGAGTTGATGGTGTATCTGATTTAGAGGATTTTAACCAGTTCAACGACATGTCTCTTTTCATAGACCATCCAACCAAGATAAGGAACGTTGAGCGAAGCATCCCACGCAATTCGTTGCCCTGGGTACGCCACGATGGACAAGGCAGAACAATAGCTTCCTAGATTATATACTTGTCATGTAATTGATTATTGTTAGGACTTGTCATGTAATTGATTATTGTTAGCGACAAACCGAAGCATGTAATTGTGCTACTTTTTCAACAGGATTTCACAAAAGGTAAATGGAGAGAGAGGAGAGGGAGAGAGAGAGAGGAGAGAGAGGAGAGGGAGAGAGAGAGGATGGAGAGGGAGAGGGGATAGAGAGAGGAGAGGAGAGAGAGAGGATGGAGAGAGAGGAGAGAGAGAGGGGATGGAGAGAGAGGAGAGAGAGAGGATGGAGAGAGGGGGAGAGAGAGAGAGGAGAGGGAGAGGGAGAGAGAGGATGGAGAGAGAGAGGGGATGGAGAGAGAGAGAGGAGAGAGGTAAATGGAGAGAGAGAGAGGAGAGGGAGAGAGAGAGAGGAGAGAGAGGGGATGGAGAGAGAGGAGAGAGAGAGAGGAGAGAGAGGGGATGGAGAGAGAGGGAGAGAGAGGATACTAAACAATATATAAAAATATACTAAATGTAATATATAAAATGTATACATAATGTAGTATATAAAAACTATACTAATTAAATATATAAAAAATAAAAAGTAGAGTAAAACAATATATAAAAACTATGTTAAATAATAATTAAAAACTATTTCTACTGGCGGTGGACAACGAGAACCGCCAGTAGAAATGACATTTCTACTGGCGGTTCTCGTTGTCCACCGCCAGTAGAAATCATTTCTACTGGCGGTTGTCATTGTGAACCGCCAGTAGAAATGGCGCCTATATATAGGCGGGCGCGCTCGGGGCCGAAATTTTTACAAGTCCTGGCGCCAGTTTTCCACCCGACGCCGTCAGGCTGCCAAAATCGCCCGCGCGTCCGTTCGACTTCGCCGTCGGCCATTCTGCCGCCGCCGTCCCCGCGCCCGTCGATCGTGGTTTGCTCCCCTCCCTCTCTCTCTCCGCCCTTTCCCCCCTCTGTCCCGGCCGTTTATTGTCCCTGCTCGGGCCCGCGCCGCCGCGCCATGCACGCCGCCGCCGCCGCGTTTAGTAAACCCTAGGGCACGCGCCGCCGCCGAGAGGGAGGAAGAGAGAGGAAGGAGAGGGAGAGGGAAGAGAGAGGAGGGAGAGGGAGAGGGAAGAGAGAGGAGGGCGCACGCGCCGCCGCCGCCGAGAGGGAGAGAGAGAGGAGGGAGAGGCGCGGTGAGTTCCTTTCCTCTCTGCTCTCTTCTTCCCTTCTGCTTTCCCTCTGATCCCCTCTGCTCTCTTCTTCCCTTCTGCTCAAATAGTGAATTGTTTTTTAGATTACTGAATTCTATGCAAATACTGAATTCTATACATAAGGTTAATTTGATTCAATGACCAGAGTTCCGCGAGGATATATAGCTCGGAGACGACGAACAAAAATGCGTTCATTTGCCTCAAACTTTAGAGGGGCTCATTTAAGACTTAATCGAGTGATTACTCAACAAGTAAGAAGAGCTTTTGTTTCTTCTCATCGAGATAGAGGCAGGCAAAAGAGGGATTTTCGTCGTTTGTGGATCACTCGGATAAACGCAGCAACACGGGTATATAACGTATTCAATAGTTATAGTAAATTAATACACAATCTGTCCAAGAAGGAATCGACGAGCATGTTGCAATAAATAAAAAAACTATTTATTTTTTCCCATTTTTCTTTCTTATAACAAACACAAGAATCCAAATTGGATTACTTTACTTTATATATGAGTCTGAGTCTTTCGAATAAAACATCAACAATCGGAGGGAAAGCAGAAGGGAAAGCAGAAGGGAAGAAGAGAGCAGAGAGGAATGTATTACTGGATTGTTTTTTAGACTTGAGTAATGTAAATAATTCTATGCAAATAGTGTATGTAGATCATAATGTATTAATATGCAGATCGTAATTGCTATTAGTTCCTTTATATTTTGTTATTATAGACAGTTTGCATGAACACTTCATATGTGTTCAAATGTATGTTAGTGTATTAATACTATTGGGAAGTGTATCTCTTTGATGTATTTTTTTTTCTAGTGATATCGATGGTGCCGAGTAGCACCAAATTTGGACTTGTGTCCATATCTATAGATGCTAGTAGTTGAGCACTAGCGCCTACAATCTTGACTACCTCATCCCTATTCTCTGTAGGACCCCAAGAAGAGATTAAACCCTGTAGTCTACCACCTCCCGTTATTTGTGGGCTTCACCGATGGCTGGAAACATTTGGTGATAGCAAACGAACTTCGGGCTGAAGACGTCTGCGAGCTTGTTAAGAGGCCAGACGATGTTGAGCCGGTGTACTATGTCCGGATGTGTGGTCACAAAATTAAAAGCTGCCCCGGCTGCATGTGTGTGCTTCTCTTCTCTTAGGTGGGGTGCTAAGTGATCTTAGTAGCCGACATAAGAGAAGAGAAGCGCATAGATGAAGCCGGGGCGGCTTTAAATTTTGTGACCACACATCCGGACAGAGTACACCGGCTCACCATCGTCTGGCCCCTTAACAAGCTCGCAGACGTCCACAGCCCGAAGGTCGTTTGATGTCACCAAATGTTTCCCGCCCTCGGTGAAGCCCACAAATAACGGGAGGTGGTAGACCACAGGGCTTAATCTCTTCTTGGGGTCCTACAGGGCTTAATCTCTTCTTGGGGTCCTACAGCATGGCTGTGATGTTATAATGCTGAAGGACCCCAAGAAGAGATTAAGCCCTGTAGTCTACCACCTCCCGTTATTTGTGGGCTTCACCGATGGCTGGAAACATTTGGTGATAGCAAACGAACTTCGGGCTGAAGACGTCTGCGAGCTTGTTAAGAGGCCAGACGATGTTGAGCCGGTGTACTATGTCCGGATGTGTGGTCACAAAATTAAAAGCTGCCCCGGCTGCATGTGTGTGCTTCTCTTCTCTTAGGTGGGGTGCTAAGTGATCTTAGTAGCCGACATAAGAGAAGAGAAGCGCACAGATGAAGCCGGGGCGGCTTTAAATTTTGTGACCACACATCCGGACAGAGTACACCGGCTCACCATCGTCTGGCCCCTTAACAAGCTCGCAGACGTCCATAGCCCGAAGGTCGTTTGATGTCACCAAATGTTTCCCGCCCTCGGTGAAGCCCACAAATAACGGGAGGTGGTAGACCACAGGGCTTAATCTCTTCTTGGGGTCCTACAGGGCTTAATCTCTTCTTGGGGTCCTTCAGCATGGCTGTGATGTTATAATGCTGAAGGACCCCAAGAAGAGATTAGGGTTAAGGGTTTAGTGCCTGAGGATGTATTTAATTATACTATTTGTTAATATGAATTTAATTATTGCTTACGTTAATATGTGTTAATATGTATTTAATTATTGCTTATGTATTTGTATATATATAGCTCAATGAGTTCTCCGATCAAGGACCAAGATTTAGTGCCCGAGCACATGGACAAGAGTGTTGCTCAAGAACAATCCAGCAGTACCGGATATGAAACGCCTAGCGACCCTTTTCCTACCACTAGCATAGATAGGGCCGCTCTCCGTGAGTTGCAACGTGACCCTACTTATGATCCACAAGAAGCTGAGGTAAAAGTACGCATCTTTAGCTTCGTATGTGTAACCTACTGATTTCACATGCATGATCTCTTGTGCATTTTATTACATGAATAGGAGGTCGTGTCTGAATTTCGTGCGATACTCGAAGAAGCCGTGGCACGAAACGAAGACGTACTGGAGCCGACCCAAGACGCACCGGAACAGACCAAGACAACAACCGAGACGTCAAGGAAAAGGAAGCAAAGTGATCGAAAAAGAGGTGACAGGGGGCTGAACAAGTTTCCCGACCAAACATACAAAATCTCAGACGTGAGCCCGAAAGGTCAGCCCCTAGCTCCGGAAGAGGCACTACCTAAGTTCCGGAATGCACTTGGGTTTTTAGTTAGAGATAATCTTGACATAACAATACGACAGTGGAGAGATGTGCCAGATGATGTCAAGAATCAAATATGGAATAAGCTATTAATGAGGTTCGTTCTGCCTCGGGGTTCAGAAGAACTCGTGAAGGAATACACGATGAAGCAGCTTGCAATCAATTTCCGAAACTGGAGGTCTGAGATGAACACAAAGTTTGCAAAGAAAGGTCTGGACCCGACCAAAAAATATAAAATCTCAGCAGGTCAGTGGGCAGTATTTCTAGAGCAGAGGAGCAGCCCTGATTTCATATCTCTAAGTGAGGCAAATTCAGAACTATCAAAGAAGAACAAGTACCGCCACCACCTAGGCACAGATGGTTACAAGCGTCAGGTTCCTAAATGGAGACAAGAAGACGCCGAGAAGAAGGCCGCAGGGTTGCCGACGCTGTCCGAGCAACTTGGTGAAAGGGCGGCAAATTGGCTCCGTGCTAGAAAACCAAGGGAAACCGAGACCGGTGTATCTTTTGATGATCCCATTGTCGAAGAAGCGGCAAAAAACATATATACAATGGCAGCTAAGCAGAGCGAAGGAACTTTTAAGCCACAAAGGGAAAGAGACATCCTAACAGCTGGTCTCGGTAACCCTGAGCATCCTGGCCGTGTACGAGGAATCTCGTCTAAGGAAGGATGGAAGGAAGGATTCGGACAACAGTGGGAAAGTCTGTACAGGAAACGTGATCGATACAAGGAAGAGATGGCGGATTATTTTAAGGAGGAGGCCAAGAAAGAGTTCAAAGCCATGATGTCTCAAATGCTATCGAATCCTCCTCCAGAATTGATGCAACAGTTGGCGAGTGTGATGTCTGTTCAACAGATGACCACTCCACAAATACAAATAATTCCAGCAGCTCAACCGCCGGCTTCCACAGATTGTACGACATTACCAAGCTCTGTTGCTTCAACGGGAAATAAGGACCGTTATCCAGTTGATGACATCACAAGGCCTGTGGCGTGCACACTGGTTATAAGATATGGTATTAACAATAAACGTACAAAGAAAGTAGCCACAGGCCTTGCGATCCCAGGACGTAAGTTCCATGGAAATGATATTCCAGATGATTATTGCAAAGTAGAAGTGTCGTCGGTCCTCCAAGGATCCGAGGACGACATGCTAGACATCCCTGGGCCCGAAGGTATCGAGAAACTTGGACAAGCTATCAACAATTTTATCCTTTGGCCTCGAAGGGATGTCGATTTGCTTGATTGGTCGAATTCGTCGCAGGCGTCGCAGGCCCAACCGTCTCCGCCTTCTCAAATTTTTGCTCCTATTGTACATCCATCATCCTCACCTCCTCAAACTTCACATGCTGCTCCTCATCCTTTTTCTGACCCACCGTCTCCGCCACAAGCATCACCATTCAGGGCTCCACCACCTTCTCCTCCCCATCCTCTTGGTGACCCACTGTCTACGCCACCATCAAGGGATCCACCTTCTCCACAACCATCAAATGATCCAAGGCCATCAAAGAAATCTAAACTTCCTATTCCAAAATTGGTGTCCCCGTATCAGAAAAAGAAGAGTAAAGCAACTACTGCTGGCACAGCTCGGTTTTTGAAAGGGATTGGACGGAGCCTCACGTCACAAACTGTTGATTTGGCCAAGCACGAGGAGTCTGCAAAAAAGGCTGAGGCAATGGCCGCAAAAATAAAGAAGCCAACTAAGGCAGATTACAAAAACGTGCCTAAAAAATATGTGCCGGGCAGACCTCTGCTACCTCTTGAGAAACTAAGAAAGGTCCCGACTGGTGTTAAAAGGTTGCATGACTGGTACATGCGGGCATCATCGGTTGGCATCGACACCATCAGTGTGCATATACCAGACCATGCTTTTATTGGTTCGGACCAAAAGGCCGTTGTTACATTCGAGGACATGTGGTTAATGATGAACCTTCAGAGACTCGACGTGCAACTTGTAACGATGTTTGCATTGTAAGTGTCGCTCATACTTCCACATATGTGTGTTATTATTAGTGAGCTGTATAAAATTTCAATATCTGACATGCACGTGTGACTTGCAGAATGCAACATGATCAGCAGGAGATTCTTTACGGTACCAAGCCCAATGCTAGTGCCAGTAAAAGGGTTGGGTATCTCAACCCAATACTTATATCCGAGGAAAGCCACACTTTTAGAATCGGGAAAGACAATGATGAATTACGGGGAAAGACGGACGAAGAAGTTGAGAAGCGTATAAAGGATATGAAGAAGGATTTTGAAGCTCGATACGCCACCTATATAGGACATGCAATGCTTCAATTTCAAGACAGGGAAGCCATAATAGCCCCGTACAACTTTAAGTAAGTGTGATTTTGCATAAATAAAATCAATAATTTCAATACACATGCATCACAAATTTGATTCGTACAGGGACCACTGGATATGCTTCCTCATTTATCCTAAGGTTGGAAAGGTGCTGGTGCTCGACTCCTTGAACTTCGACCCTTCGACATATGCAGAATTCCTCAGCACCTTAGAGCTGTAAGCCTTTTCTATGCATGCATACTTTTATCGATTAAAATTTGAGAATAACATGGTGATTCTATTTGAGATCACAGGGCTTTTAGGTTTTATAAGTTTAAAGGTGGAAAGTACGACCTGTCGAAACAACGCGTGCCACTAGACATCCATCATCACTGGCCGGTAAGTATGTGATTTTATGAATACATATCATACACAATGTTGCAACTAAATAACCAATCTCCCGTTATGTAGTGCCACAAGCAACCACAAGGATCGGTCCTATGTGGATTCTATGCGTGCGAGTTCATGAGAGTGAACGGACGATACATCACGAACCCTGACAAGGTATTATTAGTAATAGTCAAGTATGTATTTATGTCATTAAAGATGCAAATGTGTTATTATTGAGTATAAATAGATGATGTTTATAAAATTCCTTTACAGCAATTTCAACGAGGAAACCCGGAGAACTTGACCGAAGCTGCATTGTATGGCATAGTCGAGGACCTCTGTACATTCATATTGAAAGAGGTCATTCCCGCAGAAGGAAAATATCACGATGCTTCCGGGACATTAGCTTTGCCAGAGTTCAGAATACTAACAGAAATTAGTAGATTATCTCTTAGCCGAGATAGTTATTAGAGCTTAGGTGAAAACTTATGATGTATAGAATGCATGAAGCATATATGGTTGTAAACAGAATACTTTGATGTATATAAATGTATGTATGTTGCTTTCAATATCAATATAGATCTATATATATATATGTTTGTGTGTGTGTAAATAAATATATATATAATTCAGTATTGTTTGAAATTTGAAAAAAGGCGGGAAAACTTCCACTGGCGGCTAAATAAAGTAAACCGCCAGTGAAAAGTGCATTTCCACTGGCGGTTTGCTTTATAAAACCGCCAGTGGAAATGCATTTTCACTGGCGGTTTTCTTTATTCAGCCGCCAGTGGAAATGCACTTTTCACTGGCGGTTCCTTAAGAAAACCGCCAGTGAAAATGCACTTTTCACTGGCGGTTCCAAAATAACCGCCAGTGGAAATGCTGATTTCCACTGACCCCTAGCACTGGCGGTACTGAAAAACGCCAGTGTAAATAGGTTTAGAACCGCCACTATAGAGCTTCTGTGTACTAGTGTATGGTACATTAGATTCATCATTAATTACACTAGCAAGATTTTTTTTCAAACCTCCGATTTTTGGATGCTAAATTGTGTCAAGTACAGTGTTCAGAAAAATGATGTGTACATAGCACTGTTTCGGTATAAATTCCAATATTTATACACCTAATAATAGAAAAAAAAAGTCACACAAACTCTTGGTGGAGATTAGACAAAAATCAGTCTTCATTTGGATTTGGTCCTATGCAGTGTCGGTCCTGACTTTGTAGAGGCCCAGGACAAGACTTATAAAGGAGGCCCTTTATAATAATTATTATTATACATAAATATAGTGTGTATATATTGTCTACAACTGTGCAAGAAATATAGATGAAACGTCAAACATCGTTATCTCGTTGTACGCTGAGAGCCTAGGTGGTTGGGTCTGAGGCTATGAAATACTACTACTAGAATATAGAAATCAAGATCGATAGGCTATATCTAATTATCCTTGCTTATTGTTTTCGTGTTGTTCACTTATAATTAGGTATTTAAAAATTTTATGGAGCTATCAGATAAACCTATACAATACTGTTATTTAATATATGGGTGAGGCCCATTAATCTAGGGGCCCTGGTCGGGGGCACTGCTGGACCCCCGCCAGGGCCGGCGCTGGTCCTATGAGCTAAAAGAAACGTGCTCAACACACTTTTCACCATGCAGTGCCCACCTGCAGAAATGCATAATCAATTTCAACCTGCTCTCTACCTTGCTTACCTATCATAATAACTCTTTTAGTAATCCAAAGGAAATCAAGAAGCTGGAGCGTTAAGAATTAGTATGGACCGGAGTTCATCCAAACAACAAGCATGATGCTGAATGGACAATTATGAAGTTATTATTATCACTAGGTGAGTGCCCGTGCGTTGCAACGGAAATATATAATACCACGACAAGTTATATATGTGTGTGTTATACTGTTATTAGAAAATGTTTCGTAATCCATTTGTGATCCTAGCCATGTATAAATTTTGTTATCTTAATCTAGCTATTTCACCTCTACATAGTATAGTGCCCGTGTGTTGCGATGGCACAGTCATATTTGATGAGTGACTCTAGCAATCCATTATCATGGCATGGCTATTATGCATAAAATTCACATAAAAGTAAATTCAACTTCAAGCATGAATAGAAAGTAACATATGAGCAATTCATATATCCTTAGTTGCTATAACATATTTTTTTGCAAGTTGGTCAGGCTAAGTTTATTTGGTCTATATTGTAACTTGGCAATAGATATACAATTTAGTACATGGTCACAATTAGGAACCTACTCTCTACAACCTAAGCATATGATACGAACTTCACATATATTATCATTGATCTCAACCTTTGTACATGGTCAAAATTAGGAACCTACCATCTATAACCTAAGCATCTGATACAAACTTCACATATATTATCATTGATCTCAACCTGAGCATCTGATACGAACTTCATATATATTATCGTTGATCTTAATCTCAAATTCTTTGTCGGCAACCAATAACCAATACAGTATTACCATGGCCTCGACGACGACGCGGTCCATGAATGGCCCCATGCGTGTTGTGAGGTTCTTGATGTAGGTTGCCTCATAGAGCTTCTTCTTCCCCGCCTCGATGGCCTCAACGCTTGACTTGCTCAATCAAACTATTAACAAGTAACCTTATGACTATGAATGCTTCCCGCCAAGCAGATCCTACAATGAAGACATTTCATTTTATGGTTTTATAGTAAATACACTACGAGATGCTCAATAGTTGTAGAAGAGAAAACACCAAATTCCTCAACAACAACAAAAATAAAGAAGAATTAACTGAATAGCCACAATATCCTGAGGGATCGAGCAGACCAGATTTGCCTAAATCTAGAGAGCAGAAGCAATAGGTCTGGCCAGACTTAGAATTTAAAGATGGAAAAGTTTTGCCTTAATATGAAATATGATCCTTCCCTTCAGTTTCTATGTTGTTCTTTGGAAAAAGTAAAACAATCAATGTACACCATAATTATGATTTGAGATAAAGACCTAGTATCATGAATCATATGAAGGTCAGAATATATATGATTATTTTTCTAGTTACGACTCAATCGCCTCATGGGCTTTTGCATGTATATGTACTTGGAGTCCAGTAAGACACGCAGAAATTATAGAAAGTGTGAAAATCAAACATACCATGAATCACTGAAACTTCTGATTTCTATAACCAACTTATTCCTTTTGTCCCATGTTGGCCCAAACATCTGTGTACACAACGTCTGCTCCCTTAATTGCTTCCTTGGGATATAGATTTGACAGGTGAGAGAACAATAGTTTCTACAAATTGACAAGGTAATGAAAGGAGCCAAAGCGCCCTTAGAATACCCAAATGCAGAATAATACCAATTAGCACATTAGAAGTCTGACTGGTAAATTGAATTGACATGCCATCTTATCTAAGTCAATCACTACCGGAATTCGGCTCTTTGCCGAGTGCCGGCGGCTTTGCCGAGTGCTTTTTATCGGGCACTCGGCAAAGCCGACTTTGCCGAGTGCCGCACTCGGCAAAGACCTACGCTCGGTAAAGGTCTTATTTACCGAGTGCGGGACACTCGGCACAGCCCAACACTCGGCAAAGACTGCTTTGCCGAGAATCAAACACTCGACAAAGACGGCTCTCGACAAAGGGCCGTTAGCGGCCGTCTACATCTGACGGCCGTCAGTCTTTGCCGAGTGCCACATATTGGGCACTCGGCAAAGGACGCTTTGCCGAGTGTCTTCTCTAGACACTCGGCAAAGTATATTTTTATTTTTTTATTTTGTCTCCCAAACTTTTTGTGGTATGTTCCTACACTATGTAGACCTATATTTATCATTTGTGGACAATTATAACAGAGTTTTCAATCGTTACTAGATTTAGTTCGTTTATTTGAATTTCTTCGGAAAATTCAGATTTGAACTGCAGGTCACTCGAAACTTGGAAAACCGTGCATGCAAAAATGATATTCATGTTACTTAGCATAAGTTACGACCGATTACAGGAGCGGACCGGAAACTTCGAGCAACATGCTCACTAAACATGGCCGTGAACTTGCCATCCACATGTTTAAAAATTGTATAAAACACAAACAAAGTCAGAAAATCATGAAACTTGTCCACGTGTCATATATATCATATGTACAGGCTGTGATAAAAAATTGAAAAAATTTCGAGAAAACTATGATGCGCTATGTGTACAAACCTATGAGATCCACATTGAAACTCTATGATTTCATATGTAGTTCTCTTAGGTTTCTACACATAGTGTCTCACAACTTTGTCCAAACATTCTCAATTTTTTATCACAACCTGTACATATGATATCATGACACGTGGACAAGTTTCATGATTTTCTGACTTTGTTTGTGTTTTATACAATTTTTAAACATGTGGATGACAAGTTCATGACCATGTTTAGTGAGCATGTTGCTCGAAGTTTCCGGTCCGCTCCTGGAATCGGTCGTAACTTGTGCTAAATAGGACGGGTATCATTTTTGCATGCACGATTTCCCAAGTTTCGAGTGATCTGCAGTTCAAATATAAATTTTCCGAAGAAATTCAAATAAACGAACTAAATCTAATAGTTATAAAAAACACTTTTATAATTGTACCAAAATGGTACTTGTAGGTCTACATAGTGTAGGAACACACCACAAAAAGTTTGGTTGCCAAAAATAAAAAAAATAAAATATACTTTGCCGAGTGCTGTCTAGTTAGCACTCGGCAAAGACGGCTTTGCCGAGTGCCTGTCCGTTGGCACTCGGCAAAGTCTGTAGAACACATCTTTGTCGAGTGCTCTACAGCTAGCACTCGGCAAAGGCGTCTTTGCCGAGTGCCCGAGATCTGGCACTCGGCAAAGTTTATTTTTAAATTTTAAAAAAACTTTGCCGAGTGCCGGATCGCGGGCACTCGGCAAAGAAGGTAACTTAACCGCCCGACGGGCTCTCTTCTCTCTTTCTCTCCTTTCACTTCCTTCTCTTCCACCCGCCCGGCATGCCGCCGCTCCCACCGCCGCCCGCGACCGCCGCCCGCCCCACGCTCCCGGCTCGCCGCCGGCGCCGCCCGTCAAGCCGCCCGGCCTCCCCACGCGCCGTTACGGCGCCCCCACCGCCGCGCCCCGCCACCGTCGTCGCGCCGCCGGCCTCCCGCACCCGCGCGAGCACCGCCGTCGCGCCACCGCCATCGCCGACCCAACACCGTCCCGTCTTCTACCCCGGTCCCTCTCCGACGAATTTAGTGAGTATAATAAGTTTAATTAGTTTAGTATGTATTTATTGAGTTTATAGTATATGTGTTTAGTGGATTTAGTGATTTTCGTGAGTTTAATTAGTTTTGTATGTGTGTTTAGTGAGTTTATACTATATGTTTTTAGTTAATATAGTGACTTTAGTGAGTTTAATTAGTTTAGTATGTGTGTTTAGAGAGTTTATACTATTTGTGTTAATTTGGCATAATGTGATGGTGGATATGGATGCCGTTGAAATATGTGTGATGGTGGATATGGATGCCACTTAGATGTGACTTGCATTCATCGTGTCGTTTGTATATGTGCGTGTCAGCCATCGTGCTGTTAGATCTATTTGCAGGTTTTGGAAACCTCCCCGTACAGGGGAAGTGCTGCCGATTTTTTTTGACATGCTTGTTTATTTTTTACAGAGAAGATACTTGTCTTCCTAGCCACTGCGGGTCTGCCTGCACCGCGTCGCGTCGCCACTGCCCCAACCCGCCACAGCCCCGCTAGCCTGATTCCACCGTCACCCTAGGTATAACCTCAATTTCCGCATCATGGTCGTAGATCACGTAACCCAGTTAGGCGTCTCCCGTTTGAAAGAGATACGGTGTAGATATGCAGATCTTTGCATATCTACAAATGTATCAGTTTCGAATTGTCCACGTTTTTTGGACAGCCCGCGGTTGCCTAGATGGTGTTAGTTTCCATGCTCTACTCCGGTCCGAGACAAAGTTTCGGCGTCACCTCCCTGTTGTTCTCCGGACAGTACACTCTCCCTGTCAGGACGTGTATCCGGAGAACAGTGGGGAGGTGCTGCCGAAATTCTATCTCGGATCGGAGTAGAGCATGGAAACTAACTCCATCTACGCAACCGCGGGTGGGATTAGGACCTATCCTCACCTATTAGAAGGTACGAACGTAGTGTACATGCATTACATGTCTATATTAAACTATACTCGGTTATATATGTTAGAGGATGGAGGACCGTGAGTGGATGTACACGGGACGCACGAGAGAGGAGGTGGTGAGACAACGCGTCGAGGATTACGATGCTGATGCCGGGGTAGCGGACATGTTGAACGACTATCACGAGGCACAGTTCGCCGAAGGACGTACGGAGAACGAGCCAGAGGCGACCGCAAAGGCATTCTACGACATGTTTGACGCGGCACAGAAACCCCTTCACGGCAAGACAAAGGTTTCTCAACTGGATGCCATTGGGCGTATAATGGCGTTCAAGTCGCAGTATAGCATGAGTCGAGACGCCTTCGATGGTTTGTTGACAGTTATTGGCAGCCTGCTTCCGGAGGATTACGTTCTGCCAAAGAGCATGTACGAGGCACATAAACTCCTTCGTGCACTCAAGATGACGTATGAGCAGATACATGCTTGTCCGAAGGGCTGCGTCCTATTTAGGAAAGAACACACTGAGGCAAAGTACTGTCCGAAGTGTAAATCGTCTAGGTTCATGGAGGTAGACTCTGGTGATGGACAGATGAGGCAGCTCGACATCCCCGTGACAATCCTACGCCACCTTCCGTTCATACCGAGGATCCAGCGTCTATACATGACAGAGGAATCCGCGAAACAGATGACATGGCACAAAAAAGGCAAATGATACAATCCTGACAAGATGGTTCACACATCCGATGGTGAAGCATGGACCCACTTTGATGCCATTCACCATGAGAAAGCCAAAGAGGCTCGTAATGTTCGTGTTGCGCTAGCCATAGATGGGTTCAATCCCTATGGAATGACCGCTGCCCCATACACATGTTGGCCTGTGTTCGTTATCCCCATCAATCTCCCCCCAGCGTATGCTTTCAAAGACAGAACATATTCGTGCCGTTGATAATTCCTGGACACCCGGGGAATAAAATGGGTGTGTACATGGAGCCTTTGATTGATGAATTGGTCCGTGCTTGGGAGGAAGGGGTATGGACGTACGACCGAGCGACGAAGACAAACTTCAAAATGCATGTTTGGTACCAGTACTCCATGCACGACTTTCCGGCGTATGGGCTATTTTGCGCCTGGTGTGTTCACGGTAAGTTCCCATGCCCAGTTTGCAAGGAAGCTCTTAGGTTTATTTGGTTGAAGAAGGGTGGTAAATATTCGTCATTCGATAAACATCGACAATTTCTCCCTCCTGACCATGCATTCCGACTAGACATCAAGAACTTTACGAAAGGTGTCGTGGTGACGGACCGCCCACCTGCAATGATGACTGGTGCCGAAGTTCGCCAACAGATAGATGGTCTCGTGGCCAACCCAGAAGGTGGTTTTGTGAGATATGGTGAGCAACATATGTGGAGACATAAGTCGGGCTTGACTCGGCTCCCCTATTATGATGACCTGCTCCTTCCACACAACATTGACGTGATGCACACTGAAAAGAATGTCGTCGAGGCACTTTGGGCAACAATTATGGAGATTCCTGATAAGTCAAAGGATAACGTAAAGGCAAGAGTGGATCTGGCAGAGTTATGTGATAGACCAAACCAAGAGATGAAGCCGCCTAGTGGTGGAAAGACATGGAGAAGGCCTAAGGCCGATTTCGTCCTGAGCAGGGCCCAGAGGAAGGAAGTACTACAGTGGATCAAGATGTTAATGTTCCCTGATGGGTATGCAGCTAACCTTAGTAGGGGGGTGAACTTATCTACTCTGCGAGTCTTAGGGATGAAGAGTCATGACTTCCACATATGGATTGAACGAATTCTTCCGGCGATGGTTCGAGGCTATGTCCCCGAGCATGTCTGGCTAGCGCTTGCAGAGTTGAGCTATTTCTTCTGCCAGCTTTGTGCAAAAGAGTTAGCTCGGACCATGATTGCAGACTTGGAAAGGATGGCACTCGTGTTACTGTGTAAGCTGGAGAAGATCTTTCCACCTGGCTTCTTCAATCCGATGCAGCATTTGATTCTTCATCTCCCGTATGAGGCACGAATGGGGGGGCCGTGCAGGGACGTTGGTGCTATCCAATCGAGAGATGTCTAAAGACTATCCGAAAGAAATGTAGAAATAAATGCAAAATCGAGGCTTCCATTGCAGAGGCATACATACTAGAGGAGGTGTCAAACTTCACAACAACTTACTATGGTGACAAACTGCCGAGCGTGCATAATCCACCCCCTCGTTACAATGATGGCGACAATGAATCGAACCTCAGCATTTTTTGAGGGTAACTCGGAAGCGCGAGTGGTTCGACCACCAAGACCCTGAGACATAAAGAGTGGCGCCATATCATGCTATATGTATTGACCAACCTTGAAGAGGTGATGCCATACATGGAGCAATTTCTTCATGAATTCTGGCGTCGATCAAGGGACCCAACTCCACAGGAATATGATACCCTTCTTGGAAAGGGTGCGGGAAATGGATTGCCCGATTTCATTTCCTAGTTTAAACGTAAGGTACGTGCTTAGTTTGTCATTTGAAGTTGCTCTTACGTGCGAATAATATAACAATCTAGCGTGTTTGAACTTGCAGGGCCAAAGAGAGCCGTTTATGAGTGCCGAGTTGAGACAAGTAGCCAATGGCTTTGCCTATAGGGTCAGGAAATTTTTTGGGTATGACGTCAATGGATACCATTTTTGCACAACAAGCTACGACCAAAGTCGGCCCAATCGAAAAACCACGTGTTCTGGAGTCTTTACGCCCGGGCTTGACGAGGTCGAGTATTATGGAAGAATTGAAGAAATATATGAACTCAATTTTTATGGTTCCAAACCTCTTACTCTAGTGATATTCAAATGTCATTGGTTTGACCCTGAAGTTACGAGACAGACACATTCTAATCTTGGGCTAGTCGAAATTCGACAGGATTCCATCTTACCAGGATACGATGTCTATATTGTGGCCCAACTGGCCACACAAGTGTATTATCTTCCATATGCGTGCCAAACGAAACAACATCTTAAGGGTTGGGATGTTGTGTATAAGGTATCACCGCACACTAAATTACCTGTTCCAAACGATGAAGATTATAACTTAGACCCGGACACATATGACGGAGAGTTCTTCCAAGAAGATGGACTCGAAGGGCGATTTGAGATAGACTTAACCGAAGCGATCGGAATGGAAGTAGATATTGAAACACCGGATGATGAAATGGTTGTTGATGAGGAGGATGAGTTGTAAAATGAGAATGACTTAGAAATGCTTGAAGGCAATGCCAATGACGAAATTGCGCCTTCAGATGGTGTTGACTATGAAATGGTTGATAGTGATGATGACACTTATGATCCGGCTAACCCGGACACATATGAAGATTATTTTTAATCGATGTAATGCTATATTTCATTTATTTTGCATATGTTTCTAAATACATATTTTTTATCTGTGTTTAATTGCTTACTCTTAATTGCAGGTTGTTGAACAAAGATGGTGGGCGGTGGGACGAGGACGAGGAGGGGGAGGGGGAGGGGGAGGAGGAGCACCCGTAGGACGGAGGAGGAGGCGCAGCAGGACGACGTCATACAGCAGCAGGTGGAGCAGCAAGCCGTTGTCGATGCGGCGTAGCAGGACGACGACGATGCGGCGCAGCAGGACGACGACGATGACGCCGCTCAGCAGGACATCTCAGGTTCTGGCTCCTCAGGTTCGAGGAGTATCTACCTGCGAGGTCCCGCGAGTCTCCCTCCGCGACCCATACTTCGTGACAGACGTCCGCTGATACGACCTGATGGAGAGAGATAGGTAACTTTAGATGTTGTTGCTGCTTTTTCATATTATATGTTCAAATTAATAATAGAAACTAATACTTTATCTTAATCACTTGGACAGGTCTTGGATGATTTTGGAGACTGCAGGGGGTCACGGCCGCAACCCCAATGGCATCCTCGGCCTTCTATGCAGGGAACACTTTTCTGGACTTGTCGAGTACGCCAGAGTGACGAGCCCAGCATACACCTTCGACCACTACGCCGTCGCCCCCGATGCAGTAGATCGGGACGACAGACAATTCAACAACAAGGCGGAGCGGGTGAAGCAAGAGCTGTGGGTAAGTCTTCCTCGCACTATATTGTTTAATAAGTCGCATTTGTTGCATATTCTTGAAATAATGTATGGATACATCGTCTTTGTATGTAGGATTTCTTCATATGCGAGGCTGGATACGAGGCCAGGGTGGATGTGGTGGCTACGACGAGCTGTAAGAAGCTCGTCGTGGATATGCACTACGAGGCGTGCATCCAGGCCATCGTCACTTACCACGGCTCCGTCCTTGGGGAGAAGGTGACCAAGAAGGATGCCCGAACCATGTCGTTGACTCCGGACCAGTACTTGCAGGTAAATACAAAACTTTATTATTGGTACTAAATATGCTTAATTTTATCTTCTGATATGCCGTGTACTTGTATTTTTTAGATGATTCCTCATTGGTGCACCGCGCATCCTGAGTGCTGGGAGCAGATGGTGCAGAGGTGGTGCTCGGCTGAGTGGGATGAGGCGCACAACGCTAGCAGGGAACGGCGTTTGATGATGCAAGGTCCCTCCCACCATCAAGGCAGCCGCAGCCTGGGCAAATACGCGGAAGCATGGGTACACGCTCTTTTTTATTTAGGTATATAACTTTCGATTAGACATGATTTCTAACCATCTCGTTGGTTTTCTCGCAGTCGGCGGCACATGGTGGCGCGCCTTGCTCCACGTTCTCGACATATGCTATGGCCCACAAGGGGAAGGCGACGTCCGATGTCACCTACAACCTGGATGATGGGCCCGAGGCGTACACCAACCCCGCCATCCACAGCCGCCTCAGTGAGTACACCGCCATGACCAAGGAGGTCCATGGGCCAGATTACGATCCGAGGACCGAGGACATCGACGGAGATGTCCTCATGAGGGTCGGAGGAGGCAAGAGGCATGGGCGGTACTGGATTGCCGACGGGGCAATCGACTCGTCCTCCACTCCCACTCTCTCTCAGGTGCGAGCAAGGAGCACGAGCGCGAGCCCAGCCATACGACCTCGGCAGGACAGCTCACAGCATCGTATCCAGCAACTCCAGGTTATTCCTTATCTATTCATCGTTCATTGATTATTATATATCTTCTCTTTGCATTATCATAACATTAGGGCGAAATATTACAGACTCAACTAGATGATGAGAGGAGGCAACGTGAGGAGCTGGAGAAGAGGATGGCGGAGATGTTCGCGTACATGCAGAGCCTTGGCGCCGCACAGGGTCATGCTCCACCACCTCCGTTGTTCCCTGCAGCTGACCCTGCTGAGTTCACTACTCCTGTGAGTATCAAAATTTTAGTACTGCATGATATATATTCATATGTTCTCACACATACAATCTCTTCTCTGTGCAGGGTCAATCGGCAGCGTCGAACAACCCTCACGCTTCGTCCAGCCCTTCGCCGAACCAGTCCAGATGCCCACCTCGTTGATGATCTGTTTTGTGATGATCCAGACTTATATTTGTGAGTGTTGGTGATGTTAGTTAGACTTGGTCTTGTGAGATACTTGGTGATGTTAGTGATGATCCAGACTTATATCTGTTTTGT
The DNA here is from genome assembly GCA_029449295.1 of Zea luxurians. Classification (NCBI taxonomy): domain Eukaryota; kingdom Viridiplantae; phylum Streptophyta; class Magnoliopsida; order Poales; family Poaceae; genus Zea; species Zea luxurians. Next base: position 1,311,289 of record JAOPSE010000140.1, on the reverse strand, counting down.
GATGATCCTGACTTATATTTGTGAGACTTATATTAGTGAGACTTTGTGATATATATGGTGTTGATGATAAATGTGTTCATTCTGTGATGCGATTGATATATAATGTGATGTGAATGATATATATCTTTTGTTTGTTTGGATGGAATAGCAAAAACAAATAAAAAAGGGACATCCTGGTCACTTTGCCGAGTGTAACACTCGGCAAAGGGTAGCTTTGCCGAGTGCTATGACCTTGGCACTCGGCAAAGAAGGAAACCTGGGAACCGGTAAAGCCATCTTTGCCGAGTGCTGTTGCCAAGGCACTCGGCAAAGTGACTGGCAAAGGGGCCCACTGGAGGACTCTTTGCCAAGTGCCAGTCCACTAGACACTCGGCAAAGAAGCCTCCTTTGCCGAGTGCCTACGAGAGCTCTCGGCACAGGGACTGGCGGTGGGGCCCACTGGACCCGTCTTTGCCGAGGGCCGCTAGAGCAGACACTCGGCAAAATTAGCCTCTTTGCCGAGTGCCAAAGAAGACACTCGGCAAAGGATCCGTCACTGTCACTTGGCGCCGTGACAGTGACTTTTCTTTGCCGAGTGCCCGACAAAAAGTACTCGGCAAAGAGGCTGTTGCCGATGTACAGTTCGCCGAGCGTTCTTTGCCGAGTGTTACACTCGGCAAAGCCTTTGCCGAGTGTTAAATAGCCTTTGCCGAGTGTCTGCGACACTCGGCAAAGGAGCTGTGTCCGGTAGTGAATACTTTATAGCAGTGACAAAAAACTGTCTACAACTCTAGCATTGCAACCCTGAAGGATTGACGCAGAGAACTGTAAGTTTTCACCCGTCCCATAAATTCAATGTGGCACATAATGTGTAACATTATAGTAGACCACAAACAACCTACGATCTGGGGAGCAGTGGAAAGAAGCAGAAATCAGCCGTAGATGCCTCTCGCCATCCGAGCAGAGCAGCAGCACAACACCAGAAGATCACCTCGTCCTCCAACCTGAACGGAGACATCGCCGACAACTACCTGCACAACTCGTTAGACATGGCAAAATTGTGAAAGCTTGGCCTTCACATGTTCCTCCAATGGTTGCAGAGGATACAAAAATGAGCATCAGAGATTCAGTTTTCAGCACCAACAAACAGCAAAATGGAGGCTTCGAAGGACTGGAACTTGAGGAAGGTGACTGTATAGTGTACCTCAGTGCTGTGACATGCTAAAACATCAGGTACTAACTAAAGCCCTCTAAGTCCTCGAACAATATGTTGTGTAGCAATAGGCTTAGTTTTCTACACAAATGTAATTTCTCAGCCTTGAGAGCTAACACAGAATCTTTTTTACTGATCAAATACTCAAGAATAATAGTACCCTTCTTCATTTGTTTTCTATAGGGATGATTCCTTGTTTCTTCATGTGTATACATGGAACAAAATGGAACCCTCTACTTCCATGAATTGTTTGAACTATGCTAATAATTGCCGACTAATAGGTCAGCCATCACCCATCAGCCCAACACAATAAACTAATAAACAGTTACCTATATGATCATAGTCTACTACTGCCTATGTGTATATATATTGTTGTATGTCACCTTTAGCTTTTGCTCCTACTCATTGAGACATGAGACCCATCACCATCCCCTCCTTTCCTGTTACTAAGCTGAATGCCTTGAGCAACAATAGGATCAGAAAATGCTATTGTGCATTGGTTCTGGTGACCAACTTCAATCAAGACAGAATGAACATGAAGACCGTCGACCACGCCATCAGCGCAACCGCGGTAACGAGGTACGTCCTGAGAAAAATCATAGAAAATTCCTCTTGTCCAATGTCGAATAGCTGAGCCATCGTTCCTAAACTACACAAGTCCCTCAGGAATCAGGCTGCCGAACATAGCAGAAACGGAGCGCCATCGATCGGCTTCAGAGTTTCATGGGCGTACGTACCGATGTTCATCGCGGGAGGCATGACGAACTGCACCATCAGCACATAGAGGTACAACGGGTCGCGAGATAGGAAGTCGGGCCCGTATGCGGCGCGGATGACGGTGATGCCAATCAGTGGGAGGAGCACGAAGCGGACGCACAGGATCGCGACAATCACTGCACGCTTCAGCCCCGACTTCTGAAGCCCTGCACGCACACATCCATAGCGACTTCAGAGTTCAGATCGGTTTCAGAACGCGCGGTCGTCCCGTCTAGGGGGTGGATGTGCTTGGATCGCCGCTATGTCTGATTCTGATCGAAATAGTGCCCACCTTGAGTAAGGTTTCTGCCTAGGATAAGGGTGATGCAAGGGATCGTGTCGTCGCTGCAACAGAAGCAGACCGTGAGTGACCAGCCTGAAGAGGTGTTGACAGACAGCAGTAGGCAGTTTGAAACACTCCATCGTCCGATGTGCATGCTTACCCCATCAGTTGGAGGGAATCCTGTATAGCTTTGAAAGGAGCTCCGTCGCCGATGATTAGGGATTTCAGCCATGGGACCAGGCCAACAGCGAACCTAATTACTTGATCCAAGATGTGGCATCAACATCAGATTTAGTCCTTCCAATTCCAACTATGTGCCACAACGAAGTGAGAAGCGAGATACCGAAACATACCGCGGATATGGTGGGCGGTGCCATCAGCTCCTCGATGAACTGATGGATAGCGTCTTTCAGCTTCGTCCAGAACCCCTTTTCAGCGACCTCGCTCTCGCAGGACAAGAGGAATGCCGTCGGGCTTGAGGATCCGCGTGGCCTCGGCGCCAGGTCGGCCAAGAGCTTGGAGGCGTCAAGGGCACGCCCCGCAAAGACGAAGTCGGCGGACGACGCGTTGACCGGAATCCTCCGGTCACCCTCACGACGACAAGCGATGGTGAGCGCCTCCTATCAACGGCGATGGCAGGAGCGGAGGAATGTGGGAGGAGGGGTGAGCGTGTGTCGGGGTGATGGCGCGGAAATGGTGGATCTGCGAGATCTCGGGTCTCGAGAGGCGAGCGTGGCGGACGAACGAAGGCGCATCAGGCGGTGGCTGGAGGGGCAGGGACTGTGAGGCGGGCGAGGCAGGCAGGGGATGGGGTGGCGGGGATCGCGCCATGGATGGAAGGGCGTGGTGGGGGAGGCACGGATTGTGGCTCTAGCGCGGTGGAGGAGGAATTGAGAGCGGCTGTGGTGTGGTGGGAGCGCATCCGTACGATGAGGAACGGAGGGAGAGGATTACACGGCAGAACATGGCGCACAGTTGTGGACGCCTACATTGAAGGTTTATAGAGTAGTAGAGATTATATGAACATGCCTAACATTGGAGGCCAATTACCAGCCAAACTAGCCATCAACACTGCAATTGCAAGACGAACGAGTCACTGTTTGGTTAACCGAATTGTCTTGTCTTGGACCACCATATGCGTTGACTCTGTCTAAACTTATGTTTGGTTGCCTGTACACAGAAGACTCAAGCTGTATGAGCGGATGCAAAACAAACTATTTTGTAGCCATTTGGTTGCGTCCGCTGGTACGCAGGAATCTACCGTATGCGTGTGCGGTCAGCCAGGGCCACCGGAGCCGGCGTGTCCGGACACAGACATCCAATCATGCGCCTAGAGACCATACCCACTGCTTTCCGAATCACGATTCACGAATCACTCGAAAAAGGGCACCCCAGAGGCCAGAGCAAGAGATCTGTGGGTACTGTTGCGATTTTGACGGGCGGCGGCGGCGAGTACCTGGCGAGCGCGAGCACACAGGCAGGAAGCTAGCTCCCTAGCAAGGAACGCGAGCTCCGGGTGGAACAGCTGCTTGGTACTATTCGGCGTCAGCCACAGGCGGTGGGAGACTAGAGGCAAACGGGGGCACGACCGCCCGAGACGACGGAGTTGGCGGAGTAGCAGAGGCTCGGCGTCAGCAGCTTGCTCGACACTCAATGGATGTGTGATCGCCTGGAACAGGGTAGAGTTAGGGATTATTTTTTCTTTCATGACTGATTTGGTGATCCGGGATCCTGGGAGGATCAGAGGGGATTGAAGGAAAATTAGTTCATTTCCCCCTCAATCCCCTCCAATCCTCTCGGGATCCCCTTATCACCAAATCAACCCTCATTGTTGATCTTTTCTCGGGCTGAATCAAAGTATATACTGGGTCCTCCGCCTCTGCCTAATATATAGCTGGAACTTTCTTATATTCAATTTTTGTGTGATTGATTGTCGTGACAATATAGCCAGGATAGACTCAGTCCGCGCAGATTCAGCCTGACTCCGAAGCGAAGCCCACCCGCTGCGTATGATCTCAATTTTGTCTTGGTGCGACTTGGCCCAGCAGCTGGTGCGGCCATCCAAACACAGGCTACATGCATCCACGGAGCCTGGTTCGACGTAGTATATATCAACAATGGTATATATCATACTGTCATACATAGAACCACACGTACTAGTATTACTAGGTGTGTGCCCGTGTGTTGCAACGGAAACATATAATACCATTGGTAACTTATGTAAGCTGGGGATGAGCATCAACGCATATTTGACCGGATCTTTTTCTTCCTTGGGGATCTGGGAGTGTTGCAACGGGAATATATAATACAATTGGTAACTTATTTATCGATTTAGGTGGGGCAGCAGGCTGCTGCGCTCTTGGGAGAGCAGCCCGTCTACCACGCCATACAGCGTAACATTGGCTGCGGGGCCGCCATGCCCCCAGTGGCGCTGTCCAGCAAGGAGGGTGGGTATTTGGGGGAGTATCGGCGAAGTATTACTCAGATCATCTAACCAACTCAGCTAATTTGCAGTTCCAGTGAACACAACTGATACTGCTTTCTACCCACCCAATTCTCCTAATAATATGCATTCACAGTAAATACAACAATCTCCTAGCAACAAAAACCTTAAAAAACAGATGTATTCCTGAGCGCATCACTTGTAGGCATAGATGTAGTCTTGGAAGTAGAAGTTCTTCTAGATGAAGTTGGCAAGCTAGCGGGAGGCAGCGAAGCACAGCACGGCCGCCGACACGACCGCGACCCTCTGAACAGTCGACGTGAGGACCGTTCCCTTGGCGACGGACAGGAACCCGATGATGGCGACCGAGGCCACCTGAAGGGCAACCTCGAGCGCCTTCATGGCCTTGAGCGCCGCGTTGCAGCTCCTGCACTGCACCACGTGCGACCAGTACCTGCCATGGGCGTCCACAGTTACAGATGCGTGTTGCTGAATCCTTTGGTAGCCGTGCGATGGATGATTCATGACAGTGCGGAGATCACTGGCTGGCTTGTTTACCAGCTGGTCCTTAGTACGCGTTGGTGGCAGCCAGCTGGTCGACTTGTAAGGTTGGCCAGCCGACCTGGTTCTTGTAGAATTTTCTGAACCAGTTCCTGAAGGTGACCACCATGGCGTCCGACGACGTCGGCACGTAGCAAGCTGTCTACCAGTTATCCAGCCCTGCCGCAGCAAATTTATGCTCCTGACAAAAGAAACTCAGCAAACAAGAGTTAGCATTAGCAAAAGCCTGGATTGCTAATCTTTGGGTATGGGTTAGAGCAGAGTATAATCTGGATGTTTGTCGTGTGCCTGGCACTGACAGAACTTGAGCTATGTACCTCAACGTGGAGGAGGAAAATGTCTGAATCCAATATAAGGTTCTGGCCGACATGGTACAACCACTGTGGCGTGATGTGGTGGAGCCAGACCCCGACGTTCCTCGGAAACGCCCAGATCACCCTGCTCCTGCCAGGACCGACCGGGATGCAGAAGAACACCAGCATGACCCGAGGCGCCTTCTTCTAGCCCTGGCCACCAACCCACCAAGAACAGTGAACGGTGCGCGTTCAGAAGAACAATGAATGGCACTTTTATGTTATGATGGAGGGGGATTCACACCTCCTGTGGAAACGGCGTGCCGAAGAACGTGCAGGGCACAACGAACTGGAAGTAGCCCCGCTTTTGCGGTGACACAAACCCTTCTATGTTTGCCTGCTCGATCTTCATCTTGACTGGACCACCTCCCTCTTTATCATAGTCGACTGTGAGGAAGATAAACAACTAACAATCAGCTATGCAGAATGACAAGCAACAAGCATTGTCATCCACTCCTTGCAACAAGAGGCCATATTAATCCCAACCGGCCAACCCTAATTTTAGGAATTAAGGATCTGTTTGGATACATATGGCTCTCTAGAGTGTCTTATTCTATTCCGGATTTCTCGCTAGCTAAAGATAGAAAACATGAATAGCTTTCTAGAGCGCAAACAAGATATAGAAATGATGTTAGAGATTAAAAAGATATAGAAAGTGATTATTATGTAAACGACTCTCCAAATGATGATTTAGAGGGCGAAATTAAAAAAGACTCTTGGAGATGCTCATAAGAGAGAAGCAGAATCAAGGTCAAGAAACATACTTCAAGCTCTCCTTGCGGGACGATAGCACAAGCTCTCTAATGGACAACCAGCTCAGAGGATATACAGCCTAGCCAGCGAAGACCTTGCGATGGTGGTCTTTTCATTCACCTGAACAATGGAGAGGTGCTTTCCAACAACCGTCATGGTGGTGCAGCGTGTAGCTCATGTCGCCCATAAGACAAAATAGAAAATTTCCCATACTAAAATGAATTTCAGTAGATCTCCCAACATCTGAAGCATTGATAATTTACGGTAAAATTGATAAAGAAGGTCGACCTTGTGGCAGTAAACAGGTTGGTGAGGAGGCAGATCAGTGGTTTCTATAGAAAGCACCAGGATCATGCTAAGCGGTTCTACTTCATATTATTAGAACAATAAACAATTGGGAACAAGGATCAGAAGCATAAATAATTAGCTTGCATCAAAAGTAGATCCAAACCAGTAACAAAATAATTGAGACCTACAGTAAAAAGAATGCATAAAAAATTAGTATACAATCCCTTTCTACATGCTTCTTTATGCAGTTTTATCATAAAAACAAAGAAATCAGAACACAGTTATTGAGGTGCTTCTCATAACCATAAACCATAATGCCAAGCGGCATGCAATCCTCCTGACCTCCTGTGGTAAGTGTCAAAGCAAAAATAAGAAGAAATGGGGCACCTTCTTTGACCGCCTTTTTCTTGAGCTTCAGCAGCACACGACACCTAGATCAGTGACATGGACGATATCAGGAGATAGAATGGCTGAGTGAATCCAGGAAAGTAGAGTAGCCATCGCACGCATACACACCTTGCCGAGGTACTGGAGGCATCGCTCAGCGATGGGTATGAACTCCAGTGCCACCGTCTCACCCTCGACCGCCATCGCCTTTCAACACCCTCACAATAACATGCTGCCTCCCAACAATGCCCTCGTTGACCTGATATAAGAAGCCATATACACCCCAAAAGAACTATGAATCTAAGCAGCCTTTATGATCAGTTTACAACAGATTTGGTAGGTAGTATGAAATATGATTCCCTCAGATTTTATAAATCCCTTCTCGACACAATGAGTGGTCTGTGCATATTCCTCTTGCATACAATCCGACAACCATTGGATAAAAAATGTCCAAGTAAGAAGATAAAAAGGTAATATTGGAAGCGAAAGCACAGTGAGAAAGGTGAACATATAACATTTGGGGTAATACCTTACCATCTTCAGCCAATTTAGCTACTGTCTTTGCTAATTCCTACAAAAACACCAAAAATTTCAGAAGGGTATATCAAAGTGCTACTGGTTTAAGAATTGAAGGCATAAAATGTTCACAACTTATTTGACGAAGAACAAAACATTAACCATTTGAATATTAATATGGACAAAACACCAAAAAAACTATGCCGGACCATGAACAGTAGGCCATGTATGCGGGCTACTGTACTCTATGCAGGCCTAGTTGGTCACTGAGCCATTCTCTTCCAAACCTAACCAGGCCTGAAGGCCAGGGCCAGGACAGCAGACTAAATTCTACACTGGACTGGCCAAATTTATCAGTAAAGGTGCTGGGTGTCATCCCACAAGATTTAGAAACCATTTAATACGGACAAAATAGGTTTTAGCTGTAGATCTTTCTGCTCAATGTGTCGTTGGAACCTAGAACTGCTGTGGTAATCCTAGGATCACTTGCAGAGTCCTTGTACCCTTTTCAAGCTCTACCTCCACCCTACCCTTTTCTTATTTCCCTGTTAGTACGGTTCAATGGTTGCTAGCAAATTTCCGCGTGTGACTTGGGCGGGGAAGAGCAGCAGCGGAGGATCTCAATGACGGGGACCATGAAGGCAAGGGTCTTCCCGGAGCCTGTGGCGGCGTCTACGGCAACGTCCTTGTGCGACAGCAAGTGCACCGCTAGAAATTGGAGTGGACAGATTATACCACAACAAAGTTTAGCTGATCGGCGAAGAATGTCCTTGCCTCAAACATGAGTAGAAGGAAATTTAGTCCTAAAACTTAGTTGCACCGTGTGAAGTTCCTCTAGCTACAGGTTAATGTACTGTGATCGATCTTACTCCAAAGGGGGAAAAACTACTATGGCTAAAATTCACTATACTGTTGGTGGGCTACATGTATTTGGCATGTAATGATAAATGGTAACATTTCCAACATTCTCTTGAACATGGACCACTGACACAGATAAGAGTTTGATATCTTGAATTTTGATTCTCTGTTTGTACTAATACCTGTCGATCATCTGTTCTTTTTTTAGGGGTCATCAGCTACATAATGCAGATTCTCTTTAGTAACTTAGTTGGCTATTTAAAGTTCAATTGTGGTTGTTTGATTATAGGAATACATATTTGAGATGCCTTCAGCTGGATTAAAATAGCTACCTGATCCAAGATGTAGCATCAAATCAGATTTGGTCCTTCCAACTAAGTGTTACCGTGAAGTGACAAGTGAGATGCTACCTGAAACATACCATAGATATGGTGGTGGTGCCATCAGCTCCTTGATAAACTGGTGGATAGAGTCTTCAGTTTCGTCCAAAACCCCTTGTCATCGACCTCACGCTCGTAGGACAAGAGAGGGGCCTCCTGCATTTGTGGCAAGTCAGTTTTTCTGAAGATTCCACGATGACCATGTCTAGCTGACAATGCAATCCACTGTTGTAAACCTACCTACCATTCGATGTTCATCCCCGTGCTCGTCAGGCTTAACTAACGTCAGAAGATGTGCATCCTCGTCAGCACAGGCAGCTGGCCCATCTTTTTTCGCTTGCTCGGTGCCCTACGGCATGCTCCTCATCGCTATCGGCTGGGCACTAAGTGCTTTTGGACTGCATTGATATCCAGAAGAAGTGGAACTTCCATATCAAGGCTTACACTTACATAATAATTATGGATATGCACTTGAAAGAGATGAACATACCTTATGATACCTTCCTTTCATCACCACCTTGACCATCCTTTAGAATGAGTAATAATATAGCCTCAAACAACGCAGACATGGCCATCATGTGGAGTGGACCACTTGGGGTGCAGTAATAAGTAAGAAGATGAAAAGACGTAAGATTTCCTTGGTCGAAAAATGCACTTGGGGTGCAGTAATAAGTAATTGCAACACAGCACAAGTAGAACCACATAAAAAGGGGGGCAGGAGTAAAGGGAACAGAGCTTGGCTTTCTTCCAATGGTAGAAACATCCAAAGAGGAAGGGGGAACTCGGAGAATTCATCCATCCAGGTCATAAATCCAACCCGAGGGCCCCAACTGAAAGGGAAATGTGCCCTTGGGCCATTTCTAAGTATTTTGGTGATTTAGTGCCCAACACATGTGCTTAATTGTGAGTTTATGTCCATGGATGAACAAAGTGCAAATCATGAAGTAAAGGTATGTTTCTAAGCCTTAGTGCATTGGTTTTGTGTACTAATATACTTGTCTAAGTGTTAGAAACAGAAAGAAGAAGAAGAGAAAAAGACTTGGCTGTGTACAGCCGAGAGTCAGTTCGGTCTGGAGCACCGGACTGTCCGGTGTGCACCGGACAGTGTCCGGTGCGCCAGACTGACTCGGCGCGAACAGGCCGCTCTCGGGAATTCGCCGACGGCGTACGGATAAAATTCACCGGACTGTCCGGTGTGCACCGGACTGTCCGGTGAACCAACGGTCGGCCGGGCCAACGGTCGGCCGCGCAATCTGCGCGGGACACGTGGCGGAGCCAACGGTCGGAAGATGTCACCGGACTGTCCGGTGTGCACCGGACATGTCCGGTGCGCCAATGGCTCCAGATCTGCCAACGGTCTGCAACGGTCGGCTTTGCTGTTTAAGGAAACAAATCGGGCACCGGACTGTCCGGTGCCCCCGACGACAGAAGGCAAGGATGGCCTTCCGGATTTGCTCTCAACGGCTCCTAGCTGCCTTTGGGCTATAAAAGGAGCCCCTAGGCGCATGGAGGAGGAAAACAAGCAACCTTTGAGCATTCTTGATCATCCACACTCAGTCTTTGCGCATTTGTTTGTCATTCTAAGTGTTTCGAGCTCCGTTCTAGTGAGAACTTTGTGATACTCTTGTGAGCTCGATTCTTGGCCGTGTGTGTGCGCGTTTCGCTGTGGATTTGTGTGTGTTGCTTCCCTCCCTTACTCTGTGTTTCTTTGTGATCATATACTTGTAAGGGCAAGAGACTCCAATTTGTGGAGATTCCTTGCAAACGGGATAGTGAAAGGCAAAACAAAACACCGTGGTATTCAAGTGGGTCTTTGGACCGCTTGAGAGGGGTTGATTGCAACCCTCGTCCGTTGGGACGCCACAACGTGGAGTAGGCAAGCGTTGGTCTTGGCCGAACCACGGGATAAACCACTGTGTCACCTCTGTGCTTGATCTCTTGTGGTACTGTGTTTTGTTGAGACTTCTCTTTAGCCACTTGGCAATTATTGTGCTAACACTTAACAAGTTTTTGTGGCTTAAGTTTTAAGTTTCACAGGATCACCTATTCACCCCCCCTCTAGGTGCTCTCAATTGGTATCGGAGCCGTTCTCTTCACAAAGGGACTAACCGCCCGAAGAGATGGATCCTAAGGGGAAGGGTATCGTGATCAATGACAAAGAGAAGGAATCCTTCGTCAACGAGCCAAAGGACGATAAGCCTACCGACTCCGGCTCGGGCCACAGACGGAAGGAAGGGAAGAAGAAGAAGACAAGGCGCATCAAGGAGATCGTCTACTACGACAGTGATGAGTCTACTTCTTCCCAAAAGGACGACCACAACGACTACGAGAGAAGGAAACCGGTTAATTCGAACTTTTCTTTTGACTACTCTCGTATTCCGCAAAGTTCAAATTCACATTTGCTTTCCATTCCACTCGGCAAGCCCCCACACTTTGATGGAGAGGACTACGGATTTTGGAGCCACAAAATGCGTAGTCACCTATTCTCTCTCCATCCTAGTATTTGGGAGATTGTAGAGAGTGGAATGCACTTTGATAGTTCGGATAGTCCCATGTTCATTAATGAACAAATTCATAAGAATGCACAAGCTACTACTGTTCTTCTAGCTTCCTTGTGCAGGGATGAATACCATAAAGTAAGCGGCTTGGATAACGCCAAGCAGATCTGGGACACCCTCAAGATTTCTCATGAGGGGAACGACGTCACCTTGCTCACCAAGATGGAGTTGGTGGAGGGAGAGCTCGGACGGTTCGCAATGATAAGAGGCGAGGAGCCGACACAAACATACAATCGGCTCAAGACCCTTATCAACAAGATAAGGAGCTACGGGAGCACGCGATGGACGGACCACGACGTCGTCCGCCTAATGCTAAGGTCATTTACCGTTCTTGATCCTCATTTGGTAAACAATATACGTGAAAATCCCAGGTACACCAAGATGTCGCCCGAAGAAGTTCTTGGGAAATTTGTTAGCGGGCGAATGATGATCAAGGAGGCGAGGTATGTGGACGACGCCTTGAATGGTCCGATCAACGAGCCGCAACCCCTTGCTCTCAAGGCAACACGAAGCAAGGAGGCGCTACCCAGCAAGGTGGCACAGATTGAGGCGGCCGGACTCAATGATGAAGAGATGGCTCTCATCATCAAAAGATTCAAGACGGTGCTTAAAGGTCACAAGGGACAACCAAGCAAGACCAAAGCCAAGGGGAAGCGCTCATGTTTCAAATGCGGTAAGCTTGGTCATTTTATTGCTAACTGTCCCGATAATGAAAGTGACCAGGAAAAGGGGAACAAGAGGGAGAAGAAGAAGGCATACAAGAAGGCAAAGGGCGAGGCACATCTGGGAAAGGAGTGGGATTCGGATTGCTCCTCCTCCGACTCCGACAATGAAGGACTCGCTGCCACCGCCTTCAACAAGTCTTCCCTCTTCCCCAACGAGCGTCTCACATGCCTTATGGCAAGGGAGAAGAAGGTATGTACTCGAGACTCTACATATTCTTCTTCAAGTGAGGATGATTCTAGCGATGAGGAAATAGATTACTCTAGCTTGTTCAAGGGATTGGATAGAAATAAAATTGATAAAATCAATGAATTGATTGATGCCTTGAATGAAAAGGATAGGCTTTTAGAAAAGCAAGAGGATTTATTGTATGATGAACATGATAAATTTGTGGAGGCACAAAAATCATATGCTTTAGAAGTTAAAAGAAATGAAATGCTCTCTTATGAACTATCTACTTGTCATGAAACCATTTCTACTTTACAAGGTGTTAACAATGATTTAAATGCCAAATTAGAAGTAGCAAATAAATCTAATTCTTGTGTAGAACATGTTATGATTTGCACTAGGTGTAAGGATTTCGATATTGATGCCTGTGGTGAACACCTAGTTTTAATTTCCAAATTAAATGAGGAATTGGCTAGTCTTAATGCCCAACTTAAGACTAGCAAAAGTGAAGTTGATAAGATAAAATTTGCAAGGGATGCCTACACGGTTGGTAGACACCCCTCAATTAAGGATGGTCTTGGCTTCAAGAGAGAGGCCAAGAACTTAACAAGCCATAAGGCTCCCATCTTCGTCAAGGAGAAAGGGAAGGCCCCTATGGCTAGTAGTGCTAAAAAGAACCATGCTTTCTTGTACCATGATAGGAGACATGCTAGAAATGCTTATAATGATTTACATGTTTATGATTCTCATGCCATGTTTGCTTCTAGTTCTTCCTATAAGCATGATAGAGATATGTGTAGGAGAAATGTTGTACATATGCCTAGGATAAATATTGCTCATGTTCCTAGAAAAGTTGTGAACAAACCTTCTACCATTTATTATGCTTGCAATGCTCCCTTTGCTATTTGTAGAAAGGGTAAGAAGGTAATTGCTAGGAAGATAGGGGCAAGATGCAAGGGAGATAAAACTTGCATTTGGGTCCCTAAGGATATTTGTGCTAACCTTGCAGGACCCAACATGAGTTGGGTACCTAAGACCCAAGCCTAAATTTGCCTTGCAGGTTTATGCATCCGGGGGTTCAAGCTGGATTATCGACAGCGGATGCACAAACCATATGACGGGGGAGAAGAAGATGTTCACCTCCTACGTCAAAAATAAGGATTCCCAAGATTCAATTATATTCGGTGATGGGAATCAAGGCAAGGTAAAAGGGTTAGGCAAAATTGCAATTTCTAATGAACACTCAATTTCCAATGTGTTTTTAGTTGAGTCTCTTGGTTACAATTTGCTATCTGTTAGTCAATTATGCAACATGGGATATAACTGTTTATTTACGAATGTAGATGTGTCTGTCTTTAGAAGATGTGATGGCTCACTAGCTTTTAAGGGTGTACTAGACGGCAAGCTTTACTTAGTTGATTTTGCAAAAGAAGAGGCCGGTCTAGATGCATGCTTAATGGCTAAGACTTGCATGGGCTGGCTGTGGCATCGCCGCTTAGCACATGTGGGGATGAAGAACCTCCACAAGCTTCTAAAGGGAGAACACGTGATAGGTCTAACAAATGTTTATTTCGAAAAAGATAGACCTTGTGCAGCTTGTCAGGCAGGTAAACAAGTGGGAGGAGCACATCACAGCAAGAATGTGATGACCACGTCAAGACCTCTGGAGCTGCTGCATATGGACCTCTTCGGACCCATCGCCTATCTAAGCATAGGAGGAAGTAAGTATGGTCTAGTTATTGTTGATGACTTTTCCCGCTTCACTTGGGTGTTCTTTTTGCAGGATAAGTCTGAAACCCAAGGGACCCTCAAGCGCTTCCTCAGGAGAGCTCAAAATGAGTTTGAGCTCAAGGTGAAGAAAATTAGGAGCGACAACGGGTCCGAGTTCAAGAACCTTCAAGTGGAGGAGTTTCTTGAGGAGGAAGGGATCAAGCACGAGTTCTCCGCTCCCTACACACCACAGCAAAATGGTGTGGTAGAGAGGAAGAACAGGACGCTAATCGATATGGCGAGGACGATGCTTGGAGAGTTCAAGACCCCCGAGTGCTTTTGGTCGGAAGCCGTGAACACGGCTTGCCACGCCATCAACAGGGTCTACCTTCACCGCCTCCTCAAGAAGACTTCGTATGAGCTACTAACCGGTAACAAACCCAATGTATCGTACTTTCGTGTATTTGGGAGCAAGTGCTACATTCTAGTGAAGAAGGGTAGAAATTCTAAGTTTGCTCCCAAAGCTGTAGAAGGGTTTTTATTAGGTTATGATTCAAATACGAAGGCGTATAGAGTCTTCAACAAATCATCGGGTTTGGTTGAAGTCTCTAGCGACGTTGTATTTGATGAGACTAATGGCTCTCCAAGAGAGCAAGTTGTTGATTGTGATGATGTAGATGAAGAAGATGTTCCAACGGCCGCTATACGAACCATGGCGATTGGAGACGTTCGGCCACAGGAACAAGATGAACGAGATCAACCTTCTTCCTCATCAACGGTGCATCCCCCAACTCAAGACGATGAACAGGTTCATCAAAAGGAGGCGTGTGATCAAGGGGGAGCACAAGATGATCATGTGATGGAGGAAGAAGCGCAACCGGCACCTCCAACCCAAGTTCGAGCGATGATTCAAAGGGATCATCCCGTCGACCAAATTTTGGGTGACATTAGCAAGGGAGTAACTACTCGGTCTCGACTAGTTAATTTTTGTGAACATTACTCTTTTGTCTCCTCTATTGAGCCTTTCAGGGTAGAGGAGGCCTTGCTAGATCCGGATTGGGTGTTGGCCATGCAGGAGGAACTTAACAACTTCAAGCGCAATGAAGTTTGGACGCTGGTGCCTCGTCCCAAGCAAAATGTTGTGGGAACCAAGTGGGTGTTCCGCAACAAACAAGACGAGCACGGAGTGGTGACAAGGAACAAGGCTCGACTTGTGGCAAAAGGTTATGCCCAAGTCGCAGGTTTGGACTTTGAGGAGACTTTTGCTCCTGTGGCTAGGCTAGAGTCCATTCGTATCTTGCTAGCATATGCCGCTCACCATTCTTTCAGGTTGTACCAAATGGATGTGAAGAGCGCTTTCCTCAACGGGCCAATAAAGGAGGAGGTGTACGTGGAGCAACCCCCTGGCTTCGAGGATGAGCGGTACCCCGACCACGTGTGTAAGCTCTCTAAGGCGCTCTATGGACTTAAACAAGCCCCAAGAGCATGGTATGAATGCCTTAGAGATTTCTTAATTGCTAATGCTTTCAAGGTTGGGAAAGCCGATCCAACTCTTTTCACTAAGACTTGTGATGGTGATTTGTTTGTGTGCCAAATTTATGTCGATGACATAATATTTGGTTCTACTAATCAAAAGTCTTGTGAAGAGTTTAGCAGGGTGATGACGCAGAAATTCGAGATGTCGATGATGGGCGAGTTGAACTACTTCCTTGGGTTCCAAGTGAAGCAACTCAAGGACGGCACCTTCATCTCCCAAACGAAGTACACGCAAGATCTGCTAAAGAGGTTTGGGATGAAGGACGCCAAGCCCGCAAAGACGCCGATGGGAACCGACGGACACACCGACCTCAACAAAGGAGGTAAGTCCGTTGATCAAAAAGCATACCGGTCCATGATAGGTTCCTTGCTTTATTTATGTGCTAGTAGACCAGATATTATGCTTAGCGTATGCATGTGTGCTAGATTTCAATCCGATCCGAAGGAGTGTCACTTAGTGGCAGTGAAGCGAATTCTTAGATATTTGGTTGCTACGCCTTGCCTCGGGCTCTGGTATCCAAAGGGGTCTACCTTTGACTTGGTTGGATACTCAGATTCCGACTATGCTGGATGTAAGGTCGATAGGAAGAGTACATCGGGGACGTGCCAATTCTTAGGAAGGTCCCTGGTGTCATGGAACTCTAAGAAACAAACCTCCATTGCCCTATCCACCGCTGAGGCCGAGTATGTTGCCGCAGGACAGTGTTGCGCGCAACTACTTTGGATGAGGCAAACCCTCCGGGACTTTGGCTACAATCTGAGCAAAGTCCCACTCCTATGTGATAATGAGAGTGCTATCCGAATAGCAGAAAATCCTGTTGAGCACAGCCGCACAAAGCACATTGACATCCGGCATCACTTTTTGAGAGACCACCAGCAAAAGGGAGATATCGAAGTGTTTTATGTTAGCACCGAGAACCAGCTAGCCGATATCTTTACCAAGCCTTTAGATGAGAAGACCTTTTGCAGGCTGCGTAGTGAGCTAAATGTCTTAGATTCGCGGAACTTGGATTGAATTGTAGCATACATGTGCTTATGCCTTTGATCATGTTCATTCTGCATTTTGTTGCTTATTATGGTGCTCAAGTTGTACAAACACTCCCTGGACCTCACAAGTCCGTTGCAAAGTGATGCACATGTTTAGGGGGAGATGTGTTACAACTTGATCCCTTGAGACTAACCATATGCTTGAGTTTGTTTGATTTAGTCTCAAAGGAGAATTGAAAGGGAAAAGGTGGACTTGGATCATGCAAGACTTCCACTGCACTCCGATGAGAGGGTAACTTATTCCAAGTCCATCTCATGAACTCTTATTGCCATTTGCTCTAAATTGAAGATTTTGGTGAGGCAATGGGGTTAAAGGGCCAAGATTGATCCCGTTTTGGTGCTTGATGCCAAAGGGGGAGAAAATAAAGGCCAAAGCGATAAATGGATCAGCTACCACTTGAGAGATTTTGAAAAGAGTATAGTAGAGCTTTTGGTTTGTCAAAACTCTTTTTGTTGTCTCTCTTATCAAAGTTGGCTTCCTGTGGGGAGAAGTAGTAATTATGGGAAAAAGGGGGAGTTTTTGAAATCCTTGATCAATCTCTTTTGAAATGACTCTCTTTATGCTTTAACATGTGTGTTTGACTTAGAGGTAGAGATTTGAGTTTGATTTGCAAAAACAAACCAAGTGGTGGCATAGAGTGATCCATATATGTCAAAAAAATGAATCAAAACAATTTTGAGTTCTTATTTGATTTGATTTTGTACTTGTTCTACTTGCTTTATGTTGTGTTGGCATAAATCACCAAAAAGGGGGAGATTGAAAGGGAAATGTGCCCTTGGGCCATTTCTAAGTATTTTGGTGATTTAGTGCCCAACACATGTGCTTAATTGTGAGTTTATGTCCATGGATGAACAAAGTGCAAATCATGAAGTAAAGGTATGTTTCTAAGCCTTAGTGCATTGGTTTTGTGTACTAATATACTTGTCTAAGTGTTAGAAACAGAAAGAAGAAGAAGAGAAAAAGACTTGGCTGTGTACAGCCGAGAGTCAGTTCGGTCTGGAGCACCGGACTGTCCGGTGTGCACCGGACAGTGTCCGGTGCGCCAGACTGACTCGGCGCGAACAGGCCGCTCTCGGGAATTCGCCGACGGCGTACGGCTAAAATTCACCGGACTGTCCGGTGTGCACCGGACTGTCTGGTGAACCAACGGTCGGCCGGGCCAATGGTCGGCCGCGCAATCTGCGCGGGACACGTGGCGGAGCCAACGGTCGGAAGATGTCACCGGACTGTCCG
Organism: Zea luxurians; assembly: GCA_029449295.1. Lineage (NCBI taxonomy): Eukaryota > Viridiplantae > Streptophyta > Magnoliopsida > Poales > Poaceae > Zea > Zea luxurians. Next base: position 1,293,543 of record JAOPSE010000140.1, on the reverse strand, counting down.
GTGTGCACCGGACATGTCCGGTGCGCCAACGGCTCCAGATCTGCCAACGGTCTGCAACGGTCGGCTTTGCTGTTTAAGGAAACAAATCGGGCACCGGACAGTGTCCGGTGTGCACCGGACTGTCCGGTGCCCCCGACGACAGAAGGCAAGGATGGCCTTCCGGATTTGCTCTCAACGGCTCCTAGCTGCCTTGGGGCTATAAAAGGAGCCCCTAGGCGCATGGAGGAGGAAAACAAGCAACCTTTGAGCATTCTTGATCATCCACACTCAGTCTTTGCGCATTTGTTTGTCATTCTAAGTGTTTCGAGCTCCGTTCTAGTGAGAACTTTGTGATACTCTTGTGAGCTCGATTCTTGGCCGTGTGTGTGCGCGTTTCGCTGTGGATTTGTGTGTGTTGCTTCCCTCCCTTACTCTGTGTTTCTTTGTGATCATATACTTGTAAGGGCAAGAGACTCCAATTTGTGGAGATTCCTTGCAAACGGGATAGTGAAAGGCAAAACAAAACACCGTGGTATTCAAGTGGGTCTTTGGACCGCTTGAGAGGGGTTGATTGCAACCCTCGTCCGTTGGGATGCCACAACGTGGAGTAGGCAAGCGTTGGTCTTGGCCGAACCACGGGATAAACCACTGTGTCACCTCTGTGCTTGATCTCTTGTGGTACTGTGTTTTGTTGAGACTTCTCTTTAGCCACTTGGCAATTATTGTGCTAACACTTAGCAAGTTTTTGTGGCTTAAGTTTTAAGTTTCACAGGATCACCTATTCACCCCCCCCCCTCTAGGTGCTCTCACCAACGCTAGGAACAGAAAGAGAATTCAAAGGAACCGGGATACTATGTGGTTTGGCAGAGCGAGGGAAGGAAGAACTTTGGGCGTGCCACCACCTCAATCTCAGAAAACCCAACAGCAGCACAAGAAAAAAAGACCAACTGATTCATCGTCCCGCGTCCGTGTCGAAACTAAATTTGGAGCTCAGTCTCTCCATCTAAATTCAGAGAGAAGAAATAGCAGACTCTCTGCTAATCACGAGCAGCTGCTCCAAGGCCGGAGAATAGAGGAGATGCGATGTGCTGGGGCCTGGGCGCCTGATCAGACCACGCGGTGGAACATACAAATTGATCAGATCAACATCGACACATGGACAACCAACAATATGAAAGTGAGTGATGGGGAGGTGGCACCTGAGAGATGGCTGCGGCGGCGACAGCGGGGAGGGCATGGCTAGACCTGGCCAGCCTCAAGACGAAAAGAGAACCAATCCTCATGGTTTACGCTCAGGCTTGGGCTTGGCTCCTGGCAGAAGCTGGCGGCGGCGACGCCACCGTGTCGAGACGGAGACGAGGATGAAACGTTGAGATCCCAAACAAAACCTATCTATGGGGCGGCGCGGCGGCAGGTTTGGAACGAGGTAGAGCACGTGTGGCGTCACCGCCGCAGCGGCTGATCCTTGCGCCGCGTCGCCGCTGATGTGCTCGAGGTGGCCCTGCGGCAGGTACACGAATCAGATCCAGCTCGGTGTACTCACGCAGCGTGATCTCGCGGACATTGTCCGGATCCTTGGAGAGGCAGCTTGGCCTCCCACACGAAGTCCGCGCCCGCGGCGCCGCGGAACGCGAGGTTGAGCCGCGTGAGCCGGCATATGTCCGGCGCGCCGAGGCGGAGCAGCACCTCCACGGTGCACAGCTCTGGGAGGTCACCCAGCCCGGCGCCGCGCGCCACCTTGCCGCCGGGCTCCGCGCTCGCTAGGCCCGACGCGCCCGCGCCCGCCAGGCCCGACGCGCCCGCGCCCATGCCGATCTCGGTGGAGGGCGGATGGGGAATCTGTGGATCCCGGCGGAGGGCGAAGAAAACCTTGGAGAGCAGGGAAGCGGACGCGAGTCGCGGATGGAGAGGATTGCGCCAGGAGGAGCGATTCGTGGATGGAGAGAGCAGGGAATGGGCGTAGGAAGCGGAATCCGCGGCGGCCGTGGGGTTTCCCACCAAATTCACCGCGGTCGTGGGGAATCCGCGGCGGTTCAGTGTCAGGCTCCGGCGCGCGGGCGGTTCGGTACTGGAGGGATGCGTGGGTGCGGATTTCGCGGCGGCTGCGGCGTTGTGGTAGCGGAGGTCGGCGGGGCGCGCGGGAGGCCGTTGCGGGAGCGGGGGTTTCGCTAGCGCGTGGGCACGCGGGAGCGGGGGCAGTCTACACTGTCTCTTTAATAGTTAGTAGAGATTCAACGTAGGTGTAAGGTACTGTTAGGACCATTATGTATACTAAAATGGGACATTACCTTTTTATGGAGAGCGTTGTATATAGCATTATTTCTAGTCCCGTATACATGTTTGGGGATTTTTTTTTCACAGACGAACCGGCAATACTAATTAGGAACTGTGAGAGCTGTACGAAACAACTCAAAACCGTTGGAGGAATTTTGCTAGCTCCCACTGATTTTATTTGTTGATTCAATGTGCTCTCAAGTAGATATACATGTCAATCAAACAAAAGCTCTCAAGTAATGACGCTTCAGTCGTTCTGATGAATTTGTCTCACGACTTACGTGAACCGCCGGCATGTTTGGTTCAATTTTTTTCTGACCAGCTTTTCTGGAAATCTGGCTGTGGAAAGAATCTGGCTGTGGAAAGAATCTGAGTATCATTACGATTACGTGTGAAGGAAGATAAAGTTATTTATAGGGCTCAGGATTTAGAAAGTGACGGATTCCTACTATTACAATGACTCAACCGATTATGTGTTTATGTTGATTTTAAATGGTTTTTATCCCAACAAATTTTATAGAAGCTGGCTGAAAAGCTGAGCTTTTGGCAGTCCGCAGCAGCTTTTGGTGGCCAGAAGCTGTCAGAAGCCGAAACAAACAGGCCTATATATGCTCAGTTTGCAGGCGATGGATGCCTGGCCTGCAGCCGCACCAACCGGAATTCTCCTGAAAGTCAAATGTTACGAGCTGACGTGCATTTATTAGGCTACGGCTGTAGCATTTCGTACGGGTTCACGAGTTTAATGATACTAGCTCCGTTCATAAATATATGACATCGCTATTTTTTCAAAATTTTGACCACTTATTTTATTTAAAATATTAATTTTAAAATATAAAAATTTAGTTAAACATAAACTATCTTAAATGATAAAAAATATAAAAAATAAATGATAACTTATTATTTTTTTAAATAAAATAAATGATCAAAGTTTTTTTAAAAAATCAACAGTGTCATATATATTACATGTCAAGATCTGTGTTTGTATGGACGGACACATACATAAAATATCCATTGCAAAACGAATGAAGACACTGTTTTCCATTATTGTCATGAAAGATATAGTGAATATTTGCAGTATTGTGCGTGCAAATGTTTTCAAAAGTATTGAAGCGAGAGCAGAGCAAGTTCTCTTTTATTTAATTTTCAAAAACATCGTGCGTACAAACGTTTTAAGAAATCTAAATCAATTATACCTACTTACTCCATCTCAAAATAAATGCACGTCTCGTGACTCGCTTCACGAGTAGTTAAGATTTATAAAATTTAACCAAATTTAAATGAAATATATTAATACTTATGATTTATAATAAGTATTAGTATAATGTCCGTGCACTATGACGTCTCACAGTTTATATTTGATACTCATAAAAAAATAAATTTAATATTAAAGTGAACTTATAGTCCATGTATCATATATTAAAATAATAAAAACAAATATTACACTTTATATTATTAGCCAAAAGACCTAAAAGAGAAATATGCTCTCGGGTCATTTCTAGTTATTTTGGTGATTAAATACCTAATACACCGCCACATTGAACTAACTATCTTGGTATGAGCATGAGCACAGGTGTAGCAAAAGCAAATTGAAGATTGGAAGTCTAGATGAGTTGAATTTGAAGTCTAAAAGGAAAATTTTGGTTAAAGCTACAAAAACATGAGGTTTAAGTACTTAAATAAGTTGCACATACTTTATACTATGTTTTTTGCACCTTTGTTCGGCTACTAACTCATTTGTGTAAGAAAAGTTAAATTTGGACTCAGTTTTGGACATATAGGAAATCCTAGAGAAAAGGATTGAAAGAGATATGATCCCAACACTTAGTAAATTGTTTTTGTTGCTAAATATGTTTGTCTAAGTGCAGGGAGCCTCTCAAGAGGAGCCAAAAGAAGTTGGAGAAGTTTGGCTCAAAAGAGCCAAACTTGGGCAAGTCTGGGACCCACCGGATTGTCCGGTGAAGCGTACGGTCGAAGACGCTGCTCTTGGAAATTTTAATTATAAAATTCACGGGACAGTGAACAGTGTACTATCCAGTGCATCGCACATCAACTCCAACGGTTCTCTTCGAAGGCGGACACCAACCGCCAACCGCCAACGAGATGACGTGGCCGCTGTCTGGTGGCGCACTGGACTATCCGGTGCCACGCCGGAAAAGAAAACCGGTCAATCAGATCGCCCGACGCTAGCCAAATATCCTTTGGCGCACTGGATTGTCTAGTGACCCCGCAGACAGGGAAGTTTTCCAGCTTCCTTGTGGAAAGGAAACGACTACTAGACCTGTTGGGACTATAAAAGGAGCCCCTAGGCGCCCTCTCCTGATACTCAAGCATACTAAGAGCGCACTAGAACCTCGAACTCGACGACCACACCGTTAAGTGACTTGAAAGAGATTTGAGCGCAATTGCTAATCTGTAACTCTGTCGTTTTGTTCTTGTGCCCTTATCTTTGCTTTGTGTGCGTGTGTTGTTATGTTGTGCTCTTGTGTGCGTGTTCTTACTCCCTCCCTTAATCTAAGTTTGATTGTGATCATTTGTGTAAGCCCGTGAGAGACTCCAATCGTGTGGAGATCACAAACGAGTTAAGATATAAGGAAGAATATCGTGACACTCAAATTTGATCTTTGGATCACTTGAGAGGGGTTGAGTGCAACCCTTGACCAAAGGAGGTCACTACACGTGGAGTAGGCTTTGGCCGAACCACGGGAAAAAATCGTTGTCTCTTGTCCACTTCACTTTACTACGATTTATGTCTTCCTTAGTGCTTAAACTTCACTAACATATTGCTCCTAGTTTGATACACATCCCAAGAGAGCAATCAAGTGAAGAGTCTATTTTTCTCTCCTCTTCTCATCCAAACTTGGTTTTAGTTTGCTCTAACACCTTTTATAAACCAAGTTTGTGTTGTTTGAAGCATTTTTGCAGGATCACCTATTCACCCCCTCTAGGTGCTCTCAATTCGTATCAGACTCATTCTCTTGATCAAGGGACTAACCGCCCGAAGAGATGGATTCTAAAGGGAAGGTGAAGGTGACCGAGGATAAGGAGATCCTCTCTATCGACACACCCAAGGGAGGAGAGACCGTCGACTCCGGGTACATGTGGTTAATGATGAACTTTCAAAGACTCGACGTGCAACTCGTAACGGTGTTTGCATTGTAAGTGTCACTCATACTTCCACATATATGTGTTATTATTAGTGAGTTGTATAAATTTCCAATATCTGACATGCACGTCTGCCTTGCAGAATGCAACATGATCAGTAGGAGATCCTTTACGGTCCTAATCCCGATGCTAGTGCCGGTAAAAGGTTCAGGTACCTCAACCCAATATAGATATGTGAGCAAAATCACACTTTCATAATCGGGAAAGACAACAAAGAATTACGGGGAAAGACGAACGAAGAGTTAAGAAGCATATACAAGATATGAAGAAATATTTTGAAGCTCGATACGCCACCTACATAGGACACACAATGCTTCAATTTCAAGACAGGGAAGGCATAGTGGCCACGTACATCTTTAAGTAAGTGTGATGTTTGCATAACTAAAATTAATAATTTAAATACACATGCGTCACAAATTTAATTCGTACAGGGACCACTGGATATGCTTCCTCATTTATTTCAAGATTGCAAAGGTGCTGGTGCTTGAATCCTTGGATTACGACTCTTCAACCTATGCAAAATTCCTCAACAACTTGGAGTTGTAAGACTTTTCTATGAACGCATACTTTTATCGATGAAAATTTGAGAATAACATGATGATTCTATTTGAGATCACAGGGTTTTTAGATTTTATAAGATGAGAGATGGAAAGTACGATACGTTGAAACAACGCGTGCCACTAGACATCCACCATAAATGGCTGGTAAGTATGTGAATTTATGAATGCATATCATACATGTACGTACATAGGACAATGTTGCCACTAAATAACTAATATGTCACACCCGGATTTAAGGAACAAAGCCGGGTGCATCTCATACATGCGCCAAAGAAGACAACATATATAATAACAGAGTGTATAGAGATAAATGTCACAATATAATTAGAGTACTTATTACATAACGGAAGTCTTACAAAATAAAATATAAATATAGATCGAACTAAAATTCATCTTTGGTGCCAGAAAGTCAACTGGGAGACGCCACCTAGATCGAATCGAACTCCTCGTTGTATGGCTCCTCTTGAACCACTTGTTCTTCTCTGGTGGGGGGGGTGTGAGACAACAAGGGTGAGCTCACACAAGATCATAGCTCAACAAGTTGTGGGGAAATCAGTGTGCATGAACTCACCAAAGGTGGGAGTTCATGTGATGTGTAAGGCTGATCAACAATAGAGGTTAAAGCTGAGCATTGCTTTTAATAAGTTGGTCAAATTTTATTAGCAATTACTAAATGTAAGTAAATACCAAACCATAATAAATAATAATAGATCAAAATTAATAAATAATTCCATGTAATGCATATGACAGATTGAGTTTAAGTTTCATAATTTAATCATGTGAGAGTCCTGAGCTGCTCTTTACCGTGAGCTCGGCTAGTATACCAGTTTTACACTCTACAGAGGTTGTACCCTATACCCACAAGTCATGTATCCCATATCGCCAGGGTTTGCAAGGCCCTTAGAAACTACCTAGGTGAATGGTTAGGGATCCACTACGAGGCCTTTACAAAGTTCCACTAGCTTCCGAAAACCTGCTACAGTTTATGGAAAGAGCACTTGCAAGAATCCCCCGTCTGACCGCCATCGCAGCAAAATCAACTCGAGGACCTCCTTGCATGCAACTCCCCTACTGCCCTTGCCCCTTTCGGGTAAGGTAGTCTTCCACTAGCTTTCCTAATTAGTTAGCCAAGGGCATCCCATTCCACCCTTGTGGTGGCACGTGTTTCTCAAGTTAAGGTCCATGTTCCAATTAAAAATAATGATCTTGACATGAACATAAATAAAATAACAAAATAATTGGAACATGGATATAATGAAATATTAACCCAAAACCATATAAAGCAATAGCATAAGTACCCAAATGATTCAGGGGTAAACAAGGGAAAGATGGTAAACATACTAGGGTGACCTATTGGGTCCCATCAAAATTAAACCTATGCATGAATAAGTGATATTAAAGAATATTATTGGGTAACAAAAGTGGATCAAGGGCACAACTTGCCTGGCACTTGAGATTCTAGGTACCAGGGTGATTCTTCATATCCTCGAAACCTCGCGCTAGTCGTAGCAATACAAACAAACATGATATAGACAAAATTAACATCACACCATACATAAGAACAAACTGCATAATAATGATCTACACGAAGCTACGAGATCGTGGGATCGAGAACTACTAAGATCGGAGTTACGATTAAGGAGTTATGATTTTTATAGAAGATCTATGTGATTAAGATATTAAACTATATTATAAATTGGTTAGTATAAATCATATGAGAGAATATCTTATAAATAATTAACTCACTTTCATCTAAGTTATAAATTGACCATAGATCTTATTCTAATAGGTTACAATGGTAAGCAAATTAACAAGACTAACCAACATAAGTTAAATAAAGATCCAATTATATAAGAATGAGACATGGTATAATAAGTGTTGTTATTGCATAGTAAATATTCATATGAAGCTAACGCAACTCGAACAGGTCAAATCGGAATTAAAACGAAGAAGTTATCAATTTATAAAGTTTTAAGTGTTGGATAAAATATTATTTAGGATATTAGTTTTAATATGGCTTTCATGTCAAAACAGTGGCACTAATTGATAAAAAATAATATTATGAAATTATAGAAATTGGAATGAATTGATTTGGACTTCATATGAATTTTATATGAATTAAACAAATTCTAGCATTTATTTTCACATTAAAATCATTTTCTAATCACTTTTACTGAATTTTATAATTCTCTGGACTGGTCGCTAAATACAGGGAAGGTCAGGGGCTAACCCGCAATATTTACACAGACACAGTCAACCCCGAGTTGGACGGCGGGTTGGTTTTTATAAAGCGTAGGGGGTTCTTCTATAAAACGACCGGGTCAAAGGGGTATGCAGTAATCCTGATCGTCTGATTAGAATTCTACAACCATGATTGGGTCTAGGTTAACTTCAACCGGTACTCGACGACCGCCCTCCGATTGAGAACACACGGCTAGGATTCAATATAGCTACGCTCGTCTCTTATTCACCCGATCAGAGATCCATGATCAGGATCGATCGCACGAAGGGGTACGTAGACTTCTAATCTGGGATGTCCACTGAGATCTGACGGTGCTCACTCATTCCCCCAATCTGACAGCCGCGCAAGGCGGCGCCGCCCTTGCCACACGGCGAGAGTTCACCGGCGATAAGCAATTGGCCATTTCCCCGCACTAAATTCCAAGAGGTTTGAAGCAACACCCGGACAGATGCACGGCGAACACAATGAAGGTATGCATACCGTGATTTGACGTGGTGGACGGTCCGGCCACGGTGCAGAGTGGGTTGGTGGCAAGGAGGTCGCTCCGACGAGCAATTCAGGCGGCGCTGTTGGTAAATTCCGAGTGGCACGGTCACGACCTCCCTTCCCGAGGCTTGTGGAAGGAGCTGGCGCAACACCAAAGGGCTAGGTGACAACGGCGCGAAGCTCTCTCGCGGCAGCTTCTCTTCCTCCCTCCACTCCGATCTGGTTACGAGGCACCGAGGTGGATAGAGGGGAAAAGATGAAGATAGGGTGTCCCATATATCCCCCGACGACATGCAGGTAGTTGGGTTTCGTGAGGTTCGCGGCCAGCTAGCCCGAGCGAGGATCACGACGAGAGATTTTCGCCCGCCAAGTCCGTGTTCAGTTGGGGACGAACGACCTGACCAAGGGGGCCCACCCATCGGTGGTAATGTGACTCAGGCGCGGAGCAACAGGGGAGCTGACCAGCGGGCCTATGCTGTCAGCGCCTTACTTCGTGAACAGGCGCGCGCGGGCGAGTAGAGCGGAGTGTGACCGACGTCGTGGCTCCACCGGTCAGTGACCCAACGCATTAGCGCGCACCAGAGGTGGAAGGCTGACGAATGTGTCCCACCCCACAGTGACTCAACTCGTGAACGGGAGCGGTGCGAGGTGGAAAGGCTCAGCGGCTGCACTGTGGGGCCAGACGGTCGGCGCCGTGTAGGGCAGACCGCACGGAAGGAAGGCCAAGTGGGCCGAATTGGCGCCCCTAGGCCCGATTAAGCTTTCTTCTCTTTTTTATTTTAATTTTCTGTTTGAATTTAAGATTTGAATTTTATTTCAAATTTGTTTGTGAGCTTTACTCACAAATTGAGTGCACAATTAAAAATACTAGCATAAGGAATTATATTTATCTATTTATATTTTTCTGTATATTCTTTTCCTTTTCTTCTCTTCTCTTTATTTTTAATTCCCAAATTTGAATTCAAATGGCGTTGTGAACTTGTGCTTCAAATTAAATGTACAAAATAAACACACTAGTATGGTAGTATTTTATTTAACCATATATTTTGTTTTATCTTGTATAGTGTTTTTCCTTCTTTTCTCCTTCTATGTCCTTCTCAATTTTTTTCAAGTTATAAATTAGGTAGAAACTCCCAAATTGGGTACTAATATATTGTCATTGATATCATTATTTTTATTATTTATAGGTGTACAATCAAATAAAGTCCAGCATGATGTATAGATCAATTTAGGTGTCATTTGACAATTAATCATTTTAAGTATGGTTGTGCACATGCCTACTTAAATAGGAACCAAGCATATAGGAGAATTATTTCCATCAAATGTGCCACCCCAAATCCATAAGTATAAGATGCCCCCTTTTTCATATGCCTATTTTAATATCTTAGTTGATTATGAACAAGGAATTTCAATTCTTTGGAACATTATCATTTTATTATTTTATGATATATATATTTTTTTCTTCTACCAAATTTAGGTCTTACAAATCCTACCCCCCTTAACAGGAATCTCGTCCTCGAGATTTGTAATGAAAGGGTGTATAACCATATTGTCTCAGAGCATATGCACAAACAAAAATATCAGCATGATGCATAATTTATTAGCAAAACACAGGGTCAAGTAGACCTTATTATTTCTCCTAACATAGTATCTTACCAAATACTAACTAAATTAACATTTATGTCTTACAAATAGTAGTAATTTATATATATATTTATGTAGCTTGGTGGAGCTGGTGGTGGTGGTAGAGGTTGTTGTTGTTGTTGTCTTTCCAACTGTGCTTGTCTTATTTCTCGACGTATCTTCAGTCGGTCCTGACGTATTTCCTCGCGTTCTTGTCTTATCTGATTTTGCAATTCGGTAACCATGTTTGCCATTTGTTGTATTACCATCATTTGGGTGGCAACCACTTGATCGATTCCAACCGGTGGAGGATCTGAAGGATTCATTTTTGTTTGTCGTTGTCTGATAATCTCCTCTTCCTGGTATTGACCATCGAAGTTAGAAGCATATGGTAATACAATTTGCAAGGAAAAATTATTTGGTAGGCAGACGAGTAGGCTAATAATTGGTTATGACCTGAAGATTCTTTAGCAGGGCTTAATCTTTGTTTTATACCAAGTTTGGGGTATCTAGTTGTATAAGGTGAATATCCAAGGTTAAAATAGAATTTGTCAAGATGAGATAAACTATATGGTGTAGGTCAAAAGTTTGTCTGATGTTAGGTGGGGATGGATAGATTATATCATTCATCATGACTCTATGGGTTGGGTTAGCTCATGGTTGAGTTGATCTACACCTGGCTATTAGGGTATAATCTACCAATATCACTAATCTGTTCAAGTAGACCACATTAGATTAGATCACATTTGATTCTATAATCCCATTTAAGAATACCATTTAGTTTAGCATATTAAGTTGACTTTATCTTTACGAAGTTCTAGTATATTTTTTATCTAAGTGGAAACTTCCAGGAAGTATATATTTTAATACACCTAAAATTTTCATGCCATTAACATGTGTGGCATAGAAAACAAGGGTATATCATGTTTTAGTGTAGAGAAGATTTGGGCCAAAAGAAAGTTAAGTAAGGGAGACTTTTATTCTGGATGGTGGATCTTGATTCATCCGAAGATCTATTTCTACTTGTATCTTTCATTGTAGAGGTTAACCTTCTTCTTGGATCTGATTTAAGAACTATCGGTTGTGGTGTTGTATGCCATTATCTGAGTTGGGACAACAATTGTGGTATATGGGGTAGGTAGATTGAACAGAGTTTTACTTCGCTTGTAAGAGAAATGGGTTGGGCAACCTAAAACATAGGCTAGGTCGTGATTTCGCGGATGAGTTGGTTTAAGACACCAATATAGGTTTAAAACCCATTTATAGGAATATGGTTTAGTTAATACTTGTAACATAGATTAGATCATATTAGATTAAGTAGGGTCTAGATTAGATCGGATATAACTGGATTAAACTTTGTTTAAGTCAGATAAATCTACCAGGGTAGAATATGTATTATTAATATGTGTTAGAATCCTTTGAGATAGGATGAATTATATAGTGTAGGTAGGTTAGAATCTCTGTCACGTTAAAATAGAGGGGTTATGCAAATATCGGGTGGTTAAGGTAGTTGCATATGGCTAATTTGGACTAAGATTCCAATTTAGATTAGAACATATTTATAAGAGTAGGATCCAATCTTATTTTGCCAGTATTATCTAACATGTTTGTCCATTAGGTTAGATCTGATCAGATTAGATGAGATCAGAATTATATTGGTGTAATCAGATTAGATTGTGTAACATTTGAACAGGTACCTTCGGACTCGGACTAAAACCATACACGATGTGAAAAGCATGGTTGAGACAAAGGCTGATGTGGCTCCGAAGCTACAATGCAGGGGAGCTTCGGCTCAATGGCGGAAAAAGGAACCGACTTAAAGGGGAAAAGGCTATCTAGTCCCCATTAGACTGTCCATAAGTCAATAGTAAATATAAAGGGCATGAATGTAATTTTACACAGGCTGCAACATGTGCCTATAAATAGATGAACAGTACCCCCGTACTGTTCACGCTGACTTGTATTCATTTGTGCGTCACGTTTGGATTTTACCTTCTGTCAAGCTGAAGGTACAAATGTAATTCAATATTGTTTCTGTTTATCCATGTTAATAAGAAGAAGATATATTAATAATGTCATATGATTATTCATGCTGTCTCTTATATTTCATATGCTTCTTCTTTCATTAATGTATTCTGCGATGATGAAGGTATGTCCTTCATGACCTTCGTCTGAAGATCATTATATCCTAAGGGAAATAATGCTTCGAAGGACGAAGGACTTTTAACCATTAACATTTGTGTTGCCTTATTCTTAACTCATAGCATTTGAGAACAAGTCCCCAACAGATTGGATAAAATCTACTTAATTTATTTTGGAATACATCGTGTTTGTTACACCATTATGAAATAAGCATGGTGGTTGGGATAAGTATGCTTGTTAGGACAAGATGAGTCTCTAAGATTATTGTAGAATCTTTTGAGATTAGTTAGATTTATTAGGCTAAGATGAAATCTTTTCGGGATAAGATAGATCTATTAAGATAAGAGAGAATCTTGTAAGATAAGATGGATCTATTAAGATAAGGGAGAACCTTCCAAGATAAAGATGGATCTATTTGATATATTCTAGTGTGGGTACTTTTAGTTGATCTAGTTTATCTTATAAACAATTTAAGAGGATAAGATAATTTTTTTAACACAAGATGAACCTATTAGGATAAGATAGATTCCTTTGAGTTAAGAGGGGTCTATATATAATAGATACACTTTAATGGAGGATAATCTAAGTTGTTTAGTTATCTTATTTATTCTATTTATGTCTATATGTATATGTAGATGTAATTGTGGACATTACTCCACAACTCATCACAATCAATCAAAGATCCAAATCAGACAAGTATCATAAGAACAAACACTCAAGCGTATAGATACCTATAAAAAAATAGTTTTGTTTTTGTTCCTAGGATTAGGTCTCCTAGTCCTAAAAGTCACTTTAGGCACGAGATTTCAAAGTGTGAAATCCACATTTGTCTTTAGAAGAAAAAAGGTAAGAATAGTCAGAGTAAAGCGGAAATAGACGAGAAAAGATTAAGATAAGTTTAGAAAGAATCAGAGTAGGAGAGGTAAGAAAGTATTGGTTGTCTAGTTCTATCTAGCTTTCGTCCTACAGTCAACATTCCTCTGATACCACTTCTATCACACCCGGATTTAACATAAGTTAAATAAAGATCCAATTATATAAGAATGAGACATGGTACAATAAGTGTTGTCATTGCATAGTAAATATTCATATGAAGCTAACACAACTGGAACAGGTCAAATCGGAATTAAAACGAAGAAGTTATCAATTTATAAAGTTTTAAGTGTTGGATAAAATATTATTTAGGATATTAGTTTTAATATGGCTTTCATGTCAAAACAGTGGCACTAATTGATAAACAATAATATTATGAAATTATAGAAATTGGAATGAATTGATTTGGACTTCATATGAAATTTATATGAATTAAACAAATTCTAGCATTTATTTTCACATTAAAAATCATTTTATAATCATTTTTACTGAATTTTATAATTCTCTAGACTGGTCGCTAAATATAGGGAAGGTCAGGGGCTAACCCGCAATATTTACACAGACACAGTAAACCCCGAGTTGGACGGCGGGTTGGTTTTTATAAAGCGTAGGGGTTCTTCTGTAAAACGACCGGGTCGAAGGGGTATGCAGTAATCCTGATCGTCCAATTAGAATTCTACAACCATGATTGCGTCTAGGTTAACTTCAACCGGTACTCGACGACCGCCCTCCGATTGAGAACACACGGCTAGGATTTAATACAGCTACGCTCGTCTCTTATTCACCCGATCAAAGATCCACGGTCAGGATCGATCGCACGAAGGGGTACGCAGACTTCTAATCTGGGCTGTCCATTGAGATCTGACGGTTCTCACTCATTCCCCCAATCTGACAGCCGCACACGGCGGCGCCGCCCTTGCCACACGGCGAGAGAGTTCGCCGGCGACAAGCAATTGGCCATTTCCCCGCACTAAATTCCAAGAGGTTTGAAGCAACATGCGGACAGATGCACGACGGACACGATGAAGGTATGCATACCGTGATTTGACGCGATGGACGGTCCGGCCACGGTGTAGAGCGGGTTGGTGGCAAGGAGGTCGCTCCGACGAGCAATTCGGGCGGCGTTGTTGGTAAATTCCGTGTGGCACGGTCATGACCTCCCTTCCCCAGGCTTGTGGAAGGAGCTGTTGCAACACCAAAGGGCTAGGTGACAACGGTGCGAAGCCCTCTCGCGGCGGCTTCTCTTCCTCCCTCCACTCCGATCTGGTTACGTGGCATCGAGGTGGATAGAGGGGAAAAGATGAAGATAGGTGAAAGGGAAATAGGCTTACACCTTTTCCTATATGAATTTTGGTGGTTGAATTGCCCAACACAAATTAATTGGACTAACTAGTTTGCTCTAGATTATGAGTTCTACAGGTGCCAAAGGTTCAACACAAACCAATAAAAGTCCAAGAAAGGGTTCAAATAAAAAGAGCAAAAGACAACCCAAAGGCAGCCCTGGTCTGGCGCACTGGACTGTCCGGTGTGCCACCGGACAGTGTTCGGTGCACCAGGGAACCCAACTCCAAACTTGCCACCTTCGGGAATTCGGGGAACCACTCCGCTATAATTCACCGGACTGTCCGGTGTGCCAAGCGGAGCAACAGTCGTCCGCGCCAACGGCCGTCTGCAACGCTACAGTGCGCGACTACGCGCGCAGAAGTCAGAGCAGGCGCAGAAGGCGCACCGGACAGTGAATAGTGACTGTCCTGTGCACCACCGGACTGTTCGGTGGCCCAGTTGTCAGAAGCTCCAACGGTCGGAACCCAACGGCCTGGTGACGTGGCTGGCGCACCGGATAGTGTCTGGTGGCGCACCGGACTGTCCGGTGCGCCATACGACAGAAGCCCTCACCAACGGTCCTTTTGGTGGTTGGGGTTATAAATACCCCCAACCACCACACTTCAATGCATCAAGGTTTTCAGCCATCAAACCTCATACAAGAGCTCTAGACTTCATTCAAAGACACAATCAAAAAGATCAAATCCTCTCCCAAGTCCGGAATCACTCCAAACAAATTAGTGACTAGAGAGAGAGACATTTGTGTTCATTTGAGCTCTTGCGCTTGGATTGCTTTTTCTTCTTCATTCTTTCTTGTTTCCAACTCAATTGTAATCAAGGCAAGAGATACCAATTGTGTGGTGGTCCTTGTGGGGACTTTGTGTCCCGGTTGATTGAGAAGAGAAGCTCACTCGGTCTAGGTGACCGTGTGAGAGAGGGAAAGGGTTGAAAGAGACCCGGTCTTTGTGACCACCTCAACGGGGAGTAGGTTTGCAAGAACCGAACCTCGGTAAAACAAATCACCGTGTCATCCACCTTATTTGCTTGTTATTTGTTTTCGCCCTCTCTTACGGACTTGATTATATTTCTAACGCTAACCCCGGCTTGTAGTTGTGCTTAAACTTTATAAAATTCAGATTAGCCTATTCACCCCCCCTCTAGGCGACTTTCAATTGGTATCAGAGCCCGGTACTTCATTAGAGCCTAACCGCTCGAAGTGTTGTCGGGAGCATCCTCCAAGAGGGAGATCGGGACCGACGACAAGTCCGCAAGCTCGAGGAGAACACACTCGAGGGAGTCCGCCCACAAGCACAAGGAGGAATCCTCTTCCTCCATCAAGTCCCAACGAAAGGGTGACAAGAAGAAGAAGATGAAGAAAGTGGTCTACTACGAGACCGACTCTTCGTCACCCTCCACCTCCGGCTCGGAATCGGCATACGCCACTTCTAAGCGCCATGAGCGCAAGAAGTATAGTAAGATGCCCCTTCGCTATCCTTGCATTTCAAAATGCACTCCATTACTTTCCGTCCCATTAGGCAAACCACCTATGTTTGAAGGTGTAGATTATTCTATGTGGAGTGATAAAATGAGGCATCACCTAACCTCACTCCACAAAAGCATATGGGATATTGTTGAGTATGGAGCGCAGGTACCAAAGAAGGGGGACAAGGATTACAATTCGGAGGAGGTCGAATAAATCCAACACTTCAACTCCCAAGCCACTACTATACTCCTCGCCTCTCTAAGTCGAGAGGAGTATAATAAGGTGCAAGGGTTGAAGAGTGCAAAGGAGATTTGGGACATGCTCAAGACCGCGCACGAAGGAGACAAGGTGACCAAGATCACCAAGAGGGAAACGATCGAGGAGGAGCTCGGTCGATTCATGCTTCACCAAGGGGAGGAGCCACAAGCGATGTACAACCGGCTCAAGACCTTGGTGAACCAAGTGCGCAACCTCGGGAGCACCAAATGGGATGACCATGAGATGGTCAAGGTTATTCTTAGACCACTCGTTTTTCTTAACCCTACACAAGTTCAATTAATTCGCAGCAATCCAAGGTATAAACTAATGTCCCCCGAGGAAGTTATAGGAAAATTTGTGAGCTTTGAATTGATGATCAAAGGCTCCAAGAAAATCATCGAGCAAGGTTGTCGGCGTTTCGAGACCGGGGGGTCCCCGGGCCGACGAGTGAAATGTCGCCGCGTGCCCCAGCCCATATGGGTCGGCACGAGACGGAGCGCGAAGGGGGGAAGAGAGGGCAGCCGGAGCAAAAGAGGGAGGTGGAAATCCCGCGGCCTTCGTGTTTGTCCCGCGCCCAGGTCGGGTGCGCTTGCAGTAGGGGGTTACAAGCGTCCACGCGGGAGAGGGGGCGAGCGGCCTCACGCGAGCGCCTGTCCCGTCCTCTTCCCCGCGCGGCCAACCCTCTGTAAGAGGGCCCTGGTCCTTCCTTTTATAGGCGCAAGGAGAGGATCCAGGTGTACAACGGGGGTGTAGCAGAGTGCTAACGTGTCTAGCGGAGGAGAGCTAGCGCCCTAAGTACATGCCATCATGGCAGCCGGAGAGGTTTTGGCACACGGTTCGTGTGGTGTCGTGGCCGTTGGAGGAGCGCTGAAGCCTGGCGGAAGGACAGCTGTCGGAGCTATCGAGTCCTGGCTGACGTCCTCTTGCTTCCGTAAGGGGGCTGAGAGCTGCCGTCGTCATAGAGCGTGCGGGGCGCCATCATTGCTTGTCTGGTGGAGCGAGCCAGATGGGACGCCGGTCTTGTTTCCCGTAGCCTGAGTCGGCTTGGGGTAGGGTAATGATGGCGCCTCCTGTTGACGTGGCCGGTCCGCGCCCTAGGTTGGGCGATGTGGAGGCTCCTCCGAGGTCGAGGTCGAGTCTGTCTTCCGAGGCCGAGGTCGAGTCCGAGCCCCTGGGTCGGGCGAGGCGGAGACCGTCGGCGGAGGCCAGGGCTGAGTCCGAGCCCTGGGTTGGGCGGAGCGGAGTTCGTCGTCTTCCGGGGCTGAGCCCGAGTCCGAGCCCTGGGTCGGGCGGAGCGGAGTTCGCCGTCTTCCGGGGCTGAGCCCAAGTCCGAGCCCTAGGTCGGGCGGAGCGGAGTTCACCGTCTTCCAGGGCTGAGCCCGAGTCCGAGCCCTGGGTCGGGCGAAGCGGAGTTTCCTATGGTGCCTGAGGCCGGGCCTGGCTGCCTGTCAGCCTCGCTCTGTCGAGCGGCACAACAGTCGGAGCGGCGCAGGCGGCGCTGTCCTTTTGTCAGGCCGGTCAGTGGAGCGGCGAAGTGACCACGGTCACTTTGGCTCTATCGACTGGAGGACGCGCGTCAGGATAAAGGTGTCAGGCCACCTTTGCATTAAATGCCTCTGCGATTTGGTCGGTTGGCGTGGCGATTTGGCCAGGGTTGCTTCTTGGCGAAGACTGGGCCTCGAGCGAGCCGGAAGTATGTTCGTCGCTGGAGGGGGGCCTCGGGCGAGACGGAGATCCTCCGGGGTCGGCTGCCCTTGCTCGAGGCTAGGCTCAGGCGAGGCGTGATCGAGTCCCTCGAATGGACCGATCCCTGACTTAATCGCACCCATTAGGCCTTTGCAGCTTTGTGCTAATGGGGGTTACCAGCTGAGAATTTGGAGTCTTGAGGGTACCCCTAATTATGGTCCCCGACAGTAGCCCCCGAGCCTCGAAGGGAGTGTTAACACTCGCTTGGAGGCTTTTGTCACACTTTTTTGCAAGGGGACCAGCCTTTCTCGGTTGCGTTTTGTTCCGGGTGTAGCCCCCGAGGCCTCGGAGAAGTGGTTTGACTCCTCCGAGGTCTTAATGCCTCGCGCAATGCTTCGGCTGGTCTGGTCGTTCCCTCATGCGAGCTGGTCGTAGCCCGGGTGCACGGTCGGGTCCCAAATTCTCGGGCTGGTATGTTGACGCTGTCAACGGTTTGGCCGGAGCCGGGTTTGCGAGAGCAGCCCCCGAGCCTCTGCACAGGGCAAGAGGACAGTCAGGGACAGACTCGACTTTTTTGCATACGCCCCTGTGTCGCCTTTCCGCAAGGAGGAGGGGGGGAAAGCGCCATGTTGCCCTCGGAGGGCACTGAACATGGTGTCTCCGGTGAGCTGCTGGCGGGTAATCCGAGCAGACGTCTGTGCCCCATTTGTTAGGGGTCGGCTAGAGGCCCAGAGGCGCGCCCAAAAGTACCTGCGGGTGATCTGCCGGACCCGGTCCCCTGTCGACGTGGTCCGAGGGCTTGATGCCTCCCTCTGATGGGATTCCGTTACAAGATCGTTCCCGCTGGTCTCGGAAATGTCCTAGGGTACCTCGGGAGCGCAGCCCGAGCCTTGGTTATGTATCGAACGTACCCATGGTCATCCCTTGCTCTGTGTCTGAGGCGGCTGTGAACCCTTCGAGGGCCAGCCTTCGAACCCCTGATCAGTAGTGGGCGCGGAGCCCGAGTGGCCTGAGGCAGCCATTGAACCCTTCCGAGGGGCCGGCCTTCGAACCTCGGACCAGTAGTGGGCGCGGAGCCCGAGTGGCCTGAGGCGGCCGTTGAACCCTTCCGAGGGGCCGGCCTTCGAACCTCTGACCAGTAGTGGGTGTGGAGCCCACGCGCTCTGAGGCGGCTGTTAAACCCCTCCGAGGGGCCAGCCTTCGAACCTCTGATCAGTAGGGAGGCTCGGAGCCTGTTTCCTTCACGGAGAAGGATCCTTTTCAGGGTATCCCCCTTTCTCGGTCCCTGTTGTAAGAGAGAGAAAGAGGAGAAGGAAAAGGATACGAAATCGAATGACGCAGCGTACCTTTTTTGACGCGGTCATTATGGCGGAGGCGAAGCATCGCTCGCTTCCCCTGCCAGAGGCGCCGCTTGTCCCGCCGCGGAGTTAATGCGACAGGGCGAGTGGTTCGCGGGGCGGCCGTTGCGCGTGCGCGAGCCGTTCGAGGAACGGAACACGGGCGCGCCGTCTTCACGCCGTGAGAGAGGGTTCTCTCACTGCCCCAGGACGGGACGTAAGCCTGGCTGATGACGTGACCGCTGCTCCCGCCCGCCTACCACCGCCATTACTGCCGGCCCATTTTTGGCCGCATTGACCGTCGCACCAGGCTGGCGCTGCTCGGTCGCGCGCTGGGTCGCCTCGAGTCGCGGTACTGATTCCGCAATCGAGGAGGCGCGATGGTGGCGCGAGTGGCGGTGCAGTTGCTTGCACGTAGCGACCGGCGCACCGGTTGCGTGACGCGTGGGCGTGGGCTTCCATGCTGCGCGCGTTGGAAGTCAGAGAGGTGTGCCCACTTGGCGCGGCTGCATGCCGCCTGCATGGCTGCCCGCCCTTTCGCCCGCTGGTCTGGGCAAAAGTGGAGGGATGCTTGTAACCGCTGGGCGGTCGCATGCATCGCGCGCGGCGGTTTGGCTTCTTCTGCTCTGGGCCAACTTGCATGACGCGTGGGACCCAGTCCCCGCGCCGTAGGGGGAGGACCTTGGAGCGTGTTGGAGAAGACTCAGCCCACGACGGCCGAGGACACAAGTAGGGAGAGTCGCCTTTAAAAGGAGGGTGACCCCCTTGAAAGGCGACCATGTCTTCGCACTCCCTTATGCATCGCGTCTTTCCACCTTCCGAGCCCCTAGATGGGGGATGCCCGCAGTCCTTCCGCCTTGTCATTGGAGGAACTCAACTCCGTGGGAGTTGGTACCTTTCAGCCATCGTTCGGCTTCAAGGATTTTCATCACGTAGCCCGGCTGCACCCCTCCGCCGGCGGTCACCCAAGACGGTGACCTCCATTTTGATGGCGGGGGAAAGCAAGCCGGGCTGTGGCCTCTGCCCCTCCCTCAGCCTCAAGGATTTTCATCACTAGTGCTGGGGAGGGGAGTGTGCCGAGTTGGGGTCGACCCCTGCGTGGGCGGTGGCCCGCTCCTTCCCTCAGTGATCGGGGGGAAGGGCGTTCGCCGTTCGTGGCGCTGGCAGCTGCCGCGTGCCCGGCTCTCGGACCTGAGTGGCTTCGGAGCCGCTCCCGGCGCTGCCTTCCGCCACGGCAGCTGGAAGAGGTTCTTCCGCCGACGAGATAGCCGGGGCCGCCCACGGACCGACCTCCAACTCTACGACCTTCTACCCGTCCTTGCCTCACGAGTTTGGGCACGGGCGGGGGCCTCCTGGCAGCAGCATCCGCCCTGAGGTCATCGCTGCTGCTGTTCGGCCCCCCGGAGCAGAAGTCGTCGTCGCCGCCGCTGCTGGAGCGGGTGACGGCGCGCCGTTCGTCGGTCTTCTGTTGCTCCGCAGGCCCCCCGATCGAGTGGGGTTGTTCGTACCTGCGGAGGTGGAAGCGGAGTTCCGTTTGTAATGGCACCTTGAATGCCGGTCTTTTGTTCATTGTGGCTGTCGGGGCCTGAACATGTATGTATTTTTGGCACGGAGCCATGTTTTTTCCTCATTTTCGAGCACTAAGACTCGCCTGTTGGTTGTCTGAACCGCTTCACCAAGCGTGAGTCGCCCTGTGCAAAGGTGACGAGTGAGGTATCCGTATCCTGGAGGCGTAGGAGTCCCTCGGCTCGGTCGGCCTTGCTGTCCGAGGCTTCTCTTGCTTAGTTAAAGGAACCCCTCGGCCGCTCTTCGATGAGCCGAAGCCAGGGGTAGAGGTGTCAGCACGGACAGAGGCAGAGTTGGCTCGAAAAGAAGACTTGGTCGGCCGGAGCCTGGCCGGGTCGTCCGTTAGCGGGATCGACGCCGGAGTTGATCTGCCGAGACCTCGGGCCGGGCTGATGTCTTCGGGGGACAACTGGCCGAGGCCTCGGGGTGACCAGCCGAGCTGCCTGCTCGAGCCGGATTCTTGGGGGAGACCCTGGCGGCGATGGCCTGGGCGAGATGATGACATCGTCCTTCAGAGTGGAGATCCTCGGACCGCGTCGCCGTCCGAGGCTAGGTCGGACCTCGCCGAAGGTGTAATTCACGCCGAGGGTGCTGCTGCTCCCTTCAGCCGTCAAGATCTGAGCCTGCAGGATCGGATTATCTTGTAGTGTGTGTTTTCTGCGGCCGCTGAGGCCCAAACACACCCTCACCGTGTTGTAAAGCTGCGCTTCTTTTCCTCTCATTTCGAGTATCTGGACTTTTTCGTCGATAACAGAATTGTCTGTGCGAGCGAGAGTTTCTTTTCATGGAAGGTGATGAGTGAGGTATCCGTATCCCGGAGGCATAGGAATCCCTCGGCTCGGTCGGCCTTGCCGCTTACGCGTACTCTTGCCCGTCCATAGGGTTCTGTCACCGACACAGTCGAGAAGGCTCGAAGAATCGCTTCGACAGAGGGGCTTTCGAACGTGAAGACTTGTTCGGTCCGCGGAATCACTTATCCGAACGTGAGTTACTTATCGCAGAAGGTGATGAGTGAGGTATCCGTATCCCGGAGGCGTAGGAGTCCCTCGGCTCGGTCAGCCTTGGCTGCTTACGTGTACTCCGTCGTTTTCAGGATCCACTTTCGAAGTAGTCGAAAAGCACGAAAGACATTCTGGCAGAAAGGATCTTTTTTCGAGGAAAATTTCGACGTAGAGGGGGTCCCCCCTTTTAGCCCCGAGGGAGGGTCAGGCTTTGCCGAGGCAAGCCTGACCCTTCCTTGATGACTAAACTTTGCGTGGGAGCGAGGTATATGAACAACTTGAAAGCATCTTAAGGGTAGAAGCGACGTAGCTGTTGGATGTTCCAAGCGTTGCTGTAGACCTCGCCTTGACTGTTGGCCAGCTTGTACGTTCCGGGCTTCAGAACTTTGGTGATGACGAACGGCCCTTCCCAGGGAGGCGTGAGCTTGTGCCGCCCTCGGGCGTCCTGTCGCAGCCGAAGCACCAGGTCGCCCGCCTGAAGGTCTCGGGACCGGACCCCTCGAGCGTGGTAGCGTCGCAGGGACTGCTGGTACTGCGCCGAGTGTAGTAAGGCCATGTCCCGAGCCTCTTCCAGCTGGTCCAGCGAGTCTTCTCGACTAGCTTGGTTGCTTTGGTCGGCGTAGGCCCTCGTCCTCGGGGAACCGTATTCTAGGTCTGTGGGCAAGATGGCCTTGGCCCCATAGACCAGAAAGAACAGCGTGAAGCCCGTGGCTCGGCTCGGTGTTGTCCTCAGGCTCCAGACCACCGAGGGGAGTTCCTTCATCCATCGCTTGCCGAACTTGTTGAGGTTGTTGTAGATCCGAGGCTTGAGCCCTTGTAGAATCATGCCGTTGGCACGCTCTACTTGCCCATTCGTCATGGGGTGAGCCACGGCTGCCCAGTCCACCCGGATGTGGTGATCCTCGCAGAAGTCCAGGAACTTTCTGCCGGTGAACTAGGTGCCGTTGTCGGTAATGATGGAGTTCGGGACCCCAAAGCGATGGATGATGTTGGTGAAGAACGCCACCGCCTGTTCGGACCTGATGTTGTTTAGGGGCCGGACCTCGATCCACTTGGAGAATTTGTCGATGGCGACCAACAGGTGCGTGTAGCCCCCGGGTGCCTTCTGCAAGGGGCCGACGAGGTCCAGACCCCACACAGCGAAGGGCCAGGTGATGGGTATCGACTGCAGAGCCTAAGCGGGCAGGTGGGTCTGCCTCGCGTAGAATTGACACCCTTCGCAGGTGCGGACAATTCTGGTGGCGTCGGCCACCGCCGTCGGCCAGTAGGAACCTTGTCAAAAGGCGTTTCCGACGAGGGCTCGAGGTGCTGCGTGATGGCCGCAAGCCCCCGAGTGTATCTCTTGCAGGAGCTTCTGACCTTCGGCGATGGGGATGCATCGCTGGAGGATGCCTGAGGGGCTGCGGTGGTAGAGCTCCTTCCCGTCCCCCACCAAGGCAAACGACTTGGCGCGCCGCGCCAACCGTCGAGCTTCGGCTCGGTCGAGGGGTAGCTCTCCTCGGTGGAGATATTGCAGGTATGGGGTCTGCCAGTTTCGATTAGGCGTGACCTCGCTTCGCTCCTCCTCGACGTGCAGTGCCTCACCCTTGGGGGCCGAGGTTTCCTCGGGCTGAACCGAGGGTGCCTCGGGCCGAGCCGAGGGTGCCTCGGACTGAGCCGAGGGTTCCTCGGGCTGGGCCGAGGGTGCCTCGGGCTCGGGCGAGTCGTCGATCTTGACGGAGGGTTGATGCAGGTCTCGAGAGAAGACGTCCGGGGGAACCGTTGTTCGCCCCGAGGCTATTTTAGCCAGCTCGTCCGCAGTCTCGTTGTAGCGTCGGGCGATGTGGTTGAGCTCGAGCCCGTAGAACTTGTCTTCCAGGCGTCGAACCTCATCGCAGTAGGCTTCCATCTTCGGGTCGCGGCAGTGGGAGTTCTTCATGACTTGGTCGATGACGAGCTACGAGTCACCGCGAGCGTCGAGGCGTCGGACCCCTAGCTCGATGGCGATGCGTAACCCGTTGACCAGAGCCTCGTACTCAGCCACATTGTTGGACGCCGGGAAGTGGAGGCGTAGCACGTAGCGTAGATGCTTTCCGAGGGGCGAGATGAAGAGTAGGCCTACGCCGGCCCCTGTCTTCATCAGCGACCCATCGAAGAACATAGTCCAGAGTTCCGGCTGGATCGGAACCGTTGGGAGCTGGGTGTCGACCCATTCAGCCATGAAGTCCGCCAAGACCTGGGACTTGATGGCCTTCCGAGGGGCGAACGAGATCGCTTCGCCCATGATTTCCACCGCCCACTTTGCGATTCTACCCGAGGCCTCTCAGCACTGGATGATCTCCCCCAGGGGGAAGGATGACACCACAGTTACCGGATGAGACTCAAAGTAGTGTCGCAACTTCCACCGCGTCAGGATCACCGCGTACAGCAGCTTCTGAATTTGTGGGTAGCGGATCTTGGTTTCGGACAGTAACTCGCTGATGAAGTAGACTGGCCTCTGAACGGGCAATGCATGCCCCTCTTCTCGTCTCTCAACCACAATCGCGGCGCTAACCACCTGAGTGGTCGCGGCGACGTAGATCAAGAGGGCTTCTCCGGCAGCGGGGGGCACCAAGATGGGCGCGTTCGTGAGGAGCGCCTTCAGGTTCCCGAGGGCTTCCTTGGCCTCGGGGGTCCAAGTGAAGCACTCGACCTTCCTTAAGAGGCGGTACAGAGGCAGGCCTCTTTTGCCGAGGCGTGAGATGAAGCGGCTCAGAGCCGCAAGGCATCCCATGACTCTCTGTACGCCTTTCAAGTCCTTGATGGGCCCCATGCTGGTGATGGCCGCGATCTTCTCCGGGTTGGCTTCGATGCCCCGCTCGGAGACGATGAACCCCAAGAGCATGCCTCGGGGTACCCCAAAGACACACTTCTCGGGATTAAGCTTCACGCCTTTCGCCTTGAGACATCAGAATGTCACTCCAAGGTCGGAAAGGAGGTCGGAGGCTTTCCTCGTCTTGACTACGATGTCGTCGACGTAGGCCTCGACCGTCCGGCCAATGTGTTCGCCGAACACATGGTTCATGCACCGCTGGTACGTCGCGCCCGCATTCCTCAAGCCGAACGGCATGGTGACATAGCAGTACATGCCGAAGGGTGTGATGAAAGAAGTCGCGAGCTGGTCGGACTCTTTCATCCTGATTTGGTGATACCCTGAGTAGGCATCGAGGAAAGACAGGGTTTCGCACCCAGCAGTGGAATCCACGATTTGATCGATGCGAGGCAGAGGGTAGGGAACCTTCGGACATGCTTTGTTTAGACCACTGTAGTCTACACACATCCGCCATTTCCCTCCTTTCTTTCTCACAAGCACAGGGTTGGCAAGCCATTCGGGATGGAATACCTCTTTGATGAACCCTGCCGCCATTAGCTTGTGGATCTCCTCGCCTATGGCTCTGCGCTTTTCCTCGTCGAATCGGCGCAGAGGCTGCTTCACGGGTCGGGCTCCAGCTCGGATATCCAGTGAGTGCTCGGCGACATCCCTCGGTATGCCGGGCATGTCCGAGGGACTCCACGCGAAAACGTCGGCGTTCGCGCGGAGAAAGTCGACGAGCACTGCTTCCTATTTGGGATCGAGCTCGGAGCCGATCCGGATCTGCTTGGAGGCGTCGTTGCTGGGGTCGAGGGGGACGGACTTAACCGTCTCCGCTGGCTCGAAATTGCCTGCGTGACGCTTCACGTCTGGCACCTCCTTAGAGAGTCTCTCCAGGTTGGCGATGAGGGCCTCGGATTCGGCGAGGGCCTCGGCGTACTCCACGCACTCCACGTCGCATTCGAACGCGTGTTTGTACATGGGGCTGACGGTGATGACCCCGTTGGGGCCCGGCATCTTGAGCTTGAGGTAGGTGTAGTTGGGGACGGCCATGAACTTCGCGTAGCATGGCCTTCCCAATACTGCGTGGTAGGTTCGTCGGAACCCAACCACCTCGAACGTGAGGGTCTCTCTTCGGAAGTTGGAGGGTGTTCCGAAGCAGACAGGAAGGTCGAGTCGTCCGAGGGGCTGGACGCGCTTCCCGGGGATGATCTCGTGGAAAGGCGCAGCGCCTGCCTGGACCGCGGATAGATCAACATGCAAGAGCCCGAGGGTCTCGGCGTAGATGATGTTGAGGCTGCTGCCTCCGTCCATGAGGACCTTAGTGAGCCTGACGTCGCCGATGACGGGGTCGACGATGAGCGGGTATTTCCCCGGGCTCGACACGTGGTCGGGGTGGTCGGCTTGGTCGAAGGTGATGGGCTTGTCGGACCAGTCTAGGTAGACTGGCGCCGCCATCTTCACCGAACAGACCTCCCGATGCTCCTGCTTGCGGTGCCGAGCCGAGGCTTTCGCCGCTTGCCCACCGTAGATCATGAAGCAGTCGCGGACCTCGAGGAACTCTCCTGCCTGGTGATCTTCCTTCTTGTCGTCGTCGCGAGCCCTGCCACCCTCCGTGGGTGGCCCGGCCCTGTGGAAGTGGCGCCGAAGCATAGCGCACTCCTCAAGGGTGTGCTTGACGGGCCCCTGGTGATAGGGGCACGGCTCCTTGAGCATCTTGTCGAAGAGGTTGGCACCTCCGGGGGGTTTCCGAGGGTTCTTGTACTCGGCGACGGCGACAAGGTCCACGTCGGCGGCGTCGCGTTTCGCTTGCGACTTCTTCTTGCCCTTCTTCTTGGCGCCGCGCTGAGTTGACGCCTCGGGGACGTCTTCTGATGGGCGGCCCTGGGGCTGCTTGTCCTTCCGGAAGATAGCCTCAACCGCCTCCTGGCCAGAGGCGAACTTGGTGGCGATGTCCATCAGCTCGCTCGCCCTGGTGGGGGTCTTTCGACCCAGCTTGCTGACCAGGTCGCGGCAAGTGGTGCCGGCGAGGAACGCGCCGATGACATCTGAATCGGTGATGTTGGGCACCTCGGTGCGCTGCTTCGAGAATCGCCGGATGTAGTCCCGGAGAGACTCTCCCGGCTGCTGTCGGCAGCTTCGGAGGTCCTAGGAGTTTCCAGGGCTCACGTACGTGCCCTAGAAATTGCCGGCGAAGGCTTGGACCAGGTCGTCCCAGTTGGAGATCTGCCCCGGAGGCAGGTGCTCCAACCAAGCGCGAGCGGTGTCGGAGAGGAACAGGGGGAGGTTGCGGATGATGAGGTTGTCATCGTCCGTTCCACCCAGTTGGCAGGCCAGCTGGTAGTCTGCGAGCCACAGTTCCGGTCTCGTCTCCCCCGAGTACTTTGTGATAGTAGTCGGGGGTCGGAACCGGGTCGGGAACAGCGCCCGTCGTATGGCGCGGCTGAAAGCCTGCGGACCGAGTGGTTCGGGCGAGAGACTCCGATCCTCCCCGCTGTCGTAGCGTCCCCCACGCCTGGGGTGGTAGCCTCGGCGCACCCTCTCATCGAGGTGGGCCTGACGGTCGTGGTGATGGTGCTCGTTGCCGAGGCGACCCGGGGCCGCAGGCGCTGTGTTGCGCGTGCGCCCGGTGTGGACCGAGGCTTCCCGCATGAATCGGGAAGTCGCGGCGCGATGTTCCGAGGGGTACCCCTGCCTTCGGGAGGCGGAGCTCTCGGCCCGTCGGACCGCGGCGCCCTCCAGGAGATTCTTAAGCTCTCCCTAGATTCGCCGCCCCTCGGTGGTTGATGGCTCCGACATCGCGCGGAGAAGCATTGCTGCGGCTGCCAGGTTCTGGCCGACCCCACTGGAAGCGGGTGGCAGCCTCACCCTGACATCGTCGGCGATGCGGTGCTGGATACCCTAGGGTAGATGGCGCACTTCTCCGGCCGGAGGTTGGCCCACCCATTCCTGCCCGATGTCCCGGCGGATCGGCTTAAGCGCTCCTGCTCCCTCGTCGAGCCTGGCCGGCACCCCGCGGATTTGCTCGAGCTGTGGGTCATGACCCCCTGCCGGAACGGGGACCACAGCTAGCTCCCGTAGGATGTCAACGCGTGGCACAGGCCTAGGGAGATCACCGTTCTCAGGCATACCGAGATGGTTGCCTTCGGAGGGACCCACTAGATCGACGTGGAAACATTCACGACTTGGGCCGCAGTCCTCGTCGCCGAGGCTGCGGCTACCGTCGGAACAGTCGGAAAGGCAGTAGTCGCATGCGGTCATGAAGTCCCACATGGCACTGGGGTTGCCAAGTCCAGAGAAATCCCAACAGAAGTCGGGCTCGTCATCTTCCTCGGACCCCGAGGGCCCGTAGGTCGAGACGTCCGCGAGCCGGTCCCAGGGTGACCGCATACGAAACCCCAGAGGGTTTGGACTCGCCTCTACGAGAGCGTCCGCCAAAGCGAAGTCGCTTGGCGGGTCGAGGCTGAATCCAAAGGGCGTGAGATGGGAACCGGTGGGTACCTCTTGGTCGACTGGCGGTGACGAAGTCACGTCAGGGACTGACTGCACCGTCGTCTCAGGTACGAGGGTGACGCCCAGCAAGCCTTTCGCGAGCGTGCTGGCGTTGTCCGTTTGCTCGGAATTGGCGTGTCGTGGGGAGACGGCGCTCGTCTTTGTCTCAAACGCGAGGTCAATGCCCGACGCGCCCCACGTTGGGGCGCCGACGCCGTCGACTTGCTCGACAGCCGACGAGGTGCCGCCTCCTGCTTGGCCTTGGTTGCCCCGCCTCCTCCTCCGTCTGCGGGGGAGAGGGCGGGGTGAGATCGAATGTCGCTCTTCCACCACGCGGGGAAGACGTCGCCGATTCCGCCGCTGACGGGCGGGCTGTCGGCCGCCATTGTTGCTGTCACACGGCGGGGGAAGGAGTATCATGTCGTTGCTGCCGTCGAGGGACATGAACTCAGGACTCCCGAAACGGAGCACCGTCCCGGGCTGAAAAGGTTGCTGGAGACTGCCCATCTGGAGCTTGACGGGAAGCTATTCGTCAACACGCAGCAGGCCCCTACCTGGCGCGCCAACTGTCGGCGTTTCGAGACCAGGGGGTCCCCGGGCCGACGAGTGAAATGTCGCCGCGTGCCCCAGCCCAGATGGGTCTGCGCGAGACGGAGCGCGAAGGGGGGAAGAGAGGGCAGCCGGAGCGAGAGAGGGAGGTGGAAATCTCGCGGCCTTCGTGTTTGTCCCGCGCCCAAGTCGGGTGCGCTTGCAGTAGGGGGTTACAAGCGTCCACACGGGAGAGGGGGCGAGCGGCCTCACGCGAGCGCCTGTCCCGTCCTCTTCCCCGCGCGACCAACCCTCTGTAAGAGGGCCCTGGTCCTTCCTTTTATAGGCGCAAGGAGAGGATCCAGGTGTACAACGGGGGTGTAGCAGAGTGCTAACGTGTCTAGCGGAGGAGAGCTAGCGCCCTAAGTACATGCCATCGTGGCAGCCGGAGAGGTTTTGGCACCCGGTTCGTGTGGTGTCGTGGCCGTCGGAGGAGCGCTGAAGCCTGGCGGAAGGACAGCTGTCGGAGCTGTCGAGTCCTGGCTGACGTCCTCTTGCTTCCGTAAGAGGGCTGAGAGCCGCCGTCGTCATAGAGCGTGCGGGGCGCCATCATTGCTTGTCTGGCGGAGCGAGCCAGATGGGACGCCGGTCTTGTTTCCCGTAGCCTGAGTCGGCTTGGGGTAGGGTAATGATGGCGCCTCCTGTTGACGTGGCCGGTCCGCGCCCTAGGTTGGGCGATGTGGAGGCTCCTCCGAGGTCGAGGTCGAGTCTGTCTTCCGAGGCCGAGGTCGAGTCCGAGCCCCTGGGTCGGGCGAGGCGGAGACCGTCGGCGGAGGCCAGGGCTGAGTCCGAGCCCTGGGTTGGGCGGAGCGGAGTTCGTCGTCTTCCGGGGCTGAGCCCGAGTCCGAGCCCTAGGTCGGGCGGAGCAGAGTTCACCGTCTTCCGGGGCTGAGCCCAAGTCCGAGCCCTGGGTCGGGCGGAGCAGAGTTCGCCATCTTCCAGGGCTGAGCCCGAGTCCGAGCCCTGGGTCGGGCGAAGCAGAGTTTCCTATGGTGCCTGAGGCCAGGCCTGGCTGCCTGTCAGCCTCGCTCTGTCGAGCGGCACAGCAGTCGGAGCGGCGCAGGCGGCGCTGTCCTTCTGTCAGGCCGGTCAGTGGAGCGGCAAAGTGACTGCGGTCACTTCGGCTCTGTCGACTGGAGGACACGTGTCAGGATAAAGGTGTCAGGCCACCTTTGCATTAAATGCCTCTGCGATTTGGTCGGTTGGCGTGGCGATTTGGCCAGGGTTGCTTCTTGGCGAAGACTGGGCCTCGGGCGAGCCGGAAGTATGTTCGTCGCTGGAGGGGGGCCTCGGGCGAGACGGAGATCCTCCGGGGTCGGCTGCCCTTGCCCGAGGCTAGGCTCGGGCGAGGCGTGATCGAGTCCCTCGAATGGACCGATCCCTGACTTAATCGCACCCATCAGGCCTTTGCAGCTTTGTGCTGATGGGGGTTACCAGCTAAGAATTAGGAGTCTTGAGGGTACCCCTAATTATGGTCCCTGACAAAGGCACCACCTCCACACCCGAGGTGCAACCCGTCGCATTCAAAGCGATGGAGGAGAAGAAGGAAGAGTCTACATCAAGTAGGCTCCCCATCGACGCCTCCAAGCTCGACAACGAGGAGATGGCGCTCATCATCAAGAGCTTTCGCCAAATCCTCAAGCAAAGGAGGGGGAAGGACTACAAGCCCCGCTCCAAGAAAGTTTGCTACAAGTGTGGTAAGCCCGATCATTTTATTGCAAAATGTCCACTATCAAGTGATAGTGACAGGGGCGACGACAAGAAGGGAAAGAGAAGAGAAAAGAAGAGGTACTACAAGAAGAAGGGCGGCGACGCCCATGTTTGCCGGGAGTGGGACTCCGACGAGAGCTCCACCGACTCCTCCTCCGACGAGGACGCCCCAAACATCGCCGTCACCAAAGGGCTTCTCTTCCCCAACGTCGGCCACAAGTGCCTCATGGCAAAGGACGGCAAGAAGAAGAAGGTAAAATCAAGATCCTCCACTAAGTATGCAACCTCTAGTGATGAGGATAATTCTAGTGATGATGAGGATAACTTGCTCAATCTTTTTGCCAATCTTAACATGCAACAAAAGGAGAAATTAAATGAATTGATTAGTGCTATTCATGAGAAGGATGAACTCTTGGATAGCCAAGAGGACTTCCTTATTAAGGAAAACAAAAAACATGTTAAGACTAAAAATGCTTATGCTCAGGAGGTAGAGAAAAATGAAAAATTAACTAGTGAGCTAAGTGCATTCCATGACACTATCTCCAACCTTAGAATTGAGAATGCTAATTTGATTGCTAAGGTTGAGAAGTCAAACATTAGTGATGATTCAATTACCAATCTTAGAAATGATAATGTTAGTCTAATTGCTAAGATTGAAAAATTGAATGCCTCTCTTTCTAGCCTTAGGTTTGAGAATGATAAATTAATTGCTAAGGCTAAGGAATTAGATGTTTGCAATGTTTCTATTTCCAATCTTAGAGATGAGAATGCCATTTTACATGCTAAGATTGTTGAATTAAATGATTGCAAACCCTCTACATCTACCATTGAGCATGTTTCTATTTGCACTAGATGTAGAGATGTTAATATAGATGTTATTCATGATCACCTTGCTATGATTAAACAACAAAATGATCATGTAGCAAAATTAGATGCTAAAATTGCCGAGCATGAATTAGAGAATGAAAAATTTAAATTTGCTCGTAGTATGCTTTATAGTGGGAGACGCCCTGGCATTAAGGATGGCATTGGCTTCCAACAGGGAGACAATGTCAAGCTTAATGCTCCTCCTAAAAGATTGTCTAATTTTGTTAAGTGCAAAGCTCCCATGCCTCAGGATAATGAGGGTTACATTTTATACCCTGATGGTTATCCTGAGGATAAAATTAGGAGAATTCATGCTAAGAAAACTCATTATGTTTCTCACCATGCTTTTATTTATAAGAATGAGGCTTCTAGCTCTAGGCGTTCTACACATGTTAAAATGCCTAAGAAGAAAACTCCTATTGCATCAAATAATCATATCATTTCATTCAAAACTTTTGATGCTTCCTATGTGCTCACTAACAAATCAGGCAAAGTAGTTGCCAAATATGTTGGGGGCAAACACAAGGGGTCAAAGACTTGTGTTTGGGTACCCAAGGTGCTTGTTTCTAATGTAAAAGGACCCAAAACTGTTTGGGTACCTAAGAACAAGGCCTAAATTTGTTTTGTAGGTTTATGCATCCGAGGGCTCAAGTTGGATCATCGACAGCGGGTGCACAAACCACATGACTGGGGAGAAAAAAAAAGTTCTCCTCCTATGAGAAAAACCAAGATCCCCAACGAGCTATCACATTCGAGGATGGAAATCAAGGTTTGGTCAAAGGATTGGGTAAAATAGCTATATCACCTTACCATTCTATTTCCAATGTTTTTCTTGTAGATTCTCTAGACTATAACTTGCTTTCAGTTTCACAATTATGTAAAATGGGTTACAACTGTCTTTTTATGGATATAGGTGTTACTGTCTTTAGAAGAAGTGATGATTTAATAGCCTTTAAGGGAGTGTTAGAGGGTCAGCTATACTTAGTTGATTTTAATAGAGCTGAACTCGATACTTGCTTAATTGCTAAGACTAACATGGGTTGGCTCTAGCACCGCTGACTAGCCCACGTTGGAATGAAGAATCTTCACAAGCTTCTAAAGGGAGAACACATTTTGGGACTAACCAATGTTCATTTTGAGAAACACAGGATTTGTAGCGCATGCCAAGCAGGGAAGAAAGTTGGTGTTCATCATCCACACAAGAACATCATGACGACTAACAGGTCACTGGAGCTACTCCACATGAATTTATTCGGCCCGATAGCATACATAAGCATCGGCGGGAGTAAGTACTGTCTAGTTATTGTGGATGATTATTCTCGCTTCACTTGGGTATTCTTTTTACAGGAAAAATCTCAAACCCAAGAGACTTTAAAGGGATTCTTGAGACGGGCTCAAAATGAGTTCGGCTTGAGGATCAAGAAAATAAGAAGCGACAACGGGACGGAGTTCAAGAACTCACAAATCAAAGGCTTTCTTGAGGAGGAGGGCATCAAGCATGAGTTCTCTCCTCCCTACACGCCACAACAAAATGGTGTAGTGGAGAGGAAGAATAGAACTCTATTGGACATGGCAAGGACCATGCTTGATGAATACAAGACTTCGGAACGGTTTTGGGCCGAGGCGGTCAACACCGCTTGCTACGCCATCAACCAGTTATATCTTCACCGAATCCTCAAGAAGACATCATATGAACTCCTCACCGGTAAAAAGCCCAATGTTTCATATTTTAGAGTCTTTGGTAGCAAATGCTTTATTCTTGTTAAAAGAGGTAGAAAATCTAAATTTGCTCCTAAGGTTGTAGAAGGCTTTTTACTAGGATATGACTCAAACACAAGGGCATATAGAGTCTTTAACAAGTCCAATGGACTAGTTGAAGTCTCTTGTGACATTGTGTTTGATGAGACTAACGGCTCTCAAGTAAAGCAAGTTGATCTTGGTGAGCTAGATGATGAAGAGGCTCCGTGCGTCGCGCTAAGGAACATGTCCATTGGGGATGTGTGTCCTAAGGAATCCAAAGAGCCTCCACAAGCACAAGATCAACCATCTTCCTCCATGCAAGCATCTCCACCAACTCAAGATGAGGATCAAGCTCAAGATGATGGAAATGAGGATCAAGAAGATGAGCCACCTCAAGAGAAGGACAATGATCAAGGGGGAGATGCCCATGATCAAGACAAGGAAGATGATGAGGATCCAAGGCCGCCACACCCAAGAGTCCACCAAGCAATCCAACGAGATCACCCCGTGAATACCATCCTCGGCGATATTCATAAGGGGGTAACCACTCGATCTCGTGTTACTCATTTTTGGGAACATTACTCTTTTGTTTCCTTTATTGAGCCACACAGGGTAGAGGAAGCACTTCAAGATTCGGATTGGGTGCTGGCGATGCAAGAGGCACTACAAGAAACGCCTAAATTTTCGTGGGCCAAAAACCCACGAAAATAAGCGTAAACCGACAAAAACAGGCTATTTTCGTCGGCATGCCGACGAAAATAGCCGTCGAAAATATGTTCGACGAAAATAGGCAACTATTTCGTCGGTACCGACGAAAATGACCTATTTTCATCGGCTTCCCCAAGGCCGACGAAAATAGGTGCTCTTATTTTCGTCGGCCCCGGTGGCCCACGAAAATAGCTGGCGGCCTGCATGTATTTTCGTCGGCCTCCGAACAGGCTGACGAAAATTCATGATACCCCCCCCCCCAAATAGATTTTTCTACACCTTTTAATTCACAGCAAAATACACATAATCCACAATCACATATACAGATTTCACAAGCAATACAGATTTCACAAACCACATTCACAAGCAATACCATAATTGTTTCAAACATAGTCCATACATAGTCCATAGTCCATACATAGTTTCAATACCATAATCACATCCATAATAAAGTCTATACATAGTCCATACATAGTCCATAAACAAACTCACTACTCACTCCTGTGGGTTGTGGGAGTTTTGGCCACTCCCTCCTCCGCCACCAACAAGGTGGCCACTCCCTCCAGAACCATGGACGAGGAAGTCTTGGACATTGGCAGCACCCTCTGATCCCTGAGCATGTGACACTGAACCCTGCAATTCATCAATCATTCAAATAAGGCTGTGTTTTGCTATAACTATACCTATACATTGCTATGTTTGGTCACTATTTGCATAAAACTAAACATGGAACGTCACCTGTGATCCATTGTGATGAGGAGGCTGTGCATGCATCCACGGGTAGTGTTGTGCTGGCCACCCCTGAGGTGGTGGCACCCATCCCGTCGGTGGCGGTGCCATCCACGCTTGAAATGCCTGAGAGCCCGCCGGTGGCTGGGAGACCGGTGGCACCAATCCCAGGACTGGCTGCGATCCTTGGGGTGGTGGAGCCGTCCAAGTGCCTGGAGGTGCCTGCGTCCACCCAACACCGGTCCACAGTGGCTGCGACGCTAGAGCTTGGCCTAGCCACTGTCCCCATCCTTGTGCCTGCGAGCCATTTTTTATAATAAAAAAAGTGTTGCTATGGAATTGAAGTGTTCAGATTGTGTTACATGGGGAGGGCAAAAAGCGGGCAAGTTCATATCAGGGCCGAGTCGAGTAGTCATTTCCTGCAAATGGATGAAACGTTAGAATCGCAACATTATACTTTGAATTCAATGACACGTGATGAGATAGATGAATTACCTGAAAATAAGAAGCCATATACTGCGTCAGCTGTCCGACCTGCTCCTGCGCTGCTCGAGCCTGCTCCTGTGCTGCTCGAGCCTGCTCCTGTGCTGCCCGAGTCTCCTCCTCCAGCTGAGCCTCTCGAGCAGACCTGGAGGAGCGAGAACTCCTTGCCGAAGACGATGCCTTCCCTTGACCTATTGTCCTGTTATACTCCACAACGCCGGTGCCAAAGGCAAACCTGCATGATACACATAGTTGAGCCATTAAGTGGACACATTCTTGTTAATGAAATTGTCGAATCAAACACAAACACCTCACCTGCCATGCTTTCTACCCCTACCACTGTGGTACAACGCCGAGGCATCTAAGTCTGAATGCATCCAGTCGAAGTTAGGCCCATGGCGTTGAGTCATTTCCTCCCCATATGCATTCTGCAAAGAAAGTTAGAGTTGGAGTTAGACACAAAACATGCAATTTAATTCGTAAATACAAACTTGTTTACCATTTTCTCCCTTGCCGCCTCGCTGCATAGCACATCAGGGTTCGTCAGATCAGGGCCACGGTAACCACGGACGTAAACCTCCATAAAACTTGGAGCAACTCCACTTTTAGATTCCTGCATGAAAAAGAAGAGTTAAACCACAGAATTTTCATAGATGTAACATACAAGCTTGATTTATATACTTACCATGCGGCGTGCGGTACCAAGGTGTCCATCGGTGCCGTACCTGTGCCTCGGTCCTTCAGTGCCACGGTTGGCACGGTGCTTCTGGGACTCTGCAATCCACTCAGGCGACGCCCATCTCTTAGCCAACCACCTCTAGGCTTCCATGTCCTTCACAAGCCAATCCACAACGCTCTCCAGGTACTGCTCCTCTATGAGGTAGATCTCATTGGCCCCTAATGATTTGCTCATGTTCTGCCCCTTTATCTTCTTGTAGTAGTAGTTGACGACCGCGATGCGAGCTTGTACATGGCATCCTTGATGACCTTACCAGCGCACTTCCGAAAGTGCCTCTTCACACGTGCCCACTGAGCCTGATCCTCCTCGATCTCATTCGGCAATTGAAACCTCTCCTACATATCAATGGAGAAGTTAAGTTAAAGTAAGATTAGGAGAAGCAATAATTCAGTGAATTGCTTATATATGAAAGTAAACTCACCCAGAACTCGTCCCACACAGCCACCTGACAAGTCCTTCGTCTTAGTTCCGAAGTTCCCCCTCCGCTACTGCTTTCCCCTGTCTCCCCTGGCTGGACATAGTCCTTCAGACCCCAGTCGGCCCACTGCATAGCCGCGAACCTCTCGCCATTGAGCTCCACCATGCCAGGGTAGTAGAAGCGACATAGGCTACCCAACACCGCGTTCACCTTGGGACGTCTGCCTGTACCGTCCCAAGTCAAGTCTTCCCATGACCTACAAACATTAATAAAACAAGTAAACCAGTGCAATCACGTTCACATTAAAAAATTAACACAACAGAAATAAGCCCCACCATTCTCCATGCGGTCGTATGAGCCTCCTCTCGGCAGGTCTCGGACCAAGCGCATTGCTCTTCTTATACCTAAGTATACAAGTAAATTCAATATGATGAAATGATTAAAAACTAATATGATTAAAAACTAATATCAATTAAACTAATATGCATAATAATACCTGAAGGACGTAGAACCATCTAACGCGTCGCCCGCGCCGCCTGCCCCCATAGGGTCAACCTCCTCATCCTGCACATGAGCCTCCTGCTCACCCTCCTCACCCTGCACATGAGCATCCTGCTGAGGAGCCTCCTGCTCACCCTCCTCACCCTGCACTTCGTCTAGACAGTCGAGAAGTTGCTGCTGCCTCTGTCGGCTCTGTGAGGTGCCCTGAAAAAGCCCACTGCCCGAGCTGTCCTCGCTGGCCGCGCTGCCCCCACTCCTCCTCGATCTCCTATGCTTGAACATGTTCAACTGTAGATAAATTAATGTCAAACCACAGTATATGAAACAAATAATATGAAAATTAATAATGTGAAAATTGCAATACATAGCTTAATTGATTAACTAAAAGAAACATACTAATCAAAAGTCATCAGCATCCGATGATGCTTCTTCAGCTCGTTGTTTATTCATACGCTCTTGATTTCGTTGGATCCTTACTGATCTTCTAACGACGACAGGTCGTTTGCGCTTTGAGCTAGGTTCTTCAATTAAGTCGCTTGAATTGCTATAGAGATTTTCAAGGCCTTCTCCATTGGTCACATGGAATCAATGAGCTATGTCTTGATTCGATGCCTCTTCTGGTTGAAAAACAGCATCATCGTTGTCCCTGCTCGTACTCACGTAGTCACCACTCTCTAGAGCGACGACTTGTGGGTTGACTTTGATTGCAACCTGTAACACCCACTTTGTGATTGTTAGGGATAATATCAATAGAGAAACATTTTCTCTTTATGTGAGTGTGATCTTTATTCATCATCATATGAGAACACCATGTCCAAGAACAATTAATAAAGAGATATGCTACTAAATTGTTGCATCATGCTGGATATTTTATTTTTGTGTGCATTTTGTGATAAGAAAAAGATTAAATATTCAAATGGGAAATTAAATCCTAAAAGAAATGCTAAAATTTGGAAGAAAGAAAGAAATAATAGAAAATATAAGACAAAAATTTATAAATATACAAACTCAACCCTACTGGTATGATTAAAATTTATCTATACTTTGAGTACAAATTCAAAGTCATATTTGGAATTCAAATTGGGAAATTGAAAAATAAAATGAAAAAGGAAAACAGAAAATATAAAAAGAAAAAGAAAAAAAAAGAACCTACTGGGCTGGCTTACCTGTTTTCGGCCCACTGGCGGGTGATCACTGTGCGGCCCAAAACCACATCCGCGCGCGCCGACACAGCGGGCCCAGTCGTCAGCCGCTCTCGCGCGCGCGTCTGCATCCGTGTCGCTGCGCCGCGGGACCCACAGCGCAGCCTCTCGCCCGCTCGCGCTCGCTCTCGTCTGTCTCTTTGACGCGTGGGCCCGGGATGTAAGAGATCGTCTTCAACAAACCGGCCGCGCATGGCGGAGCGCTTGAACGGAGTCGCGAAGCTGGCGCTGGAATCGCGCGCACGATCCGATTGACTCCACCAGGGAATAAAGCACTAGCCGCCCTTACCCTTCCCCGTTCCATAGCCGCTTTAGGTTCGCAATCGCCTGGAATTCCAGAGCCACCATATCACCGTGACGAAGCGCGCGGCGCCGTTGTGCTCTCCCGTCCATTCCCCGCCGTTTGAAGCTGCTGTTGGGTCGGGGGTCTACACCGTGCCCGTGCGGGGCCGTCCGTGGCGTTTGTGGGAGGAATCATCGACCGGCGGTGATTGAATTCCTCACCGG
Source organism: Zea luxurians (assembly GCA_029449295.1). NCBI lineage: Eukaryota > Viridiplantae > Streptophyta > Magnoliopsida > Poales > Poaceae > Zea > Zea luxurians. The sequence goes on along the minus strand of JAOPSE010000140.1, from coordinate 1,255,034 downwards.
AGTACAAGCTCCGCCGTGGATCCGCGCCGCGCCGTGGTCAGAGACATTCGGCCTTCAATAGTCGGTATGAAACCTTCTCCAAAGTTCGCCGTCGTACCAATTTCGTTTTAAGGTTAGTAGCGCTAGCGGTGGTGCACCGTAGGGGTGGGTTTGACCAACGCCGGTGGGGGAAATCCGCGGCTGCCTTGGGCGGCGCCGCCGTCGTGACGAGCTGAGGTTGGGGGCGACTCGTGGACCGTCCGATCGCTTTTTGACGGTCCCGATTAGATCAAAGATACCCCTTCGCTCGATCGCACAGAGACCGTAGATGCGAGATCCAGCGGTGCAGAGTAGATCTGAGGTTCATTAAATCCGTGTCGTCGATCGTGGATCCCACGGCTCTGGGCGCGTACCGGTTCAGGGTGATAGGATTCTAATCTGGGCCGTCGGTTTAGATCTGACGGCTGATATCACGCGATACCCTTTCGCTCTAGCTTTTTGCTAAAGAGACCCTAGGCTTCTGAGAATTCAACCCGCCATCCATCGTGGCTGTTCGCTGTGCCTTGAAAATTTTACCCAGAACCCCCTAGCTTTTCTGGAAAATGAGGCCCAGTCCAGAGATCATTTAAATTGAATAAATGAAATAGAAAATGGATTTTTAATAGGAAAATAATTGCTAGAACTTTATAAATTCATAGAAAATTCATACTAACTCCAAATTCATCCATTCCAGTTGCTAAAATTTTGTAATTTTATTCTCTAGCTCTTAGTGTCTCTGTTTTGGCATAAAAACAGTAAGGGATTTATTTATTACTTAATCCTATTTAGAGCACATAAAACCTTTGAAAATGCATAACTTAAAATCTGTAATTCAGAAAATTATGATTTCTGTTCCTAGGATTTTATTTTAATAAGTAGAATATCTCTGTGTATTTTGTTTACATGTTTGGTGTAATGTTAATTTCTCTATATACACTGTGCTTGTTTGTATTGTGGCGAGTAGAAGAGCCCGTTGCTGAGGATCCTGGTGAGCAGCAGGTTGAAGTAGCTGAGCAGGAGCTCATTGAAGGCAAGTTGTGCCCTTGACCACTTTTTACCCAATAATGCTCTTTAATATCATTTATCCATGCATAGGTTAATTTTGATGGGACCCAACAGGACTCCCTAGATTGTTTATCTCATTACCTTGTTCACCCCTGAATCACTTGGGTAGTTTGCTATTGCTTTATATGGTTTTGGGATAATCATTTATTACCTCTATGTTCCAATTCTTGTTGTTATTCTGTTTATGTTCATGTTGTTATCATTAATGTTAATTGGAACATAGAGCTTAACTTGAGAACCACGTGCCACCACAAGGGTGGAATGGGACGCCCTTGGCTGACTAATTAGGAAAGCTAGTGGAAGACTACCTTACCCGAAAGGGGCAAGGGCAGTAGGGGAGAGGTTAGTGCGGGGAGGTCCCTGGTTGATTTTGCTGCGATGGCTATCAGCCAGGAACCCTTTACTGGATCTTCCCATAAACTGTAGCGGGTTTTCGGAAGCTAGTGGAACTTTGTAAAGGCCTCGTAGTGTTGCCCTGCCGTGCTTCCTAGGTAGAGGTATATGGGATTCATGACCCCTTGGCAGATGGGTAACATGACTTGTGGGTAAAGGGTACAACCTCTGCAGAGTGTAAAACTGGTATACTAGCCGAGCTCACGGTCATGAGCAGCTCAGGACTCTCTGATGTTTAATTTATGGAACTAAAATTTAATTTTGTCATTTGCATTGCATGGGTTTATTATTAATTTTGTTCTATTACTTTATTTATGGTTTGGTATTTACTTACACTTAGTAACTGCTAATAAAATTTTGACCAACTACTTAAAAGCAATGCTCAGCTTTAACCCCTGTCTTTGATTAAGCCTTACACATCACATGAACTCACACCTTTGTGAGTTTATGTCCACTGGTTCCCCACAACTTGTTGAGCTATGATCATGTGTGAGCTCACCCTTGCTGTCTCACACCCCCCCCCACAGGAGATGATCAGGTGGTTCAGGAGGAGCTGCCTAACACTGAGGAGTTCGATCTGATCTAGGTGGCGATTCCCAGTCGACATTGGCGCCGACGATCCTTAGTTTATTTTATCTTTATTACTTTATTTTGTAATAAGTCTTCCGCTATGTAATAAATACTCTGATGTTAATGACATTTATCTCTATACACTCTGTTATTACATATGTTGTCTTCTTGGCGCATGTATGAGATGCACCCGGCTTTGTTCCTTAAAGCCGGGTGTTACAGAAGTGGTATCAGAGGAAATGTTGACTGTAGGACGAAACCTAGATAGACTGGACAAACCCTTACTTACTTATCTCATTCTGATTCATTCTACACTCACCTTACTCTGATTCTTTCTACACTTATCTTGATCCTGTCTCACCTTCTACTGTTCTACTCTGATCATTCTTACCTTTTCTACTCTAAGACAAGATGGATTTCACACCTTGGAATCCCTACCCCTATGACATTCTTAAGAGATAGGAGGCCTAAGACCAAATCAAAACTATTTTCTCTATTAAAAATGTTGTTTGATTGTGCTGATGCTAAATGCCTGATTTGCTTCTTCGATTGATTGAACTATGGACATCTTAGTATGTACCACCATAAGGTATTGAATTAGCTAGTAGGTGAAATATTAATCTGCTTAGCTAATAAATCCCCCAAAGTAACCTGATTTGTAAATACCTGCCTTGTCTATTATTTTCTTACCATATGTATCTAACTCAGATGGTCAATACCAGGCGGGGTGGTGGAATTGACTTGCCTCCTAACCAACACCCTCGAAGACAACCTCAGCCACAACCTGCGGGGATGAATCCTCCCAATCCTCCACCAGGCGGAGTTGACCCACTGGTTGCTGCTCAGATGGCAATGATGCAGCAAATGGCAGATACTGTGGCGGATATGCGTGCTCAGATGCAGCAAGAACGCCAAGAGATGCGACAGGAAAGAGAGGATATACGACAGGAGTTGCGCCAGGAGCGAGATGAGATACGCCAGGAAAGGAGGGCGCAACAACAACAACTGCAACAACAAATGCAACAACAACAGCAACAAGTACCACTGCCACCTCCACCACCACCAGTTCCACCCCGAGACAAGCATAGGGAGTTCATGAGTCATAAGCCACCTACATTCGCAAGCTCACCAGATCCACTTGATGCGGATGATTGGCTGAAAGCAATTGAGAAGATGCTGAATATTGCACAATGCACTGATCGGGAGAAGGTTTTATATGCTTCTGGACGTCTGATTGGTCCTGCTGCTGACTGGTGGGATTCTTATACTGCTGCCCATGATGCTGCGGATACTATTACTTGGGCAGAGTTTAGCACACAATTCAGGAACTATCATATTCCAGCTGGTATGATAAAGATTAAGAAGAAGGAATTTCTGTCGCTGAAGCAAGGGAGTATGTCAGTCAGCGAGTACAGAGACAAATTTATTCAGTTATCCAGATATGCCCCTGAAGAAGTTGCTGAAGACGAGAGGAAGCAGGAGCATTTTATTGAAGGACTTAATGGACCACTGCAGTATGCTCTTGTGGCACATACATTTCCATCATTTCAGAGGCTGCTTGATAAGGCACTGGCTATGGAACACAAGCGTGTTCAACTGGGAGATTTGAAGAGGAAGGCCATATCTCAAGGACAAGGAAGCAGCAGTGTTCGTCCTCGTTACAGTTCACCACAGGGTACACCGACTCGACCCGGAGGACCACGCCCAGTTCCGCAATCCCCACTGAGGACTCCACCTCCTCGACAGGCTACCCCTACTGGCACCCCGACGAAGTTTTCAGGACAGAGTCCGGGCACTCAATGCTACAAGTGTGGGAAGATTGGTCATTATGCAAATGTCTGCCCACAGAGGATTGCTACTACTCCAGTTCAGAACAGGCAGCAACAGACCCCTGGCAAGGGATATTCTATTGCCAAGGTTAATCAAGTCAGCGTTGATGCTACTCCGGATGGAGGGGACCTCGTAATTGGTATGTTTTATGTTAATGCAATTCCTGCAACCATATTATTTGATTCTGGTGCTACACATTCATTCATGTCTGCTAGATATGCCAACACAAATGAAATACCACTGCTAAAAATGAGAACACCCCTGATAGTAATTACACCTAAAGGGCCTGTTGAGGCGAATCAAATGACACGTAAATTGACATTAACCATTATGGGTAGAGAATTTGGAGCTACTGCTATAATATTGGAGTCAAGCAGTATAGATTTGATTCTTGGTATGTCATGGCTAAGGAAGGCAAAGGCCGTTATAGCATGTGGTAGAGGTACCGTAGAACTCACTACTACTAAAGGAGAAAGGTTTCAAGTTAATATTGCAGTAACCTCCTCATCTATGCGTGCAATGTTCTTTATGCCTGAGGAGTTTGTTGGTAACAATATCCGGGTGGTTAGAGATTTTCCGGACGTCTTTCCAGAGGAGTTACCAGGGATGCCACCTGATAGAGAAGTTGAGTTTGTTATTGATCTCTTACCTGGAACCGCCCCTATTTCTAAACGGCCATATAGAATGTCCGTAGAGGAATTGAAGGAGCTTAAGAAGCAGTTGACTGAGTTACAAGAGGCTGGGTACATTCGTCCGAGTTCCTCACCTTGGGGAGCACCGGTCTTGTTTGTACAGAAGAAGGATGGATCGCAACGGATGTGTGTGGATTACAGATCTCTTAATGATGTTACAGTGAAGAACAAGTATCCGTTGCCCCGCATTGAGGACCTGTTTGATCAAATGAGAGGTGCTAGAGTATTTTCGAAGATTGATCTCCGATCCGGTTACCATCAGATGAGGATTAGACCATCGGACATCCCCAAGACGGCTTTCTCGACTAGATATGGATTATATGAGTTCACAGTTATGTCGTTTGGATTGACTAACGCACCAGCCTATTTTATGAACTTAATGAACAAGGTGTTTATGGAGTATTTGGACAGATTCGTCGTGGTATTCATCGACGATATTCTTATTTATTCTCAGAGTGAAAGTGATCACGAGGAACATCTGAGGATGGTGCTACAAAAGCTGCGAGATAACCAGCTATATGCCAAGTTCAGCAAGTGCGAGTTTTGGATTGGCGAAGTGCCATTTCTTGGTCATATTATTTCTAATGGAGGAATAGCAGTGGATCCTGCTAAAGTTAAGGAGATAATGGAGTGGAGAGTCCCCACTACAGTTACTGAGATTCGAAGTTTCTTAGGACTTGCTGGATATTATCGGAGGTTTATCGAAGGATTTTCTAAGATTGCTAAACCTATGACTTCACTTCTGGAGAAAGGAAAAGAATTTAAGTGGGACGAGAAGTGTCAAGACAGCTTTGATCTATTGAAGAAGAGGTTGATGTCGCCACCAGTATTGGTTATGCCAGATTTACAGAAGGGATTTGACATCTATTGCGATGCATGTGGCCAAGGCTTAGGATGTGTGCTCATGCAAGAAGGACACGTGATTGCTTATGCTTCTCGTCAGTTGTGGAGACATGAATTGAACTACCCCACTCATGACTTGGAATTGGCAGCCGTTGTGCATGCACTTAAGATTTGGAGACATTATATCATGGGGACCAAGTGCCAAGTGTATACGGATCATAAGAGTTTGAAGTACATATTCACTCAGAAGGATCTCAACCTTAGGCAACGCCGTTGGTTGGAGCTTATCAAGGATTATGATTTGGAGATTCACTATCACCCGGGCAAGGCAAATTTGGTTGCAGATGCCTTGAGTCGCAAGGAGCATGTTCATTCAGCTGTTGTTGCCCAGCTACCCGATGAGATTGTTGAGGATTTCAGGAGACTTAACCTGGGGATAGTTGCTCATACTGAGGGAGTTACTATTGATGTGGAACCTACTTTGGAGCAAGAGATCCGCAAGGGACAAGTTGGTGATGATAAGATAAAAGAGATTAAGGATCTGATTACTGAAGGTCGAGTTCCGGAATTCACGGAAGATGAGCAGGGCACTGTATGGTTCAAGGACAGGATATGTGTTCCTGATATTAAAAGCCTTCGAGAAACTATATTGAAGGAGGCCCATGACTCGGATTATTCTATCCATCCTGGTAGTACCAAGATGTATCAGGATTTGAAACGGAAATATTGGTGGTATGGATTGAAAAGAGATGTAGCCGCACATGTAGCTATGTGTGATGTATGTCAAAGAGTTAAGGCTGAACACCAGAGGCCAGCTGGACTATTGCATCCACTGAAGATACCCGAGTGGAAGTGGGAAGAGATTGGTATGGATTTCATTACTGGATTGCCTCGCACCCAGAAAGGATATGATGCTATATGGGTGATTGTTGACAGATTGACTAAAGTGGCTCACTTTATTCCTGTCAAGACTACTTATAAAGGTTCTCAGCTAGCAGAATTATATATGGCTCGGATTGTGTGTTTACATGGAGTACCAAAGAAGATCGTGTCAGATCGAGGTTCGCAGTTTACCTCAAGATTTTGGAGAAGCTTTCATGAGAACATGAGTACGAAGTTGAATTTCAGTACGGCTTATCACCCTCAGACTGATGGACAGACTGAAAGGACTAATCAAGTATTGGAAGATATGTTGAGAGCATGTGCCCTTCAGCATGGAGGAAGTTGGGATAAGAGTCTACCTTATGCTGAGTTCTCGTATAACAATAGTTACCAGGCCAGTCTGAAGATGTCACCTTTTGAAGCTTTATATGGGAGGAAGTGCAGAACTCCTCTATATTGGGATCAGACTGGAGAGAGACAGTTCTTTGGGCCTGAATTGATTCAAGAAGCAGAAGAACAAGTTCGTATAATTCGAGAAAATTTGAGAGTGGCACAAACCAGGCAAAAGAGTTATGCTGATAATAGAAGGAGACCACTGGAATTTGAAGAAGGAGATTATGTGTATCTCAAAGTGTCACCACTTCGTGGAATGAGGAGATTTAAAGTTAAGGGAAAATTGTCCCCTCGCTATATTGGACCATTCTTGATCTTTAGAAGAGTTGGGGAGATGGCATACCAGCTCGAGTTACCTGCTAGTCTATCAGATGTGCATAATGTGTTCCATGTATCTCAACTGAAGAAATGTCTCCGTGTTCCCGAGGAACAGTTACCAATGGAAGAGCTCAGTGTTCAGGGTGATTTGACTTACACGGAGTACCCCATCAAGATTTTGGATACTTTGACTCGAGTTACAAGAAATAAGGTGATAAAGATGTGTAAAGTCCAATGGAGTCACCACAGTGAAGATGAAGCAACTTGGGAAAGAGAAGAAGAGCTTCGTATAGATTTTCCCCACCTTTTCTCTAGTTCTTCTTAAATCTCGAGGACGAGATTATTTTTAAGGGGGGTAGGATTTGTAACACCCACTTTGTGATTGTTAGGGATAATATCAATAGAGAAACATTTTCTCTTTATGTGAGTGTGATCTTTATTCATCATCATATGAGAACACCATGTCCAAGAACAATTAATAAAGAGATATGCTACTAAATTGTTGCATCATGCTGGATATTTTATTTTTGTGTGCATTTTGTGATAAGAAAAAGATTAAATATTCAAATGGGAAATTAAATCCTAAAAGAAATGCTAAAATTTGGAAGAAAGAAAGAAATAATAGAAAATATAAGACAAAAATTTATAAATATACAAACTCAACCCTACTGGTATGATTAAAATTTATCTATACTTTGAGTACAAATTCAAAGTCATATTTGGAATTCAAATTGGGAAATTGAAAAATAAAATGAAAAAGGAAAACAGAAAATATAAAAAGAAAAAGAAAAAAAAAGAACCTACTGGGCTGGCTTACCTGTTTTCGGCCCACTGGCGGGTGATCACTGTGCGGCCCAAAACCACATCCGCGCGCGCCGACACAGCGGGCCCAGTCGTCAGCCGCTCTCGCGCGCGCGTCTGCATCCGTGTCGCTGCGCCGCGGGACCCACAGCGCAGCCTCTCGCCCGCTCGCGCTCGCTCTCGTCTGTCTCTTTGACGCGTGGGCCCGGGATGTAAGAGATCGTCTTCAACAAACCGGCCGCGCATGGCGGAGCGCTTGAACGGAGTCGCGAAGCTGGCGCTGGAATCGCGCGCACGATCCGATTGACTCCACCAGGGAATAAAGCACTAGCCGCCCTTACCCTTCCCCGTTCCATAGCCGCTTTAGGTTCGCAATCGCCTGGAATTCCAGAGCCACCATATCACCGTGACGAAGCGCGCGGCGCCGTTGTGCTCTCCCGTCCATTCCCCGCCGTTTGAAGCTGCTGTTGGGTCGGGGGTCTACACCGTGCCCGTGCGGGGCCGTCCGTGGCGTTTGTGGGAGGAATCATCGACCGGCGGTGATTGAATTCCTCACCGGAGTACAAGCTCCGCCGTGGATCCGCGCCGCGCCGTGGTCAGAGACATTCGGCCTTCAATAGTCGGTATGAAACCTTCTCCAAAGTTCGCCGTCGTACCAATTTCGTTTTAAGGTTAGTAGCGCTAGCGGTGGTGCACCGTAGGGGTGGGTTTGACCAACGCCGGTGGGGGAAATCCGCGGCTGCCTTGGGCGGCGCCGCCGTCGTGACGAGCTGAGGTTGGGGGCGACTCGTGGACCGTCCGATCGCTTTTTGACGGTCCCGATTAGATCAAAGATACCCCTTCGCTCGATCGCACAGAGACCGTAGATGCGAGATCCAGCGGTGCAGAGTAGATCTGAGGTTCATTAAATCCGTGTCGTCGATCGTGGATCCCACGGCTCTGGGCGCGTACCGGTTCAGGGTGATAGGATTCTAATCTGGGCCGTCGGTTTAGATCTGACGGCTGATATCACGCGATACCCTTTCGCTCTAGCTTTTTGCTAAAGAGACCCTAGGCTTCTGAGAATTCAACCCGCCATCCATCGTGGCTGTTCGCTGTGCCTTGAAAATTTTACCCAGAACCCCCTAGCTTTTCTGGAAAATGAGGCCCAGTCCAGAGATCATTTAAATTGAATAAATGAAATAGAAAATGGATTTTTAATAGGAAAATAATTGCTAGAACTTTATAAATTCATAGAAAATTCATACTAACTCCAAATTCATCCATTCCAGTTGCTAAAATTTTGTAATTTTATTCTCTAGCTCTTAGTGTCTCTGTTTTGGCATAAAAACAGTAAGGGATTTATTTATTACTTAATCCTATTTAGAGCACATAAAACCTTTGAAAATGCATAACTTAAAATCTGTAATTCAGAAAATTATGATTTCTGTTCCTAGGATTTTATTTTAATAAGTAGAATATCTCTGTGTATTTTGTTTACATGTTTGGTGTAATGTTAATTTCTCTATATACACTGTGCTTGTTTGTATTGTGGCGAGTAGAAGAGCCCGTTGCTGAGGATCCTGGTGAGCAGCAGGTTGAAGTAGCTGAGCAGGAGCTCATTGAAGGCAAGTTGTGCCCTTGACCACTTTTTACCCAATAATGCTCTTTAATATCATTTATCCATGCATAGGTTAATTTTGATGGGACCCAACAGGACTCCCTAGATTGTTTATCTCATTACCTTGTTCACCCCTGAATCACTTGGGTAGTTTGCTATTGCTTTATATGGTTTTGGGATAATCATTTATTACCTCTATGTTCCAATTCTTGTTGTTATTCTGTTTATGTTCATGTTGTTATCATTAATGTTAATTGGAACATAGAGCTTAACTTGAGAACCACGTGCCACCACAAGGGTGGAATGGGACGCCCTTGGCTGACTAATTAGGAAAGCTAGTGGAAGACTACCTTACCCGAAAGGGGCAAGGGCAGTAGGGGAGAGGTTAGTGCGGGGAGGTCCCTGGTTGATTTTGCTGCGATGGCTATCAGCCAGGAACCCTTTACTGGATCTTCCCATAAACTGTAGCGGGTTTTCGGAAGCTAGTGGAACTTTGTAAAGGCCTCGTAGTGTTGCCCTGCCGTGCTTCCTAGGTAGAGGTATATGGGATTCATGACCCCTTGGCAGATGGGTAACATGACTTGTGGGTAAAGGGTACAACCTCTGCAGAGTGTAAAACTGGTATACTAGCCGAGCTCACGGTCATGAGCAGCTCAGGACTCTCTGATGTTTAATTTATGGAACTAAAATTTAATTTTGTCATTTGCATTGCATGGGTTTATTATTAATTTTGTTCTATTACTTTATTTATGGTTTGGTATTTACTTACACTTAGTAACTGCTAATAAAATTTTGACCAACTACTTAAAAGCAATGCTCAGCTTTAACCCCTGTCTTTGATTAAGCCTTACACATCACATGAACTCACACCTTTGTGAGTTTATGTCCACTGGTTCCCCACAACTTGTTGAGCTATGATCATGTGTGAGCTCACCCTTGCTGTCTCACACCCCCCCACAGGAGATGATCAGGTGGTTCAGGAGGAGCTGCCTAACACTGAGGAGTTCGATCTGATCTAGGTGGCGATTCCCAGTCGACATTGGCGCCGACGATCCTTAGTTTATTTTATCTTTATTACTTTATTTTGTAATAAGTCTTCCGCTATGTAATAAATACTCTGATGTTAATGACATTTATCTCTATACACTCTGTTATTACATATGTTGTCTTCTTGGCGCATGTATGAGATGCACCCGGCTTTGTTCCTTAAAGCCGGGTGTTACACAACCCACCAAGCCCTAAGGCTTGGGTGAGGATATGGCAGGTAGTACACCTGTTTTGCCTGATTTGCAAGGACAACATCGCTCATACTGCTCGGAATCCTAGAGCTATGCTTCACCTCGACATTACCATACTTGTCGACACGAGTCCCACTATGAGCATAAAACCAGTCGCACTCGAAAAACACGACTTTAAGTTCCTTGGGGCCATCGAAAATCAACTCTACAATGTTTTGAAGAACACCGTAATAGTCCACTACTTTGTCATCGTCAACATATGAACTTGCCAACACACCACTATCGGTGGTGGCTGCCAATGGTCGACTCTTCTCCAATTTCACGGTTCGGAAGCGATATCCATTTACATCATAGCGAGTATAGTTCCTGACGGACACAGAGGTATGTGCCATTTGCTGCAAGTCCGGGTGCACAGAGTTTTTGAAAACCTATACAAGGAATTAGTATATGCATTATATCTTCCAAGTCCAAAATTCAAAGATTAAGTATGGACAATGAGAGAACGACAATTACTAACATAATTACGAAACCACTGCACGAAGTTTGGGCCACCTTTCAACCCATCACGTCAAAGATTTTCTAATTGGATGGCCGTAGGTTTACTAGTAGATTTCCAACATTCTTCATCAAACATGCTCGACATATTAGAAACATGGAGATTACACACTATAGAAATTATGAGATGAGAAAATGGACGTAACTATGAGGAAAACTTACTCGAACGCCTCCTGTGTGCTGTCAATATTGCTATACATATATAGCATTAGCGTGTTCAAATCTGATGCTTCAATGTGACGTACACTCCCTTTTCCAACTGCTTTACCCGGATTCGCAAAAATTTGAAGGGTGCTTTGGGGTGATTCATTTTCGACATGAAGTCGCGCTGAAGGCGCAAACACATTGTTGGCTCGAGCGAAATACCTGGTTGAGAATTGAGATATCTCCTTAAGGGCAAAAGCCTCCGCAATGCACCCTTCGACTCTAGCCTTATTGCAAACAGACGCCCTGAGCTTTTTCAACGCCCTTTCTATAGGATACATCCACCTGAATTGCACTGGTCCGCCTACCAAAGCTTCCCAAGCCAAATGCACAATTAGATGTTGCATCACATTGAAGAATCCTGGCGGGAAAACCTTTTCAAATTTACAAATAAGAATTGGAATTTCTTTCTCAAATTTCTGCATCAACCTCTTCGATACCGTCTTTGCGCATACTTCCCTATAGAAGTAACTCAGCTCTGCAAATATGCTCCAAAGCTCATCCTTAAAATAGCCTCGAAACATCACGGGCACCAGCCTCTCCATAATAATATGGTAGTCATGGCTTTTGCAAACCGATCAATTTACCGGTCTTTAGATTGACTGCCCGTTTCAGATTTGTCCCATATCAATCTGGAAATTTCAGATTCTTCAACCACTTAAATATTTCTTTCCTTTCATCCGGCTTGAGGCAGTAATCAGCTCGTGGCCTACTCTCATGCCCTTTATCGCTTACTTTCAACTCGAGCATCGGCCTCTTACAAATTTCAGCCATGTCTTTTCTTGCCTTCATATTATCTTTCGTTTTATCAGTCACATCGAAACATGTGCTTATGATGCTTTCAGCAACGTTACGCTCTTGGTGCATCAAGTCTATGTTGTGCGGCATTATTAAGGCTTTTGCATACCAAAGCTCCCATATTGATGAAATATGGGTCCAGTTGTGGTCCTCCCCGTAGCCTTGGAACCTATCATTTTCTCCTTGCTTCAGACAAGCATGCCATGCCATTATCTGCGGCGTAGTTTGCCTCTTTGGTGGCCCATTTCTGATTTTGGCTCCACTTCTGAATGCAGTAAGCGAACTCCTAAAATCATGCTTGAATGGAGTCCAACGTCGATGAGCATCAAAGAATGACACTTTCCGACCATGCTTCAATCTGAATGCATCCGTATCATTCATACATATGGGATAGCACAACCGACCATGAACACACCATCCAGACCAATCTCCATACGCCAGCAGATCATGCACTGACCACAAATAAGTAGCGTGAATGGTAAACTCCTTTTCAGTATGGCTATCATAAGCCTTCACGCCTCTCCACAATTGTTTCAGCTCTTCAATTAAAGGGTGAACAAACATATTCAGCTTTGTCCCTGGATGCTCGGGGCCTGGGATGACTAGTGCAAGGAACATGAACTCTTCTTTATTGACCAACTCAGGAGGAAGATTATATGGCATAATGAAGACAGGCCAACACGAGTAAGGGCTTGCACTGCTATTGAAAGGTGTGAATTCGTCCGTCGATAGACCAAGCCGTACATTCCTGGGGTTGTTCGCAAATTCGGGATCAAACTCGTCAAATGCTTTCCACGCATCACCGTTCGACGGATGGACCATTATGTCTGGATCAGTGACGAGACGTACACCATTCTTTGGCCACATCATATGCAGAGCTATTTCCTTGTTGAGGAACAACCTTGAAAGCCGAGGAATGATGGGCAACCGACGAAGTTGCTTAGCTGCGACCTTCGTAACTACCAATTCACCCTCATCATTTGTCACCTCAACATATCTAGAAGCTTCGCAATGCTTACAACGTTCCAGCTTGTCATCCTCCTCAAAGAATAGCATGCAACTGTTGGGACCAAAGTTTTGCTAGGCGCTAGGCGGAATCTAGGCGATGACCCTTAGCCTAGAGACTAGTCCAGCCTAGGCTTGCCTAGGCGATGCTAGGCGTTTTTCTAGGCGTTTTGCCAACTTATATAATATATACATATATACATTTATAGATAAAAAATAGGGAAGGATCAATAGACATACCTTTTGTCCTTGCAGATCTGCTGATCACTGAATCCTCAAGCACTGCTGCAATAGAAGTGGACAACACTTTTAGATGCAATTGGGCATCAATACAAGTGATAAAAAATAGGAAATAGCAAGTTAGGTACTTATCTGAGGTCTGACCCTTCTCCCATCCATTAAGTACTGATCAGCACCATCGGATAGCCTTTAGAAATCAAAAACATGAAGGGACAGCAGGCAGTAACACATATAAAATGCAGCAACACGAAATAAAATAAACTTCCAACACAAGTCACTTCTTCTGATCCTCCAACCCTAGACACATGAACTTCCTCTCTAAGTTCTAGCTCACGAACAGTCTTCACCTCCCTTTTCCTTTTTGCTCCATCTAGTGCTTTCTTGCACTTTTCTTGAGCCTCCAGCAACTTCTCTTTGGTGGTTTTCACGCCTTGGCATTTCTTCGCATTCTTTCCTTCCTGGGCGATATGTTGCTTCAATCGATAAACCCCTCCACACATTTGCTTGTCACACAGTATGCACTTTACCTTGTCCTTATTGTTTACATCAACAAGAACCCCATACTCCCATCCCACATCATCTGAATTTCTTCTAAGGACACTAACTCCCTCCGGTGCACTTGCAGTTTCTTCAGATTGACCTTCTGTCATCTGAGTTCAAGCCATCACATGTGAATAATAGAGGAGAGGAGAGGATAAAAGCAGGGGAGGAGGAACAATGGAACATACGGACCTCTCTGTTCTCTGTCGGCAAAGAACAGAGGACTTCTCTGTCGGTGAAGAAACAGGGGAGAGAAGCAAGCAGCAGGGAGTGGTCTCCGGTGTCTACGCAGGGAGGGGGTCTCCGGCGTCTGTGTAGGGAGGGGGTCTCCGGCGTCCGTGCTCCGCGTCCGCGCAGGGAGCTCCGGCGTCCTCGCAGGAGGCGTCTGCGCAGGAGGCATCTGCGTAGGGAGAGGGGTCTCCGGCGTCCGGCGGAGAAGCAAGCAGGGGTATCCCGTCTCCGGCGTCCGCAAGCAGGGGTAAACGTAAACCTATCGCGTCTTCCCTTTGCTTTTTGCGCCGCTCCCTTATCCCCTCCCGCGCGCTTTTCCAATCGCGCGCAATTTCCCCAATCGCGCGCAATTTCCCGCGCGCAATTCCAGCTCGCGCGCGCCGCGCGCCTAGGGCCCGCCTCCGCGACCGCCTGGCCTCTGGGCGACATGGAATCCGCGTGGAATCGACGCCAGGCGCTGCCTAGGCGCTCCGATCGACTAGGAGGGCGACTACACCCCTAGTCCAGGCGGAAGGCCAAGGACTAGCGCCTAGGCGCGCCTAGGCGCGACGTAATCGGCGATTTTCAAAACCCTGGTTGGGACACACGTCGATCTTCTCATATGTCATCCCAAGACCAGCCAACATCTTCTTTGCGAAGTACATATTCTTTGGCAACTTATGATTCTCCAGGAGAACCTCGCCCATCAGTTGGACGATGTCGTTGTAAGCACTGTTTGAAATGTTGTGCTTTGACTTTATCGCCATTAGTCTTGTGAGAGTCCCAAGAACTCACATCTGAGTGTGCTCGTGCAGTCTCTCTTCTCCCGCGGCGAGTAGCCAGAAGAATTCCTGAGCATCGCGCGGAAGCTGCCCCGGCTCCTCAGCGTTCATTTCAACCTCCCTACCAAGATCATGCAACATGTCGTCCATCCTATCACGATCCTCATCAAGTTCCACCTTCGCGTCAACGTGTCTAATAGACTCTCCATGCCGGTACCATACAAGGTAGTTCGGCATAAACCCACTTTTGCAAAGGTGTTTCTCCATTTCTTCCTTCTTCTGAGGCCACTTGTTCTCGCAGCGATTGCAAGGACACTTCACTAGACGACTAGTTGCATCTTTGAAAGCGTGCTCAAGAAAAGCCTTTGTTACAACCATCCATTCATTCAAATGTGCCCCATCCTTTCTCCACCCGTCATACATCACCTTCCGATCACCGTCCATTTCAAAGGCTAAACAAAAGACAAAGAACATCAACGATCGTCCGTGGCTTAGGTGAACTCCCTATTAGGTAAAGGCACTAAACCCACCCAAGAGTGTAGGTCGATGCTTGTGATTTGTGACATGTAGCCTACGATTGCCGTGAAATTTCGGCAGCATAACCCCGCTGCTCTCCAAGCACACGCCTAAACATGGTGTGTTGGAGAACAACTGGGTTACACAACTGAAATTATGCGTCAATCGTAAGCCACATGTCACAAATCACAAGCATCGGCCTACACTCTCAGGCTGTCCAAAATACGTCGACAATTCTGGAACGGCGAACCTCACAAGCCAATGTGACGTTCGCCGTTCCCGAATGGGTGACGCATACGGTTCGCTACGGTTAACGATTAAAACTAAACTCTAAACATTAAAAAATAACTCAGAGACAAATATGAATTTGAATTAAAGCAATCAACAGTTAAACTAATCACAACACGACAAGATGACTAATATAAATTAATGACCTCGGGGCCTCGGCGATTATACTTGCCTGATGGCGAAAATGCGGGCGAGGCGAGCCGGGCGACGGTGCAGGGAGACCTTCGCGACGGAGCGGGCGGGCGGCGACGGCGCGGCGCGCCTCGGCGGCGGGTGTGTGGGCGGCGGCACGGCGCAGGGAGGCCGTCGCGACGCGGTGCAGGGCGCCTCGGGCGGGGCGACGGCACGGCGAGGGGCGGGCAGGGTGCCTCGGACGGCGGACGTGCGGGCGGCGGTGCGGCGAGGGGCGGGCGGGGCGGCATGAGGCTCGGCAGGCGTGCGGGCGGCGGCGCGGCGAGGGGCGAGGGGCAAGGGCGGGCGGGGCTCCTCGGCAGGCGTGCGGGCGGCGGCGTGGCGTGGGGCGGCCAGGCCACCTCGGCGGCGCGGGCGTACGTGCATGCGGCGACGCGGGCGTACGGGCGTGCGGGTGGCGCGGCGAGGGGCGTCGGGCTTGCGGGCGGCGCAGCGAGGGCGGGCGGGTGCGAGTGCGGGCGGCGGCGCGGCAGGATTGAAACGAGCGAGAAGGTGCGGGTTGAGGCCGAGATGGACGATTTAGGGCCTCTATTTTTGTAACACCCAAAAATCTTAATGTGAAAGTTTAGTAAAAGTTCTCCAAGGATTTTGATATTAGAATGTCTTCCAATAAGAATTTTGTTACATTGGAAGCAACATCACCTAAAATAAACATGTTCCTAATAAAGATTTAAATAAAATAATCTCTATATGAATTTAATTACCCTTGGTTGAAATGAATATTTATAATTATTCTCAAAAGGATTTTTTTTATAAACCATAGATTTTAATTCTTAAAATACCTATTTTCTATTTTAGTGTGTATGAATTTCATATTTAAAATCATTTGTTTAATTAGTATAATAAATAAAATAAACTAAACTTACATTTCATACTGTGGTTTTAAAGTGCACATTTAAAACTGAGTCAAAGTTTGAACTAGTTTGAATCTAGTTTAAAATCCATGAATTGAAATAGAAAATAGTAAAAGAAAAACAAAAGAAAAAAAAGAAGAAGAAACCGGCTGGGCCGAATTCTCACGCGCCTGCGGCCCACCTCCACTTTTAGCCCTCGCGCAGCCCACGAAATCCCTCTGCGCAGCCCAGGCGTGAACGACGTTGCGCTGTGTGCCATTGACCGGCGGGACCCACGAAATAGCCTCCCTCCGATTTCCCCCAAACACCACTGGCGCGTGGGCCCCTCCTGGCGGGTCGTCCTCTTCCCGAAGCCACGACTCGAAACGAGCTCCGCTTCTGGCGGCGGGCTGAGCGCGGGTGGCTTCACCGGTTCCCCGTGATCTGCGCCAGGTCGGACTCTTCTCGTGTATAAATTCTGGCCGCGACCCCCCCCCTCATCGCCGTGCGGTCAGCTGTGAACGGAGGAAGAAACTGAGAGGGTGAGAAAGATTGCCGCCATGGCCGTCCCCTGTGCTCGTCACCGGTCCAACCGCAGGGATAGGTCGGGGAGCTCCACTATGCCTCGGCGGGCGTGTCTGCAACCTCAGCGTCGGGTTGGGTGCTCCGACGTCCTTCTAATCCATCGTCGAAGACTGGAGGGTGCGCAGATCCGCCGTGTGCACTTCTACGCCAAGTCTACCTCCCTTGTTGGTGAGCCCCGGTTTCTTACCCTTGCGGTGTTCCTTTACCTAGTTAATGCTGCGCCATCGCTAATCAGGGGCGGATCGAGCACGAATTTTGGCCTAACGACTCGGGGAGTTTGTCGGGATGCCGCCGCATCGCGGACAAGAATGCTTGACTGCGTGGCGGTCGATGTGATGGTGCCCTGTGTGTTCGCCTTGGGGCTAGCTTCAGGTTGCTCGGGCTTCCTTCAAGGTCGTAGCAGCCGCGCCTCGTAGAGACGTCACCGGCCATGGCGCCGCCGTGAGAGGGCGGTCGCCGCCGTGTCCGGGTTGCTGTGTGTGCGCGCGTTTGGCGGGGGCCGTTGATCGATGGTTGGACGGCGCAGATTAGATCCCAGGTGCCGGTTCGGCCAGAAGAAATACAAGCCGTTGGATCGATCGGACGGATGAGGTTCATCTGTGCAGTATAAAATCCTGGCCGTTGGGATATCATCGGATGGCTGTGGGTGGATACCGGTTCATAAGTGTGCGATGTGATCTGGTCCATCCAAGTGTGATCGGACGGTGGAGATTGAAGCATACCCCTTCGGCCCGTACGTTTTACAAAAGAGACCCCCTGCTTTAACCAAATCAACCCACCATCCTAGTTTGACCGTGGCTGTGTCTTTGCGCATTTTGCATGATAGCCCCTGAGTTTTCCAGGAAATGAGGCCCAGTCCAGAGTATTATAAAACAGAGAAAATAATTTATAAATGGATTTTTAATAGATAAATAAATACTAGAACTTGTTTAAATCATAGAAAATCCATTTTTAGTCCAAATTAATCCATTCCACTTTCTAAAATTTTGTAATTTTATTCTCTACCACCTAGAGCCTCTGTTTTGGCATAAAAACAATTAGAAATTTAATCTCTCATTTAATCCATTTTAAACACATAAAACCTTTGAAAATTCATAACTTAAAATCTATAACTCCAAAATTAATGGTTCCTGTTCCTATGATCTTATTTTAATTTGTATATTATTAATGTGTATTTTGTTCTTATGTTTGGTGTAATGTTAATTTTGCCTATACCATGTATGTTTGTATTGCTACGACTAGCAGTGAGGTCACGAGAATCTGAAGAGCAAGTTGGTACCTGGATTCTCAAGGCCCAGGCAAGTTGTGCCCTTGATCACTTCTTTTTACCCAGCCATGTTCTAATTAATCATAATGATCTGCATAGGTTAATTTTGATGGGACCCAATAGGTTACTCTAGTTTGTCTATCTTTATACCTTGTTTACCACTGAACTTTTTGGGTAGTACTTGCTAGTGCTTTATGTGGTTTTGGGTATGAAGGTACATTATTCATGATCACACTTTTATTATATGTTTATTATTACTGTTCATGATAAGATCATTATGTTAATTGGAACATGGAGCGACCACCCGGGAAAACAGTGCTACCACAAGGGAGGAATGGGACCCCTTGGCTGATTAATTAGGAAAGCTAGTGGAAGACTACCTTACCCGAAAGGGGCAAGGGCAGTAGGGGAGTGGTCAGTGTAGGGAGGCCCTCGGGAGGATTTTGCTGCGATGGCGGTCCTGCAAGGGATTCCTGCATTGGAGCTTCCTATAAACTGTAGCGGGTTTTGTGAAGCTAGTGGAACTTTGTAAAGGCCTCGTAGTGTTACCCTGCCTCGCCTCCTTGGTAGAGGTGTATGGGAAGTCGCGATCCCTTGGCAGATGGGTAACATGACTTGTGGGTAAAGATGCGCAACCTCTGCAGAGTGTAAAACTGGTATATCAGCCGTGCTCACGGTCAAGAGCAGCTCGGACCCTCACATGATTAAATTATGGAACTTAAACTCAATTTGTCATATGCATTGCATCGCAGGTGAAGTTGTTACTTTTGTTCTACTATTTAACTGGGTTGGTATTTACTTATACTTAGTAACTGCTAATAAAATTTTGACCAACTTTAAAAGCAATGCTCAGCTCTAACCATCTTCTTTGGTAAGCCTTACACTTCACGTGAGCTCCCACCTTTGGCGAGTTCATGCACATTATTCCCCACAACTTGTTGAGCGATGAACGTATGTGAGCTCACTCTTGCTGTCTCACACCCCCCCCCACAGGTCAAGAACAGGTACCGCAGGATGAGGCGCATGGAGGATGCTGTGACGTGTTCGTGAGAGATCTAGGCCGTCGTCTCCTAGTCAACTTTGGGTTGCTGGACCGTTGTCTCCTTATAATGTAATTATTTATTTTGTATAGAACTCCTGTTATATATAAAGTTGTGACATTCGATCCTGTGCCACTATACATCATATGTGTGAGACTTGGTCCCAGCATACCTGGTGTTTATGTTCGCGCCCGGGTCTTGGTGCCCCGAAACCCGGGTGTGACAGAAGTGGTATCAGAGGAATGTTGACTGTATGACGAAACCTAGATAGAACTGGACAACCATTATCTACTTACCTTGCTACTTTGATCCTTTCTAAACTTTTCTTAATCTTTTCTCATCTATTTCCGCTTTACTCTGATTATTCTTACCTTTTTCCTTCTAGAGACAAATATGGATTTCACACTTTGAAATCATGTGCCTAAAGTGACCTTTAGGAATAGGAGACCTGATCCTAGGAACAAAAACAAAACTATTTTTATAAGTGTCTATGTATTTGAATGTTTGCTCTTATGATATCTGTCTGATTTGGATCTTTGATTGAGTGTGATGAGTTGTGGAGTAATGTCCACAATTACATCTGCATATATATAGGAAAAAAATGCTTATAAAAGTAACTAGACAAATTAGATTATCCCTCATTAAAAAAAATATATCTATCTTGATAGATTCATCCCATCTTAAAAGATTATATCCTACACTCATAGATCTATCTTATCTCAAAAGATCCTAACTTATCCTAATGTATCTAGATCCATCTTATCTTAAAAAGATTTTATATCATCTTAATAGATCTAACTAACCTCAAAGGATTCTATCTTATCCTTATGGATTCATCTTGCCCTAAGTAGCATATTTATCCCACTCTAGAATAACAACCATGAGCTAATCCAAAAATTTATTTAGATCTTATCTAGTCTAAAATAGTCATATCGATTTATTCTAGATCTGATCCAACCTAATAGGTTAATCTAACCTGATGAGGTCTAAACTTAAGTTGAGCTAACCTAAGGACAGTCCCTTAACAAACACAAGTAAAATAAACTGGACCCTACTCCTATAAATCTTGTTCTCTCCTCATGCACTTAAACCTAAAATTAGTGCATTAGACCAACTCAACCGTGAACATAAGAGCTAACCCAACCAATAGTGTTATGATGGATTGCATAAATCTGTCTATTCCCACCTAACTTCAAACAAACTTTTGACCTACATCATATAGTCTATCTCATCCATATCTATCTTAACCATATTCCCCAACTACGATAATATACACTCAATGAGACCAAGACCAGAAAAGGACAAAGATCAACCTCGTCAAGGAAGGAGAGAAGTCAATTTCAATTTTCGGATGCATTACCATCAAACACAAAGTTCTTCCTTTACCATAAACTTTCTTACCCCTGGCTATTCTTGCCCTAAACTATACATCTCTTATATCCTACCTAATAAGTAGCTGGATACCTATGCCCTCCTGGTCACCCACTATTGAGTATATAAAACAAATGAGACTATGGACTTTTGAAACAATTATAGACTAAAAGTTGAATTACAAATTTTATGTATCCCTTTTCTTACAAATCTCGAGGACGAGATTTCTGTTAAGGGGGGTAGGATTTGTAACACCCAAAAATCTTAATGTGAAAGTTTAGTAAAAGTTCTCCAAGGATTTTGATATTAGAATGTCTTCCAATAAGAATTTTGTTACATTGGAAGCAACATCACCTAAAATAAACATGTTCCTAATAAAGATTTAAATAAAATAATCTCTATATGAATTTAATTACCCTTGGTTGAAATGAATATTTATAATTATTCTCAAAAGGATTTTTTTTATAAACCATAGATTTTAATTCTTAAAATACCTATTTTCTATTTTAGTGTGTATGAATTTCATATTTAAAATCATTTGTTTAATTAGTATAATAAATAAAATAAACTAAACTTACATTTCATACTGTGGTTTTAAAGTGCACATTTAAAACTGAGTCAAAGTTTGAACTAGTTTGAATCTAGTTTAAAATCCATGAATTGAAATAGAAAATAGTAAAAGAAAAACAAAAGAAAAAAAAGAAGAAGAAACCGGCTGGGCCGAATTCTCACGCGCCTGCGGCCCACCTCCACTTTTAGCCCTCGCGCAGCCCACGAAATCCCTCTGCGCAGCCCAGGCGTGAACGACGTTGCGCTGTGTGCCATTGACCGGCGGGACCCACGAAATAGCCTCCCTCCGATTTCCCCCAAACACCACTGGCGCGTGGGCCCCTCCTGGCGGGTCGTCCTCTTCCCGAAGCCACGACTCGAAACGAGCTCCGCTTCTGGCGGCGGGCTGAGCGCGGGTGGCTTCACCGGTTCCCCGTGATCTGCGCCAGGTCGGACTCTTCTCGTGTATAAATTCTGGCCGCGACCCCCCCCCCTCATCGCCGTGCGGTCAGCTGTGAACGGAGGAAGAAACTGAGAGGGTGAGAAAGATTGCTGCCATGGCCGTCCCCTGTGCTCGTCACCGGTCCAACCGCAGGGATAGGTCGGGGAGCTCCACTATGCCTCGGCGGGCGTGTCTGCAACCTCAGCGTCGGGTTGGGTGCTCCGACGTCCTTCTAATCCATCGTCGAAGACTGGAGGGTGCGCAGATCCGCCGTGTGCACTTCTACGCCAAGTCTACCTCCCTTGTTGGTGAGCCCCGGTTTCTTACCCTTGCGGTGTTCCTTTACCTAGTTAATGCTGCGCCATCGCTAATCAGGGGCGGATCGAGCACGAATTTTGGCCTAACGACTCGGGGAGTTTGTCGGGATGCCGCCGCATCGCGGACAAGAATGCTTGACTGCGTGGCGGTCGATGTGATGGTGCCCTGTGTGTTCGCCTTGGGGCTAGCTTCAGGTTGCTCGGGCTTCCTTCAAGGTCGTAGCAGCCGCGCCTCGTAGAGACGTCACCGGCCATGGCGCCGCCGTGAGAGGGCGGTCGCCGCCGTGTCCGGGTTGCTGTGTGTGCGCGCGTTTGGCGGGGGCCGTTGATCGATGGTTGGACGGCGCAGATTAGATCCCAGGTGCCGGTTCGGCCAGAAGAAATACAAGCCGTTGGATCGATCGGACGGATGAGGTTCATCTGTGCAGTATAAAATCCTGGCCGTTGGGATATCATCGGATGGCTGTGGGTGGATACCGGTTCATAAGTGTGCGATGTGATCTGGTCCATCCAAGTGTGATCGGACGGTGGAGATTGAAGCATACCCCTTCGGCCCGTACGTTTTACAAAAGAGACCCCCTGCTTTAACCAAATCAACCCACCATCCTAGTTTGACCGTGGCTGTGTCTTTGCGCATTTTGCATGATAGCCCCTGAGTTTTCCAGGAAATGAGGCCCAGTCCAGAGTATTATAAAACAGAGAAAATAATTTATAAATGGATTTTTAATAGATAAATAAATACTAGAACTTGTTTAAATCATAGAAAATCCATTTTTAGTCCAAATTAATCCATTCCACTTTCTAAAATTTTGTAATTTTATTCTCTACCACCTAGAGCCTCTGTTTTGGCATAAAAACAATTAGAAATTTAATCTCTCATTTAATCCATTTTAAACACATAAAACCTTTGAAAATTCATAACTTAAAATCTATAACTCCAAAATTAATGGTTCCTGTTCCTATGATCTTATTTTAATTTGTATATTATTAATGTGTATTTTGTTCTTATGTTTGGTGTAATGTTAATTTTGCCTATACCATGTATGTTTGTATTGCTACGACTAGCAGTGAGGTCACGAGAATCTGAAGAGCAAGTTGGTACCTGGATTCTCAAGGCCCAGGCAAGTTGTGCCCTTGATCACTTCTTTTTACCCAGCCATGTTCTAATTAATCATAATGATCTGCATAGGTTAATTTTGATGGGACCCAATAGGTTACTCTAGTTTGTCTATCTTTATACCTTGTTTACCACTGAACTTTTTGGGTAGTACTTGCTAGTGCTTTATGTGGTTTTGGGTATGAAGGTACATTATTCATGATCACACTTTTATTATATGTTTATTATTACTGTTCATGATAAGATCATTATGTTAATTGGAACATGGAGCGACCACCCGGGAAAACAGTGCTACCACAAGGGAGGAATGGGACCCCTTGGCTGATTAATTAGGAAAGCTAGTGGAAGACTACCTTACCCGAAAGGGGCAAGGGCAGTAGGGGAGTGGTCAGTGTAGGGAGGCCCTCGGGAGGATTTTGCTGCGATGGCGGTCCTGCAAGGGATTCCTGCATTGGAGCTTCCTATAAACTGTAGCGGGTTTTGTGAAGCTAGTGGAACTTTGTAAAGGCCTCGTAGTGTTACCCTGCCTCGCCTCCTTGGTAGAGGTGTATGGGAAGTCGCGATCCCTTGGCAGATGGGTA
Source organism: Zea luxurians (assembly GCA_029449295.1). Lineage (NCBI taxonomy): Eukaryota > Viridiplantae > Streptophyta > Magnoliopsida > Poales > Poaceae > Zea > Zea luxurians. The sequence continues at coordinate 1,230,959 of JAOPSE010000140.1, read as the reverse complement.
ACATGACTTGTGGGTAAAGATGCGCAACCTCTGCAGAGTGTAAAACTGGTATATCAGCCGTGCTCACGGTCAAGAGCAGCTCGGACCCTCACATGATTAAATTATGGAACTTAAACTCAATTTGTCATATGCATTGCATCGCAGGTGAAGTTGTTACTTTTGTTCTACTATTTAACTGGGTTGGTATTTACTTATACTTAGTAACTGCTAATAAAATTTTGACCAACTTTAAAAGCAATGCTCAGCTCTAACCATCTTCTTTGGTAAGCCTTACACTTCACGTGAGCTCCCACCTTTGGCGAGTTCATGCACATTATTCCCCACAACTTGTTGAGCGATGAACGTATGTGAGCTCACTCTTGCTGTCTCACACCCCCCCCACAGGTCAAGAACAGGTACCGCAGGATGAGGCGCATGGAGGATGCTGTGACGTGTTCGTGAGAGATCTAGGCCGTCGTCTCCCAGTCAACTTTGGGTTGCTGGACCGTTGTCTCCTTATAATGTAATTATTTATTTTGTATAGAACTCCTGTTATATATAAAGTTGTGACATTCGATCCTGTGCCACTATACATCATATGTGTGAGACTTGGTCCCAGCATACCTGGTGTTTATGTTCGCGCCCGGGTCTTGGTGCCCCGAAACCCGGGTGTGACAATTTTCATCGGTCTCACTGAGGCTGACGAAAATAGTGGTCGGTCAATGACTTATTTTCATTGGTATGGCCCCAGCCCACGAAAATACGCCACATTTTCGTCGGTCAAGAGGTCGACGAAAATAACTTTCGTATTTTCGTGGGCCTGCCGACGAAAATATTGGTCGGCCCACGAAAATACGCCCCATTTTCGTCAGTCACGAGGCCGACGAAAATATCTCGGCCCACGAAAATTTATGCGTTTCCTGTAGTGAGGAGCTCAACAACTTCACGAGGAATGAGGTATGGCATTTAGCTCCACGTTCTAACCAAAATGTTTTAGGAACCAAGTGGGTCTTCCGCAACAAGCAAGATGAACATGGTGTGGTGACAAGGAACAAAGCCCGACTTGTGGCCAAGGGATATTCACAAGTCGAAGGTTTGGATTTCGGTGAAACCTATGCACCCGTAGCTAGGCTTGAGTCAATTCGCATTTTACTTGCCTATGCTACTTACCATGGCTTTAAGCTTTACCAAATGGACGTGAAAAGTGCCTTCCTCAATGGACCAATCAAGGAGGAGGTCTATGTTGAGCAACCTCCCAGCTTTGAAGATAGTGAGTATCCTAACCATGTCTATAAACTCTCTAAGGCGCTTTATGGGCTCAAGCAAGCCCCAAGAGCATGGTATGAATGCCTAAGAGATTTTCTTATCACTAATGGCTTCAAAGTCGGAAAAGCCGATCCTACTCTCTTTATTAAAACAATTGCAAATGATTTGTTTGTATGCCAAATTTATGTTGATGATATTATATTTGGGTCTACTACTTGTGAAGAGTTTAGTAGGATCATGGTACAAAAATTCGAGATGTCAATGATGGGGGAGTTGAAGTATTTTCTAGGCTTTCAAGTCAAGCAACTCCAAGAGGGCACCTTCATTAGCCAAACGAAGTACATTCAAGACATGCTTGCCAAGTTTGGGATGAAGGATGCCAAGCCCATCAAGACACCCATGGGAACCAATGGGCATCTCGACCTCGACACGAGAGGTAAATCCGTAGATCAAAAGGAATACCGATCGATGATAGGTTCTTTACTCTATTTATGTGCTTCACGGCCGGATATTATGCTTTCCGTGTGCATGTGTGCAAGATTTCAAGCCGATCCTAAGGAAGTTCACCTTAGGGCCGTGAAACGAATCTTGAGATATTTAGTTTATACTCCTAAGTTTGGCCTTTGGTACCCTAGGGGATCCACTTTTGATTTAATTGGTTATTCAGATGCTGATTGGGCAGGGTGTAAAATTGATAGAAAGAGCACATCAGGGACTTGTCAGTTCTTGGGAAGATCCCTGGTGTCTTGGGCTTCTAAGAAACAAAATTCTGTGGCTCTTTCTACCACCGAAGCCGAGTACATTGCCGTAGGCCATTGTTGCGCGCAATTGCTTTGGATGAGGCAAACCCTTAGGGACTATGGTTACAAATTAACCAAAGTTCCTCTCCTATGTGATAATGAGAGTGTAATCCGCATGGCGGATAATCTCGTTGAGCAAAGCCGCACTAAGCACATAGCCATTCGGTATCACTTTTTGAGAGATCACCAACAATGGGGGGATATCGAGATTGCTTATATTAACACCAAAGAACAATTAGCCGATATCTTTACCAAGCCACTAGATGAGAAAACATTTACCAAACTTAGGCATGAGCTAAATATTCTTGATTCTAGGAATTTTGATTGATATTTTGCACACATAGATCATTTATATACCTTTGATCATCTCTTTCATGTGCTATGACTAATATGGTTTTCAAGTGTATTTCATAATAAGTCATAGATTGAAAGGGAAATGGAGTTCTTCGGCGTAGACAAGGCTTGCACTCCACTCCATCGAATTACTCATCCTTCGCCGTCACTCCGCAACGCTCTCCAATTTGGTATAATCTTCACTCCTATATTATTTACCAAAGGGGGAGAAAGTTTGAAGAAGGGCTTATATTTCACTCACAAGTATCCGTTTTTGGCGATTCATGCTAAAGGGGGAGAAAGTATTAGCCCAAAGCAAAAGGACCGCACCACCACCAATTTCAAAATTTTGTCGTCTTTCAATTTGTATTAAAGAAGTGTTTTTAAAGATTTTCAATTGGTATCTTATTTTTGATATAATTTCAAATTGGTATACCCTCTTCAAAATTAATATATAAAACCCTCTTGAACACTAAGAGGAGGATTTCATTAAGTGGGAGTTTTGTTTATTCAAAGGAAAAGCATTTGAAACAGGGGGAGAAAATTTCAAATCTTGAAAATGCTTCTCAAAATCTTATTCATATACCTTTGACTATTTGCAAAAGATTTTGAAAAAGAATTTCCAAAACATTGCAAAACAAAACAAGTGGTGCAAGCGTGGTCCAAAATTTTAAATAAGAAGAAAGCCATCCATGCATATCTAGTAGAAATAATTATTGGTTTCATTCCAAGCAACCTTTGCACTCACCTTATGCAAACTAGTTCAATTCTGCACTTTTAAATTTGCTTTGGTTTGTGTTGGCATCAATCACCAAAAAGGGGGAGATTGAAAGGGAAATAGGCTTACACCTTTTCCTATATGAATTTTGGTGGTTGAATTGCCCAACACAAATTAATTGGACTAACTAGTTTGCTCTAGATTATGAGTTCTACAGGTACCAAAGGTTCAACGCAAACCAATAAAAGTCCAAGAAAGGGTTCAAATAAAAAGAGCAAAAGACAACCCAAAGGCAGCCCTGGTCTGGCGCACCGGATTGTCCGGTGTGCCACCGGACAATGTCCGGTGCACCAGGGAACCCAACTCCAAACTTGCCACCTTCGGAAATTCGGGGAGCCGCTCCGCTATAATTCACCGGACTGTCCGGTGTAGCACCGGACTGTCCGGTGTAGCACCGGACTGTCCAGTGTGCCAAGTGGAGCAACGGTCGTCCGCGCCAACGGTCGTCTGCAACGCTACAGTGAAACGCTACAGTGCGCGACTGCGTGCGCAGAAGTCAGAGCAGGCGCAGAAGGCGCACCAGACAGTGAATAGTGACTGTCCGGTGCACCACCGGACTGTCCGGTGGCCCAGTTGTCAGAAGCTCCAACGGTCGGAACCCAACGACCTGGTGACGTGGCTGGCGCACCGGACTGTCCGGTGCGCCATACGACAGAAGCCCTCACCAATGGTCCTTTTGGTGGTTGGGGCTATAAATACCCCCCAACCACCACACTTCAATGCATCCAAGTTTTCAGCTATCAAACCTCATACAAGAGCTCTAGACTTCATTCAAAGACACAATTAAAGAGATCAAATCCTCTCCCAAGTCCGGAATCACTCCAAACAAATTAGTGACTAGAGAGAGAGACATTTGTGTTCATTTGAGCTCTTGCGCTTGGATTGCCTTTTCTTCTTCATTCTTTCTTGTTTCCAACTCAATTGTAATCAAGGCAAGAGACACCAATTGTGTGGTGGTCCTTGTGGGGACTTAGTGTCCCGGTTGATTGAGAAGAGAAGCTCACTCGGTCTAGGTGACCGTGTGAGAGAGGGAAAGGGTTGAAAGAGACCCGGTCTTTGTGACCACCTCAAACGGGGAGTAGGTTTGCAAGAACCGAACCTCAGTAAAACAAATCATCGTGTCATCCACCTTATTTGCTTGTGATTTGTTTTCGCCCTCTCTTTCGGACTCGATTATATTTCTAACGCTAACCCCGTCTTGTAGTTGTGCTTAAACTTTATAAATTTCAGATTAGCCTATTCACCCCCCTCTAGGCGACTTTCGATAGGGTGTCCCATTTATCCCCCGACGACATGCAGGTAGTTGGGTTTCGCGAGGTTCGCGGCCAGCTAGCCCGAGCGAGGATCACAACAAGAGATTTTTGCCCACCAAGTCCGCGTTCAGTTGGGGACGAACGACCTGACTAAGGGGGCCCACCCGTCGGTGGTAATGTGACTCAGGCGCGTAGCAACAGGGGAGCTGACCAGTGGGCTTATGTTGTCAGCACCTTACTTCGCGAACAGGCGCGCGCGGGCGAGTAGAGCGGAGTGTGACCAACGTCGCGGCTCAATCGGTCAGTGACCCAACGCATTAGGGCGCACCAGAGGTGGAAGGCTGACGAATGTGTTCCACCCCACAGTGACTCAACTCGTGAACGGGAGCGGTGCGAGGGGGAAAGGCTCAGCGGCTGCCCTGTGGGGCCAGGCGGTCGGTGCCGTGTAGGGCAGACCACGCGGAAGGAAGGCCAAGTGGGCCGAATTGGCGCCCCTAGGCCCGATTAAGCTCTCTTCTCTTTTTTTATTTTAATTTTCTATTTGAATTTGATTTCAAATTTGTTTGTGAGCGTTACTCACAAATTGAGTTCACAATTAAAAATACCAGCATGAGGAATTATATTTATCTATTTATATTTTTCTGTATATTCTTTTCCTTTTTCTTCTATTCTCTTCTCTTCTCTTTATTTTTAATTTCCAAATTTGAATTCAAATGGCGTTGTGAACTTGTGCTTCAAATTAAATGTACAAAATAAACACACTAGTATGGTAGTATTTTATTTAACCATATATTTTGTTTTATCTTGTATAGTGTTTTTCCTTCTTTTCTCCTTCTATGTCCTTCTCAAATTTTTTTCAAGTTATAAATTAGGTAGAAAGTCCTAATTTGGGTACTAATATATTGTCATTGATATTATTATTTTTATTATTTATAGGTGTACAATCAAATAAAGTCCAGCATGATGTATAGATCAATTTAGGTGTCATTTGACAATTAATCATTTTAAGTATGGTTGTGCACATGCCTACTTAAATAGGAACCAAGCATATAGGAGAATTATTTCCATCAAATGTGCCACCCCAAATCCATAAGTATGAGATGCCCCCTTTTTCATATGCCTATTTTAATATCTTAGTTGATTATGAACAAGGAATGTCAATTCTTTGGAACATTATCTTTTTTATATATTTTATTATTTTATGATATATATATATATATATATATATATTCTTCTAACAAATTTAGGTCTTACACAATCTCCCCTTATGTAGTGCCACAAGCAACCAACCGGATCGGTCCTATGTGGGTTCTATGTGTGTGAGTTCATGAGACAAAACGAACGATCCATCACGAACCCTGGCCAGGTATTATTAGTAATAGTCATGTATGTATTTATGCCATTAAAGATGCAAATGTGTTATCGAGTGTAAATATATGATGTTTATGAGGAAAGACGGAGAACATGACCGAAGGTGTATTGTATGTCATAATTGAGGATCTATGCACATTTATATTGAAAGAAGTCATTTCCGTTGAAGGAAAATATCACGATGCAGACGGTACCTTAGCTAGGTCAAAGTTTAGAGTACTAACAGAAATTAGTAGACTATCTTTTAGCCAAGATAGTTATTAGAACTTAGGTGAAAACTTTGATGTATAGAATGTGTGATGCATATATGGTTGTACTAAACATAAGACTTTGATGTATATAAATGTATGATATAATTTAATTCCATGTTGCTTTCAATATATATATATATATACACACACAAACAAACAAACATATATATATATAATTCAGTTTTGTTTGAAAATTTGAAAAGACGGGAATAGTACCACTAACGGTTGGGTTTAGAGAACCGCTAGTGGAAATATGACCCCTAGCATTGGCGGTGCTGAAAAACACAAATGCAAATAGATTTAGAACCGTCGCTATAGAGTTTCTCTGTACTAATGATTTAATTGTCCTGTTGGAACTAAAAATAACATATGTCATGTCAATTTTAGATATTGTGACAAGAAACGAGGGGTTGGGAATAGCCTAACAATACATAGAGATGGCTTCATCATTGGAAAATGAAGATCATGCTTATCGCGCGTACTATCTCCACCGTACTACATATTCCACTTTCTATTTTAAACTCCTCTATTCAAACAGTGTATATACAGTACAAAACAGTGTTATACGCACCCGCATGCACGGTGTTGCTGGAGTTGTCCTAGGACATGTTTGGTTCGGTCCTCAACGGAAGCCCAGAGGGTGTCCGAGGGCTTAGGCCATTGATTTTGGACGTAAGCCGTGTAAAATACTATCTAGGTCGTTGATTTTGGTCGTAAGCCGTGTAAAATACTATTTTACGCTGTAGATTACGCTAGAGTGGAGTGAGTGAAGGGGTCAGCTGTCTCATTGGACGTACGTTCGTCGCCTAGAGAGACCTAGCGGTCGGCTAGCGATCATGTTTGCTTATCCGCGCCTAACTACGCCTCTCTCTCTCTCACTCGCCTGGAGTGCATGTACGCTACCATGAGTACTCCTGTTGAGCACCATATTGAGCGGCCGGACGGTCCGGCCCTGAGGCCGGACGGTCCGCGGTCCGGACAGTCCGCGCCTGTGGGTCGGACGGTCCGCGCACGCGCAGAGTAGTTTAGGGTTCCGAGTTTTGTGCTATGTTTGTTGGCTAGATTTGCGGAATTAACCCGGAATCCAGTCATGTAAAGGGTCCAGCCCCCCTCCTCTATATAAAGAGAGCTCTACGGCCGATTTGTAATCATCAATCGAATCAATACAACTTCTATTTCGCATTTTATCTTAGGAGTAGTTCTAGTTTAGCCCTAGTTTAGCCTTCCAATCCCCAAATTCTCCGCCTCTCCTCGACTCTACGTCGATTAGAGGAGTCTAGGTCGGTCTACCCGAGCCTAGACACCACCTAGGATCTCTACTCCCCGACGGGGTCCCTCCCGGGAGCGAGATCTAGGCGCCGTCGGCGATCTTCCGCCGTCCCTGCGTACGCGCGGACCGTCCGGCCCAGGGTGCGGACAGTCCGGCCGTCAGGCAGGAGCCCTAGCCGCGCACCAGGCCGCGGACCGTCCGGCCCCAGGCCGCGGACAGTCTGCCCTTGCGCAGAGAGCACCACCGCGCCTCGCACCAGGCCGCGGACCGTCCGGCCCCTGCGCGCGGACCGTCCGCCCCTGTGCAGAAGGCACCGCCACGGTTCTTGTTGAGTGTTTGGCGCTCCAAAAAGGCGTCAACATACTTTTTGGCGACTCCGCTGGGGACAAAACATCTAGGCTCATCAAATCGGCCCTCAATGGCCGGTTCAAAGGATAGCTCTGATTTTTCTCTAAGCAACATCATAGAGCCGACTTGGGAAACCTTGCCGGCTGACGAGCAGCTCCAGTTTGAGGAGCATAAGGAGCAGATGATCCAGGAGGCGGAAGCAAAGTTCTTGGCCAACTTCAAAGTGGACAGGAACAACAAGGTCGTCCGACATCGGGCGACGGATCCGGCTTCGCTCCAACCCACACCAGATATCCCCAATGTAAGTAATACCAACGATCTGCAATCTCTTAGAAATTATGTAGAAGATCAGCGTGAACAAATGCAGAACATCATAGGGGGTATGCAAAGCGATCTTAAGAGACTAGTACGTGCATTCGATAAATCTAGTACCGCAAATTTTCCTTCGCACGAGGTTGAGTTAGGAGATAACGCGCGTAACACATCGGCTACAGGTTGTCACGACCAGTCACAACCCCTTTATGGGATGCCGATGGACACATACCCTAAGCAACGGCAAATCGGCAGCAAACCAGCCGATTTGCACATGCCCGGACCGTCCGCACGTGAGCGCGGACCGTCCGGGCCAATAGCAGTTGGGCCTATTTTTAATGAGTTACCTAGATATGCGCCCGAGCCACCACATATGACACAGAACCCAAATTACCCAGTCGGACGGTCCGCATACAATGACGGACGGTCCGCATATGACCACGGACGGTCCGGGTACATATCCGGACAGTCCGCGCATGAGTCTTTTGAGGAGGATTATTACCTAAATCCTCGCCCGTCCCAGCAACACTTCCCATCACATTATGCAATGCACCAGCCCATTAATTCAGGATCCAGAGCCCAGGAAAGCTTTCCGGCCCCACCTAAAAGGCCGGAAAGAAACGATCAAACCTATGAGCCATATAGGGCAAATGGGAATGCACCACGTAGCTCAAACCAATGGGGGGAACGACAACATACTAATATGCAACCAACCCCACCTATGTTTGACCAGAGAGCCGGTGGTCTTGCACCGGCTGCCATTGATATAGTGAGGGAAGAAATAGCTGGGGCGTTCCGAGATAAGCTCGGAGTAAGCATGGTCCCTGGGGGGCAATCATATCGGAAACCTTATGACAGCCGATTTGATCACTACCCGTACCCACAGGGAACTAGAATACCCGAATTCGCAAAATTTTCGGGTGATCAAGGGAAAAACACGCGCGAACATATAGGCCAGTTCTTAGCGCAATTGGGAGAATTGGCAGACACAGAGGCATTTCGCGTGCGTTTATTTTCATTATCGCTAACAGGAACCGCGTTTGCATGGTATGCCACTTTACCTCCTAATTCCATTTCATCATGGGGGGATCTAGAACAAAAATTTCATGATCATTTTTTCTCCGGTGATTATGAATTGGATTTGGTAGATTTAGTGTCATTGCGACAGACAAAAGACGAATCGGTTAATGATTACATCCGGAGATTCCGTGATACAAGAAACCGATGCTTTCAAATTCATTTAGCAGAAAAACAGCTAGTAGGATTAGCCTTTAATGGTCTACGATATTATTTAAAAGAGAGATTAGAAGGCATCCAATTTTTTACACTAGCACAGTTACACCATAGGGCTTTGGCTTGCGAAAGCCGGAGCAAAGAAACTGCTAAAACAATGCGTCACAACGTACATATAGTAGAATGCGACCAAAGTAGCTCAGATGACGAATCAGCAGAAGTGTATGCTGCTGAAATGGTTTGGCCAAAACAGGCCAAATCTTCGGCTTGTTCCTCCTTGCAGCCGGTTCAAAAGAAACGGCAAGAGGAGGTTAAGTTTACGTTTAATGTTGGTAAGTGCGATAAAATATTTGACGAATTACTCAAAAATGGCAATATTAAAATAAATCACACTGTTCCATCCGCCGACGAGCTAAAACGTCGTGCATACTGCAAGTGGCATAACTCATTTTCTCATGCCACTAATGATTGTAATGTATTCCAACGACAGATTCAATCGGCCATTAATGAGGGACGATTGAAATTTCAGGAAATGCAGGTGGATACGGAGCCCTTTCCAATGAACGTGATCGACTTCGAGGGCAAGAAAGTCCTGGTTCGGCCAAACACGGCCGATAAAGGCAAAGGCAAAGAGGCAATCATCGGCAATTCTAAAAAGGCCGATGAGGATCATAAGGTTTCTTGTAGGAAAGTGGTAGCCGAGAAGACTCCCGATGGAGGGGAGACCCTAAAGGTGACCATCACAACCTCCAGTACTGGGGGGCAAGCGCAGACAGGGAGACAGATACAGGAACCCGTGCTGCGTATCCCGGACGGTCCGGCACGTAGGCGCGGACGGTCTGGGACCCCACCGGACGGTTCGGATAGCTCCGGCGGACGGTCCGGCCATGCTCAGGACTCGCAGCGATCACGTACCTTCAAACCACGACGACCAGAGATAGGTACGTGGAAAACAAATACATTTAAAGCTGCTGGTCGGCTGATCAAGCCTGGCCCGACTTTCGATCAATTGTTGTCTAAATATGTGAAAAAGAAGGCTGGCCCCAGTGACCGGCCACCGAAACGACCCCGCTCACCCATTCATGAGCAACGTCAGGTCAGGCCGATTGGACCACATCACCAATCGGAAGAAATGAAAGGTCCTATTGTACAATTGAGACCTAACATGCCGACATGAACCCCTCTACCTCCTTATCCATCTATGCCATATCCATACACATACTTACCTCCACCATATGTCCCAAATCGAATGTGGGGCATGCCACCATATCCATTTGGGATGCCACAGTACCCCGCCTGGGGGGCACCCCAAACATCCGTTTTTGATAGGTTGGCACCGCCAGTGCAAGACCGATTGAGCACTGCTGAATCCGGTCACCAGGCACAGGCCCAACAAGGTTGCCGGACTACTCGGCCTCCTAGGCCGACCAATCCGGCAGGGGGGCATATGCCTGTAGCAACTCAAAGAACAACAAAAAAGGACATCATCAAAATAGGCACTGCAGATGTTGTCATACAGGGAGACAATAAAGGGCCGATGATTTTCGGCGAATCGGCCAACACAACTGAAAAGGATACGGCTACCATCAAAACAGCCGATCCAAAATACTCCATGCCTCGATGGTGCCCAGCGGGATTGACACAATCCCAAAAGAGAAAATTACAGCGCCTAAGAGCAAAGGAGAGCCAGGAGAAGGAGGCGGAAAAGACATTTAATGACACACATCCACTATACCCGCCACCGCAAAAGAAATGGAGACCGAAGGCCGTTGAGAAAAAACAAACGGCCACAGAAATAGAAAGTCAACCTGCACCAAGCGCGGACCGTCCGGCCCCCGCGTGCGGACAGTCCGCCATTCACCAGGAAGGCTCTGGACAACCTGCACCAGGCGCGGACCGTCCGGCCCCCGCGTGCGGATCATCCGCCGTTCATCAGAAAGCCTCCAACAACACGACAACATCAATGGAAGAGGACGACCTGCTAGGAGAAGACCTGGTCGACTATGAGGCTTCTCCAGAGCGCCCAGGTATGGATGTAAATATTATTACATTTTCTTCTGATTGTACTATCATTGGCGACGATGAACCTGTTGCTGCCCAGTTTGATTTTGGTCCTAAAGAAGCCGCCTTTACTAAACCAAAGGAATCGGTAAATCATTTAAAGCCGCTCTTCGTGCGCGGTCACATTGATGGAATACCGATTGCTAAGATGTTGGTGGATGGAGGGGCGACTGTAAATCTAATGTCTTATTCATTATACAGAAAATTAGGTAAACAAGATGACGAACTTGTCAAAACCAACATGACCCTCAGCGGTGTTGGGGATAGTTCGATTAAAGCCAGGGGAGTCACGTCCGTTGAATTAACCGTCGGGACTAAGACCCTTGCTGCTGCATTCTTCGTCGCTGATGTAGAAGGGAATTACAGTTTAATTCTAGGCAGAGATTGGATTCATGCCAATCAATGTATACCTTCTACATTACATCAGATGCTAATACAATGGGTAGGTGATGAGGTAGAACAAGTACATGCTGATGTATCGGCCTGCATCGCTGTGGCCGATGCCCCTGTACTCTGGACTTATGAGACTGCTACATGTCTCACAGGAGTAGATTTTTCTGATTATCAGTTCATAAGTATAGATAAGAAAGGTTTCATTCCTGTAATGCTAGAGCCGATGGAGAATCGGCTAAATCCTAAATAGAGTTTAAATGATGAATACACACAAAGTTCATGAGTCTTTGATCACGGACAATTCGGCTCTCAAAGCCGGATGGTCTGGTCTTTCACAGAACAGTTCGGACTTTAAGACCGAACATCTACCACAGCGAAAAGATAGTATTACGGATGATCCGGTCCCCGAGACCGGAAAGTCCACCATCACACAAAGATCATCTGATTCCTCTGTGGGGGACATGATAGAGGAATTCAGAGACCTTGATAAACTAGGACAGGGGTTTACATCGGCTGATCCTTTGGAGGAGATTGACATAGGAAATGGTAAAACTCCAAGGCCGACTTTTGTAAACAAGACCCTGGAGACCGATTCTAGAAATGAGATGATCGGTCTATTGAAGGAATATTCAGATTGTTTTGCTTGGAATTACACTGAAATGCCTGGACTAAGCCGAGAGATTGTCGAACATCGGCTGCCTATTAAGTCTGGTTTCAGACCTTTCAAGCAGAAAGCTAGAACATTTCGTCCAGATCTTCTCCCACGAATCAAGGACGAAATCCACCGGCTGCTAGAAGCTAATTTTATTAGACCTTGCAGATACGCAGAGTGGGTCTCCAATATTGTGCCGGTGGAGAAGAAGGAGTCAGGTAAACTTAGAGTATGCATTGATTTTTGTAATTTAAATAAAGCAACTCCTAAAGATGAATATCCCATGCCCATAGCCGACACATTAATCAATAATGCATCAGGAAATAGAATTATTAGCTTCCTTGATGGTAATGCCGGATATAATCAGATTTTCATGGCCGAAGAAGATGCGTCTAAAACGGCCTTTATATGTCCAGGCTTCATTGGTTTATTTGAATGGGTTGTCATGACATTCGGTCTTAAAAATGCTGGTGCTACTTATCAGAGGGCTATGAATCTGATCTTCCATGAGTTGTTAGGAAACAATGTGGAAGTCTACATTGATGATATTGTAGTCAAATCGGCTGAGTTTAGTTCTCATATAGCTGATTTGCGCAAAGCCTTTGATAAAATGCGTCGGTATGGTTTAAAAATGAACCCACGTAAATGTGCTTTTGGAGTGTCGGCTGGTAAGTTTTTAGGATTTGTCATCCATGAACATGGTATAGAAATAGACCCTGACCGAATCAAGTCTATTCGGAATGTGGGGCCTCCGACTTGTAAGGTCGAAGTGCAGAGGTTTCTCGGCAAGGTGAATTATTTACGAAGGTTTATTTCTAACCTAGCCGGGAAGATTGATGCCTTCACCCCTATCCTTCGGCTTAAGAATGATGCTGAATTCACTTGGGGGGCAGAGCAGCAGGAAGCATTTGATCTCATTAAAAAATACTTGTCTTCGGCTCCCATGTTAAAAGCACCACAAGTAGGAGCACCATTCAGATTATACATTGCAGCTGAAGACAAGGTTATTGGGGCTGTTCTGACACAAGAAACTGAGGGGAAGGAGCATGTGGTGACATATCTAAGCCGAAGGTTGGTGGATGCTGAAACAAGGTACACTTTTATTGAAAAGTTATGCTTATGCTTGTTTTATGCATGCACCAAATGTAGATGTTATTTACTGTCTAGTCATTGCACTGTTTCTGGTCAAGCCGATGTAATCAAATACATGTTGCATAGCCCAATTATGAGTGGTAGAATTGGTAAGTGGGCTTATGCACTCATAGAATATGACTTGGCCTATGAACCATTGAAATCTATGAAAGGCCAAGTCGTAGCGGATTTTATTGTAGAACATCGGGTTAATGATATTCATGAACTAGACATGTCATACCTCACTATTACTCCTTGGACTTTATATTTTGATGGATCGGTTTGCAATGAAGGGCAAGGAATTGGCATTGTGCTTGTTTCACCAAGTAATGTCTCCTTTGACTTCTCTAGCCGATTGAAAACTTATTGCACTAATAATCAAGCTGAATATGAGGCCCTCCTATTCGGCTTAGAACTTTTAAATGGTATGGGAGTAAAACATGTGAAGGTATTTGGTGATTCTCAGCTGGTTGTCCAACAAGTGTTAGAAGAATATCAATGTCTTGATGGTACTCTAAATAGTTATCTTGAGAAATGTTGGAGCATAATCCATTCTTTTGACGAATTCAGTATTCGGCATATCTCTAGAGTTGAGAATCATAGAGCTAATGATTTGGCACAAGATGCATCAGGTTATCGGATAAAGAGAGGGAAGTTTCACAAAACTGAAAATCTGATAACCAGTGCAAAGCCAAATTCCCAGGTCGCGGACCGTCCGCATGATGACGCCGGACCGTCCGGGGTTACCAGAAATGTTCTTTTCATTAATTCGGCTGACAATGAAGCCGATGCAAGTGATTGGAGGACACCTATACTTAATTATTTACGGAATCCCAATATCAGGACAGATAAGAACATTCGGCGAACAGCTTTCAAGTATGTTTTGATGAGTGATGAACTTTACCGCCGAACAGTTAATGACATCCTGCTTAAGTGCTTGGGCCCAGATGACGCTATATTAGCCATGGCCGAAGTACATGAGGGAATTTGTGGTACTCATCAATCAGCTCCAAAGATGAAGTGGTTGTTGCGAAGGTCTGGTTTTTATTGGCCTAGTATGATAGCTGATTGTTTCAAGTACTACAAGGGTTGCCAAGTGTGTCAAAAATTCGGCGACCTACAGTTGGTCCCTGCAGCCGAATTACATCCTATCATCAAGCCTTGGCCGTTCAGAGGATGGGGATTAGACTTTATTGGAGAAATTCATCCTTCATCATCAAAGGGGCATCGGTTTGTGTTAGTTGCCACTGACTACTTCACCAAATGGACTGAAGCCGTTGCTCTAAAGAACATGACACACAAGGAGGTAATTGAGTTTATAACTGAGCATATCATCCATAGATTCGGCATTCCCCAGACCTTAACTACAGATCAAGGTACTTCTTTTATGTCAAAGGAGGTACGTGAATTTGCTGAATTATACAGAATTAAGCTGCTTAATTCATCTCCATATTATGCTCAGGCCAATGGTCAGGCCGAGTCTAGCAATAGGACATTGATTAATTTGATAAAAAAGAAAATATCTGATAATCCTAAACATTGGCATAAGATTTTGTCTGAGGCTTTATGGGCTCATAGAATATCTAAACATAGGGCTACTAAAGTATCTCCTTTTGAGCTTGTCTATGGGCAGGAAGCAGTGTTGCCTGTGGAAATAAGTTTGAATGCTATCAGGTTCGCCAGACAAAATGATCTAACTGTTACCGATTATTATGATTCAATGATGGATAATATTGATGAGGTGACTGACAAAAGGATGATAGCTTTGGGAGCAATAGAAAAAGGACAAAATCATGGTAGCCAGGGCCTACAACAAGAAGGTCAAAGCAAAATCATTTCAAGTAGGGGACCTGGTGTGGAAGACCATTCTGCCTCTAAGGAATAGAGACCGGAAGTTCGGGAAATGGTCACCAAGCTGGGAAGGCCCTTATAAAGTAAAACAGGTGATGTCTGGCAACGCCTATTTGCTACAAACATTACAAGGCAACACTACTAAAAAATCACCTTCTTGCAATGGGCAAAAATCGTTGCGATAGACCATAAATCGTTGCGATAGGCACCAATTGCGATAGAACAACTGTCGTTGCCTGCTGTTGCAGAAAACAGAGTGGCAATAGGCTATAGCAACAATTTTACGTTCTGTTGCAATTACTACATCTTTTGCAACGTATTCAAGTGTTGCAGCAGTTCGTTGTTACAATGGACTATTCTGTTGCAATAAGTTATATTGCAACATTTACGATAGTTGCCAAAAACTCTATTGCCACAACATATTTCATGGTAATAAGTGTTAATGCCACGTTTAAATCTGTTGCAAATGGCTTTGTTACCACAAGATGCTGTGTGGCAACAAAACACTAGTGCCACACCAGTGACTCGTGGCAACAAGATGTATTGCCATGCAAATAATTTCGTTGCATTTGATCATTTTGCAACATAATGTGTCTCGTGGCTACATGACCTTTTTGCTATAAAATTATCTGTGGTAAGAACCGATATAACAACAAAAAATATCGTAACAAATGATGTTGCAACAAGAAGAAAAGGTTGCGACTACCGAAGTCCCAACGAAATAGATCCATGGTAATTACATCTTATTGCAACAAAAAAATCATTGCAACTGAACCATACAACAACCAATAAAACCGTTGCATTTACATATATTCAAACCCACAATTTATACGACAATGCATTTTGCATTTGTATTGGGTAGAAAATGTTATGCAAAAGAATTATATTTTACATCAGTAACGTAAGAACCAAAATTGACAACCATAATATTTGTCTCTTATCTCATATATTAACTACATCCATACCATAAGTTGTAACAAATAGGTTGCACCAAATAAATAGTGGCCAAATACAAATTAATTTGATAACATAGCTCACAGTCACAACATCCTCATACTAGCTTGGATTGTGATAACATAGATAATAAACTACTCAGGACTAGCAAATTATTGGAAGTTTTTTTTGTCATCGTGTACCCCTCCATCCCCTCCATTGATGCAAGCGATGGTTAGCTAGGCTGACGACGATATCACGACGACAAGGAACCTGTTGGAAGTGTTCAAAACAATAATTAGTAAAGCTACAATAACTTGGTTAATCATTAGTGAAAGACTACAACTGTAGTGCCTACAGCTACAGCTACAGCACAACTCCTAGCAAGCAGCATCAGCAGCAGCAAGCAGCAAGCAGCAAGCAGCAGCATGCAACAGCAACAACATGTAGCAGCACGCAGCTAGCAGCGGCAAGCAACAAACAGTAGAAACCATCAGCAAGCAGCAAGTAGCAACACGCAGCATGCAGCAAGCAGCAACAACAACACGCAGCAGCACGCAGCTAGCAGCGGCAAGCAACAAACAGTAGCACGCAGCAAACAGGAAGCACGCAGCAGCAAGCGTTCTACTCTATCTCTACCAGAGAAGGCAGCTGCAGCACCAGCCTAACAAGAGCGAAAACAGGCTACCAAATAAGCATGCTGCACAGAGCCACAAACATGTGTACTGCTCATATGGTTAACTAAAATCTGTTTAGGCTACTAAAATCCATTGCATGCACAACTACAAAAGAAATAAAAAAAGATTGTGGACATACCTTAAACACACTTTGATAGAGCTTCTTAAGTTGATCTACCTTGCTTCTCGCTTGCACTTGCGGATTGTACCTATTATCATATTCAGGATTACAAAAACAAAACTATCAAAAAATGTTGTAAAACAGTTTATATGATCATAATACAAGAACATTTGCATTCCATACACATTCGCTTCTTTTGTTGCCCCTTGCCTGCACACGTCTTGTCACAGCATTCCTTAGAGTGTAAGAGCTAATATAGTTTGCTGGCATATTGTCTTTCTTATTGTTTGTGTCTGGTGTACGAACGTTGTTTGCACTACTTGGTGCAGGTGCAGGAGAATCAGCTGGGATGAATTCAGGAGGTTTAGTAGGGACAACGGAAGAAGGATCGATTGGAGTGGTGCTTTCACGGTTGCTCTGCATTAAACAATTGATCAAACAATTTATGTTGCAAAAGTTTCTAATAGCAATGATGGTAAAAATACAAATATCAAATTTTATACCTGTTGTGCTACAACAGCAAGGGCAGCAACCATTTCTTGCCTCATTTCTTCTCTAAGCACTTGTCTTTTTTTTTCTTCTTCTTCTTGCAGTGCTTGCATTTTTTCCTGGAGTATTCTTTCTCGTTCTGCAACCTCACACGCAAGTTTTTCATTTAACAACTGGACCTGACTTTCGAGTTCAATGTTTTTTTGGTTGGTTGCAACCGTGGCACGAGCTTGTTCGAGGAACTTTGATTCCATCACTTGACTTCTTGTTGGATATCTTGATAGGTACCCATGACCATGAAGTCTGTTTGCCTTACATCCTGTTGTTTCCTTGAATGTTGTTTGGAAAATAGCATTTTCCTCTTCTCTTGTTAGATAAAATTTTTCTGTTTGATATATTTTCTCAGCAATTTTCTCAGCTGCGTTCTCCTGAAAAGAACAATATAGTTCAAGTTAGCTCAATTCAAATAAGAATTGATGCCGAGTATTTTAAAGTATGTTTTAGTAGTAAGCTTTGTGATTTACTCACATAAATGCCACGTGAAGCCTCTTCCGACCATTCATCATTTTTACAATGAGTAATCATCCAAAGGGATAGATCGGTTGGTTCTATACCAGTTTCTGGATCTCTCTGTAATGTGAAGAATGTATCATACAAGTTTGTCATTAATCATGGAAAATAAAGTAGTGGTCATATCATTACCTGTTGAAAGCTTATTTGGGAAAAAGTT
Organism: Zea luxurians; assembly: GCA_029449295.1. Lineage (NCBI taxonomy): Eukaryota > Viridiplantae > Streptophyta > Magnoliopsida > Poales > Poaceae > Zea > Zea luxurians. Next base: position 1,212,727 of record JAOPSE010000140.1, on the reverse strand, counting down.
CTAGAACCCATTATATGCTTCGTTCTTTGTTTCTGACGGTTTTCCGAGTTCCGGCTGCTTATTTTCTAGAAAATAATAATAGTTGGAAATGAATTAATAAATAAATCGCTAGAATCATCCATATTATGCAAGTGCCAATCGTTAAAGTAAAGGAAATGAAATAGCAAACCTGGAATTTCTCAGATCCAAAATACAACACCATGTAATGCCACTCGACGATGTCTACATCTTCAGGCTTGTTTTTCATCCTTTCAGCATAACTATTGTATGCCTTGTATGTTGAGCTTAACGTTGATCGCCATCCTTTGTATCTCTCCTTAGCAATAGACCAGATCTTTTCATGCGCGTCCTCATTGGTTAGAAACTCCCACCTTCGCTGTTTCAGTTTTGATATAAAGAGAAGGTTAATTGTCTAGTAATTTGGGAATAGTAGACCACTAATAGTTCTAGCTAACTGTTAGGGCTCAAGTAAAGAAATTTCACATACCAGTACGTCAGAGGCTATAGAAGATCTAACATTGAGCTCTATATCTTTCCACTTTTTCACTCCAATGAGTGGTGCCTTTTTCTTTGTAAACAATACGATTTCATCCACAAAAGTGCGAGCGTTTGGTCCTACAGGACCTCCAAGCTTAGATGAAAATTCAATCTTAAGTTTGTGATCACCGTTCTTGATTCGCTTGGTGGCTGCTGCTATACCCTTAAGGGTACCACGCCCCTCCTTTTTGAAGACTCCATCGTTATCTACATATATACCAATAACATCTGAATGGGTAGAAATATTCAAAGTAGAAGATTGCAACATTTGAATAAAAACACTCTTAGTAAAAAATACCAGGATCTCTTTTCCTATGACGTCTAGCATGAGATGGCCAATTAGCAGTAGGTTTGCTGCTGCCATGAATTTCTTCATCTGATAATATTAGGTCATCATTGCTTTGTCGTTCATACAATACTGCGGATAGCATAGGCATCAGTTACATCTCTAACAATTTGCGAAAATATACACTATATGTTAGTAGGCTGTAAATAAAAGAAATTACAGATATCTGGAAGATCGCCTTGATGCCTTAACCATTCTTTATATGTTTTGATCGTATCCTCCCTGAAGTCATCCATTAAATCTGCACTTAAACAATATGTAAGTTTAACTATGGAAACTATAACATATCATGTATTTAATGTAATGAGTTTGACATCTTAACTTACCCGTTTCTGGATTATCATGTTGTAGTATTGCAAGCCACTCCTTATATGCATCAATCGACACTTCTATAGTTTCTTCATCAACATTTGTTCGCTGCCTTGGACGCTTGATGGGAGTTATGCTTACCTCTAGATCACTGGGTGGATCTTTTGTGAGCACAAAACTTATTTTTCTCTCATCCATGTTATCAGACAGCATGGCCTCTTCTTGGTGGATGTAATCAAGTGCCAATAGCCTGGATCGATCAATGCCACATCGTTTCTTGTAAAACAAGAAGTCCCTCCCAGAATATCCAAGTTTCGATTTTATGTACACCACGTTGTAAAAGGCAACATAAGCTTTATCAATATTTACTGTGACAATTTCTTTTCCAGGTTGTGCTCCAATGCAATGGAATTTCAAGGTCCATATCTCACCAGTCAACCTGCCACACAAATATATTCTAAGCAAACAATGACTAAAACAGTGTTGTAAAAAGATTTCATTCAACAATTAAGAGGTATGAAAACAATATACTATAATTATGATCTGCGCCAAGGCCAAAGTAGTAGAGAACAATATGGGTAGATAGATTTTTACTTGTCAGGAAGATCAAAGAAGACGTTCTTCCCGGCCATAATCTCGTCCACAATCCGTGTACCAAGTTGGCTACCATTGTCGTTGGTGCACATATTAGCTTCATTGCTTGTCGGCTGCAAACCTCCTTGAGTCGTCATCTAGGTCAGGAAAATAGATGCTGACAGGACAGGGAACGAAAAAATCATGTAAGTATAACAATATATTGGTTTATGGAATTATGTGCAGTAATTTAGGTGACAGAACACGATACAGCCAAGCGCGGTTTGTAGCTAGTAGGGCCAAGTGCGGTTTGGTGTGTGTCGTTGGAAGAACTCGAATTTCCCACGGAAGCAACGATTATTCTCTACTAGGGATGAAGCTAAACAAAGCTACAAGCTAGCTAGGGACCTCGCTCATCACTTCCAGGAAAGACACTGGGTGTAGGCAGCTATATACTAATAATTAACTAGTTGCTAATCATGCTGTTGATTCGTTCATTCCTAAAGCCCCATATACATACTTGTTTCTTTCACAAGCAGCATCATATCTATCCATGGCAATAATAATACAAAACCAAGACATCTATGTCGATGGTAGTAGTACTTTGTATATATTTGCAGAGATGAATGGGGCATCATCTGGAGCATCGATCTATAGATAATTGTTAGCAACAATTAATTGTAAGTGTTTCAAGCTGGCTAGCTAAAATCTTAAATAATTGTCAGCTAGACCCCAATTAACAATTAGTACCTGGGTTAGAACAGCTAAAATCCATGACCAAAACGCACAACAGCAAGATCCAAAACGCACAAGCCAACACAGTAACCAGACCTGGCACCGACGCGTGCAAGCTGCCGATAATAGAGAAAAAAAGAGACAACCAATGCTCCAGAGATGAACGACGAACCTGGGAGAGTGTGTGCCGGTGCCAGAGATGAACGCGTGCAAGATGCTCGGTCCCAGGTCGGCCTGGAGAGTGGAAGCCGAACGACGTGCCGGTGCCAGAGATGAACGCGTGCAAGCTGCTCGGTCCCAGGTCGGCCTGGAGAGTGGAAGCCGAACGACGGACGGCGAACGGAGATTGGGGGACGGAGCTCAGAGATTAGAAATGGAGATTGGGGGCGGCGCGTACCTCAACCTGAAACCTGGACGGGCTATGGCTGATGAAACCCTTGCAGTAGAGCAGATTAGGAAGGAGGAACGAGGAATGCCTGCCCTTGCGCCCTTCCCATTTGGGAGCTGGTCCATGGTCCGCGTCTGTGGTTGACAGGGTGAGTGGCTGGTGGCTGGGACCAGGCAAACATAATTTCGCATCCAAAGGGAAACAGCGATCTTCAAGGTTTTCAGATATTTCCATCTTGCTTTCATTACTGTCACCATTTGAGAACAGAATAATAATGCTGTGATTAAACGACGCTAGTCATGTATCCTCGTCAAAGAACCATGTTCAGCATCTGAAGTGAATGGGAATTTTACAGGCATAGTGCATACTGTCTGAAGGGACATTGGGCGCCAAGAATGGGGAAAACTAACCAGATGGTTTAATTTATCAGTCTCGATCTTTTTGGATTTGGAGCCTTTCTTTCGATCGTCCCGAGACATTGGGCGCGAAGGTCGGATTTCCTTCGTGAAGACATTGAGCCTTGTTCTACTTGATTTTGTTTTGGTTTTGTCGACGATTGCCATTTTCTGAGGATCTGGTCACATGGATCAGGCCAGATGGAGTGCTTGCATTGCACATTGGCAAGGGCGAGCAGAGTTGTTAGGTTGGCGCACGATTGATTTATGGAATGTGCTATGCAAGCAAACTCGATCGTATTCTTGCTTTTATCGTAGAGCAAGACTCCATGAATTTGGTTATTGTTATGGGTGAACACACTCGGAAATGGTCGGCAAACAGTCAGTAATTCATAAATATCAAAAATAGATCGCCTTATATCAGATTGAGGTTTGCATTCAGAAAAGACTTAATTACATTATCTGTTTTTGTGTTTTTGTTTCAAAATTTTCATTCCCCAGGTGATTCTTGAACCAGATGTTCATTATCGATCTATATTCATGCAAACACGCTGGATTCATTTGCGAGTAGAAGATGACCTCGGAGGACCAGCTTTTCTTTGGTTCCTTGTTCTGCTTGATTTTGTTTTGGTTTTCTCGACGATTGCCATTTTCTGAGGATCTGGTCACATGGATCAGGCCAGATGGAGTGCTTGCATTGCACATTGCAGAGTGTGTGCCGGTGCGTGCCTGCTCGGTCCCAGGTCGGCCTAGAGAGTGGAGCCGAACGACGGACGACGAACAGAGATTGGGGGACGGAGCTCGGAGATTAGGAATGGAGATTGGGGGCGGCGCGTACCTCAACCTGAAACCCGGACGGGCGACGGCTGATGAAACCCTTGCAGTAGAGCAGATTAGGAAGGAGGAACGAGGAATGCCTGCCCTTGCGCCCTTCCCATTTGGGAACGTTGCCTGGATGAAGAAAGGTGTAATTGTTGTGAATAATGCTCGTTAATATGTTTTCTGAATAAGGCAGGCAGGCAGGCAGAGCAGTAGAGCACGATGGAATGGAAGGAGGACGCGTGCGTGCGTGTGTGGCCGTCGCGGTCGCGGAGCTTGACCCAGGCCGATCGAGGGGAGGCTGGGAGCCCGTGACAGCGAGCGCCGGGATTGTGTCTGAGCTAGCCAGGCTAGCTACCACTCGCTTCCGCTTTCCCTGACGAACTTTGCCCGGGCCCCGGGCGCTCGTTTCTCTCTCGCTCCGGGTGGCTGGCTGGAGGCTGCTGGCTTCTGCTGGCGCTAGACTGCTAGTGCGCAGTGGCGAACACATGGCGATTATTCGTAACTAGTGTCTAACGCGCGCTTTGCGCGCGAGGTGAGGTTTTTACGATCTTATCGAAATGTATATAAAAAGAAGAGATGTCAAACTGAGTATCTAACGGAATTTATATAAGCTTAGTATTAGTTCAAAGTTGTATTTCATGTTGCAGCCATCATTTATTTTGAACGTTGTATGAGTAAAAGTATATAGGACCAGATAGTGTTCATATTGTTGTACACAAAGACTAAAAGTATTTAGTACATGGTGCTACAAATGGTATATGTAGTTTGCAAATATATGTATAAGATAGACTTACATTTTTTTGAAAGGCTACTCATTAAGACCGTTGATGCATGGTGTGTCAAAAAATGTTGATGGTTGACTGAAACTAATTTTTCCTAGACTGAACTGGGGAAATGGAAGGAAGCCAAAGTCTCCAACTTAAAATTTGCAACTCAGTTCTAAATTATCCAAATTATGTTTGCAGCCTTCGTCTCCATCTGTGTTAAAAAAATCTGGATCCGAACTTTTGTATAGATAAATTCATATGGTTTGCTCTTCAGGTTTATATCCTGATAAGAATAAAAGGTTATGTTTGCAGCTTTTGTCTTCATCTGTGTTAACAAAAATCTAGACTTTTGCACGGATAAATAAGGTTTGCCCTATAGGGCCAGTTCTTTGTCCTTTCTGCAGGTTACATGGCCTGACATTCACTAAAATAATGGAAAGCAAATTATAAAAAAGACCTTGACATAAAGTACAAATCGTTATATAAGAATCATAGAATAACAACGACAATCAAATTATTTTAAAAAAACTTCGCATAATGTACAAACGTTAAATAAGATTCGTAGAATAGAACATTAATTAAAAGAACTTCACATGATGCACAAACATTAAATAAAAATCATAGAAAGTTGACGCACAACGACTACCGCCCGGAGCTGCACGTTGTCACCAAGAAGCACGTGTGCGGCGGCCTGCCACATGATGAGATCTGGCAGAACGGGGATGGAAAGACGGACGACAGTAGCAAGTTGCACACCGATGTGTGCACGAGGCGAGGAAGCACGATCCTGTGGCCCGCTGAGAAATGGCTGTGCACGGGACGGGAGGGGCGGACGACGGTAGTAGGTGAGACGCCAACGGCCGGAAGGAGCGAGCGAGGCAAGGTGAATAGACGGCGCAGGACACGGATGGGCGAACAGTGGGAGTAAGTGGCACGCCGACTACCGGACGGTGCGTGACGGATATTCTGACCACCATCAAATCGGCGTTCAACAAGGTCGATGCCAAGATCTTCGTGACTTCGGGAAGGGAATATGAGAAGGGATAACAGAGGGAGAGAGTGGGAGCATTGAGCGTCACCTTCAGAAGGAAGAAACCGGAATAGGAAGCGATGGAGGAAGAAAGCAACGAAGAAACCGAAATAGGAAGCGATGGAGGAAGAAAGCAACGACAACGCGAGGCTGCCTGCCATCGTCCGCGGCCTAGGCGATGTCGCCCTCCCGTCACCACTCCTCGCTTCTTCCCAGGGCAGAGCTTTCCAGAGGACTCAGGATAGGCATACTAGGAGTGGGAGCAGCCAGATCAAATCCAACGGTAGGTTCGCGACAAGTCGAGAACAAAAGAAGTTCCTGTTCTGTGGAAAAGCCAAAAGGGAGGACCATACTGTATGCTGCACCGTTGGATGAGGATCTTGCGGTCAAAATCAAAAACGCTGTCGTGGACGCATCTAGGAGCAGATTTCGAACCAGCTTTAATATATGGTTGGTTCTCTTCTGAGACGTTCAAGTCTAGCAGTAGTGGCTTCTGATATTTGCTTGAGAGCTGATGTATACAGCAGAGTCGATTACGGTGTTTTGTAAAACTTTATAATTATATGATTTCTTATGAGCAGACAGCAGTCTTCCTTGTTCTATAAACAAAACAAATAGAAGTATAGAACCAATAAATACTACTTTAGCTCCAGAGACACCGCCAGCACAACTATAGACTATAGACTACACATTTATATTTTCAAACTAAAACCAACTCTAGAAGTGTACCACCTGATTGTACAAAGATTTATGCCATGCAATTGAAAACAAATGAACACAAAACTGATGCCATAGAAAATTAGCAATGCAATTATATGATCAAATATCTCCAACAGCAGAGCTTCATGGTGGCCAAGATAGATCCTTGCCTTTTCATTCAGACTTGAAAAACAGTGACGTATTCACATTCCAGCTCACAGATACTAGCTAAAAGGGTAGCTGTATCACTCTACGTGCAAAGGAATAATACACAGTACATCAAATTTGCCTCTTCCTAATTCTTGGTCAAGTTTCACCATCAAATATCTTGGGAACTCGGAACTGAAATTGCATCCAGACTCTGTTAAATCTATCTTAAATTGTTACATGTACTGCTGTAAAATCTACGTCAATTCTCTAACAATGCAAGACCTGCAACTACATTAGTAGCAATCTAATCGACCTCCATTCATCTACCGTTACCAAAATAAACAGGAGAGGATAAAAAAACATTAGTCTACAGTTTCCACTTCAATTGAGTCTTTAAATCTACTTACCTGGAGGCGGCTGTTTGTTCCCCTCTCTCCCACGGCGATCGAGTACACCGAGGGCCTCCGTCCCTTCCTCTGGCTCGGCAACCCTGTGCCTCAGAAAATCTGGTGGTCCCGAGACATCAGCGAAGGCCTCCAGCGCGGAGGGCAGCAAGGAGCCCCCGTCGCTGCCGCCAGCATCTCCCCCCTTAGGGTTTGGTCGGCGGCGGAGCTTGGGGGGCGGCTTTGGAGGAGCGGACTCCTCGTCTTCGTCCGATCCGGCTTCCTCGGCTGACGAATCACCAGACTCGCTCAGCTCGGTGCCAGCGACGGAGCTGAATAGGCGCGCATCACCCTCGTCGTCCTAGCCGTCACCAGCTCCGTGAGTATCGCTGCTCCCCCTCAGAACCCCCAAAGCCGATGTTGCTTGTGTAGTCTGCTAATCTGGCTCTTCTTTTTTTTGGAGATTTGAATGTGCCTTCAGTTGCTAGTCCCCGAACCCTATCCCTCCGCCGTCCTCAAGGTGCAGGTCCACCTGATGCGACACAACTCGCCTGCCGAGCTCGACGTCCCATCGTCGGCTTCCTCTCTCCAGGGTCCAGGCAAGTCCCCGAACCCTATCCCTCCGCCCGTCCCTTAGAGGGGCAGGAGCATACGTATCATTGTCTTTTGCAATAACTAGTAACGGTTGCGCGCCTCGCGTGCGTGGATAAAAAATTGCACGCATGGATAAAAAGTGTACATGGATAAAAAAACGTAATGTAAATGATAATTACAGTATTATGTCGTTTAGAAGATGTGCATACACATTTTGCAATTGTAGAGATAATTCAGTAAGCTGTTCATACACATTTTACAAAGGTAGAGAAGGGGCTAATTCTGTCTTTTTCATCTTCTGAAATTAGTTTCTTATATTTACACAATTTCTTCTAAGGTTAAACATGAATACATCCATAATTATACCGTGTGCATAAAATAAGCACCTTAGAACTTCATAGAGTGTTCATGTAGAAGCCTAGAAGGCAATATCTAGTTTCTTTTAAACAAAAAAATCATCATCGTTTGCGTCGCATGACGAGTCCACAGGTGCTACATATCCATCATCAATGTATGTGTTGTCTTCTTCGTCCTCCTCATCTGCTAACCCAATATCATGTGATTCTTCCACAAATTCAGCAAGTGCTTTCTCAATGACACAAGCATCACCGATTACACCTTCCATGTCAGACCTTCTCCACTTCACCAATACTTCATCGCTGCTTGAAACACTCATGCATTCGAATCCCACGTGCAGCGAATCAAGATCAATTTCTGAATTTTCAGATTCTGGCATGGCGAACAGATTTCAGGGATTCATTCTTACAATAGTGCACCAATCTTTTTTCTTTGTACCATTGACATAAAACACCTGCTCAGCTTGTGAACCAAGAATATAAGGCTCATCTAAATAGCACAACCGAGTTTTATCAATATCAATAATTCCATACTGATCCCTTTGGTAGCCTCGTCCTTTGTTCTTGGCAGTAGGAACATGGAACCAGTTGCACTGAAAGAGGAAAACTTCCTTACCTTGAGGAAAATCTAGTGCAATAATTTTTTTAATCACACCATACCAGTCAATATTACCAGAGCTTTCATCTCCTTTCACAACAACACCACTATTTTGTGTGCATAGGTTCTGCTCTATCTTTTCTGTACGAAAAAGAAATCCATTGATGAAGCATCTGTTGAAAACACGAGCCCGATGGTCTGGTCCTTGTGAAAGTGTGTAGAGCAGGTCACTTGTCTTCCCTTGTTGATTTAGTTTGCTGATCTGCAGCCAACAAAACATGTTTAAGTTATTTGCAAATATAATACTGAGCAGCAGTTAGTGGATGGCATTACAAATAAAACAAATTACTCATAACCCACCTTTCGCTCGAACCAGCCTACAAATTGTTCCTTGTGCCTTTGATCAACATTCCGTGTACTTAATTTTTTTAGTTCGTCCATATGCTCGCTACAATATTTTAAAAGAGGGCTTCAGGTAATTCAAATTCTATGAAACATGCCAATGCATAGTATCAAAATATAGATTTTGAAATAAGATCTTACTTTATCCATGGAGTAGCCTCATCACAGTTTTGTAATATGTAGTGCCTCATTCGTTGCAGCTCACTCCTAGAAAGTGACTCGACAGTGAATCCTTTCTTAGTGTAGTCAATGTTGGCAAATACGCTTAAGCCAGATGGTGGTTCATTCACAGCAGCAGCTTCATGACGGTCTGCATGATTAAGCTTGGTTTCCACGTCTTGCAAGAAGCGACTGCAAAATGTCATGCACTCCTCTAATATATATCCCTCAGCTATCGAGCCTTCAGGGTGCGCTTTGTTCCGTACATAGGCTTTAAGAGTACGTAGATATCTCTCAATTGGATACATCCATCTATAGCACACGGGTCCACCAAGTTTAGCCTCTTCAGCTAGATGAATTGACAAATGAATCATTATATCAAAAAAGGCTGGTGGGAAAATCATCTCAAGCCGACAAAGGGTTTCAGGAATCGAGGTGCTCAACTGCTCTAAATCTTCAGCACTCAACTCCTTTGAACATATGTTGGAGCGAAGGCAGAAACGCCACCCTTCGCCCGAAGTCTCCACCGCTTAGCCCCCGCCCTGACAGGCAAAGCAGGCAGGGACACCCTTCGCTTGATCGACACCAGGGACAACATGGAGACCCTTCGCTCGATTCGGCACCAGACGAAGGCCTGCGGCAACGCCTCCCTACGGCGCGGCCTCGGCCGGCTCCGAGGCCCACATGAGGTCGGGCCCATTGTAACAGGCCCTGCGTGGCCGCGGTTGTGTTACGGGCCTAATTTGTAAAGGCGTACATGTAATTACAACTTGTAACCCCGCTTTATAGGAATATTCTGGGGATAAACTAGGTACCTGAGGGCACATGCGTCCTTAACGCAAAGCGCCGTGCACTCGGATACCTATAAATACCCCCGCACAGTGCCCGTGAGAGGCCAGATTAACAGAGTTTTTGCCATCACGCGCGAGTGCCCTGTTGCCATCTCCATTCACCCGTGTTGGATCTCCTTGCTGTCGAGAGACAGCCCCAACATTTGGCGCCCACCATTCGTGCTACGAGACAACCACCCGCGATGGCACCCAAGAGAGCTAACCCGAAGGCTGACGAGGCTGCGAAGGCAGCACTGCTCGCCGCAAGAAAGGGCAAGGCCCTCGCCCTCACCCAATCCACCCACCAAGAGGCCACTGAAGACGACACCCTCCGCACCTGCGACCCCGAGGGACAACCCTCAGGCTTCGCACCTCCCTCAGGCTTCGCACCTCCCCCAGGCTTCGCACCTCCCTCAGGCTTCGCACCACCGGAGGGCGCGGACCTCGCCGAGGACGGTGAGGTCCTCGGCATCTCAGCAGAGGAACAGCTACAGCTGCGCGCCCTGCGCCTCAAGAACCGCAACCTCCAGAGGCAGAAGGAGATACTGGAGGCCAAGCGCCAGCGTGTGTCCGCACTCGCCAAAGTGCGGCAGATGATCCGCGACGAAGAACACAAGGCCCAGGAACTCGAGCGGGAGATCGCACTGATGCAGCGCGAAGGCCACCTCAGCCCGCGGCACGAGTCATCCCTCCAGCAGCGCGCACAAAACGAAGACACGCGCGAGGGCCACCCCGGCCTGCAGCATGGGCCACCCCTGCAACACCGCACGCAACCGGAGGACCCGCGTTTCCCCCAGCGCGACTTCACTTTCCAGCACGCCGCGCCATTCCAAGGGGTCAACTATCTTGATGAGCGAAGCCCCCTGGCGCCTCACCTGCAAGTGACGCCGTGGCCAGCTAACTTCCGGGCTGGGACCTACCCCAAGTACAACGGCAGCACCGACCCGGCTCAATACATAATGAGTTACCAGGTCGCCGTCGCATCGTCCGGGGGGGACGACGCCACAATGGCGAAGTCCTTCATCATCGCCCTCGAGGGCCCCGCGCTCACCTGGTTCACCAGGTTGCCCCCGCTGTCCATCGATTCCTGGAGAAGTCTCCGGGACAAGTTCCTCCTCAACTTCCAGGGGTACCGCCCGGACACCGACGCCCTGGCCGAGCTCTCGCTCTGCAAGCAGCTAGAGAAGGAGACCCTGAGGGAATATTACCGCAAATTCCTGACCCTCAAGTCACAGCTACCCTCAGTCGATGACCAGATTGCCATCCACTATGCTATCAGTGGTCTTCGCGCTGGCGTCCTTTACAGCCATTGCATCAGGGACCCGCCCAAGAACCTCCAAGAGTTATACCAGCTGTTTGAAAAGTACGCCAGGTCCGAGGAGCTCCACCAGCGCAAGATTGAGTCCCAGCGGAAGCCAAAAGATGCTCCGCAGTCCAGCCGCACGTGGACAAGGACTCCGCAGCCAGACTCCGGTCGGGATGGCCGCGGTCAGCAGCAAGTGCACAACATCGCCAACCAGCAGCCGGCCGCTGACCCCCTTCGTCGTCAAGAATATCCCCCCCAGGGCCGCGGAAGTGGAACTCGCGGCAGGGGCCGAGGGCGTGCGCAGCCACCCCCTCCGCCGCGCCGATTTTACTGCCTTTTCCATGGCGAAGACTGCGCCCACCAAACTAAAGACTGCCCCGAAGTAAAGGCCACCAGAGACAGAATGGCGAGGGCGCAGCCAGCCGACAACCCCAGAATTGTCGCGCATAATTACCAGCCACCCCCTCCACCATATATCCACGCTCCTGCCCTGCATCCACCGCACCACGCTTACCAACATCATCAGGAAGTACAAATCGTACATCCTCCGCCTCCACCACCACACCAGCAACAACAAAACATCCCCCACGCCCCAAAACAGGAAGACTTCGCCGATCAACCTTATCGCGGAGTCATTCATATGATAACTGGGGGGTCCAGCACCGACTTCGACACCAAGCGGCAGAAGCGGGACCACTACCGCAGCGTAAACCATGTCGCTGTCACGGGCCCAGTTGTGCAGACGAAGTGGTCCCACATACCGCTCACCTTCGACGCACGGGACGTCGACTTGCGCAGCGCCCCCCACTGCGATGCCATGGTCATCAATTGCAGCGTGGCAGGCTGGGACCTACACAAGGTCCTCGTCGACAACGGCAGCCAGGCGGACATCATCTTCCTCCATGCCTTCGATCGCATGGGCATCAGCCACAGCCTGCTCAAGCCTTCGGACAACCCGTTGTATGGCTTCGGCGGCAAGGGCACCTTCCCCGTCGGCAAAATAGAGTTGCCCCTCTCCTTCGGTGTAGCACCCAATGCCCGAAGCGAGCAAGTGACTTTTGACATCGTGGATATGGTATATCCATACAACGCCATCATGGGTCGGGGCTCCATCAATAAGTTTGAAGCTGCCATCCACGGACTGTATTTGTGCATGAAGATACCAGGCCCTCTAGGCGTAATTACGGTCCGCGGTAACCAGCAAGCTGCGCGCAACATAGAGCGGGACTTCGTGCCCGGTCAGAGGAATGTGCACTGTCTCACGACACAGTGCGAGGTCCCTGCGCCCGCCAGCCCCACTGACAAGCAGCACGCCAAGGCTCAGTTGCAGAGTCAGGATGGGACCAAG